>OU343058.1:35121688-36321688 GCA_910593695.2 Ocypus olens
GTATACGCCGGATACCGGTGACCCCCACAGCGCGGCGTTACAAACAATATTGGTGCCGGTGATCGGTGGACAGTCAACGTGTTAATAGAGTAGATAAATAAATGTAATTTCATGCACACTGAATATTCGATATACCGGGTGACCCAGCGATCTGTAAAAGCCCCATAACTTATTTGCTACTTGAGATATCGACTTCTAGTTTTCTTGAACTGATACCCACACTTATTCTACATATTTTAAAAATATATATGTTTTTGTACAGGGTGTCCCAGTATAAATAACAGAACAAATTTATGTTTTTTTTTAATGGAACACCCTATATTTTATACTTTATTTTCAACCCTCTTAAGAAGCTGATTAAAATAGTATAAGATATTATGGGCCTATTATAGACGCTTGGTTAGTTATGGGCAAATTTGTGGCAAAAACAAGGACACACTGAAAAAATTGCAGAAGCGCTCCTAGCAAAGCTAGCGTCATTTTTTATACACTAAAGAATTTTCCACATCATGAAGAATAATACAAATCGGCTTTGTTTCTTTTTTGTTCATACCGCTATACAGGGTGTCAACATACGCAAAACAATGGATAACAATTTTGTTTTCAAATGAAACACCCTATATATCTTGCCACCAATGCATGGCATTTTTGATAAGCTTTCCAATGATGTACAATTTGTATAATGAAATATTAAGGATTCTTGAGATTTATTCATAAAAAAACATTTTTCTTGTGTCACCTCCTGCTCATTATTCGTCTTTCGACTTTTCCAATAATGCGTGCATTGCCCGCCAGAGTGCGCAAAAACCGTGACCGTATATGCATTTTAGCGTTTTTTTTCAAATTGTTTATTAATTAATTGCACCATACTTTATTTTCCATGCCCTATAGCGGAAAAACGGGTAATTATAGAATAATTCAAATGATCTATATCGATTCAGAATGTTCTGCTCTACAATTCTTAATAGAAGCAATTTTTGCTCTGAATGCATAGTTTTCGCTAAAAATTAAAAAAACCATTAAAAAACGCGAAAATTGATACAAACATTTTCAATTTGCATTTTTAGTGAAAACTATGCATTTTGGGCAAAAATTGCTTCTATTAAGAGTTGTAGAGCGGAACATGTTCAATCGATATTGGTCATTTGAATTTCCCTATAATTTCCCGTTTTTCCGCTAGAAGGTGCGGAAAGTAAGAATAGAGCAATTTATTAATAAAAAATTTGAAAAGAAAACGCTAAAATGCACATACGGTCAGGATTTTGCGCGCTCTGACGGATAATGCACGCATTATCTGAAAAGTAGAAAGACCTATATCGATCGGAAATTTTTCTCTCTACAACATTGGTCTTTTATAATTTTTCCAGAAAATGCATAGTTTTGGCTGAAAATCCAAAAATCAGCAGAAGGTGACAAAAGAAATATGTTTTTATTGATAAATCTCAAGAATCCTTAATATTTTGTTATACAAACTGTATATCACTAGAAAGCTTATTAAAAATGCCATAGATTGGTAGCAACGTATATAGGGTGTTCCATTTGAAAACAAACAGTTATCCATTGTTTTGCGTATGTTGACACCCTGTATAGCAATATAAACAAAAAAGGACCAAAGCCGATGTGTATTATTCTTCATGATGTGGAAAATTTTCTAGTGTATAAAAAATGATGCTATCTTTGCTAGGAACGCTTCTGCAATGTTTTCAATGTGTACATGTTTTTGCCACTTTGCCCATAACTAACCAACCGTCCATAATGGACCCATAGTATCTTATACTATTTTTATCAGCTTCTTAAGGGGATTAAAAATAAAGTATAAAATATGGGGTGTTCCATTTAAAAAACATTACTTTGATCTGTTATGTATACTGGGACACCCTGTACAAAAACATACATATTTTTAAAATATGTGGAATAGGTGTGGGTACCGGTTTACGAAAAATATAAGTGGATATCTCAAATAGCAAATAAGTTATGGGGCTTTTACAGATCGCTAGATCACCCGGTATCTCTCAAAACCAATTCTGGCCAATATAAATATAATTTATTCATATAAACCATGACCATCCCAACGTTATTTTCAGTAAGCATTAATACACATCAAATTACTAGAGAGCATTGCATGCATAATTTAATGCATTCAATTTTAAATTACGTACGGCTAATTTTAAATTCCACAGTTCTTACAATAATTATTATCGAGTCTGCCATTGTCGTTATTTTCACATGTGTATTGTGCGAGATAATAATGTTTCTTTGTGTAAATAATACATAATTTCGCTAGTAAATTAAGATCTCATCGAGTTTGTTACACTTTCTTATTCTGATAATGCTCTTAATGCCATCGGTCTTTAAGCGATTCACCTTGTTCGTAATGATTATGTTTACTGTATCACTTTATAATCGCTTGGAATGAGGACGAGCACTAAATGATGCACTTATTTATGTGATTAATTATTATATTATATATAATGCGGCTTTGTGAATTTACTTCAAAAGACTAGAGTGTATATTGTTCAGTAATTATAATTTGATCTAAAATATCGATGCTACTGCATGGTTATATCAGCCTTCTCCGATATGTTATGAGACAAGTGATTAATCGGGCCATATTTATACTGCTCGAGCATTTTGTATACTGCCCAAAATGATCGGACAGAGTAATAAATATATCCTAATTTATTATAATTTATATGACGGCAATTCTCTCGAATAACAAATCACAAATAATTTTTTTCTTTGAGAAATTGTTTGACCATGTTCACGTGTTTAACTGACATGCAAATATGCAAATATGCAAATATGCAAATATTCAACAGATACTAGTCAAGTTAAAATCTTAGAGAAGCATCAAAATTGAATAAAAAACAAAACCAACACACATTTCATTGCCTCCAGTTAATTGCCACCTCGAATGATATTTGGAAAGACTTTCAAACCAGCTTTGTTATAGGGCTAATATAGTTTATAGTTAACTGTTTGCTCTAATTTAAAAAAAAATGTTTCTTTAGTCTCTTGCCGTTTTTTTTCCTAACCTTTAAACAATGTTTTTCTATTAAACGTTTCTAATATTGAAAAGGAATATATTTAATATTGAATAAGTTTGTCAGATTTAAATGCTTGGTAGTGAGAAGAAAAAACGAAAAAAACGCCGTAGTGGTCTATTTTTTATCATATTATTATATTTATAATAGGAAAATTAAATTAAACTTAGCCATGGAATAAAATTAAATTAAGTTTAGTATTATGCAATAGATATTAATTCTACCAAATTAAAACATTTAGATTCCGAATGTTTTCATTATCTTTTCTAATTTCATTCCTAAAATCTTTGATATTAAATACTAAAAATATATCGGCTTGCCTTCGTTTGGTTGCGTTAATGATGACTCCTCGACCCTCGAGAGAAAGTTCCGTTAGTGCCACGGACGCTCAGCAATTTTTGCCGCATTTACCGCGTTTTCGGTTTATGACTGCAATGAAACATGCTCAGTGTACATACATACATACCGTTAATTTCTTATACATTTTGATTAAAATTAGGAAGTAACTAAACTATTTATAGTTATATTTGAATTATTAGTAAAATATAAATGATTAGTTACTTTCAGAATAAAAAAAAATGGTGATGTGGCCATCATGTGACTTTCTCCGGTTTTGAAGGTATAAATGTTATTTATACTTTTACTTCCAGTGTAAATCATATTTTAAATGTACAATTGCGGACAAAAAGCTGACATCTCTTTTTCTCAAATATGAATCAGTCATTGACGTTTAATAAATTTTCACGAATACATTTTAGAGGAAAGTCGCGCACTAGATTACAATGATGTCTTACTTTATTTTGTCCGCAATTGTACAAGGTGTCTAAAAAAGACACCACCAAAATGATATGATGTATTCCTGAGACAAAAAACAAGCAAATTAACTAAATTTATCTATATGAAAAATTACATACTTTCCAAGATACAGCAAGTCAAAGTTTTAGATTTTTAAAATGTTTTAATCTATATCTCGAAAATGACAAATGAGAATGATTTGTTTATTTTTTTCTGACAACTACATTAGGTGTACTGCATTGTTTAAAAATTTCAAGAAATTTCTTCAAGCACAAAGGTGCTCCAGAGGACATGCTGTTTACATTATTACATAGAACTTTTTTGTTCTTCACATTTTTTACGATTCAATATTTTTTTCAATGCAACTCGTCACTTTTAAGGAATTTATAACTCTTAAAGTTTTTTTGTTTACGCCTTATTTTTAACAAAAAAAAATAAAAAAGAACTTATTGTTTTTGAAAAATTTCGTGTTAAAAAATAAAATAATCTAAGTAGGGTGTCAATTCGTTGAAAACGTGTGTCAGTACAATTAAAACTTTCAATTTAAGTAAAACTGGTTAACCCGTTGAGTGGTGGTGACCGAAGTACCGCCGGTGGCTGAAGCGCATCGAGGCGACGCGCGCACGCGCATACAATGTGTACAGTGATTTTTTTTTATGAGGGTTATTTTGAATTTTTTGTAATTTATTAAATAATTTAATATGTTAAAATAAAAGCAGTTTTTGGATTATAGTTATTTTTAAGACTTTTCTTGCAGGACGAGCGCAATTAAACAATGAACAATAAGTTCTTTTTTATTTTTTTTTGTTAAAAATAAGGCGTAAACAAAAAAACTTTAAGAGTTATAAATTCTTTAAAAGTGATGAGTTGCATTGAAAAAAATATTAAATCGTAAAAAATATAAAGAACAAAAAAGTTCTATGTAATAATGTAAACAGCATGTCCTCTGGAGCACCTTTGTACTTGAAGAAATTTCTTTAAATTTTTAAACAATGTAGTACACCTAATGTAGTTGTCAGAAAAAAATAAACAAATCATTCTCATCTGCCATTTTCGAGATATAGATTAAAATATTTAAAAAATCTTAAACTTTGACTTGCTGTATCTTGGAAGGTATGAAATTTTTCATATAGATAAATTTAGTTAATTTGCTCTTTTTTTGTCTCAGGAATACACCATATCATTTTGGTGGTGTCTTTTTTAGACACCTTGTATATCAAATGTTTTGCAGGTTCAAATAATACTTACGCTTGAAACGTCAAAATTATTAAAGATGAAAGCCTTTCAAATTCTTATAAACTCTACCGTCAATTTATTCAAAAACTAACGAGATTTCAAAAAAAAATTCCAACGTCAAAATGTGCCAAATTTAATGCTATTTAAAAGAAATATTATCGCAAAAACAATGTAAAACATCAAAACTTCACGTTTTCAAAGTTTGAAGATTTTAAATTGCGATTTTGATTTTTTATATTCTAGAATGTTATGTAATTTAAAAAAAAAAGATTACGAATTTTTCTCGTTAAATTAACACAAAATGCAAAAATTGCACTTATTTGCAATTCGCATATTTAAAAATCGCGATTTTGATTTTTGAAACTGCATAAATGCTGAACGCACTGTCCGATTTTTATTACTCCAGCGTCAAAATGTGTCAAAATTAGTACAATTAAAAAGTTAGTTAAGCAATATTTTCGTAAAATCAATGCAAAACATCAAAGTTTCAAGTTTTCAAAATTCGAAGATTTTAAATTGCAGTACAGCCAAACGCGCCTAACTTTGATGATTCAAACGTAAAAATATGGAAAATTTAGAGTAATTTTAAAACGGATTATAAAATGTTCTGGTAAATTTAACACAAAAAGCAAAAATTGCACTTTAAATTTGAATATTTTTAAATCACGATTTTGATTTTTTTAACTGCGGAACGCGTTGTCTGATTTTGATGACTCCAGCATCATAATGTGCAAAATTTGGTGCAATTTAAAAGTTGGTTAAGTAATATTTTCGTCAAATCGACGCAAAATATCAAAATTTCAAGTTTTCAAAGTTCGAAGATTTTAAAATGGGATTTTGATTTTTTAAATTGCAGACCAGCCAAACTCCTTCGATTTTGATGATTCAAAGGTCAAAATTATGCGTGTTTAGTGTAATTTTAAAAGGGATTATAAAACATTCCCCTAAAATTAAATCAAAATGGAAAATTTGTACTTTTTTAAAAGTTTTAATATTTTAAAATCGCGATTTTGATTTTTGAAATTGCATAACTGCCGAACGCGATGTCCGATTTTGAGGACTCCAGCGAGAAAATGTGCCACATGTAGTGCAATTTAAAAGTTGGTTAAGAAATATTTTCGTAAAATCAATCAAATTTCACGTTTTCAAAGTTCGAAGATTTTAAATATCGATTTTGATTTTTTTTAAATTGCAGAACAGTCAATTGCGTCTGATTTAGATAATTGAAATGTTAAAATATGGCGAATTTAGTGTAATTTGAAAACAAATTATAGAATTTTCTCGCAAAATTGTATTTTTTTAAAGTTTGGATATTTTATATATGAAAATCTTTATTGACAGACATAATTTTTATACATTAATTTTTATATATTTAATTTATGATGAACTGTCAAGGGCTATCGACCATAGGTCTTTCTGCCCGTCTCTGTCAGTCTTGTCTCATCCGTTATTCGCTAGTCTGTTGTATGAAATGATGAAATGAATTGATGAAGTGTTTGGATAGGAAATTTGTGTTTTGGTGTGATATTGGGGTCGCTGGATATTTTAAAATCGCGTTTTTGTTTTTTTTAACTGCCGAACGCGTTCTCCGAATTTAATAATTCGAACGACAAAATGTAAAAAAATAGTGCAATTTAAAAGTTGTCTAAGAGACATGTTTGTAAAATCAACTCAAAACGTCAAAACGTCAAAATTTCGCGTTTTCGAAGTTCTAATATTTTAAATTATAATTTTATAATTTATAATTTTGATCTATGATTTGATAATTCAAATATCAAAATGAGGAAAATTCATTGTAATTTTAGGATGGATTACAAATTTTTCTCCTTAAATAACACTTTTTTAAAGTTGGACGATTTTAAAATCGCGATTTTGAAATTTAAAAACATATTAAAAAGATTTTCGTTAAATGAACGCAAAACTTCAAAATTTTATGTTTTTAATGTTCTTAGATTTTAAATTGTTATTTTGATTTTTTAAATTCCAAAAAGCGATCTCTGATTTTGATGATTCAAATGACAGTGTAATTTTGAAAAAGATTACAAATTTCTCTCGTCAGATTAACACCAAACGCAAAAATTGCACTTTTTTGTACTTTCTAAAAAAAATGATAAAAATTTCACGATCACAAAACTTTCTCCTACTTCGTAACGTAGAAAGTAAAAATGGTGATGTTACTTTCTCCGATTTGATGGTATAGTTATTTAAATCATATTTTAAATGTACTTGAGCATTTTTTTAGGATCGAATGATGACGTTTAAATTATGAAAAATGAAAATTACACAAATTCTGATAGTTAATTTACTCAAAAACTAAAGAAGTTTCTAAAAAAACTTATTCTTTATAAGTGGTCTATTTCGGCATTCTCTGCAATTATTAATAATATAAATTTCATATAACTATTATAATTTCATAATTATAAACCCAAAATGAAGAAGAAAATAATGAAAATTTTGTAATGGGATTTCATCCAGGGACCGCAAAACAGATATTTCCGTAAAAAAAATTGAAATTTTTTTCACAATCACAATACTTTCTCGTACTTAGTAACGGAGAAAGTAAATAATATCCAGCTCTACTAGAAAATTGTCTACTGATGTCTGATGTCTATTTGAATTTACAAAACTTAAAATGATTGCAAATAAATGTTAGTTATATGTCGCGGCAAAATATGTCTAATAAGTGCGCGTCATCGCCGCGCATGTGCCATGCGCCGGCATGTGCCAGACCTTCTTCAGCACAAAATGCATATTCAGAGCGCGATCTCTCCAACCCCTTGAGCCGCGCCCCACCCCGCGGTAGCCAAAATATCCTGACAAAATGCCGTGCACTCGGTGCGCTACGTGGATGCTAGCACCGTTAACGGCTCGCCGCGGCGGCGGCGGCGTTGCGTTGGGGTACAAATGCATTGCGATTTTTCGCTATTCATTAAAGTTATACAGGCCTTGTTTAAGATTTAAAATGACGTAAAACTGTTTTAAAAAATAATTGAAGATTCTGGCTGAGCTTGAAACTACAGGTAGTGCCATGGCTCCTTGGCTCTACATAACGAGCCGCCCCTGGACAACTCACAAATTGCAATGTTCTAATTCGTTTTATATTACTTGCAGAACAAAAACCACGTAAACTGCTGCCACTGCGACTCTTATTTCTCGCGGTGTTTCATGGCATCGTATTTCTCACCATTTTACTTATTTTACTATTAGAAACTGCACTTTAACGATTTGCTGTGTCCATTTTGACGTTTAAAATACTGAAAGGACCACAGCAAATTATCAGCGCTACTTTTCTTTTAATCAGTTGGGTACACGTTAAAATGAGTCGTGAGTCAAGTGACTGCTGTGTAAATTTTCTGACTCATATTGAATCATTTCATGGGTCCCTTCAAGACTCGATTATATTCAGTCGACTACTTACGATGTGTCGACTCACAAAGAGTCATTTCGCACACCTCTATATCTCTATCCCGAAATAATAATGCATGTAGAAGTATTATAAACAGATGTAACCTATGCATTTTGAATAATGGGCATCAATTTGAACATTTATTGTGAAAATTATTACTCCAAGTTTAATTCATAAGATAAGTTTTTAAAGTATTAAAAATTGATATATTCGGTTGTTTTCCTTCGGGATAGAGCTTAAAATATCTTTCCAAGGCAATATGAGCATTGTTATTACTTCGAATAAAGCATTCTAACATATCAAACTTTTCATAGTGTTCGTATGCTATGTTTACACTTTCAGAAGGAAAACTGACAAAAAATTGGTTTGTTTAATATAAAACAATTAATCTGTCTATAGATAACATAAGCCAACTAAGTGAGAAAATATACTGAATGTTTTAAAAAATATAATTTTAATTAATAGATTTTAATAAAATTACAAATACCCCCACATGCTATATATCGTTGGAAATAGAAAAAATAACCTGATAAAATAGGCCTAAGGGAACTATCGGATGTATTTAAAAAAACACAACTTTGTGTTATAACTTTCATATTAATAAAGATATCGGAATTCTGTTATGCTTATTTTATTCTTTTCAAAAAAGTGCAACATATAACTTTCATTATTGTCAAATGATAAACAACTGAGATATTTCAATATTTCGGAAATGGAAAAAAATGACGTTTTGGCTATAACTAGAAAACAAAAGAAGATTAATAAATTTAGTTTACAGCATTGAGTTTTTCTCGAAAAAAGAGATCAAGGATGCGCCATCCGTTGTTTGTCTATTTATTATAGTTATCGAGATCCCCTATACAAACATCCTGTACTTCTCTCTATTCAGGAAAAGCATCATGTCTCCTCTGGGCAGATGGCTAGGGAGCTCAAAATTACCCAGTTTTCAGTGTCAAGAATCCGTAGAGCGCAAAAATTGCATCCTTATAAAATGACAATCCTCCAGGAACTCACCAAAGATGATCCGGATAGAAGACTCCAGTTTTGCGAAAAAATTATGGATCTACTAGATAGAAATGTTCTAAACATAGAACACATCTTGTTTTCTGATGAATCAACGTTTATGTGAAATGGTGAGGTAAATCGTCAAAATTGCCGTTAGTGGGTAGACAAGAACCCACACTGGATAAGGGAAGGCCACACTCAATATCCAGAAAAAGTTAATGTTTGGGCAGGGATTGTTGGTGAGTTATAGGACCAATTTTCTTCCCAAACAATATTTACAATTCTTGGAGGAAGAGCTAATACCGAGTTTGGCCCTTACCCTGTAGAAACTGACTTGCCTAATAGAAACATCTGGTTTCAACAGGACGGTACGCCTCCTCATTTTGCAAGGCATGTTCGTGAGTACCTGGATAATGTATTTCCACGAAGATGGATTGGCAGAAGAGGACCAGTTGAATGGACACCCAGGTCTTCGGATTTAACACCTATGAACTTTTTCTTAAGGGGGTACTTGAAAAGGAGAGTTTATAAGACCAAACCGGCAAATATTGAGGAGTTGAAAGAACGAATAAGATAGGAGAGTAGGCTAATTTCCCCCGAAGTAATTAGAAATGTTCAAAACGAGTTTCAGTTCCGTTTAGGGTATTGTTATATTTAAAATTAACCGTTATTCTTAACGATTATACCACGGTAAAAAAGAGTCTTAGATAAATTAATTTTATTTTTAAATGTAATAGGCAACATCCTATAATAATTAAAACAATTTGCTTATTATATGATAGTTCCTTTCAGAAATGGGGAATAAAATGAAGTATTCATTTATCTCAGTATATCGATGTACGTTCCAGCGAGCAAGGTGCACGAACGAGGAGAACGGTGGTGTGAGATAGAGACAGAGACAATACAATTAACCTTAAGCGATAAATGTGGGTGTGATTTCATTAAAGCCTGTATGTGAATACGAATTTTGCGAACCACCCATCAATTAATATGAATAATAAAGAGATATTACCAGTAACCATAGATATGATATTTCACTACTAATCGCAAATGTATTTTATAAATTTTACAGGGTGTGCATTATAAAATTATCGCATTATTAACTATTGTAACATTACACTTTTATTTAATAAATCCATATTTTAATTTTAATCTTTCGGATATTAACATAACGCAATATTAAACCTCGCGTTTTAAAAACTCATATTTCCACAACATTTAATAATAAAAATTATGTAATTAATTCGCTTAAAATAATTCTAAATTAGTCCCATGGGTTTTAGGAGTTTGTAGTCTAGGCAGAGCCACCATGTATTAATCTGCCTACCGAAAAATTACCCCCCTTATATAGTTATTTATTTAACAAGGCAATAAAGTGGCAATAAAGCGAGGCTTTGAATCTTGCCAAGTCACTAAATCTGCTTTATTGCTCGTGTTGAACACATTTTTTCGTGGATTTTTTAGAATAAATTAACAACTTGCAATGCGACGATCTTGAATATTTTTCATTCTATCAACATATCGAAGGTAGCTATGTAAAAATGTAATGGTTTTTAAAAGCCTAATCTGTAAAAGTGATACTTCACAGGCTGCCAGCCACTGAAATCTTACATTATATATCAATCCGCGAAAAAAGTTATTTTTAATAAGGTGGATAACTCATCACCCAGAAACCAAATAAGGGTCTGCATAGTTTTGTCCACAAACCCATTTCGCTTGTATGAAGCCGAACATAATGTTATGGGGTGTGCAGAGATTTACTGGCCGACAAGATGTTTCAAGATGTGCCTGTAATTGGATACACGGGTGCAACGCCTTTCGAATAAAGAACACAATGTGGAGTACTGAGTACGATATTAGCAGCCGGTTCCATTCATGGTATAATGAATTTTCAGTTTTCCGAGTTGAATACACCACACTTAGTGAATAAAATCGCACCAATGGCTATAAAAAATGTAGGGGTTCTTTCCCTGCTAACCAATAGTGAGCTCGCAATACAAGGTATCCCATTTTAAATTGCCACCCCAAATATCTCGCACCTGAGCAACATGGCAAAAAAAATTTCAGATAAAAGTTGTAGGGTTCGGAGGGGGACATATGCTGGTGACCTTGAAAATGACCTAGGCGTTAATTTTCAAGGTCAAACGAAGGTCAACTTAAATTTTTCAAATGGAACCGCCTATTTTTATTATGATATCGTACTCTATGGGAAAAAATACAAACTTTTTATAGAAAACATTTTTTTAAATAGTTTTTTACGAGTTTATTTACGAATTTTGTCCGTCAAGTTGTTTGAAATCTTAGATGAATACAGGTTGTGATTTATGCATTACCCTCGGCATTCGCATCTAACCAACGCGACCAGCCGTCAGGTGTTCCGCGCGACGCTGATGGCATTGTTTCATCAATATTCAAAATTTTCAATTAATTAGTACGACAACAGTGCAGAACATGGAGGAGAGGATTAGGTCTGCATTTCGAGCAATTTCCATCCAAACCCTTCGAAATGTTCAAGTAAACTTTCGCCAGCGGGTACAGAAGTGCATTGTCGAGGATGGACACTTGATCCAAGAACGAGATCGAACCTCCAGCCACTAAAAACATCAGCCTTTTTCAGGGCCAATGATGTGCAAAGTCCCATTGACCACCTCCACGTGGTGCACATCGGGTGATGCCAATGCTGAGGGTAATGCATGAATCACAGCCTGAATTCATCTGAGATTTCAAAGAACATGACGAACACGTATTTGTGAAAAAACTCTTAAAATTTTTTTTTTAAAGGTTCCTACAAAAAGTTTGTATTTTTTCCCGTAAAATACGATCTTGCAATAAAAAGTAAAGGGTTCCATTTGAAAAGTCAAAGTTCACCTTCGTTTGACCTTGAAAATTAACGCCAGGGACATTTTTAAAGTCACCAGCATTGTCCCCTTCCGAATCCTACAACTGTCATCTGAAACATTTTTTGCCATGTTGCTCAGGTTTCGAGATATATGGGGTGGCAATTTAAAATGGGACACCCTGTATAGTGTTCGCACCGAAGTATCCAATTACAGATAAAAGTCTCGGTTCATAAATCACTTCACGTCTCATGAAATTATGTTTGTGGACGTTTCTATCTTTCTCCCCAAATAATAACTGTTGAAATCAATACTCGATTAACACAAATTCAGTTTACGTAGTAATTTCTTCCCCTCTGTAAACAGAGAAATTACTGTATTATTGATTAATAATACAGTAATGTTGCGACGGCTATAAGATTTTTTCCCGAGAATACGCAAAAAAAATAAAAATTAGCGTGACCCATTTACAATGATAAAGTTGAAGTCAATTTCCTGTATAGCGAAAAGTGCCCACATCCCCCGGCAGTTTAATATCTAAATTAGTTTTCATGATAAGTCCTGTAAACCCCAATATAAACGTAGTTTGCTCAGAATCGGACGAAGCCCCCCTTCTAACGGGTAGTAACGTTTCATATATACTTAGTCTGAGTAATGTTGGGGCCTTTATCTTTCATTTGAATTTAAAGTACAGCGGCGGCATTGATCATATACATTACAAAGAACAAATAAATTGTCTGTAATTTCCGTAGCATTTAATATGAGACCACGCTCTCATTACATAACTAAGTACCTCTGAGAATCACATAAAGCATATTTGTTCCCCCGAACAAAGAGCATATTTGTTCCTCTGAACAAAGACGCTTGATGAATTCCTGCTCCACAATACCTGGCGCATCCACCATTACAACGAAAAATGGTCTCAAACGTCATTAATTAGGAAATGGACTAACAGTGTAGCATGACTAATACTAATACATGCATTTAGTCGTGCATCCCTTAAGGGTACAGTCTACTTTGCAGGCCTGAAAAAAAGTGATTTTTGGTGTTTTTATTTGACGACTAATAAAGTTTTTAACTTGAATGTTTTTCCCAGAAATTTAATAAGCCTTTAAGTACAAATTGTGATTTTTTTTGATAGTTTTACATAAAAATTAATCACAACAAGTTTTCTTCAAATAACTTTTTTCGCGGATTGATATGAAATGTGAGATTTTTCGGACTGCTTTTAGGCCGTGAAATATTACTTTTGCGGACTAGGCTTTAAAAATGCTTATTTATGCCTAGGCTGTAAAAGTAATGAGCCAATCAGGTGAGACTACGTCATGTTATTTCGCCAATCAGATGACACCGCGTCGACCAATAGAAGCCGCCCGGAAATTTGTTTACCATTACAATATATTTTTCGCTTAATCGAGAGTTGCCTTCGAATTTCCCGTCCCAAAAACAGGTTCCCCGAATAACACCGCGTATGATTTCCCCGACCCCCATGCGAGTCCCTAACTTATCCACGCACAAAAATCGAGTCGCCGAACGATGGCGAAATTTGTTCGCCCTGGCCGGCTCCTAGTGGCCCGGCATTTGACGTTTAAATGTCGTCTACCGGCGCACTTATTGCCTGGCACAGTAGAACGAGAGACTTTCCTTGAGATGTTGCCTGTGAAAGAAGCCTAATAACAGCTTCTGCGAAGTATTAACAACCCCGCGTAAGTTTTCTCCGAGCACCGTGTGTTTACCTAACTTTCCCACGTAATTGAACCCGAGCAGCAATCGCAAAAATGATCGAAAAGGATTTGGAGGTTTATTATGTAAGTTTTATTTCAATTGAATCATTGAACAATAATAACATGAACATAATGACTTTAATATGTTTAATCGTAAAGAAATGTGTATGATACCAAGAAAGTGCATTTTATTGAAAAGTTCCTGAATTCCTGAATCAAAATGTATCATAAAGTAATGGCTTCCACCATCAACCATATCAGTAAAGAAATGTATTAAAGAGTTTTACCCGAAATAATTATACGGTCCGTCCGATTTAAATATTCATTGCATGTCACTTACGAAATCATGATCATTATGATTATAAATGATTACACCACACACACCGTCAAAATGCGAACACCACAATGTCTATTGTAAATGTCAATTTTGGTTTTACTTGGGTACCTACGAAATTTTTACAAAGCTACCTGCGATATGTTAATAGAATTAAATATATTGTAAGTTATCGCATTGCAAGTTGCTAATTTCTCCTGAACAATCCGCGAAAAAATTATGTGTTTAACTCGGCAATAAAGCAGATTTCCTTGCTTGGCTGGATTCACAGCCTCGCTCGCAAGCTCGCTCGGCGGTGAAACTCCAGCCGCGTCCGTAAATCTGTCACTTTATTGCCTTAAACAAATAACTATTAATGCGTTAGGAATTGGGACAGGGTTGTTATAAGGAAAAATGTTTGTTTTTTAATTCTGCATTGAATGACATAAAAATATACAGGGGCTCCAATTTAAAATAAGAAAAATAAAGTGCTTTAAAGTTTGAAATGTTTGAAATGTTTGACACTAAATTTTGGACACCCTGTACAATTCATATCGATCAAACTTGGTTAACGGAACTATCAGATCTTATTTAATAAGTACCTTGTATGATTTTATTAACAAGGCACTATTTTTATTTTTTTGCATAATAGTGCAAAAATTATTTTTTTTTAGTTTTAATTTCTTTTTGCTGATATCCCTGAATCGATTCCAATACAATTATAGAAGTATAGCATGTAATTTAAAAATTTATATCATCATGACGTCACACTTTTTTTGGGACACCCTGTATAATCAAAAATATTTTCCTGAAATGCATCATAGGATACAAATATATTCTACGAAATATCAAAATTCCAACTTAATTAAGAAATTAGCAATAGAAGACGGGAGGTGAGATGCAGGACCCTGTATATTTTTTTTATTCATGCTACATAACTTTACGGGTATGTCCTCAGAGTAGAAAAATGTCAGATCTATTGCTGCATCCGTCTGTGCGCAGTCACTTCCACCAATTTAAAAAACACTGTTCTGAGAAAAACGGGTTTGAAAATCCCCGCCACGCGGTTCTGCTTTGTACGTGGCGCGCTTATGCCTGCCGTTTAGAAGCATTTCTATTTCCATCAACTTGCCGGTTGTGTCACAATATTCTATACACCCACAGCTTCCAAAAAATGAAAAAATAGATCTTTTTGAATCTAACAAAGTAGACGGTACCCTTAAACTTCAAGATGAATTGAACTACCAATTGGAAGAAGGGAATAAACGCCAATTTTTAAAGTGTCCATTTTTCACAGTTTTGCATTCTATAGAAGTAGCGCTACAATATAAGTTCTAAGAAAGGAGTGTGTCAAGTTGGCACCCCAATGAAAAGTTCTGATAGTTCTGAATAGAGTTCTCAATTCCTTTTGATGAATCTAAAAGTACAATCAACTTTTAAAAATGAGTTCTGTAAAATTGGGCTGTCAGGAATTTTTTTGAAAAATTGGGTGCCAACGCACCCCAACATTGTTATATTGTTATCAAATAGTTCTGAACCAGTTTTAAGATGTATTTGGGTTAGTACTATAGTTCCTGATACATAACAACAAAGAGTTCTGTTGAATTTCCAGAGATAAAATTTTTCAAAATTAGAAATTCGAAATATTCAAATTCATATTACTCACTTAATATTGGTTGAATCTAAATATTTCATAACAACTATGGATAGAACTAACAAATAACTACAGGAAACACCAATCAGAACTATCCGGAACTATCAAAAATATTTTTTTTTTTTTAAAGTAGCAAAGCAAAAAAATGAGAGTTCTAGGAGTTCTGAGTTAATTTTCTATTTCTACTCATTGAGTACAATAATTCTTTCTTATAAACAAATTCGATACAATCACGATTTATGGCATTTTGAAATAAATTTAAAATTCAATTAAAATTTAATTTTGGAAATACCCATTTCCTGTCATTTAATCGCAATTTGCCATTAGAGTTTTCGCTAAAACTCCTTGAGTACAACCCTAAAGTCAAATCAGAACTCCCAGAATTATTAAAAAATGAACATTTTGAAAAAAATTCTAATTCCGAAAAAAAAAATTGAGAGTTAATTTTCTATTTCTACTCACTGAGTATAATAATTCTTTCTTATAAACAAATTCGATACAATCACGATTTATGGCATTCTTAAATAAATTTTAAATTCGATAATGGTAAATTTAATTTTTTGTCTGTCATTTAATCGACTTTATTGTTCACAACGTTCATACGTTACGATATGCGTTTGACATCTAGCCCCTGCTAATGGCACGTAACTTGCTAGCAAAACCTTCAAATCCACCCAATACAATGTTTCTATTGATGTGCATGTTAAATAACGTGGTACTCATATACACCTGGGTATCAAAAAGCTCTCTAGTATCTTCTTAGTCGGGTCCACAGCTTCTTTCCAAGCGAAAAAAAAAACACTTAAATTGAAACACTGGAAATCGCGATTATTCGGAGGATCAGAACCTTAGCATAGGGATTATTAACGAATATCCACAGGCAATTATTGACTGCATTTAACATACATAAATTGAGATAAATGAGTATAGTCTTTACTCATGCATTTGCGTAGGAAGCAAATGCGTCAGATTTTGCACTATTTCAATTGTGTTCAAAATTGTTGTTTGTTTTATTTCTGATATTTAAACTTTGAAGTTAGAGTTTTCGACGGCTTTTTAACAGCAACAAAAGCAATTAGTAGTTAAATATTAAATGTGAATTTATTAGGTTCACGGATAGTCAACGCGCCTTGAGTTTATATTTTTCTTTAAAATTTCTGCCATGAAACATATATGGATTTTTAATAAGTAACAGACACAGCTTTTAAAACATATTGAAGTTACTAAAATATACGGCCAGTATATAAGTAACAAAACATATTATATGTTCTACAGATTACCACAGAACACTGCTTCGAACTGAAATTTGCAATTAAATGAACTAAGACTACAGCAGTATCTTCTTCAGATATTGAGATATTCGTTCTTGTTGAACCAATGAGAACTGGAGCACTCACAATCTTTAAAACATCAGTTGCTGTCTTACAGCTAGAAACATTTATCTAGTGGTAGTAGCATGAAGTTCTCGACGATGTCATATAATTTTCAACTAATATTTATAACCTCTGCTATCTACCAGTCACAGTCATACACTCATGCCACAAACAACCCTCTTTCTAGGAAGTAAATCTGAATATTTTTCCAGCGTTTCGTAGATCTGGGTTGGACAAAAAAAATCTGCTTTCTTGCTCTTTAAAGTTCGTGCAATATAAGTTTGACCATCACTGTGAGTTCACACATGTTTTTCTGAATTCCTTTCACAGGAGCAGTTTGGTTTGACTATCCTTCTTTTTTCTTTGCTGGTGGAATTCTTCAAAGTTTCTCTATGGGCAACAAGATGAGGGTCGTTCATATGTATGACTCACCATTCTTATAAAATCCTTCTGAATTGCAGCTGTACTTGTGTTGAAAAGATTATGTTTTACCCTCCGACTTATGCCCACTTGCACAATTGCAATTAAACTATGCTTAAAGCATTCTTAAAATTTAAGTACCTGTTATGTGAGTATTTTGCTTGCATCGTACTTTAAACACAGCTTAAGCAAGACTTTAAATAAGTCGTCGTTATGGACCGCTTAGAATTTAAGTCTGCAAACATAACCTTCAATTCGTTCCGTCGATGATCCCTTGTGACAGATATTTATGCACAATAAATTGATCAATAACAAGACTGCTAGTATATTCAAAATGGCACTTGTTGTGGATGATATTTTTGAAGACGATTTAGATCTCATGAAAATTATTAATATCGGTTATCCCAGGCAACTCGTTTGGAACAGAGCTGATCATTATCATGATTTAAACGAATTGTCGCTCTTGTGTCCGCAAATAAACAGTGTTAAATTTACTTGGCCTGAATTTAAAAATACTGGCTGATAATGACATAACCTCTCTTTATTTCATTAAGCAATGAATTATTATTAATTAGTGCGAGTTTTCACTATTTCCCTGTTCGGGAAACGCTGTTCGCATAAAAAGGCTCTCAAGCACTTTATGTCAAAATCAGCTGAGAAAAGGACGCCAACGTTAAAAAGTGAAAATCGCAAGATTTTGCGATGTTGTATCACTTTGTGCTTGCTTACTAGAGCAATTGTATTCATTCCTATGGTGCATGCCGTTTCCTTTTAAGTCATG
Source organism: Ocypus olens (assembly GCA_910593695.2). Taxonomy (NCBI): domain Eukaryota; kingdom Metazoa; phylum Arthropoda; class Insecta; order Coleoptera; family Staphylinidae; genus Ocypus; species Ocypus olens. The sequence continues at coordinate 35,140,277 of OU343058.1, forward strand.
CTTAAAATATTAGTCCGACTTTACAAAGTTAGTCTCAACGAAAAAATGGTGCAAGTGGGCCTTAGTCACTTTAAACAGTTGGTAATGACCTTACAATGCGACCATAAGGTACAGTCACAGGATAACCATGATAGGGATCCGAATTTCCAAATACCTCTTTTGTTCTTTACACATATTTCTTGTTTTGTCCGCGATGTATTTTGTTGCAAATGAAACGTGGAGTAAATTTCGTACCTTGAAAGGGACACTGGAATAATTGTTAGAAATCTATTGCTAACTTTACACCCATTAGAACTTGCACCTTTTCATTGCAGAATTTAGGCGCTCCACCAGCTAAATTGATGTTTGATATAAATTCCCGATAAGTTTCACAAGCTTCTTTAGATACATTTTTGAATAATTTGGTCAGTTTTTTTGGGTGCACTCATCCACACCTTTAATGATTACTTTGAGTTTTTTTCTGTGCTTACCACTTCTACATCATTCACACTAAGGGAGACTTATTCTTTTTTAGTTAGTGCAATTTTTGATATTCAGTCAAAGAATTTAGAACACAGAAAGTCGTCACTGTAAATATCTTTGCTCACAATCGGTTAGTAATCTGTGTATTTGTACCCTTCAAAACAGTCGGGAAGCGACTCATTCCCGGCCTTACCCGGGAATGTACTTTCCCGGCTAGCATGTTTAATTTTGGTAAATTATACCAATCGTTTATTTTAAAACATATTAAATCTAGAATATTACTTAAACACCTCCAGAAATAAGGGAAGTTGCTAAGGGTGCAATAAACAAACTATTTCCAAGTAAGTTGTAATTAATTTAAGCTTATAATTTAATACTTGCCTAAATGTTTTTTCGAAATTTAAGGTTATGTTTACATTTGTTTCTCGTTCTCATGTAAGGCATCGATCGATGCCAATTAAAAATCCACACCGATTTTTTTTTTATTGGCATAGGAAACTGGTCCATTTCGCCAGAGGTATCATTAAACTGTATATATTGATTTCTAAATGGATATACATAATCATTATTATTTTATAGGTATATAATGAATGGGTGGGATATACACTGGAGACATCCATGGACCCGCACGGCCACTTATTCGTTCCGAAAAAGTAATCGCATGGATGGGATTCGAACCACGACCACGAGGCCCGTGAGCAGGAGCTCTACTGACTAGGCCACCGCGGCCCCCACGGAATTAATACATTGACAGAAGCGGCTCTTTTTCGCCGCAAATAAAACGTACATTCTACTCTCGCTGTTTGTTCCGTGATATTCGTGTTGCAAAGAAATAATAGAATAAATTACGACCTTTCCTCCGTGTATGTTGTGTTGCCTAAAACGTAGTCACTGAGCTCTGGGTGAATTCATGCATCCGGCATTAATCGACAAAAGGTCGATTATTAAACCAAAGTAGAAAAATTAATATTATTTGAATCTTATCTATTGTTACTGATAGTAGATTGTGAGTAAAATTGTATACATACCTCGGAGGAACTCACTCCAGCCTCGCGTCTGTAGGTTATCTCGATGCTTCGCATCTCAAGCTACCTTGACGCTCGGCTGCAATAGAGTACTTCCTCGCTCAGTATATAATATACTATTACTTTGAAACAGGTCTTGAAATAGGCACTCTTATTCCCAACCTGATGAAAGTTTTTTTGCTGGTCTTATACCTACAGCACTCTTTTATTGATATGCAAATAGGCAGCACAAAGAAAAAACTGCTCCTGGCAGACTGATCCGTAAATCCCTTTCTCTCGAAATACATCAATAGATTCTACAAATATTTCGCCTTTATTACATTTATTTTATGCATCTGCAACAAGTGAGGTTGACTTCAATGTATTTTACAAATCCTTCACTACAAGTACCAGTTTCAGAACGTTCCTCCAGAGTGAAAAATAGGAATCATCAGTCGAATCCCAAGATGTAGCCAAAATCAATCTTTACTATCAAGCTACAGACCAATTACTCTTCTTCCCGTAGTACGTAAAATCCATGAATACCGTTTGAAGCTTCAAATCCTTTTTCACACCTCCAACGTTATCCCGAATTACCAATTTGGCTCTATTCCTAACAGATCCACTACTCTTCCAGTCACCATCCTTCATCCAATATACAAACAACATTCCTTAAATCCCTATCATCCGCTGTACTATTCTCAGATATCAAAAAGGCGTTTGACTCCGTGTGGCACCGGGGTATGTTGCTTAAATGCCATAACCTTGACATACCCTATCATATCATTTTACAACAATTTTTTGTTTAAAACATAAAACAAAATGCGAAATACTTCACTATCCACAATAATGAGTCTTACAAAGTTTGCAAACACAAATAATTTATTGAAACAACTACTTTCCTGGCAATACCTCGAATATTCAAATATTGAATTAATAATAGTAAAGCTATCAAATAACACAGGTTAAATGTATTTATTACTGCGCATAGACACTAAGTAAACGAAAAAAAAAATGCAAATGAAATATTTAATTTAGCTTATGTTTGAAATTGAAATGGTTACTCGAATTGTGACAAACTATTATTTATTATAATTCATCTACAAGCAAGTAAGGGAACTTTACATTCATTAACATATTCTCTAATAGATTTCTTAAAACCGAATCTGGAAATGCAATATCAATATGGTGAGTGCGCAACCAAAACCTATATCATTGAAATTGTTGAAAAAGTGTCTGAAAGTGTAAAAATATACAGGGTGATCCATTTAAAAAACTGCCAATGGCTTCATATCTCTAAAAATAGAATATCTGTTGAAAATAGAGTAGCTGTCAACGTACTTCGACGTGAATATAATAAATAATAAACATTTCTTTCAAAAGTTATAAGAAAACAACAGACGTTTAGCCCAAAATCAGGTGTTCCGACACATTTGCCCAACCTTTATTTAATGGTATATTTTACCATTAAGTACTAGTCAGCCCAGATCACAATGGCAGCTTACTTTCCGTACAAAGTGCAGAAGCAATTCAGGATTTGAATAGCAATTTCACTTCCTTTGCAGTTCGCCCATAGACAAAATAAAAATAACCAGAAATATCCAGAAAAAGTTGCAACAAATTCATTGTTCGATGCAAATCGAGTTGTGAGCCATTAAAAAGATTGGTCATTTTAAATGTGCCCGTGTATTATATTTCTTTCTCTTCCTAAACACCGGAGAGTTCGATCTCGGTCTATGAAGAGAGAGTGCATAGTTCTTGACTTATCATTGTCGATAATGAGGTAATGAGGTTCTAGCATCATAAAAAAATCAGTAGTATGGATAAAAATAAGAAACCTGATGATATGAAAACCAATGGTTGATTCGGAAAATTCGAATGCATTTTAACGCTTCACTGTATATGATAAGTGTTGCCAAGCAAATAAAAAAGGAATTTTATCAAGTTCACATCCCAAAACTGTAAAAATAATTTTAGGGAGTAGATCATTTGTTTTCCTATAACTTTATTTAAATTTCTAATAATAGAGGCGCTCGAAGGATTAAATAAAAATTATTAAACATAATTTCTGTCACAAATAGTAGTTTTAATTTTCTCGATTTTCCATTTGTATGTAAAGTAAAAAAAAAATAAGTAATGACTCTGTTGTATATAGTATTTTTTTCTCTAGAAAAAACATATTAACAATTTTTCTCTAAAATAATTTGGTGAGCCAGTATTTGAACATTAAGAATTTAACATGCAAATCCCTATGGTGCGTGAACCAATTCCACACCCCATATGCGTATATCTACATAGCACTATCTATTCACAGATTGGTACCAGGGGCGGCTCGTTATATAGAGCCAAGGAGCCATGGCACTACCTGTAGTTTCAAGCTCAAGGATTTTTAATCAATCCTTAAAACACGCGAGTTACTTTGGTCCAGGAAGATAAGTCGTTCTTTCTTTCTTCCTTCAAAAAAGGAGAGGGGGGAGGTATATTGTATAAGTGGCTCTACTATCAATATGTTCCAAGAGCCGCCACTGGTTGGTACCAAAGAAAAATAATCAATAATTTCCCAAAAGTAGATAGAAGTAGTAGATCGATTTGCAAATTTCTAAACAAATTAGTAGGGTAAAAACTGTTTTTCTACTTTGGTTTAATAATCGACCTTTTGTTATATCAAAAATAGTTTAATAATGAGATTTTTTATTTTACTGTTTTGCTCATTATTAAACTGTTTGTGGTAACATTTTAGTTGTCGCTATTGGTAGTACTTGTGAGTACTTGGAATATGACAGGTGTCGACATGAAAATGTAAAATTGCCGTGAATGATAATTTAACACTTTAATGAGTTACATACTAAAAATGCGGCAGATCGCAAATTGCTGTTGAGGTGTAACACATCTACATCGTTTGCCGAATAATACAGTGTCTTTGTCGCTGCGCCGTAAAACACTGTTAATGGTTTGTGCATAGAGGTTGTCTATCTATACAAGTAATCTATGACGCGAATAACCTAGAAATGTACGCAACGTGTTCGTGTTGCACAGAAAATAAAGATGAATAGAAATAATCAACATTTGATAGAAAAAAACCTCGAAAACAACATAAATAAAGCGTTTAATACGAATAGAACAGAAATACTTAATATAAACAAGTATTTAACTGTTGCTTGAAGGTTCACTGGTATTACAATTATTGTACACATTTATAGTTACAACACATGTATCTTTTGCATTAATTGTTATGCCAGGTACATTTTGCGTTAATACACTATGCTGGTAGTTTGTGTTACCATGAAGGTTCACATTCATGTCGTTTGAAATATCTGAGAACGGTTCATTTGAGTAGGAAGTGCTCGTACTTGGCTGTGGTGAGTGATTAGGATTAAGCATATGGGCCACTTCAATTTTTTTTTTAGCGATGTCTCGATGTAACCTTCCGCCACTGCAGACGACTTCCACCCACCATGATTCTTAATCGTTATTAAATCTCCACCTCTGTTGGCCAAATTTGATGCACTCGAACGCCTAAAGCAATGCCCAGTGTATTGTTCGGGATTTTGAAGTTTCAAGTAAGAGGCTATTATTCTTGGAACCTGGCCAATTTTATTGATACCAATTGGACCTCTTGTGCAACGTCCATTTCGATATGTCAAAAAAAAACGTTTTGTAGTAACATTATTTGGCCGTAAATCCGCATACTTTTTAACTAAAGCAATCCATTGCTCCTCATTTATAACAAACTTTCTCGGTTGATTTGTTTTCGTTTTAGGAACAGTTACAATAATGATGTTATCTTTAAATTCTATGTCGCCAACAGACATATTTAATAACTCATCCCGTCTACATGCACCTGCGTAGCCCATAATCAGGATAACCTATAAGTCGAAACTCGCATAAATAATTCATTGAAGATTCAGATTTAACCTACCTTTAATGCCAGGTAAGAGAGATCATTTGCCTCCCGTAGAAACAAATCTATTTTAGAGCCATTTAATATTTTTGACATTTTAGGCTGGTAACCTTCAGACTGATTTTTTAAAAATCCTTGCAATCTTGCAAATTTTGATATATCCAAGTTCTTAAAGACACTTAGGCATGCACGCAGCATACTATAGGATGCCATAGTGTCGAGGATTTCTTCGTTTTACTCATCTCCTCATAATACGCAAGTAATACATTTTCACTAACAACTGCTACACTTTTTTCTTTACACCACGAATTAAATACACTGTATTCTTTTTCATAAATCGCTTTAGACTTACTTGGGAGTAATTTATTAATTGCACCCATAGCAATTTCCCTAATTTCGGGTGGTGTGCCAGGAATATTTGAATTTTGTTGCATTTTAAATAATAATTCACTATTAAAATAAATAATCTACTGTCAACTGATTGAATTGTTTTTCAGTGCTGCCACATATTAAAAGATAAAACTCACTATGTTTAAGTATATATTTTATTTTAGGAATGAATCCTTAACTAAAACCAAAGTAGAAAAAATAGTATATTATACTTGTTTAATAAGAGGCATTGTGGGGCACTCGTTCCTTGGATCACTCCTCGCTGCGCTCGTCGTGCTCCAAACCCACTCGTGCCACAATATACCCTCTTATTAAACTTGTATAATAATATACTATTGTTATATTTTAATTTTCGCACTGCTTCGCTTAAAAAACTGAATTTTAAATTTGAATTCGCAAAGAAATAGCATTTATGAAATTACCCAATAATTCTTAGTGAATTTTAATTCTGATATTTCTTTAGACATATTGTATGCAATTTTTTTTTTATTTATGCCAGGAAATATTGAATACTAATTAATTTCACAATAGAGAACCAAAATTTCGGTATTTAAAATTCATATTCGGCTAACGGCAACTTAATTAAAGGCCAATTATCCGAATCTGATTTTTACAACTACCGGTTGATAGATAACATATCGTCAATAACGGTTTCAATAGACATCGAAAGTAAACATTAGTATTCATGGTTGGTTCATTGACTTTCAGTGCATACACATTACATGGAACACGTTTATATGGAAATTAATTAATAATGCATTAAATATTGTTAATTGGTTGTTCCGCTTCGTGGAATATTCGCTTGATCAGAACTCAGATTGCATGATATTTTTACTTATAATCCGTATAGATTGTATTAACCATAAAAACAATAGGAAGTGCATTATCATGATAAAATCATAATTATAGTTAAATGAAACTTAATTCTAAGAAGGAATTTTGTAATTTCAACGAATTTTCTTTTATATTCTAGATCCTGCGGTTGAAAATTTTGAAGAAGAACAAGGCTATTTTTTCGTTTTTAATTACTATTTTTAGCCTAAGTGCCCGTGTTTCAAAGGTTTTGTTATTTTATACATATGGTGTCAAACATGAGCAACAAATAGTTATTTTTGAATTAAATGCGCGAAATACGTGTTTTTTGTCGCGCATTAGAATGTCTTTCGAATGCGCCAAAGAACACCGATTTCGCACATTTAATACAATTTTTTTCTACAACGGTTCAAAGAATAATTGCTCAAATATTGAGATATTGGGTTATTTTCCAGTCAAATAATGTTATTTTCAGTGAAAACTAATATTTTCACATGCAAAAAATGGTTTCCTTGGTGACTTATTTTTGACGTGTTAGAAATGGTTTCCTTTATAATTTGATTTAACGCCAATGTCATCCTTTTCTGAGGGTCGGAAATTTAAAATTAAAATAAAACGGATTAACTAATTGATGTGCACTTCCCTGTCTATATCCCAACCGCCAAGAGCTGGTAAAAGAAAACTTTCTGATGACAAACACGTCCACTCGCTCGTGAGTCTCAAGAAGAACTGGGTCAGTGTTATCAATCTTCAAAATTTAATGTTCACTGAGCAAACTTCAAAAAATCCGTATTGAAGATGAAAATTTCCCATAACTTATATTTCACAAATTTATCTTTTTTTAGCGAATGAATAATTTTTTAAAAACTGATAGCTCTACTAAAAATCAGCGCTTCAAGATACCGGGTGTTGAAATTTGTAAGAAAACCTTTTTTTGATTAATCTTTATTAATTTTATTGCATTTTAATTTCACTACTATAAAGATTATTTAAAAACGATTTTTTACAAATTTTAACACCCTGTATGAAATTGAAGCATTTTCGGACATATGTTTATAAAACAAAATATGTTTGTTTTGATGTCCCCCACTACCCGTAAAAGTTTGGTCTAAGCACACTATTAAACTTCCATTTGGTTTTTTAACTATTACTGTTGGATGAACCCATTCCGTTGGTTCTTCAACACTTTGAATTATCTCATGTTTTACCCTATAGTCTAGGGTTTCTTTTAATTTATTATGTATTAATAACGGAATTTTACGAGTTGCATTAACAGTAGTATAGGGTCCGCCAAAAAAATGTATACACACTTTAATGAACGAAAACTATTTATTATGTATATTCGATGATTTCCCGAATTACGAAGTTATAATTTAATTAAATAAATAATGGATGAAGATTCTCCGTAATAACTGTGTGGCCTCTGTGGTGCAATTGGTAGCATCCCAGATCGGATGTCTGGAGGTTGCAGGTTCGATCCCTGTCGGAGGCATGTTCACACTTTTGATTCAGCTATATACGAGAATCTTCATCCATTATTTATTTAATTATATTTATTAAGTGTTTGTTTTACATATAAATACTGATAACACATATAGTACTGTCTTCAGGTAACCATATGGTTACTGTAGATGTTCAAATCGCCGTTGGCGGCCAGACACCTAAAGGAACGACGACCGGTCAATTTTTCAATAGAGATCGCTGCACATGCCGCTGTAAAGATAATCTCCACTTTACTTGTACATTGCGTAGCTAACTTCTGTGTGAACCTTTTCAACTAGAGAGCCGATAAAGCAGGACTTATAGCAATTCGCGGTCTTCCCCATCTAATTTTATGAGTACCACAAATCGTTATATGCGCCCCAAACTTGTCAATAATGCGTTTAATTGTAAGGCGGGTTGGGGTTCTGTTTCTAACTCCCGCCTCCACTGTAGCTGCATCTTCAAAGGCATTACCAAAAACCTCTTCAAAATACATTTTCGCTGCTCGAACGTCAAGCACGCTACAACCATTTTGTTTTCTCACTATGGTGATGATAAGTACCGGCATCTGTTTAGCGAATGAACATACTACAACATACTCGTAATTCAAATGGATTTACCATATCAATATCCAGATACAGTCCGAATATTTAATTTGTAAAAGTATAAGGTGTACACAACTATGTTTTAATTTATTTTTAATATTCATTCCTAACCTTTCAAAAAATGTTTAGGTATAAGATTAGCCATCGCATATGTCTAATTTAAATTTAATTTCATACTCATTCTCGAGTAGAACATTCGCAGCGCACGAATCCATGTTCATTTTTCGCGCGACGCTCCCAATGAATATTGAATTGCTATCAATCTCACTCTTCACTCCAACGAAATTAACTCTGCACCTCATCGCTAAGTGTTGAACTTATCACAAAATTAGTTGAAGGTCGGAGACCTGCTACATTTTCCCTGCTGAATGTTTCGTCGGCGCGCCTGTTGAAGAGAATTTCCCTGATGTCTGAAACTGGAACCACGCTGATGTTGATCTCCTTGATTTTGTTTTTTTTCTAACAATATCTATCTCCATTGTTTCTCTTTCTACAATTATCGAAGAAATTGTTCTAGAAATTTCAATAACCTCTGGGCCATGTCTTCCTTTTCCAATCCGCATGTGGGGACATTCCATCCATCATCTTTCCTGGCTCGCAAGATGATGCTATATTCTTCAAATCTATTACGTAGTATTGCACTGTCTCTCCAGTTCTTTCTTTTCTAAAACCCTGGTACTCCACGATCTTTTATAGTATGAAGTGGTCTCTTTTTAACAAAATTTGTAGATTGTTTCTCTCCACGTCTTCAAATCTAAAAGTATTGTAAATACGGAAAGCTGCTTCTCCAATATAGTGTAGAAGTTGGCCACTCTTGCGCGCTGAACTACAGTTTAATTCATGGCAATTCTAAAATATTAAATTAGCCCAGCAGACTATTTTAATTCATATATCCTTAAAAAATAGCCATCAATAACTAATGAAGTATCTCAATGGACTTTTTTCCGCTACCGACAACGTAACTAACCATTGCATTCATGGTTACAGGTACCGTAAGTGGCTGATAACATTCGTGGTGTTTGTTGTCCGTGACGACGGAACTTAATTTTTTACTTACGGACCTAGGAAAATAATAAACAGAAACGTAACGCTCCAACATATAGGCGAGCAACCTGGGACGTTCCTAGGTGTACAGCCCCCTGCGCGCTGAGCAATTTTTCGTCGTCCCCCACCCTTACCTTGACAATGCGAAAACATATTTAAACCAGTATACATAAGTGCTTTATCCAAATTTATAATGAGAAATTCAGAATACAATGAATTTGTTGTATTAACGCATTTTATAAACATACCGGGTGACCCAGGGATCTGTAAAAGCCCCGTAACTTATTTGCTATTTGAGATATCGACTTCTAGTTTTCTTGAACTGGTACCCACACTTATTCTACATATTTTAAAAATATGTATGTTTTTATACAGGGTGTCCCAATATACATAACATAACAAAGTTATGTTTTTTAAATGGAACACCCTATATTTTATACTTTATTTTCAACCCCCTTGAGAAGCTGATAAAAATAGTATAAGATAGTATGGGTCTGTTATGAACGATTGGTTAGTTATGGGCAAATTTGTGGCAAAAACAAGGACACATTGAAAAAATTGCAGAAGCGCTCCTAGCAAAGCTAGCGTCATTTTTTATACACTAAAGAATTTTCCACATCATGAAGAATAATACAAATCGGCTTTGGTTCTTTTTTGTTCATACTGCTATACAGGGTGTCAACATACATAAAATATTGGATAACTATTTTTTTTTCAAATGGAACACCCTGTATATCTTGCCACCAATTCATAGAATATTTAATAAGCTTTCCAATGATGTACAATTTGTATAACGAAATATTAAGGATTCTTGAGATTCATCCATAAAAACATTTTTCTTTTGTCACCTCCTGCTCATTTTTGGATTTTCAGCGAAAACTATGCATTTTCTGAAAAAATAATAAGAAACCAAAGTTGTAGAGCGGAAAATTTTCGATCGATATAGGTCTTTCGACTTTTCCAATAATGCGTGCATTGCCCGTCAGAGTGCGCAAAATCGTGACCGTATATGCATTTTAGCGTTTTTCTCAAATTTTTTGTTAATTAATTGCTCTATACTTTATTTTCCACGTCCTCTAGCAGAAAAACGGGTAATTATAGAAATATTCAAATGACCTACATCGATTGACAATATTCCGCTCTACAACTCTTAAAAGATGTAATTTTTGCCCAAAATGCATAGTTTTCGCTGAAAATGCAAAAAACCATTGAAAAACGCAAAAATGATACATACATTTTCAATTTGCATTTTTAGGGAAAACTATGCATTTTTGGCAAAAATTGCTTCTATTAAGAATTGTAGAGCGGAATATTTTCAATCGATATGGGCCATTTTAATTTCCCCATAATTTCCCATTTTTCCGCTAGAGGGTGCGGAAAATAAAGTATAGTGCAATTTATTAATAAAAAATTTGAAAAGAAAACGCTAAAATGCATATGCGGTCACTCTGGCGGGCAATGCACGCATTATCTTAAAAGTTAAAAGATCTATATCGATCGAAAATTTTTCGCTCTACAACTTTGATCTCTTATAATTTTTCCTGAAAATGCATAGTTTTGGCTGAAAATCCAAAAATCAGCAGAAGGTGGCAAAAGAAATATGTTTTTATTGATAAATCTCAAGAATCCTTAATATTTTGTTATACAAACTGTATATCATTGGAAAGCTTATTAAAAATTCCATAGATTGGTGGTAACTTATATAGGGTGATCCATTTGAAAAAAAATAGTTATCCATTGTTTTGCCTATGTTGACACCCTGTATAGCACTATGAATAAAAGATAACCAAAGCCGATGTGTATTATTCTTTATGATGTGGGAAATTTTCTAGTGTATAAATAATTATGCTATCTTTGCTAGGAACGCTTGTGGAATGTTTTCAATGTGTACATGTTTTTGCCATAAATTTGCCCATAACTAACCAACCGTCCATAATAGACCCATACTATCTTATACTATTTTTATCAGCTTCTCAAGAGGGTTAAAAATAAAGTATAAAATATAGGGTGTTCCATTTAAAAAACATAACTTTGTTCTGTTATGTATATTGGGACACCCTGTACAAAAGCATACATATTTTTAAAATATGTAGAATAAGTGTGGGTACCTGTTCAAGAAAACTAGAAGTCGATATCTCAAATAGCAAATAAGTTATGAGGCTTTTACAGATCCCTGGGTCACCCGGTATATTACATTCGCAATTGGTTGCTCTATTCTATTTTCGACCACAGTCGGTCGCCCCCTAAAATCGGCCGCCTGCGTGCGGGTACACACTGCACGGCTGGTAGGAACGGCTCTGCGAGCAACACATTTTCGTCTATAGCACCGGCACACAGTGGGACGGATGACTATTCTAGCGCGACAAAAGTCAAAAAATTTGTACTCCCAAAAAAAAAAAAAAAGCTGAAAATCTCTTTCTATAACACTTCTTCAATTAAAATAACCGTTAGAAGTCACCTGTCACAGATACACTTGCTGTAAAATGAGACAATGTCCATACTCACCTTGCCGAATACTTACGCGTTGATATGAAGGAGCGTATTTGTACATATTCAAATGCAGAAAACAGTTAGTAAATGTGCATATAAATAATTGGGATTTTTTTTGTGCAATCAGTACATGATAACAAGTGTTCTTTCAGTGATAAGTATTTTTTCAGTTGTTCTTATTTGTCGTTAAAAAATTTTTATTTCATCGTTAATTTTATTATAAATTTGGATATATTTTGGCTTGTACAATAAAATTGCCGAATTTTGCCGAAAAACGGCTTTCATGTCATTTTTCTTCAGACATTTTCACATGATTCTTAGCATGTTTTAGCTGCGATAACTTGCGATAACTTACGATAACTTGCAAAGTTATGTACTAGCAAGGGAAGTAACCCATGTGTTCCACTCCGATTTTAATGAAATTTAGTGGATTTATAGAGGGGCCCAAAATATTTGATACGTATTTTTCTCGACTAAAAACCATGTTTCACCCCTTAACTCACCCCTTAAAAAATCAGCTATAGTTTTGTTTTTCGGCTATAACTTCTCAACAAATTATGATATCGTAATTTCGTAAATTTACAAAATTAACGCTCTTTTGTATGTTCCACTCTCCCTTGAATAGTGTCCCTAAATGTCCTCCATTTTGATATTTGGACAATAATCTGTAACTCTCCGTATTCGATCGATGCCGAGGCGATCCTTTGTGTACTTTCATTAAAAAAAAACGATTTAAAACATTGAAAGTGAACACTTTTTAGCTACAGAAGTTAGTTTTATTTTGAGAGACTTTAACCTTCAAAATAAATCTAGATTTGAGGAAAAATTTCTTTGTTGAATTATAAAATAAAAATTAAGATTTATAAATTAAATTAAATTAAGATGAATAACACCCGAGCATGACTTAAAAGTTTAAATTTATTATGGTTACATTATTTTGCTAAATAAAATTTAAGTCATTATTATTTGAAAACCTTCATAAAAAAATGTAAATTTTTAGGTGTGTTTTCCGAATTATAGCCTTTAGATGGGCGCAAATGAAAAAGTACACTCACATTAGAAATCAGCAGCCGAGAAAACATAGGATCTTACTTTTATTAAAAAAAAACGGTCCATTTGACTTTTGTCGCGCTAGAATAGTCATCCGTCCCACTGTGCGGCATCCTTTGTACATAACCACTGCTTAAAAGAGTCGTAACAGGACACATACCTTTTTCCATTTTGTCGGTAACAGGTTCTAACACACAATATACGCAGCATCCATGCCCGCAAAAACTGTCACTGGATTGACACAAACAAACAAAATTCGACATTGTTTTCTCGGTTGCTGGGTTACTATATGATGCATAGGTGACTATAAAAATGTTGATCCCAAATGTTACAATCGTATTTTAGAATATATTCTGATCTTTTTTAAGTATTATATTTCCGGTAGCGGAAAAAAAATTAATAAGCAACACGGAACGTAATGACAATTAACATTTTCGCTTACCTCAAATGTTAATACGTCCTTACGTTCCTTGTTGCTTAAATAACTATTATAGCACGGCGACGTTTCAGTTAGATTGGCCACCAACACCCAGGGACGTTAAAAATTCCTTAAATATGTTGACAGAAAAATACACTTTCTGCTTAAATTTCTTAAACATGTATTTATCCGGTATCTGTGTGTAATTTTCGAAACCCGATTTTTTAATTCCAGTATTCTCTTAAAAGTGTACAGGGTGGGTAAAAATCGATGTTTCTATGGGGATTTCGATAACTATAATAGATAGAGAAAAATGGATAACGCATCCTTGATTTGGAGTAAAACTCAATGGTGAAAACTAAATTTATTTATCATCTTTTGTTTTAGAGTTATAGCCAAAATGTCAATTTTTTCATTTTCGATATGTTGCAATATCTCAGTTGTTTATCATTTGACAATAATAAAAGTTATACGTTATTGAGGCACTTTTTTGAAAAGAATCAAATAAGCTTAACAGAATTTCGATATCTTCATAAATATGAAAGTTATCACATAAAGTTGTGTTTTTTCAAACATAACCTATAGACACCTAAGTTGTCTTTCGCCTAATTTATTAGGTTATTTTTTTCTATTTTTAACGATATATAGCATGTTGGGTTTGTATCTGTAATTTCATTAAAACTATTAAAAATTATTATTTTTAAAACATGCGCAGGGACGAAAATTGGCTTGATGCCATTGGCCGTAGTTGATTCGGATATTGCTTTTTATTGTTCTTTATTTTGATTTTTTTTTGTTTTATGATTGAGAATGTTATTATGTAACATTTATGTACAACTAAATAGTTCCCTCATTTATTTTTACTATTTGGATTCCTTTAGTTCGTATTATTTTCTGCACTACCAAATAGTTCATTTATTTGAAATGCGCAGCTCTATTTAAACGTAACCTATAGAATAGTGAAAAATTCGGGAGGTCCATAGATTAACCCAAAAATTACTCAAATATTTTTTTGGGTGATAATAGGAGACCCTGACAAGCCAACAAATATGCCGGGTGTAACTGAATTCTGGTAGACCCCAAATATCTTTTTCATTTTTACACATATCTTTATAATAATAATAATAATAATTTATTTCCCAACAGAAACGAAATCCAATTACAGGGAAAAACTATAAAGACTAACTAAACCTAAAAATCATACAACGCATATAGTATGTTACTAATTATGAACTTATAACTAATAACTAAAAACTAAAAACTAAAAGGCGGAACAAGCATATTATCACAACAAGCTACAATATGATACAGCATATGGTGTAATAAGTGGTAATGTTTGTAATTCTCACTAAATAAGATTAGGAGTTAACTTTAAAAACACTGACAAGGTGTCACTAAAAATGTCAACAGAATGGTGAATGGTGTTATATTTATGAAATTCAGTATGGTGTTTTTAGAGAAAAAAGTGTGTCAGCAAGTGGAATTTTAATAAAAATTCCACTTCCGGTTTAACCGGAAATGATCTTAACTTTTCTATTTCAAATTAAACAACCTGTATATTTTGACATAATTTAATTCGTCTCTAAATTCTGAATTTAAAGATGTATTATAAGAGACCTATTGGTCTCTAAATCTCCTATACAGGGTGTTTCATTTGAAATAGGAAAGTTAAGGTCCATATATTGAATTTTTATTATTATTTAATATTTATTCCCTAAAAATACTATACTAAATTTCATAAAGATATATGTAAAAATGCAAATGATATTTGGGGTCTACCAGAATTCAGTTACACCCGGTATAATCAAACTTTGAATTTTGTCTATATAGCTTACTTTTCGTATTAAATAGTTCGCACGATTACATTATTTGCTTAAAAGAAACTTGCTTCTCTTAGAATTATAAACGTATTTACTTACAAATATATCATATTAGTTTCATTAAAATAAACTACCGTTTATAACATATCATAAACACATTTAATAGTTCGAATAGCCCAACATAAACAAACATCCGTCCCTATTTAACATCGTTGTCGATTTCCCATCTATTTACGCATAACACAACAATAAACAATCTGTGAACCAAAACAGAATTGTTCATTGTTCGATGTTGAATTTGGCCTGTTAGACAAATTGTTCAGTCCTCCCGATTGTTTAAACAAAGCGGGATCTGAATCACGGCAAATTTATCCGGTGGTCGTTTACATTGGAATTTTAATCAACATTGTTCTGGATTATCGGTTAGGGATAAGTCAATTTTATGTAAATGTCTCCGGACATGCGGAATAGAACGGGACCGTTTATAGTTATTTACGTCCCTAGTTCGGGATGTTACCTATTGCAGTATGAGTTTGATGTTTGAATTTCTAAACAAATACTGTAACATCACTTCGCTGACGTACAACATTTTATTTCATATTGTACTTTCGATATTCTGCGATTTAACTTTTTTTTTAATACAATAGCATCAAAAACAGTTCAACAAAGAGCGTTATTATTAGTTTTATTTCATTGTAATTTATTTTTTTTAACATTTTTTTTTAACAGAAATCCGTGGCTGGCGCATAACTCAAAAAGGGCATAATAAAAAAAAATTAATGCCTTCCTGCAAGTATATTTAACAATTACAAACTATTAAAATACAAGAACGGTATTTCTTATATAATTGTTTTGTTATGCCTATTTTGACTTAGGCACCTGCCACGGATTTATGTTCAATGTTAAAAAATAATATAAGTAATACCGCTCAAGGTTTTTTGACAGTTTGTAATTGTTAAATATACTTGAAGGAAGGCATTACAAAAGAATTTTTTTTTGCTATGTCCTTTTTGACATGTCAGCCACGAATTTCTGTTCATCGTTAAAAAAATATAAGTAAGTATGTTCACGGTTTTTTAATTGTTAAATATACTTGCAGGGCATTGCAAAAATAAAATTATTTTTTATGCCCTCTTTGAGTTACTATTTTTTTAATTGCCACCCACGGATCAATTGGCTGCTCGATAAAAATATTTTTATTAATTTTCACGGTTTTTTGACAGTTTATATTTGCTAAATATTCTTGCAGAAATATACTGCATAAATAAAATTTTAAAATCGAACTGCACTTATGTTGGATGCGCCGGGAAATCTATGGCTGGAAATTTATGGCCAACTTCTCGTCGGTAAAATATTTAATCACTTAATAAAACAGTGACGCAGAATACGGGTTTAAAATGTGTTTTATTGGCTCCATCAGGTAGATAAAAATATGATTTAGACAATTTACAATAAGGGGTTATATACTGATTGAGTAAACAAAATTGAACAAGTTGATGGAGGAGAAGCGTTTGGTTATGATTAGCTGGCACAACAATACAATAAAATAAATAAATAGAATAATGTCAAACATAATAGTATATTACATAACTAGAGTTGTAAGTAGCAAATTACGCGCAAGTGAAAGATATTGCGTACGAACCACGTAGAGGTGAGTAACGAATTTTTACGGGCACGCAATTGCGTTACAACTCACGTTATGTACTATACTTTACCTTCGACTTTATATTTATTCGCTTAAACTAAAGACATATTGAAACTGAATCTTGCCTTGGTGACTTTTAAATTTGTATTAAATTAACCGGTAATGGCAATGTAGTCAGGTATTGTTTTTTTGTTGAGAAGAGGGAAAATAATTATTTCGAACAATATGGGATTCTTCAAACGTTAAATTACAATATTGATGATATTTCTTTTAAAATAAAAATTCCCAGGTTTCTCGTAAATAAATAAATTAAAAATGAGAAATTCGATGCTTCTTTTATAATATAAGAGACTTCAAAGGATTAGAATAAACAAGTTGTCGATTGAAACAACTACTTTCCTGCCTAATGCCAATGTGTGTGTTCACACCGTGTGTTATTTCGATATCTTTTATATTTTTATTTTATCCTATAATGTTAACATGCCAATAACTCCTTAGCAATGAGTAACGTTAAGGTACCTTTAATAAGACTAGTGTTGTTAAAAAATTCTTAACAACACTAGTGTTGTTTTATGTATCTTAACGCAACTCGTTGCTATGGAGATATTGGCAAACAAACATGATTTCGCATTTTGACGTTTTTCATTAAACATTTTTTTAAATAAAACAATAAATAAATAGGATAAAATAAACCGTGTTACGACACAGGTAACGTTATTTGTTTTTACATTACTCGAGAATTTAAAACTTCTCTCTCGTAATGTAAAAACCTTCATGACGTTACTTGTATCGTAAATTACCATTAACACACAAATTATCTGTTTCAATATTAGTCGTGGCATTTGTCAGGAAAGTAGTTCTTTCAATTGACAATCTCTTTATTGTAATCTCTTTGAGACTCTTAGATTCTAGAAGATGAAAAGCACTGTGTTTCTTACTTAAATATATCTTTCTTTCTTCTCCTACGAGTATGGGACCTAGTCTCAGCATCCCCAAATATTACAGTCAGGTAGACTTATTTATTGTATTTCCTACCTCAGGGATATTTGATGCAAAAAGACCGGACGCCTTTATGAGCTTTAGTAGCCTATCTACAAGCTCAGTTATTGACAGGTTTGGTGGCCCACGCGAGAACTGAACTTGCCCAGTTTGGCTATAATTACAATAAATATTGATGTGATCATTATGTTACTTTCTCCGATTTAATGATTATGTGGTTTCTAGTCATATTTTTTCGGTTTTATTGATATTTTTACATATATTTTAGATACAAGTTGAATGGTTTGAAGGGGAGCATGGAGTATTGACATAGTGACCTTGGTTTGACCTTGTGATATCTACGTGAGATCAGGTGAAATTCAAAGTGCGCGCTGTATCTCAAAAACTAGCACATTAATTAACATGAAACTTTATATTTGAATTTGATTTACCTTAACTGTTTCTTTTCGATAATGTTTTAAAAATGAAAAATTTTACAAAAACATTTTGTTTGAAAATATTTTTCATAAAATTACTTTTTTTCGAAAAATAAAATAAAATTTCGAAAAAAAATTTACAAACAAAAGATGTTCAGTTTATTGTTGTCTATAATATTTGTCTAAATGTTTTTGTACTATTTTTCATATTTAAAAAAATACCGAAACGAAACAAAAACCGGTTAAGGTAAACACCCACTTCCGGTGTAATTGAATTTCATCTGCCCTTACAAAGACGTCATAAGGTCAAACCAAGGTTACTACTGTATGCTCCCCTCCAAACCATTCAATTTGTATCGTAAACATTTTTCTGAATCATTAATACTTTCAGAGAAAATCGATATAATTCACCCTGAATTTTGTATCTTTGATAGAACCTCAAAAGTTTTCTCCAGACTTTTTCATCATTCAAAGGCGTTATGGATACATGCAGCATTAGGTAAAAAAAATCGGGTTTTTTAACATTGTCCTTTGATAAAACCATTATCATTTCATTATACAGAGTGATATAAAAGTTGTGGTCATAACTTCAGAATTTCATTAATTTTCAATTTGGAATGAAAAATAATGAATCAATTGTTAATATGATAAAGTGGAAGAACACCTGTATTTATACAATTTACTATTACATCTATTAAAAAAAGTCAATAAAACAACATAAATCAGTTATATTAATGGTAACTAGATGTAATAGTAAATGTTATAAATACAGATGTTTTCCCTCCTTATCTCATTAACCATTGATAATTGGAAATAGGTATATTATTATTTCTCATTCCAAATAGTAAGACTAATGAAATTCAGATTTTCCATGAATAAAACAAGTTCTTCGTTCTTTTATCCTTTGCTCGAAACTCCTTCCTATTTGTCCAATATATAGTTTTGGACAATCCCCACAAATCAGTAAATAGACACCAAATTCCTTCTTTTTATTTGTTTTGTCTTTGGAGTTGTTAATAAATTTTGAGTGTTTGTGGTTTTAAATAATGTGATAATATTCAAATTATTTAAAATATTGCCATATTTTCTGATATTTCAGCTAAATATACTATAGACCTATTCATGAGTAAGGGCGGTTTACGAACTAAGTTCGGAACATTCAAATAATATTGGTATTTTCTACTACCTTGAAATATGAAATAACTGATATGAAATATTATATTATAATACTCGTGTATGTGGATTCTGGGGGATGTTGCGAGGTTGGAGAAAAATCAGTGAGATTGTTTTTTAAATAAGAGGTTTTTGCTTTATGACTAGGCATTATAAATTGAACAAGAAAATAACTAATTTCTACCAGATAAATTGTGTAGTTTAAAACACACTTAACGCATCTAACATCAAACGTGCGCTAAGAAGTTAAAAGTTGTTTATGGGCATTTGAATAGTAAAGAATTGTTTATTTACCTCTGTCTCTAGGGGTTACGAGACTTTTTATGGGCTAGTCCGCTTAGAAAAAATTATCGGCTGTTGACATGGACACCATGGCAACATATTTTATTTGAAACACCTTTCGATATTTTGAATTTTTATATAAAACATTGTTCTATGTATCCTTCTGCTACTTTCAATGATTTCCAACCACCGATTTGTTTTACGGTTAGAACATTTCCGCAAGACTGCAATCATACTGGCATCACTACGTCTTAGACAATGTCCAGTATATTTTTCGGAATAGGCTAAACCAAAGAATTCCGCCACTTTTTTTAGGAACACCACTTATGGTATGCATAAAAATTCATAATCTAACGCTTCCAAAATAAATTGACAGCACTGCTCGGCAGACAGAATCTTGGATTTCTTCGGCACATGATTAATATTTTGGCTCTTCAAAAAAGTCATGACTTTTCCATATCTGCTAAATTAGCCGTAATTAAATAAATGCGGAAAACAGCAATTATAAAAACTAACTTCGATATGTCAACATCGCCGTTAACAATAAAAGCCTTTTTAAGCATGGAAAACTTCGTCCATAAACTTACTACTACTATTTCATTTAAAACTGTACCAACCGCTTTGGCTTTTCTCCACTCGTTAAAAGTCTTCAGCTCCTTTTCATAACGGCCTCTGGACTTCTCTAGCAATAATTTGTTCTTAGCTTCTTCAGCTTCTTGAAGAATTTCAACGAGAAAATCCATATTCCTAAATTCGATGACACTTTATATATTTTTTGATTAAACAATATATACATAAAAATATCTGTCAGATTTTTAAGCCTACCTTGATTAAACATTTTAGTTATTGCGTTATAATACTGCAATGGATTTTAATTAATATAAGTATATTTCGATTCAAATGCCCATAAAACATTGTACAATGCTCGACCGTTACCTGAAATTTACAGGCTAGCCTGTAAATTTATATAATAATAATAATAATAAACTTTATTGTCCAACAGGAAGAACTAAAATAGGACATCATCAAATACAAAAAAAATTATACAGCTAGATATAGGTAATTCAATGAAAAACTAAAAATCAAATTAACATGGTTAACACTCACAATAATGACAGCTAAAACAAATAAATTATAGCATTTATAAACTAAATAGTAATTTAAAAATAAGGAAAAAATTACAAAAGTACACAGTCAAGCGTCTACAAATATGTCTTTATAATACTAATTGGCATTACGGCTCATGTGTACAATAGTAGCCTTCAGCAAAATGTTAGTAGATGCAGTTGGTATATAAAAAGTAAGAGGTTGACGTGATGTTACACGAGGAACATTAAATTTAACTAAGGACAACAACTGGGGTGAATTTATGACATTGCTTATTCATTTGCACATAAATAGTCTGCTACATCTATCTCTTCGCTCTGACAAGGAGATAGAGTTTTGTGCTAACAATAAATTATCGTAAGTCATGGTCTGATCCGGGTAAACACCTTTAATTTTAAAGCTTAGAAATTTGAGAAACCGCTTTTATACACGTTCGACGGCCCAAGAATTGCTGGCATAATGTGAATACTATATAAGTGAAGCATATTCTAAACGACTGCGAACCAATGCAAAATACAAAACTTTTATCAGGCTGGTATCATTAAAATACTTAGAGGTATGCATTAAAAAGCCAAGCACCTTGAAAGCAGAAGAACTTAAGTTTTCAATGTGATCTAAGAAGGTGAGCCGCGAGTCAAACAAAACTCCCAGATCCTTCATCTGAATATCGCGTCGAAGCACCACGTCATCGATCGTGTAATTATAAATGGCTGATTGCAGCTTGCGTGTATAAGTGACAGTAACACGTTTATTAATATTTAGAGAGAGTTTATTATTGCTGCACCAGGTTACGATTTTAGTTACATTTTGCTGCAGATCGATGCAGTCTAGTGAACTATTTATGGTTTTATATGTTTTATATGCGTATGCTAATACCGAGCATGATATGGATGTAATTAGGTCGTCGTAAGTTGAACAGCAGTGGACCCAAATTAGATCCTTGTGGTACATCAGAAGTTGATAGAAACTTATGGGACTTGAACCTGTTAAAGTACACATAATTTGTTCGATTATCCAGTTATGATGCCAGAAATGTTACAAAATTCCCAGTCAGTCCAAATGCAGAAAGCTTATTCAGTAATATTCCATGATCGATAGTATCAAAAGCCCGCGAAAAGTCCGTGTACATAACGTCTACTTGACTGCGATTATCAAGAGCTTCACTAATATCCTGAGTTATTATCGCAAGGTTCGTTGTTGTTGGCCGACCTGCAAAAATCCATGTTGCTGCTGTGCTATGTAAGTCTTAGTATGAGTATAGATTATTTGATAAATAATCTGTTCGAATTTTTTTGAGAAATTAGAGAGAATAGCAATAGGTCTATAATTTTTAATGTTACTAGGACCCCCTCGTTTAAAATGGGACTAATTACAGCCAGTTTCCACACATCAGATAAAGTCATTGTATGTACGGAAATATTGTAAATGATCGGTAGTGGTTTAGCGAGTATGAATTTACAGTCTTTTATGACAAACATCGGGAGGATTCGATCATCTCCACATATGTTTGAGATCTTAATGCGATTAATGCTTTTTATAACATCCGACTGCCGAATTGTTGGCATAACTGGAGATTTCCGATTCTAGAAAATGTCCTGAGGTTTTATAAAATCCTTTTAAGAACATACACAGCATTAGAAAATGCATTAACGTTATCTTGTGGTGATGAATAATAAGCATAATCATCATGCAGCTGCCCAGGGATTCTAGATGTGCCATTCCTCTGATGGATGTACTTCCACAAATCTCTGGGATTAGTTTTGAGGTTAGTTTCAAGCTGTTGAATGTAAAGTTTGTACGCATCAGCAATTTGTTTCTTTTTAGTCGTCTAATTCTTTTAAATTCGCTGTGAAAAAAATTGAACCAGTACGCTTCCATTAATGGTGAAAGTGGTTTTTTAACTTAATGTTATGTTTGATTTCACCGGAGAACCAAGGAGGAAATTGTGAGCTAACAGAGTGTTTTGCGAATGGCACGGATTTATTAAATATTTTATATAGTTTATCATAAAATGCATGACACGCCTCATTAACGTCGGTAAGTGTTTCAAGAAACGACCAATCTGTTTAAATTAAATCATCGTATAGATTAAGGTAGTTGGCTTTCTTGAAATTATACCGTACATTATTATTGATAGGAAAAGAGCTAGGTTTATTCTGATCTAAACCGAGACTTAAAGACATGGAGAGTGCAGGGTGATGCGCGTCTTCTGGTACAAGTGGAGAACGATCTCTTTCTATGTTAACATCCATATCAAAGTTACAAAAAACCAAGTCAAGTAACCTATCGTTCGAGTTTTTAATAAAGTTGTGTTGCTTTAGTTTTAGAATATTAACAAAGTTGGATAAGGCTTTCGCTTTTAGATTTCTAGGTATAGATGATAAATCATGGCTGTATAATGGTATATTAAAATCTCCAACTAATAATATTGGTTTATTAAGAATAATAATTTCTAAGCTTTCAAAAAAAGTGTCCAGAGCCTCCGAAGAAATATCAGGCGGTACGTAGATAACTATTGCATAAAAACAGAATGAATTAATACGACATTTGCACACAATGATTGATCTAATTAATTGATCTAATGGTACCAAATTATTTATATGCGTCACATTAATATATTCAAATGTAACATTACTATTAAATAGAATCAAAACACCTCCACCCGTAGCTCTGTTAACAGTGAAAAAGTCTGTCTCGGCGTACTACACTATACTCAGAACTAAACAGCTCAGAGCTAACGACAGAATCCTTCAACCAAGTTTCTGTTAAAAATATAATGTCAAACGAAGAATTGCATATGCTAGTATAGAATAAATGAGTTTTTGAACGTAATCCACGGGTGTTTTGATAATAAAAATTCGATAAATGGTTTCTTCCGGACGAAATTACTTTTCCGAACTATTGGAAATAATGGTTGGAATTCCACGAACATGCTTGATCCGAAGATTGGACTCGCCTGAAGATGTACGTCGCTCAAGTTCACGTTTTGTCTCCCTGTATAATTCGGACTGCATATGAGTTTCATCTTGAGACAAATTCAAGTTTTTGAATTTTTCGGTGCTTTTTAGATTTCTTATATTACGGAATGCCATATTTATAGTTGATTCCTGAGAGAGATTTAAGCGTAGAGGGCGTTTATTACCATTGTTGGTGGGATAGTATTTACCCAACCTAATTTTATTATTTCTTGGTTTATCTGAAGAATTGAGAGAATCTCTCTCACGTCATGCACATCACTTTGAAACTGCCCAGCCTGGGTGTCGTGCGTTTCATGCAGGCCATAAATAATTATATTGTGTTTACGTATGTCCCTCTCCCGAATTTCTTGAATCAGTTTTTCCGCCTCGGTGAGTGTTGAAACTTTTGAAATTGACGAAGGCGTTGATGATTTTAGTAAATTTACTTCTTCTTACAAAGCAATTATTGCTGACTTTAAGCCATTTAGATCATCACCTAATTTCCCGCATATATAACGGTCTTACAATGTAAATAACTATTATATTATACCTATATACTGTACTATTACGTTTGAAGTATTTACTTATATTAGCAAATTACAATAACCTTAACAAAGACTAAAATATACCAATATTCGATTACACTGGTCGGCATGACATCTGAGGGTCTAGAGAGGTCAAAAGTTCTAAAACATGGACAGGTGTAGCAAGGAGGTAGATTTGGGGGGAGATTTGCCCCCTTAATAATTAAAAATGATCTATTTTTCCGTTTTTTTTCCGCAATTTATTCACTTATTTTCCAGACACCCCCAACCATTCCCAAACACTGGAAAATAATAAAAATATAAAGGAACAATATAAAGTAACAATAATAAAAACATACAGCTACAATATATGTAATAAAAACAGTTATAAAAATATATAGCAACAGTTAGGAAGATTCACTGTACCACGCTGACGCTTTCAATAGCTCGCGTGCACAGGAATTTTTATGCTTTGACAAGTTTAAACTTGCATAGCTCTTGTCACTATAGTCATGCACTGTAACCCTTATCTTCCTTCAGTACATCTCTAGCCTTCGTAGAGTCAACTTGGTGCTCTAGGCGGGGATTCTGTTTCCAATTTGTTTAAATTGTGTAAAATGGTAGATAGGAGTAAAAAAATCATCCCGATAACTTCTTTTATGTTTGCGAAAACATGACTTTACTATCCCTAAAGAAAATGCCTTTCTCCGCTTCTAAAACTGCTTATAAATTTTACTTTGATTGCCAAGTTCGTGATCAGGAAAAGAATTGAGCTCTCTAACAGGTTGCTGTACATTTGTTTTACAGAAGCTTGACCAAACGGCGGAAAATTACTCGTAAATCAAAATATTGCAAAAAAACGGAAAAATCGATCGTTTTAATGATTTTTTTACAATCTAAGGGGTCAAATCCCCCCAAATCTACACATGTCTAGCCCTTCAGAAGTAATGTAAAGGTTTAAATAACCCTCTTGATCTCTCCACAGGCTGGAGGGGGGCGTCCCCCGAAAATGGTGGGTGATGGGGGAAAGCGGGGGTGATATTCGGATTCAGGAAGTCATTTTAGTAGGAATGGTATCAAGGCTCGATTATTTTTTTTCTTTTTTGCCAACCAGTGTTATCCGTCAGTGGGCCCGGAAATCATTCTTCAAATTCACGGGTGTGAAGTTAGCAATAGATCCAGTAATAAATTTTAAAAATTCATATCTCGGAGAAAAGAAAAGCAATTCAAAAAAAAAAGTTAACCAACCATTAGGGAAGGTCTAAATTAACACAAAAAGAATCAACCCATAATTTTAACCCTTTATATTTTTCACCCCTTTCAAAAAAGTTACATAAATAAAATAAAAATACTTATTCTTATCACTTATATAAGTACTTTAATAATCAAGAGTCAAAAAAACGTTGCGGGTACTCCTTCAATCCAGAAAAAAATCATTTCTCCGTAAGTCACATTGTGGATTTCTACGACTTACGGAGAAATTATATTTTTCTGGATTGAAGGAGTGCCCGTAAAGTTTCTTTGACTTTTGTTTATGAAAATACCTTTATTGGTGATAAGAATAAGAATTTTTATTTAGTTATGGCTGATTGCAAACTTTGTCAAAAATGGAGATAAATATCGCGAGGTATGGATTTCTGCGACTTGCGGAAAAATTATTTTTTTCTGGGTTGAAGGAGTGCCTGTAACGTTTTTCTTTTACTTTTGTTTATAAAAGTACCTTTATTAGTAATAATAATAAGAATTTTTATTTAGTTATAGCTGATTGCAAACTTTGTCAAAAAACGGGTGTGAAGTTAGCAATACATTTCAGCAATAGATTTTAAAATTCATTTTTTTGCCATCATTATGTACAATTTCCAAAACCTTCTATAAGCAGGGTTGGGTTACTGCTAAAGAATATTACATGTTTTCAGCAGTTTCTTATCGGTCATCGAAGTTTGCGAAAAAGGAGATTTTGTTTATATAGAATGAAAAACTGTAAGGGGTTGAAATTTTGGGATGGGGGAGGTTCATGTGTATTATTTAGTGGTAACGCCACCCTGCTTATAGAAGGTTTTGGAAATTGTACATTTTTATGACAAAAAAATGAATTTTAAAATCTATTGCTGAAATCTATTCCTAACTTCACACCCGTTTCAAATTCTTTGTGCATTTTCAAGAAAATTAACATTTAATATTCTCTTCAAAAACCCTAATAAGGCAAAACTAGTCGAGAATTTGAAATATTTTTATTTGGTAGAATTAACAATTAATTGTATTAAACTTTTGGATGCATTCTCATATTTAGAAAAAAAATCGCATCCTAAATCACACAACAAACAAAACAAATATACGCCCAGTCACGGTATATCAAATTTTACCAAATACTTTTTAATAAATTAACTTGAGACAACCTTACGTATTGCAGATTTATTAAATACTAATAATAAAGACGAAACATAGCCTAAATATATGAATATTCAGCCGGTTCGTGACTCTGCAACATTAAGTCTTACTAAGACTACAAACAAATAACTTATTGAAACAACTACTTCCCTGGCTAGTGCCACATCAGATATTGAATGATACCAAAGAAATTTGCATGTTATCACAAGCTATTTTTCGTCTTTATTATTTGTAGATACTTTTTAGTACTTCGTATTGTAAAGAAAACTTGTTTAACGTTTAGGTTTTTAGATATAAGGCCCACCGATAGACGTACAGAAACCACAACCACACACATACATTTTTCAAAAATTATCGGAATAGTCTTGGAGAACCTCAAAATGTATATTTCCGTTGAAACATTATGTTTCTGGTAGTTCAATACTGATAATTTGCGCAGATTTAAAACATGTTCACTGATTTTTACTTTCTCCGTTACGAAGTACGAGAAAGTATTGTGATCGTGATTTTTTTTCAAAAAATTTTTTTTACGGAAATATCCGTTTTGGACTACCTAGATGCCATTTCAACAATTTCTGGAAAAAAAAAATTGTGTCTGTGTGTGTGTGTGTGTGTGTGTGTCTGTGTGTGTGTGTGTGTGTGTGTGTGTGTGTGTGTGTGTGTGTGTCTGTGTGTGTGTCTGTCTGTGCGCGCTGTATCTCAAAAACTAATAGAGCAATTGATATGAAACTTCGAACATCCGTCTTATTTGATAATTTGAAGAACTGAAAAGCTTTTGGTAAAATTTCGTACACCGGAAGTGGGCGTTTACCTCAACTGTTTTTTGTTTTTTGGCAATA
Organism: Ocypus olens; assembly: GCA_910593695.2. Lineage (NCBI taxonomy): Eukaryota > Metazoa > Arthropoda > Insecta > Coleoptera > Staphylinidae > Ocypus > Ocypus olens. The sequence continues at coordinate 35,168,086 of OU343058.1, forward strand.
TTTTCTTAAATATGAAAAATATCACAAAAACATTTAAACAAACTTTGAAGACAACAAATAAATGAACATCTTTTGCTTTAAAACATTTTACATAAAATTATTTTTATTCGAGAAAAAAATTTATTATTATTTTTTTAATTTTTGGTTTATAATTATAAAACGATAATAGTTACAGCAAATGTATGTTCATAATAATTGTAGAGAATTCTAAAATAAAAAACTTACAAAGAATAAGTTTTTTTCGAAATCCCTTTAGTTTTTGAATAAATTGAGTTTTTATATTTAAAGTATAATTTTTTCATCTTTCATAATTTTTTTAAACGTCAGTTTCCTCCGAGTTTACAAAACGCTCGATGTACATTTGAAATATGATTCAAATTGAAAATAAACCATGAAAGCGTAAATATAAATGATACCATCAAGTCGGAGAAAGTAACATGATGGCCACATCACCATTTTTTATTTTGTGTATTTTACCTTCTGCTGGCAATCATATAATAACAATAATAATGAATGGAAGCAACTTCGTATATACCGTATTATGAATAAACATGCGGGTACAAATAACAATTGTTTTAATTAAATAGATACGTGCTAATAATTACTAAACATCAATTATCCAGAAATATGGAGAACGTTACTTTCAATCTACCCTCATTCGTACATTAAACATTCCGTGTTATTCTGTATTATTGTAAAATTAGCAATTTCTTTCAAGACGTATATTTAAAAACTTACACTTCTGATATTCAAACAAATTTAAATAATTTGATACTTGATAAATATTATAAATTTCATTGAAATTACTCGGAACTTTATATCGCATGTAAGAGAGGTATTAAATTTCACCCGACCTCGCACCTGCCATGACATGAGTGGTACGACGACCGTCATTCGTGTCTAAAATGGCACATCTGAGCCAGACTTCACCTTAACATTCTAATGAATTCCCATTTACAAACTTCTTCCAATTCAGACGTGATTAATTAAATTCAAGGAATTGCGAAACAAAATTTAGCGTCCTTAGAGCTCGAGAAATGTATATCATTGTTTCCATTTGCACCGTTCACCTTGAGGATGTTTGGTACCGTAGAGGTGAAATGAAGACGTAACTTTCCATTGAGTTTGAAATTGCGTAGTAATGGTCAGTTATTTGTTTTGTTTGTTCACGTGTTTATTGATTTTGTCCGTTATCAATTATGACTAATATACGCGACTGGTATGCAGGAATATTGATCATGTTTGTTCGGCTAAGGGGACTACATTAGGTAATGAGTTATGAATGTTTATTATTTAAAGAATTCACGGATAATTTACGAGGGGCAGTACAAAAGCAATTTCGCAAAATTTTAATATTTCAGAAAATAAAATTCGTAATATTTAAGCAACAAAGTACATGAGTCACACTTACATATTCTACACAAAATCATAAATAAGGCTAACCCATCAGATTGATATAGCTGGAATTAATAAATACTACTACAGTTATGTTCAGTCCACTATGAGTGGTCTAGAAATGTAAATTAATTAAAACATGTTTGCATATGGAGACAGCTGTCAGTGACGTATATAGAGGGGGGAATGTAAAAGAATAATATTTAATAAAATTTAATTTAAATTATTAGCTGGTAATAAAGGTCAGTCATACATAACACCACAAAAACAATTGCTATCTACGCACCTGTCAGCAGCAACCATACTCATGATTACATTCGAATGCATTGACCATTGATGCATTAAATAGGTGTAAGCATTTATAAAGAATACTAAAGTGTATGTAAGTAATGTTGAAGGTATAAATAAACAAATTTGGATATTAAAATTGTAAGACAGGAAAAGAAAACAACTTTAGATAACAGTTGTAGTAAATGCACTTACAATGGTAACACGAAGCAGACATTTTAAAACGATAAATATTTACCAAAGCCGATAAAATTCCGTTTCACCGTACATAACTCCAACGACTTCCTGATAAAACTTAATCCATAAAGATAATTATTTTATTTTAGGAAAAATATTAATTTATACAAAAAAAGTGGCATCATGTTACTTTCTCCGATTTGATGGTATTATTTATCAGTGAGGGCTCGTGGAACATGTTGATGGTAGAGCCACTTTTACAATTTATTGGATCGGATGATACTGACGTTTGAAACGTCAAAATTATGAAAGATGGAAATGACAAATTATACAAATTAAATAATAATCAAAAATTTGCACATAAAAATCAATCACGTTAAAAATCTAAAGTATTGACCAATAAAAAATACTCAAATACTCAAAATTTCAACAAAACTTATTTAAATATTTAGGACAAAAATTCTAAAATTTGGAGCGAAATGAAAAAACAGGTCAAAGATCTAAAATATAGGCCAAAAAATAAAAAATGCAAACCAGAATATTGAAAAATCAAGGAAAACAAACATAATTTGCCATTTCAGCCCCTAAATAACTCCTTAGCTCAAAATAAGTTGGCGACCAGAAACTCGAAAACCTCAGATCCTTGAAGCCCTACAACAAAATTTTATAAACAAATAGTGTTCCAAATGGTTTCAGACTTAGAAAAAAAACAAACAAAAATTTTTTGAAGAAAAATTAAATTTAATCGATTTTATAAATTTATTTAATACTTCTGCAACAAGTGAGGTTGCTTCAAATTGATTTATTAATCGACTTTAGTCAAAAAGTAACCTAAAAGTAAAAAAAAAAATCGCCCATAAAAAATAATAATTCAAGTTAAAAAATGTAAAATGAGGGGTGAGAAATCAAAAACCATCAAAAAAACTTGAAAATATCGGCAAGAAAATAAAAAAGTTGCGTATAAAAATCAATCATTTAGGTTAAAAAAATCTAAAATATAGGATCAAAACTTCGACGAAAAATTCGATCCTAAAAATCAAAATTGCGGATCAAAAAAATTGACTATTTTAACAAACAAATCGAAAATTTAGAAAAAAAATTAGGCTAAAATATCAAAATCCGGGCTTAAAGATAAAAAAATGAAAACAGGAAGATTAAAAATTCAAGTACGAAGTTTCAGCACTCGGGGTGATTAGCTCCAGAAAACATAGGAAAAAGCTCAAAATTTGCCCCGTAGCGAAGGAAATTTGCACTCGACGATTTGAATTTTTTTTTTAAATTATTACTGGGAGGTTTCGCTTCAAATAAACTTCGATTATTAAACAATAGTGTACTTTTGATTTCATGAAAACAACGACATGCTCCTGCAGAAAACAAGGGAATAAACTCAAAATTTGCTCTGTAGTGAAGGAAATTTGCACTCAATGTTTTGAAAAATTGTAAGAAATTAATCACTTGTAAAATTAGCTCCAAAATTACTAAAACTATGCAGAAAGAGTGTGCTTTTGATTACTTAAATTACTTAAAAATAATTGCAATATTGCTACTCAAAACAGTAGGAATTGACTCAAAACTGCACTGGAGGGAACGGAAATTGCACTCAATGTTTTGAAAAATCGTAAAAAATAATCACCTGCAGAATTAGCACTTAATTAAGGTAAAAAACTAAAATATAAGCACAAAAAATCGAAAATTTAGACAAATATCGAAAATTCGCGGTTACAAAAATGCCGACCAAAAATCCGAAAATTTCAACAAAAAAAACAAGAAGTTTAACCAAAATAAAGAATATTTAGGGCAAAAGCACAGGTCAAATATCTAAAACATAGGCCAAAAAATCAAAAATGTTGGTCTAAAAATAAAAAAAAGGAAACCACAAAATTGAAAAATCAAGAAAAACAAAAATAATTTGCCATTTTTAGCTCGCAAAATAACTCTTTAGCTCAAAATAAGTTGCCGATCAGAAACTCGAAAACGGGAGTCAAAAAGTAACCAAAAAGTAAACAAAATCGGCCGTAAAAACCGGCCGTAAACTGTACTTGAAAATATGGGCACAAAAATAAAATAGTCGCGTATAAAAATCATTAATTTAGGTTAAAAAATCTAAAATATAGGACAAAAATTTAAAAACTTTAACCAAAAATTCGATCCTAAAAGTCAAAATTGCGAATAACAAAAAAATCGAAAATTTAGAAGATTTTCTTTAGAAATTTGTAAAGACACATTATTCAAAATTAGTCTGTCAAAATTTCAACCTTCTGTTGCAATAAATGTGGAATTACCATGTGAATTTCTAAAAAATGCGCTGTTTTGGTCATGAAAATTTGCTTTTTAGTGTAACCATTTTTGTTGTGGTAAACTAGCGATTAGTTTTAGTAAAAATTTGTAAAGAGACATTATTTAAAATTGGTCTGTTAAAGTTTCAACCATCTGTAGCAATAAATGTGGAATTCCCATGCAAAATTCGCTTTTTCGGTCATCAAAATTTGCTTTTTAGTGCAAATATTTTTGTTGTGGTGCACTTGCGATTATTTTCTTTGTAAATTTGTAGACCCATTATTCCGAATTAATCTGTCAACATTACAACCATCTGTAGCAATAAATGTAGAATTGCCATGTGAATTTCTAAAAAATCCGTTTTTTTGTTATCAAAATTTGCTTTTCCAGTGCAACCATTTTTATTGTGATAAACTTGTGATTAGTTTTTGTAAAAATTTGTAAAGGGACATTATTCAAAATTGGTCTGTCAAAATTTCAACCATCTGTCGAAAGAAATGTGGAATTCTCAAGTGAATTTGCCCTTTTTGGTGATTAAAAATTTGCCTTTTAGTGAAACCATTTTTGTTGTGGTAAATTTGCGATGGTTTTCTTTGGAAATTTCTAAAGACGCATTATTCAGAATTAGTCAGTCAAAGTTTAAACCATCTGTTAAAATAAATGTGTAATGCCTACGCTTTATGCTATCGAGATCTTTGCGCCTTCTTATTCTGTTTCTTCGGATATCTTTTTTTATTGCGGGGGCTACTTGTTGGAGTTTTGTGTCGGGGAGGGATTGTATTTATACTTTCATGGTTTATTTTCATGTTAAATGTACTTACATCGAGCGTTTTGCAGGATCGGATGTTACTGACGTTTGAAACGTCAATATTATGAAAGATGAAAATGACAAATTATACATCAAATTCTAATAGTCGGTTTACTTCAAAACAAGAGATTTCAGGAAAACTTATACTTTATAAGTTGTTCATTTTGGCATTCTCTACATTTATTATCAATAAACATTTGATATAACTTCTCCTTTTATAATAATAAACCAAGCATTTAAAAAAATATATTTTTTCTTCTTCAGAAAATAATGATTTTATAAAAAAAAATTCAAACAAAAGATGTTCATATTTTGTTTTCAAAACTTGTTCAAAAGTTTTTGTAATATTTTTCACATTTAATAAATAATTTAAAAAAAAACAAAAAGGTAAACAGCCACTCTCGGTGTACGAAATTAGTTATTGAAGTATAGCGCGCACAGACACACACATGCAATTTTTATTTCTCCAGAAATCGAATAATTCTCTTTGTCGTTTTTTGGTTTCTTATTATATGTTTTTATTTATTTTTTCGGTTCTCTTGTTTATTTATACTGATTCTACAGTAACTGAATACTTAAGTGTTTATTTTGTTAATAATATGTTATTTAATCTTTATATTTTGGCCCATTGTATTTTTCTAATGAGGGCAATAATAATTATTTTTCCAACAAATGAGTAAAGTAATACTTTCTTTCCCGAGTAGGAACGATTTTCATACAAAAAAATTTGCTATACATCGTTTATTCGATATATTTTACTTGAACTTTACATATTTTGGTTTAAAAAAGCGTTCAATTTTAGGTTAGAAAACTCTGAATGAATTTTAACTGGAGAGAAATCGATGATTAACATATCTGTTGATTTAATCAATGAGTCGTTATTTGACGTTGGTAAAACGAAAATTGTCAATTTTATTGAATGAATCAATTTGATCGTTGGATAACGTTTTACTGACGTTGACGTTTTACTGACATTGGCGAAGCCAACATGAGCAAAGCGCTCATAACACATTTTGCGCAAACAATTTTATAGTTGCGTTAAATTAACCGCTACGGCACTTTTTTTCACGCAAAAGCGTGATTCTATGTAACTGGTACATTTCAATGGATTTTAGGTGACGATATTAGAATACATAAATCAACAGTGTGCAGAATAATTCTGAAAGTATCCTGATGCCGTGCGTGCGATTTTTGAAAAAGGCGACTTCCATGCCAAAGGACTGGAGATTCAGCTGCAAACATCTTCAACATTAACGTATTAAATTTGATGATATCACAGATGGTCTGGAAGAGGAAGATATTGAATTAAAGAACCAGAAATTATCCCCAAAAATGACAATAATACCGCTATGCGTGCGTTACATCGTTCAAAAACAAGGTTATAAATAACGCCAACATTCATGAAATGAACTTTATTTCCACTCTCTCCGTATGAAATACGGAATTTTTAATTCGAAACATAATAGAAATATTCATTATGAAATGACAGACTTTCGTGAAAAAGTTTGCTGCACGTAATGGGGCATTGCCAACTTAAAATCAGAGAATAAATTGACGACTCTGAGTTAACTACACAATAAGCTGACAAGATAATAGCTATGTTTTATACAACCCAATTATAATTTGATCACGTTGTCCAACTGACGGGCTGTTAAATTATCACGTAGTTAACAATGCTTTATGCAACCGGCGCACAGTGGGCCAGAATGCTAATCTAGAGGGACAAAATTAAATTTTTGTAGGCCCAAAAAAAATCATTAGTGTTGATAACTTTATAGTAGACATCCGAATTAAGGGTAACAATACATTTTTCAACAAAACAATCGCATATAAACATTAAATCGGTGAGCAATAAGCACAAATATAACATTCAATTTGAATGAAATACGTCTATGCGCGCTTGGTTTAATTTTTAATAATTTCATGTTGCAAGTTAACAATGGAGCGGTTTAATAATTTATTTACTTTAAGAAGTACCTCAGTTACAGGTAAGTGTATTAAATAAAACCATTTAGTTATTAGTTCACATAATAAAAAAAATTAAATGTCAAGTAAGTATGAAATTTTAATCGATATGATGATATATTAGGGCATTACTAAAAATTACGCAATTTGACCCTTATTCGACTATGATGAAAATGTAGTGCATATATATCTCTGTCGTATAAAAACAAATTCGTTTGCCTTTATGCGTCTTTGTGAATTCTGTGACGTGTTTTATACGCACGCGCACGCCACTCAGCCATCAGTATTTCGTGAATATTGCGTGCGAATGGATAGAAATTTTCCGTAAGTAGTGATTTTGCGTTTTCTATCATAATAATCATAATAATAATAATAATAATAATAATAATAATAATAATAATAATTCATTTAATGTTATCAACATACAAAATGTTTTACACAGGTCACTGAATTACATACATGTAAATAAATAAAATAAAACATAGTTAACGTGAGATCAGAGCAACAGAGAATCAGAGAAACTCATTGGATCACAGGTTAAAATTAAAATTAACAGTGCACATAAATATCACACATAAATACATAATACAAATGTAAGAGACGTAAATCATACTCGACAAAGTATACGCCGAGCCAACATTCTTGCATTTCTGCTCTGGCATCGAATTGAAAACACGGGTACCATGAATGAGCTGGCGTTATGGATATTTTTGACAATTTGAGAAATGAAGAATCATTGAAACAAACTTCGGCGAAATCGCGAAGTTGCATTAAAATCTAAATATTTAATCAAATCAAATGAAATAATTTATTTCATGATGAATATAAACATTCATGTGAAACATACTAATACAATCCTAAATGTATAAATGTATAAATAAACTTAAAATCTAAACACATTAAAGTAACATCAATTGCAAGTACTTTAAAATTTAAAATTTAATTTAAAAATATTATTGGCCATATTGGATCCGCCATTTAGAATTTAGAATTTTTTATTCCAAATTTGGATTCAGAAATTTCAAAACTCAACGTAATTTATTTTGAATGAAAACTGAAATTTTTTTATTTTGAAGTTTGAAATGTTTATTGAAAATTTAGATTCAGAGGTATCAAATACAGGATGGTATTAATTTTCATTAAAAACCGAACATTTTTACAAAAAAAATCCGCCATATTGGATCCGCCATTTTGAATTTAACAAATCTGATTACAGATTCGGACTCAACGACCCCAAAAACCATAGTAATCTACAGATTCGTCTTTAAAAGTGAAAGGATTAAGACGTTATTCATTTTGGCCCGCTAAATTCGCATTCTGGCCCACTGTGTGGCGGTAAGAACAGGAATTTTTGGGATGAAAATACCTGAAATTTAAATAAAACAACTAGAGACTTAATTATAATAATAAAACCGATGAGAAGTTAGCCACAACTTTCCAGCCACGGATTTTGACGCCTCCACCATCACCCGAATTGCGACCTATCTCAATGAAATATTAATTACAGCCGTTAGGGTGTAACCCCGGTCCAAATGTTTACACAAACCTATTAAGGGATATCCTACTAACAATTAGAAATAATTCGTTTGAAATTTTCGTCAAAACTCGGGATGGAATGAATTTTTAAAATTAACCTTTGTTTTCAACAATTATACACCTCAGTAAAAACATTATAACATGCCGTTTGGCGCTACCTGCATAAACAAATTTTACTTAAATATCACAAGCAACAACTACTGAACAATTTATTTATAGTGCCCTTCAAAAACGAAGTAATGATTTTTTTAAATCGATCAACAAATCGAGAAAAATAAAACCTCAAAAAATTATAAGTGCCATTTGGCGCCACACACATTCGATTTTTAAATATAAATCCGATAAGCAACATGAATAAGGTAACTTAAAATAATTTAGTTGTGGATGTCTTTAGAAATAACTAAGTAATTAATGTTTTAATAGATCCTTGTCCACAGATTGGCGAGTATTAAAATTTCAAAAATTCTTAAAGTGCCGTTTGGCGCTAGATACGTTCGTGTTTTCAACATTAATGTATTAAGCAACATGTAATAAGCAATTTAAAATAAGTTGTTTATAGTGCCCTTTGGAAATAGAGAAGTTATACATTTTTTAATCGATCCATGTCCTCAGATAGTGCCGTTTGGCGCTAGATACGTTCGAGTTTTTACCATAAATGTATTAAGCAATTTAAAATAATTTGTTTATAGTGCCCCTTAAAAATGGTGAAGTGGCATCCAAGCCACGGATTTTGGCGCATCCACCATCAACTCAATTATGACCAATCCCAATAAATTATAGCTGTTAGGGTGTCGTTTGGCGCTAGGCACATTCGAGTTTTTACCATAAATGTATTAAGTAACATGTAATAAGCAATTTAAAATAATTTGTTTATAGTGCCCTTCAAAAATGGTGAAATGGCAATTTTTGAAATATTAATATGAGCGTATCCATGGACCTAGATCTATTAAAACATCGATGGATTTTCAATTTCAAAAAGGCACTATAAACAAATTATTATAAGATGCTTATTATATGTTGTCTTTTACATTTATGTTAAAAACTGCAACGTATCTGGCACCAAACACTACTTATTTATTTTTGAAATTACTATCTCCGTATTTCCCTTGACGTAAATTGATTAAAACCTTAATTACTTCGGCACTATAAAATATATCTTAGGTTGCTTTCTGCATGTTACTTTATACATTTATGTCAAAAGCTGTAACACATGGAGAGCGAAACTACACTTATTATTTAACAACTGTGGTGTAATTGTTAAAAATAAAGGGTAGATAATGATAGATTCTGTCATCAGGTTTAAACAAACCTTGCTATAAATAGCTATAATTAATATTTTATTGGGATAGGTCATCATTTTTGTGATGGTGGATACGCCAAAATCCGTGGCTGGAATGTCACTTCACCATTTCTGAAGAGCACTATAAACAATTGATTTTAAATTGCTTATTATATGTTGCTTGATACATTTATGGTAGAAACTCGAACGTATCTAGCGCCAAACGGCACTTTAAGAATTTTTGAAATTTTAATACGCGCCTATCTGTGGACAAGGATCTATCAAAACATGAATTACTTAGTTATTTCTAAAGACATCCACAACTAAATTGTTTTAAGTTACCTTATTCATGTTGCTTATCGTGTTTATGTTTAAAAATCGAATGTGTGTAGCGCCAAATGGCACTTATAATAATTTTTTGAGGTTTTATTTTTCTCGATTTGTTAGTCGATTTAAAAAAAAAAACATTAGTTAGTTGTTTTTGAAGGGCACTATAAATAAATTACTTTAAATTGTTCGGTAGTTGTTGCTTGTGATATTTATGTGAAATTTGTTTATGCAAGTAGCGTCAAACGCCATGTTATAATGTTTTTACTGAGGTGTATAATTGTTGAAAATAAAGGTGAACTTTAAAAATTCATTCCATCCCGAATTTTGATGAAAATTTCAAACGAATTATTTTTAATTGTTAGTAGGATATCCCTTAATAGGTTTCTGTAAACATTTGGACCGGAGTTACACCCTAACGGCTGTAATTATTATTTTATTGAGATTGGTCACAATTTCCGTGGCTGGAAAGTCGTGGCTAACTTCTCGTCGGTAATAATAAATGCTCAAACTGTAAACCATTGTTTGCATAAATATTTAAAATAAACAACCTCAAAAAACCACAGGATATCGAAATAAACGGAGTGTACTGCCACAGTATAGCTCTAAGCAGTAGTCTCACTCCGAGGCGGCACTTTGATCTTTTGGGTTTCAAATGATCCTCGCGCATGTTACTGCGCATTGTTTACACTCTCATTATTCTGCGATAAATTAATAATTTCTTGAGCCGTTTATATTGACTTGTACGGCAAATTGTTTTAATGGATAAGTCGAGTTGAAAAATTGTGCAGAAAATTGAATCTGGTGTTCTTAATTCGACAAATTGTAAAAGTGCTTGTCGTGCGATCAGCTGTTCAACTTTGGCAATGCGTATGCATAATTTAATTTCATAGGTTATAAACATCGAATTTTGTTTAAAAGTGTATTTGTTGTTTCATAATTAATGATAAGGGCATTTCGTAATGTTATAAAAGTGAGTACCTATTCTATCTATCCACAAAAGTTTATACAGAATGTTTTTATTGTTCATACTTAGATTTTACTCAACATTCTCAATGGCATTACCCAAAAACATTTTACTTAATTCATTCCTGATGTAATTGTTCAACCATAGGGTAATCCTTGTTATGGCAAGGAATGGGGGTTCTTGATTCATGAACGAGTTGATATTGACTACGCTCTGTGTGATAAAAATTGTATACTCCGTTCAAGATAGGAAGTGTTTCATTAGTCGAGAGATTAGGAAGATTCACTTTAGCTCGAGACAGACACAAGAAGACACACAACACTTGATTTTCATCTTTAACCGCTTATAGGAACACGTGCGTATAAGGACCAAAAACAAGGTTATGTTGAAATTCACATGTGATTGTTAAATGTCTGGGTTTAAATGGCTGCGCAGTAACCTGCGCAAAGAAAATCTGAAAACTCTAATTTGCTTGAGTGAGACTACTGCATAGGAACTATACTGTGGTACTGCCTAATTCATGCAGCTAATTTAACAGTATTTTTCTACTTTGGTTTAATAATCGACCTTTTGTTAACAAGTAAACAATGAGATTTTTTTATATTACAGTTTTTGCTCATTATTTAACTTTTTATAGTAAAATTTTCCTTGTCGCGATTGGCAATACTTAAACGTGCCAGGTGTTGACATCAAAATGTTAAATTGCCGTTAACGATAAATCATAGGATAGTTGGAACCCTCCCATGCGTTACATACTGAAAATGCTTGATAATGCATATTGGGAAGTTCACCAGCAGTACCACTGAGGTTAAAAAAACGGAGGCGTAATATTGTTCACTTTTTACCGGCGTAGAAAATGTAGAATCTCGGTGACAATAGAACGGCCGAACGCATGAATTCGCCCAGCGCTCGGCGACGACTCGGCAACACAACAAACACTGGCGAAGAGTTTATAATCTATTATATTATCACTTGTTTGCAAAATGAATAGCACGGAAGAAACAGCGAGGGTACAATATATGTTTTATTCGCGGCGAAGAGGGGCTGCTTCTGTCGGTGTTTTTATTCGGTGTGGATTTTTAATTGGCGTCGATCGATGCCTTACACGAGAAACGAGAAACAAATGTAAACATAATCTTTTTATATAAACATTCAAGCAGTGTAAATTGGTTTAAACTTACTTGGAAATAGTGTGTTTATCGCACCCTCAGCAATTTCCCTTATTTCTGAAAGTGTGCAAGTAATATTCGAAATTTATTATGTTTTAAAACGAATTATTGAAATCATCGTAGAAATATTAAGATCGTTCGAAATAAAAAATAGTTTTTTCAGTGCTGCCACATAAAGATAAAACTCAACTTTTAAGTATATGTATATTTTATTTTAGAAATAAATCCTTACTTAAAACCAAAGTAGAACAGATAGCATATTATACTTGTTTAATAAGAGGCATTGTGGGGCTCCAATCGAGCCACAATATATCCTCTTATTAACACGTTGACCGCTTTGTCAGTCATCGGTGACTGACACTGAAGTATTCCAATGGGGCCATGTCAGTCACTGATGACTGACAGTTAGTACCTACTTTAAACTTACTATTTAGCGCTGTCAGTCACGAGTTAAATCAAATAAATATATTCTTACTCATTTTATAAAATAAATCTTAAAAACAAAGAATTTTTTCTTACATTTTACAAAAAAACTTGTTGGCAGCCAATGTGTTAAACTTGTATAATAATGTACTATTATAATATTATAGGGATTTTTTTTAAATATGCTGTCGACTCTTTTCTTTTATTTAATGTCATGGTAGAGTGCATGTGTATTATTGTCAAGAAGTTTATCCACCAAGAATAGACGATTTTCACAGCCAGGTTGTTGTAATGGAACACACGAGAAAAAAGGGCCGTCTTCCATGCATTTGCCCCTTCCGAACATCTGTCCTATCCTGAGTGGGAATATTGGGAAGAAATTATTATTTAGTTCAGAGGTGTCCAAACGTTTAGCATCCCGGACCATATTAGAAGAAGACGAGTTGTTTTGAGCCACACATAAACTATTTATTTCAAAACAAATGTAGATAAGTTTTTGTTTTTTTTTTAAATTAATTTGCCGTAAATAGTATGAGGAATACAAACAATATTTTTTCTAAAACTGCTGAAATAAGAATATACCAAAATATTGAAAATTTTGGATCAAATAATGTTATTTTCAATGAAAAACTATTTTTTCAAGTGTGTTAAAATCTTAAAACACCTTATTCCTAATGAATGGCATTTCTTCACGTTTGAAAAAAATGGTTAACTTAGCAATTTGGTGATTTTTCGACGTGTTAAAAATTGGCAAACCTTGTATTCTGATAGGGATGCGTCTGAGGGTTGTAGAAAAACAACATTATTCAGAAATTTATTGCACATTTCATTATTATTTGATTTTTTAAACGCATCAATTATCAAAGAACTTTGAAATCAACTCCGCATCGATTTCAACTTGATTGAGCAAAAATATATAGCCTAATTTTTTTCATGCTTCAAAAATTAACATTGTTTTATAATCCTTTAACTTTTAAAGTCAACAATGTTTAATAAATCAATTTGAGACAACCTCACTTGTTGCAGAAGCATTAAATACATTTAATAAAGACAAAATAAAGCCAGAATATGAATATTCAACCTGTTGGTGACATTTAAAACATTCCATAATCCCGCCAGTTGTTCAAGTTCATGTAAGTGTATTTCATTTTGTAACATTAAATTTTTACATTAAATTCAAAGGCTGCACTGATGAGAGATAAATCTCAAAACGCGTCTGCAGATGGCTATTTAATTAATTCTTATACCTATACTTAATAGGTCAGTAGACAATTTAAAGTTTTTAAATTCAATTCAGTTTAGTTTTCAAATTAGACCTCTACGTAGAAATAAATGATCTTAAACCAATATTATTTATCTGGTAGTACTAGTAAGTTTGTAGTATAGTTTCAGTTTGAAAGATGTTGATTTTACGTTTCTTTTTACCTCTAAATTGGAAAATTGCTATTAAAATACTTTAGAAAATATATTAACAAACATTACATATTGGAGATTTACCGATTGTTAATACAGTACTGAGCAAATGATACATTTCAAGAAATTGTCTTATGTTTGAGTATGAGAATTGTCTCGTTTTACGAAATTCTGGTTTTATGGTTGTGCGTTGTAATTGAGAAGTTGCCTAGTGTGATCTAGAATTGTTGCGATTTCTGAATGTTTATTATTATATTGTCACGTTTGTGCGGAATCCTGTAGATAAGCTATTTTAAATTAAATTATTTCAGTATTTTTAACCATGTGACTTAATATTACTACAGTTTAGTACATCTGTATTATAGTCACCAACAATAAAGAAAATATATACATATGTATATACAATGAAGGTTAATAAAATAATATTTGTTTTTGTAAAGATCATCAACATGTTTTATAAAGGTCACTATAAAATAACAATCTCTAAATTATAATTTCAATTTTTTTAAATATCAATTAAATGCATGCCTAAAATAAATTACGTTTTCAAGAATGTACATTTCTGCCTGATGCTACAATACAATTTCTAAATTGTAAATATCGCGATTTTTTTAGTACGAATATTTTTTAGTAGCTGGGCGATGAGTCTGTAGCGGAAACGTCGGTATGATCTGATTTAGGTCTGGAGTATGAACATCCTGAATATGAGGATTCGGAGCACATCGCAGTCCCCTTTGACACTTAATCTACGGCTCCACAGATCAGATTCAGTTTTCTTTCGGAGAAATAATATACATGTGTATAGTTTTTCTAGAATTATATAAATAACAAACGAACTTTTTAACTGTAAGGTTCAACAATTTTGCATTTGAAGCCTTAATAAATAAATCCAGAATTTTACCTGCTAACATCTTTCCAGAGACTGTATTTAGAATAAGAAATGCCCGCCCATTAAAAACATTTCATATTTAAACACAAACATTAAATTTGCTAAAGATTAAACAAATGTTTTTTTTACAATCGACATATCTAGATTAATGATAAGTTCTTGGACATTATCTTCTCTATAACCGTTTTCAATGGGATTTGTTCTAATCATAATCCGAGAATCGAAAAGTAACCACTATATTCTACGACTTCTTAAGGTGTTAATGAGTAAATGATATATGTAATGCAATTATGCTATAATGGGGTTATACTTGCAAAAGGTGTCAATTCAAATATATTTAGTTTAGGATTAGTACGGCAAAAAAAAAACTCAAAACGAATTAAAAAATTTCTACAACACTTCTCTTTCGGCAAAAAACTAAATTCGATCCTGTAAATTTATGCGAGAATTTCCGACCACATTATGCAATACTTAATAAAACCCCTAATAACAAAGCACTTCGAGCGTTAAAAGCCCAAACAAGTTATTTTATGGCGACTTTTCTTATAAATCCAAAAAAACTATACAAGAATTTAAAAGCTTATTTGATCGATTGCATTATAGGATAATTGTAATAAAGTGAAAAGATTCGAATTAACCCAGTTTGCATGAATTTTAGAATAATTATCCATATGTAAGTCACTACCGATAAGGCTACAAGTAGTCCAAAAATAAAGGAGTATTAGTACCTTAAGTCTAATGAGAATACCAATGACTATGTTGACATTCAATAATACTTCTGTTAGAAAATCGTAGGAAATCTGTGGTTTCATTATCGAAAAAGAGACACCGGCCCACATCATTTATTTATTACCGCCAAACTGGTTTCTTCCACTTCACAGTTTTTGTCGGAGCGAAGGAAGAAAATGTGTGCCATTTATCTGCTACCGTAGCGGCATTTTGGCGGAATAGTGTTTTTTCGCGTTATCTCCACAATGCGAAAGGCGAATGAATACAAAATCCTGTTTGAAACGGAGGTGCGTTCTTTGACGCCGGCTTATGCTGTGCCGAGCGTCCGGTGTAAACAATCTTCCACCTGTAATTTATGTCAATGAATGAGGATTACCTTTTTCGATTCCTGTTGATTCCTATCCGTATTGTGTGTGTCTATCCATTACATAATCCTAAATAAAAGGCACTGAACAGGTGGGTGTAAACGCACTATTTTGTGTGTGAAATTAAAATAATAATCACTGTACTGTACAAGACAAGGTGTTCAGGTAGACGAACGGTCGGCGTGAAAGGGGAACGCGCACGTGCACCTCGCGGTCGACAAAGGTAAACTGAACGCGAGTGCCGAAGAGAACAACGACAAGGCTGCAAGAACCGGTTTCGATTGGCGGAAACTCGCGCCGCACGCGATGCATTCAAATTTGATTGGTTTATGGCGGAGTGTTGCGTCGCCACGAGGGTGCATTTAAATTATGGTTTGGGGTTGTTTTTCCGTTCCCTCGCGAAACGCAAAGCGCACGGCCCGTGGTGCACGTCTTCGTGCATACAAATAAATATTTTACGGATATTGTCCTATTCCCTCTCATAGCTATAATACTCCACATGTTTTCAATATTGTCATTGCTTTCACCCTGCTGTTAGTCACGTTAAGTTAGAATTCGAGATTTTTATCTAATATACATTTTCAGGTCTCCTTAGACAATTACGACCAATTTTGACTATGTCTTGACTTTGTCCATGTCCTTCAGTATCTGATAAACTGATAAAGATTTTAAATTGAAACGTCAATCTTAGGGTTCTTGTGATATTCTGAAGAACTAAAAAACTATTAGTAAATTAAATAAACTAGAGACAACGTCACTTATTGCAGAAGCATTAAATAAATTCAATCAATTTAATAGACGAAATGTAGCCTAAATATGTGATTATTCAACCTGTTCGTGACTGCAAAATTAACTATTACTAAGCCTGTGAACAAATAACTTATATAGTTAATTATTTTTACGGAAATATCCGTTTTGGGATTCCTAGATGCCATTTCAACAATGTCTAGAAAAAATGGTGATGTGGCCATCATGTTACTTTCTCCGACTTGATGGTAACATAGCCATTTATAATTACGTTTTCATGGTTTATTTTCAATTGAAATCATATTTTAAATGTACATCGAGCGTTGCGTAAACTCGGATGAAACTGACGTTTAAAGCGTCAAAATTATGAAACATGGAAAAATTATACTTCAAATTCAAAAACTCGGTTTACTCAAAAACTAAAGAGATTTCGAAAAAAAATTATTCTTTAGAAGTTGTTCATTTTGGTATTCTCTACAATTATTAATCATACAAATTTGCTGTAACTATTATCGTTTCATAATTATAAACCAAAAATTGAAAAAAAATTAATCATTTTTTTCTCGAATAGCAATGATTTTATGAAAAATATTTTCAAGCAAAAGATGTTTATTTCTTTGTTGTCTTCAATGTTTGTTTAAATGTTTTTGTGATATTTTTCATATTTAAGAAAATATTGGCAAAAAACAAAAAACAGTTAAGGTAAACACCCACTTCCGGTGTACGAAATTTTACCAAAAGCTTTTCAGTTCTTCAGATTATGAAATAAGACGTATGT
The DNA here is from genome assembly GCA_910593695.2 of Ocypus olens. Lineage (NCBI taxonomy): Eukaryota > Metazoa > Arthropoda > Insecta > Coleoptera > Staphylinidae > Ocypus > Ocypus olens. The sequence goes on from OU343058.1 coordinate 35,185,618, forward strand.
TCAAAGTTTCAAATCAATTGCTGTATTAGTTTTTGAGATACAGCGCACACAGACAGACACACACACACACACAGCCAGACACACACAGACAGACACACACACACACACATAGCCAGACACACACACACACATACACAGACACAAAAAAAAAATTCCAGAAATTGTTGAAATGGCATCTAGGGACCCTAAAACGGATATTTCCGTAAAAAAAAATTTTGAAAAAAAAATCACGATCACAATACTTTCTCGTACTTCGTAACGGAGAAAGTAAAAAAAATGGTGATGTGGCCGTCATGTTACTTTCTCCGACTTTATATTTACGTTTTCATAGGTTTATTTTCAATTGAAATCATATTTTAAATGTACATCGAGCGTTGTGTAAACTCGGATTAAACTGACGTTTAAAACGTCAAAATTATGAAAGATGGAAAAATTATACTTCAGATTCAAAAACTAGGTTTACTCGAAAACTAACGAGATTTCGAAAAAAAAAAATTCTTTAGAAGTTGTTCATTTTGGCATTCTCTACAATTATTATTCACATAAAATTGCTGTAACTATTATCGTTTCATAATTATAAACCAAAAATTTAAAAAAATTAATAAATTTTTTTCTCGATTAGCAATGATTTTATGGAAAATATTTTCAACTAAACGCTATTCATTTCTTTGTTGTCTTTAATGTTTGTTTAAATTTTTTGTGATATTGTTTATATTTAAGATAATATTGACAAAAAACAAAAAACAGTTAAGGTAAACACCCACTTCCGGTGTACGAAATTTTACCAAAAGCTTTTCAGTTCTTCGGATTATCAAATAAGACGTGTGTTCAAAGTTTCATATCAATTGCTCTTTAAGTTTTTGAGATACAGCGCACACAGACAGACACACACACACACACACACACACACACACACACACACACACACACACACACACACACACACACACACACACACAGACACACACACACACAGACACAATTTTTTTTTTCTCCAGAAATTGTTGAAATGGCATCTAGGGACCCCAAAACGGATATTTCCACAAAAAAAATTTTTGAAAAAAAAATCACGATCACAATACTTTCTCGTACTTCGTAACGGAGAAAGTAAAAATTATGTGTGCGCGTGTGTGTCTGTCTGCCTGGCCATGTGCGCTATATCTCAAAAACTAACAGAGAAATTAATATGAAACTTTGAACATAAGTCTTATTTGTTAATCCAAAGAACTGAAAAGCTTTTGGTAAAATTTCGTACACCGGAAGTGGGTGTTTACCTTAACTGTTTTTTGTTTTTTGCCAATATTTTCCTAAATATGAAAAATATCATAAAACCATTTAATCAAATATTGAAGACAACAAAGAAATGAGCTTATTTTGTTTGAAAACATTTTTCATAAAATCATTGTTATTGGAGAAAAAAAATTATTTATTTTTTTTCATTTTTGGTTGATAATTATGAAACGAATAGTTCCAGTTAAATTTATGTTTATAATAATTGTAGAGAATGCCAAAATGAACAACTTATATTGAATAAGTATTTTTTTTAAATCGCTTTAGTTTTTGAGTAAACTGAGTTTTTGAATTTGCAGTATAATTGTTCCATCTCTCATAATTTTGACGTTTTAAACGTCAGTTTCATCCGAGTCTACAAACCGCTCAATGTACATTTAAAATATGATTTCAATTAAAAATAAACCATGAAAACGTAAATATAAATGATACCATCAAGTCGGAGAAAGTAACATGATGGCCACATCACCATTTTTATAACTGTGTGTCTACCTCTGTGTGTTTGTGTCTGTCTGTTTGCCTGTCCTGCTGCCTCTGTGCGCGGTACATCTTGAAATGTACTGAATTTCAAACGAACATAGTACGTTTCAAAAAGTAAATGAGGTTAATCACATATAGATTGAAAATTTACTTACATGGATTAATCGAACGGCTCGAAATATTTATAATTAAATGTTAAAAGTTTAATAATCGACCTTTTGTTATATCAAAAATAGTTTAAAACTGAGATATTTTATTTTACAGTTTTTGCTCAGTATTAAACTATTTTATATAAGAAATACTACCGTGGACAAAAAAATGACACCCCTAATTTTATTAATGTAAATATGACTTTTCATTTGACAAACCGGCAAATGTCAATCTTGTCAGATATGTGTTAATCATATGGATATATGAACATAAATTGAATATGCCACACTTAAGTAACACACAGAAAGCACAAATTGTTATGCAGGTTAAATGTGGCAAATATATCAATGATGTAGCAGCTGAATTTAATGTAAGTAGACGTACAGTGCAAAGAATTTCAAAAATGTGGAGGAATGAAAGGCGATTGGAGCGGATTAAAGGTTCGGGCCACCCAAAAGTTTCAGATAATGAAGAAGATGATGCTGTTATAGACTGTTTAATAGAAAATCCGTTTGAAAATGCTACAAATGCCGCATTCATAACAAATTTTCCTGGAAGTTCTCGAACTGCTCGCAGACATATAAAGTTAACTGCGTTATCTTGTCATGCCGCAGCCAGAAAACCTCTATTGACGCAAATTAATAAGGACAGCAGAATTGGTTTTGCACTGGAATACTTTTGGAGTAAACTGATATTTTCAGATGAAAAAACGTTTCAATCATCCTATAATGGAAGAACGAAAGTATACCGGCCACGAAATACACGATTCGAAGAATCCTATCTCCACAAACTTCAAAGAAAGTTCTCTGTGAATACATGGGGATTTATTTCTTCGGCAGGAGTTGGTATACTTTGTCGTCTAGACCAGTCTTTAAATGGTGTGGTGTACAAAGATATTATGCTGGAAGACGTTATGATGCCTTCAGTATCTATTATATTTCCAGAACACAGTTTTGTGTTTCAACAGGATAACTGTCCTGCACATACTTCTGTGATTGTTCGAGAATGGTTCTTGAAGAACCATATTAATGTATTACCCTGGCCAGCAGTAGCCCAGATTTTCTGGCAGGAAATCAAAGCATGTTGGGAGGCAATACCTTTTTCCTATATTACAAATTTAATAACATCTATGCCTAGGCGTCTAAATAGTGTTATAGATAATAGAGGAAATGTTACAAAATTTTAATTTAATAAACATTATTATCGCGTTCAGATTTACTGTATTGCTAATTATTACTGTCACTGTCAAATATTAAGGTTACATAAGTCTAATTCACAACACTGAAAAATACGAAATAATAGACACGACAAATTAGGGGTGTCATTTTTTTTGTCTACGGTAGTAGACTGTTGTACTTCCTGATATCTATTTTTATTTATTTAATTTACTGGACTAGTTTCGACTCCCTTATGTAGTCATCATCTACAATTTTTATTTGTTTTAACATATTTTACATGATTTATATTATAAATTATTGTTATAATTATTGTATAAATCATGTAAAATATGTTAAAACAATTTTTTTTTGTAGTATACTGCTGATGATGACTACGTAAGGGAGTCGAAACTAGTCCAGTAAATAAAATTTAAAAAAATAGATATCAGGAAGTATAGCAGTCTATTTCTCATATTAAATTTCCTGATAAACATGGATTACCAACTACAAACAATAAAGTTGTCGCGATTGGCAGTACATAAACGTAAGGTGACGACATCAAAATATAAAACTGGCGTTAGTTCATAGGATAATCGGAACCCTCCAATGCCTTACATACTGTAAATGTTCGATAAATGCATATTTGGGAACTCGTAAAGGCCGGGCGCATGAATTCACTCGGTCTCGGCGACTACGTTTAGGCAACACAAACTACACAGAGGAAAGGTTGTAGTTTATTATATTATCACTTTATTTGCAAAACGAATAACACGGAAGAAACAGCGAGAGTATATTGTATGTTTCATTCGCGGCGAAAAAGAGCCGCTTCTGTTGGTGTATTAATGCAGTTCGAATTTTTAATTAGCGTCGATCGATGCCTTACACGAAAAACGATAAACAAATGTAAAAATAACCTTAAATTTAGATAAACATTTAGGCAAGTACGTTGCACTATTCTATAAGCTTAAATTGGTTACAGTTCACGCAGTTTTCAGTCTCACGCTAGCGCATACTGATACATTCCGCTCGTTTATACAGGGTGTTTCAAATTCGAGGCTCACCATGGGGATCTCGCTTATTAGAAGAGATAGAGGGTATGTTTAAATTTGGCACTTTTGCAGAATTTGATGCTGATTAATAATCCACTGGAAAAAATTATTTACATTCTTTTGTTTTCGAGTTAAGTCCAAAAAACTGAAACAAGTGAATTTCGTTTTTTTCTTTATATCTCTGTTATTCGAGGAGATATTTGAAAATGGTAAGGACATTCTTATGGCACTTTTTTATTATCTGATAGATGGTATAAGTTTTTTGGTTGTAACATGTTTCGTTTCTTTTGAACCATCATCAACTTTCTTATTTCTTATGGACGCCATATTTATTTTTAATCACATCTGAATGCTTAATTTTTTGTGATGACAACAATATAACACAACATACATTTAATTTCGTAAATGAACATATAATCGTCTAAAACACTTTTATTGGCAATCTCTGTAGCGCTTACTAAAAATCATCAGTGCCATGAAATTAAAACAGTGAAACATCTGAATAGCTCTTTGTTTGTCAAACATTATTATTCTTTATGAACAAAAATGTCGTTAGATAATTCAGAAAAGCGTGATATGTTACGTATTTTTAATTCAGTAAATAGAAAAACGGTATTAGCCAGTGAAAAATATTTACAAATGTATCCAGAAAGAAGGCAACCTCATCGAACATTTTTTCTACGGATGGACAGAAATTTAGGAGAGTTTGGATCATTGATTCAACATTGCAAAGCATACGGTAATAAAATTACCCAAGAAGATAGCAATAATATTTTGGAAATGGTAATAATAAATGTATCTTAATTCTTTAATTTTACGTTTACTCACAAAACATATTTTAGGTAAATCAAAATCCATCAACCTCTTGCCGCGAAGTAGCAGCTGAATTAAATTTGCCAATGCAAGTATCGAGAATTTTGAATAAATTCAATTATAAGCCATATAAAATTCATTTGGGCCTGGTGACAATTTAAGACGTCTTGGATTTTGTATTTGGTTGCTTCAAAAGTGCAGTGAAAATGATAGTTTTTAAAAAAAACATGATTTGCACCGATGAATGGAAATTCACAAATAGTGGCGTATTTAATCGCAACAATGAACATTATTGGACAACAGAAAATCCCAGACAAGTCCGAAGTGTTAGGCCACAGCATCTTTTAGAGTAAATGTTTGGGCAGGTATTTATAATGAAAATATAATTGGGCCAATTATGAACGAAGGGTCTCTAACCAGTGAATGATATTTACATCTTCTTCAAACAAACATTTCTAATTATTTGGAAAATGTTCCTCTAATTCAACTTCAGAAGTTCTGGTGGCAGCAAGATGGTGCACCAGCGCACAATACCAGACATGTTCGCAATTATTTAAATCAAATGTATCCAAATCAGTGGATTGGGAACGGCGGAATTGTAGCTTGGCCAGCTAGATCGCTCGATTTGAGTGTCTCGGATTATTTTTTCTGGGGTTTTATTAAAAACACAGTCTACCGTCATACTTACGAGAATGTTGAACAACTCAGAGATGGTATTACGAATGCCTTCAATACGATTCCCAGAAGAAGTGTTTATAGGGCAATAAATAATGTTAAGAAACGCGCTCAATTGTGCATGACTGAAAACGGTTTTTTATTTGAACATAAATCATAATTAATAATCTCCATATTTGTGTTATAGTTATTAGTTTTGTATATTAATTTATTTATTAAGAACTTTTAATTTTGTATCGTTTATGTCATCGAAAATAATTGTTCATTTGCATAAAAAATTGTTCGATGCAGTTGCCTTCTTTCTGTATACATTTGTAAATATTTTTGACTAGCAAATTATGTATTTCTGTTTACTGAATAAAAAATATGTAACATCTCTCTTTTCTGAATTATCGAACGACATTTTTATTCATACAAAATAATGTTTGACAAACAAAGAGGTATTCAGATTTTGAATCGTTTTTAATTCCATGGCACTGATGATTTTTACTATGCGCTACAGAAATTTCCAATAAAAGTGTTTTAAACGATTATATGTCGATTTATGAAATTAAATGTATGTTGTGTTATATTGTTGTCATCACAAAAAATTGAGCATTCAGATGTGATAAAAAATAAATATGGCGTCTATAAGAAATAAGAAAGTTGATGATGGTTGAAAAGAAACGAAACATGTTACAAAGAAAAGTCTTACGCCATCTATTAGATAATAAAAAAGTGCTATAAGAACGTCTTTACAATTTTTAAATATCTCCTCAAATAACGGAGATATAAAGAAAAAACGAAAATCTACTTTTTCAGTTTTTTTGACTTTACTTGAAAACAAAAGAATTTAAGTAATTTTTTTCAGTGGATTATTAATCAGCATAAAATTCTGGAAAAGTGCCACATTTAAACATACCCTCTATCTCTTCTAATAAGCGAGATCCCCATGGTGAGCCTCGAATTTGAAACACCCAGTATATTTATTTATTATCATTATATATTTCCCCGAGTGTTTTTGACGTATCAGACGCCGCATAACAGTACGAAAAATCTTGTATAAATTTGTGCAAATTTAGTGTGTATATACCGGGTGAATATGCCAAAATCGAACATAGGCATTTAATATGAGAAAAATGTTTTTTGCAGATTCCTGCTCCCCATTTTAACCAAGAGGATTTAGAATGACACCAATCGAAAGAAGATTTTTTCCTCATCTTATGATATCCGAACTAGTTAATTTTCAGGTATAATTCTTTATTATTTTATCAAAATATACGCAATAAATACAATTCGGAAAATCGTATTGAGCCATGACTGGTAAGACAATAAACAGATTCAAACGTCAATCGAGTGACAAACTCATTATGCCGTTGGCGACTATGATTTTAAGATTTCCAATTTTCTTTACTGAAATCAAATGTAAATTTTCTAAAGAATTGAAAAAACTCTGGTTGAATTTCTGGTAAATGTAAAATTCAGTAAACTTCAGTAGCATCGATTGCATCGTCTTTATGAAAAAATACAAAAAAATAACATAAATACATTTTAATAAATGAAATAAATGGAAGAAGTTACATTACACTTATTTTTACTGGAGCGTAGTATTCAATTTGGTCAATTTAAATTGCTGCGTGTATGTTTTCTAGATACGGCCGACGAAATCGTACGTCTTGGGAATATCCGCTCGGTTATCAGGTAGTAGAAAAGGATACCAATATTATTTGAATGTTCCGAACTTAGTTCGTAAACCGCCCTTACTCATGAATAGTTTTATCAAAATATTCGCTATAGATCTAATTCGGAAAATCGTATTGAGCCATGACTCGTAAGATAATAAACATATTTATGGTGTGCCATGGCTTGCCTGAAAACAAGTTATGAGTTTATAATAACTGTCATTAATTTTTCTTTGTAAAATGTATTCGAGGAGAAACTATTCATAGTAAAAAACGTTTACAGCGGAAATAGTTACCGTAGGGTGCGAGATTTATTCTCCGTGTAGTTTAACGAGAGCTCGATACCGTCAGTGTCGACAATACAACAAATAGTCTTTCAATTAGAAAATTCTGGTTGTTTAAATTCAGGAAAATATTATTCACTTTAATTGATAGTTTCAAAATTATCTCATTATGGTTGTTTATTAGAACATCGCAGAATAAATGGCAAAAAACGGGAAAACATTCACGAAGAAGTTGTTATTCGGCTGGTATCCGGGAATCCTCGACTAAGTACAAAATCTATTGCTTTAAAATGTGGTAAATCGCAAGGAACGGTCTGCAAAATTTTAAGTACGGCTACCGTCCATACAAATTTCAATGCCATCAAGAACTATTGCCGTTTGATGAAGAACCTAGACAAACCTTTTGTGAAATTAATAAATTAGAATTTAATCGTGTATTCGGTTCCGACTGAAAACAAGATTATTTATTTTTTCACATCTGTACTTTCACTAATCACCTCCAACTCACGTATAAAACTCGTTCAAACCTTCCATAATCTCCTCAGTCGTTTACGACTTCTTCACGTTCACGATAATTCACGTATATTTTATTATTTAACATTTAATTTAAATGCGAAGCTGCACTGATGAGAGATAAATCTCGAAACGCGTCTACAGATGGCTTTTTACTTAATTTTTACATATTTTAGGGTTCAGTTTTATAGTTTAAAGTTTTCAAATTCAATTTAGTTTAATTTTCAAGTTAGTCCTTTGGGTAGAAATAAACGATCTTAAACCAATGTTATTTCGCTAGTAGTACTAGTAATAACATGCAAATTTCTTTTTTCTGCAGCCGTCCCGAAAATAAAACTTTCGGTATGATTTATTAAATCGAAAGTGACACTTTACATAAATCGTACCGAAAGTAGTTATTTTCGGGACGATTTTGTTTCACTTTCGGAACGATTTCTTTACTTTCGGGACGCTTATTGTTACTTTCGGGACGATTTTGCGTGTATATATATATATATATATATATATATATATATATATATATATATATATATTTGAACATAGGAGAATTTTTAACGACCGTACATGTGAATAACTGTAGATAAAGTGATAAAGTGTAAATAATTAAATCTATCCACTGGTTGGCTGTCCACCGCCGCAATTTCTGTGGAAGCTTACAACCATATAAGCGAAGCGGAATGTAGTAGCAAAAGTGACTTGTGCTCCACCCAGTGGTGAATAATATCAAGATACATTTCGGTTCTCGTCTACCGTTACCGGCATGTATCTACACTATAAATATTACTTCCGAAAAATTTGCAGATGTGTGTTGGGTTGAATATGGCAGACTGATGATTCTTAACAAAGATGAAACAGCTGTCTCTGTCTTTCGCCTCACACATTTGCAAATTTTTATCATCATCTGACCGAGAATCTCATTAGCACTTTATCTACAGTTATATATATATATATATATATATATATATATATATATATATATATGCTGGAGGGAAGTAACGGCCGTACTTGTTGGAAAATAGTAAAAATGTCGAAGAAAAATCCTCGTATCAGGGAATCCGACCAAAAAGGGTGGTTAATTAATCATCTATTTATCATAAAACCGAGCTTTCGCCAATGTTTATTAGCTTCTTCAGGGATAACGCTACAAAATAATTTACAAGAGTGAAATTTTTTTTATAAGTTAATGAAATGAGGTTATGCACGGTTCGCGACGCACGTGTTGGCGAATATGTACTTACATGGAAGATGTGAAAAAATAAACCGTTGAACATACGGAATTAATGAAAAGGCTCGATGCAGTAATAGTGAAACATATTAAAATTTGTTTAAAACGTTGATGTCACAGGATTAAAATTTACAAACACACATCGCCGGACATGTTGGTTCTAGACGATGACTAACAGTGATTGTGAACTAGGTTAGATTGTAATGGCCGAGGTACAAGCCAAACTGGAGGGAGAGCACTACACAATTAGTGCCAACCCTGGGAATTGATGCCGTCAAAGTGGCGGTAAAATTTGAATTTGACAATTTAAAGTGTAATTCACCTTTTCGAGTGAAAATTAACACCTTATTAGGTTTGAAATCTAGAATTATAAAAATTTGCCATCACTCCTTCAGGGAAAAAAACCTTCACTTATTAGCTGATATAGCGGTTAACAATGGTTTTCCGCGTTCACTTGTGTCCAAATTGATGTTTAACCGACAAGATCCTATTGTTACTCCACCAACAGTAGTCCCTATTGAACCTCCCCCAAACCCCCCCGACCAAATAACATTCAGGAAGTTGCCCTACGCAGAGGGCCTCACCCCTAAACTTATTAACGTTCTGGGCCACGACAAAGTCAGAATAGCTCAATCTAACATTAGCACCCTTAACAGTCATTTTTTCACTAGGCTTAAAGACAAGAACTCAATTGATGTCTTGTCCAACGTAATTTACAATATACCTTGCTCGGGTTGTGATCTCTCCTATGTGGGTCAAACTTCACAGTGGCTCAAGTCACGTTTGACACAGCACAGGAGCGATTACAGACTGGGCAAGAAGTCATGTGCTCTTTCTATTCACTGCAACTCTTCAAACCACAACCCAGACTTCAACAACGTAAAAGTTCTCGACACTTGTAAGTCCTACAGGGGCAGACTGTTTCTGGAGATGTATCACATTCAGAAGAACCGTGGAAAAACAATGAATTTCAAATCAGACACAGATCACTTAAGTAATATCTATTCCTACCTTATCAGTCTTTCAGACCATCATAAGACTAATAACGATCCCCTGATTAATAATTCACACAACTCCTTAGTTTCTGCTGCTTGATTTTCGTTTGGATCTAGTTAATTGTTCTCGTTATCAGTAATCAAACCAATTATTATTATACATCTCACGTTTTCTCTCTTACCCCCCCCCAGCAATTTATTGAAATTGCTGTATTACACTTAAATAATTTAAACTTTTAAACACTACCTTTTTTATATATCTCTAACATTACGTAACTTATACGTTTTCAATAACAACCCTGCAACCGCTGCAATGTGTTATAATACTACAATGACTTGTACATTGTTAATATTACAACTTACAATCTGGGGGTTACATTAATCCACTTTATTCACCGTAAATGGTGTGCTCACCATTTAACCACCATCACTTAACTACCATTTCTAACACTTATATTATATATTTTTTAACTCATCTATTAATCCTAACCCCTACATTTTATTATAGCGTTAAAATGAGTCAGTCATTGTTAATGTTATAATCTACATTTGTAAAGGTTAAATTGATAGCCACAGACAACACCACCCCCCCTTTTTATTATTATTATTATTATTATACATTTTTACACTTTTACTCTTTTACACTTTAAATTGTCAAATTCAAATTTTACCGCCACTTTGACGGCATCAATTCCCAGGGTTGGCACTAATTGTGTAGTGCTCTCCCTCCAGTTTGGCTTGTACCTCGGCCATTACAATCTAACCTAGTTCACAATCACTGTTAGTCATCGTCTAGAACCAACATGTCCGGCGATGTGTGTTTGTAAATTTTAATCCTGTGACATCAACGTTTTAAACAAATTTTAATATGTTTCACTATTACTGCATCGAGCCTTTTCATTAATTCCGTATGTTCAACGGTTTATTTTTTCACATCTTCCATGTAAGTACATTTTCGCCAACACGTGCGTCGCGAACACGTGCATAACCTCATTTCATTAACTTATAAAAAAAATTTCACTCTTGTAAATTATTTTGTAGCGTTATCCCTGAAGAAGCTAATAAACATTGGCGAAAGCTCGGTTTTATGATAAATAGATGATTTATTAACCACCCTTTTTGGTCGGATTCCCTGATACGAGGATTTTTCTTCGACATTTTTACTATATATATATATATATATATATATATAGGCGGCCTTGACAAAAACATGAACATCGTATTTAATTATGACAGCGCATGTCATATAACAGCGCATGTCATATAACATTCGTGTGTGTTTTAGGTTTTTTAACATAAAAAAACGGCTGCAGAAAAAAAAATATATTGTACGTAACGCGTTCCAAAAGTGATTTTACGGGACTCGCAGGATTCCAGGACTCGCCTACGGCTCGTCCTGGAAACTTCCTACTCATCCTGTAAAATATCACTTTCGGAACATGTTACGTAAATTACTATTGCTTGCAGAGTAACGAACAGGTTGAATATTCATATATTCAGGCTACATTTCGTTTTATTCAATTTATTTTGTGAAATTATTCAAGATCGTGCTAATGCTAATCGCAATTTTTTCTCGTCGATTTGCTTTACAGGTGAATGTACCTTTATATTGAATAATGAACCAAACGTTCAAAACGATAGATACTGGGCATCTGAATTTAAATCTTAAAACGTAATATCCTCAAAAAAATAATATTTGGACAGGCATTTTTAATTCTCTTGTTGTAGGTCCTTAAAAAAATTATTTAGAATTGTTAATTACTCAGGTTGGCCCTGCAATAGAAGAAGTGGCAAGTCCAAACCAGGATATCTGGTTCCAACATGACGGATGTCCAGCACATTTCGGAATAAACGTCAGAGAATATTTGAATAGTGCATTTCCAAATCGGTGGATTTGACGAGGAGGTGAAATCAACTGGCCTGCTAGATCTCTTGATTTGGCACCGTGCAATTTCTTTTTGTGGGGTCACCTGAAAAGCCAAATTTACAAAACCCGTCATCCAAACATTAATTCTTTGAGGAATGCAATATTTGAGTGCGGGTTGATAACGAATAGACAGTTGACAAACGTCAGAAATTCGTTTTACAATAGGATGGGGTATTGTTTAATTCAGAATGGAGGTTTATTTGAACACTTGCTTTAATTATTGATTTCTAATTATAATTGTTAACAGGTATTATGATCTTTGTTTTTTAATTTAAATTGGTCAAATTGGATACTGCGCTCCAGTAACAATAAATAATGTAACTTCTTCCATTTATTTCATTTATTAAAATGTATTTATTTATGTTTGTATTTTTTCATAAACACGATGCGATCGATGCTACTGAAGTTTACTGAATTTTATATTTACCAGAAATTCAACCAGAGTTTTTTCAATTCTTTAGAAAATTACAATTGATTTGAGTGAAGAAAATTGGAAATCTCAAAATCATAGTCGCCAACGGCATAATGAGTTTGTCACCCGAATGACGTTTGAATCGGTTTATTGTCTTGCGAGTCATGGCTCAATACGATTTTCCGAATTGTATTTATTGCGAATATTTTGGTAAAATAATAGAGAATTGCAACTGATAATTCAACTCATGTATAAAAAGGTGCATTTAAAACGGCGGATAAAAAAATTTGCAAATGGTTGAAAATTTATTTACCTTCATCATGACAACGATCCCTATATTAACAATTTTAGTAAACAGCTGACTTTAGTTGTACTCTCGCAGTTCGTGTCAGTTCTGAATACCTCTGCGATGAAATATAATTAATAATAATAATAATAATAATAAAGTTTATTTACGGTAACCACCTTTGTATACATAAAATACAAAATATATAATAACTAAATAAAGTATGTGAAACATTTCAACTTAATGAGTACATCCATTACAAAGAAACAACATATAAATATTAAAATCGTGAAAGTAAAGAATACCAAAAATAAATACAAATTTCATTATCTAAATTTCAAGTTTCTTTTAAAACGATTAAATGAATTGTCAAATAAATCAAACCAGTCATGGCAATTAAATTCATTTCCAAGTGAAGTTAGCCGAGAAATCGAATTGTTGTGACCAGATACAGTATTGTGGGTGTTTTGGTAGAAAAGAGTAGTTGATCGAGTCCTTCTATTAGGAGTATGAAACAAAAACATTTTTAAAATATTTGGGGAGTCGATCTTTCCGTGAACCAAACGGTGTAGTAAGCATAAGTCCGCGTCAATGCGTCGATCCGCCAGTGTCTTCATGCTTAGGACGTCCAATATTGCCTGGTAATCACCTCGAATATGATGACGACCTAGTTTGAACTCCATGCTTCTTAGGTATTTCTTTTGGACAAGTTCAAGTCGCATAATATTGGTGGTAGTAAATGGAGTCCAAATGGGTGAGTTATATTCTAAAATTGATCTAACAAGAGAGCAATATAAAACTTTCAAACTTGCAGCATTCATGTCTTTACTTATGGACCACACATACCCCCACATTTTTAATGCATTATTAGTAATATTAGCAATATGGTTGTTGAAAGTGAATCTGGTATCGAAAGTAATGCCCAAGTCTTTCATAGTGGTAACCTGTTTTATGCTAACTGAGTTGATAGTGTAAGTATGCATGATTGCATGATGAAATCCGTTTCGGACACACTTCCACGTGACAATTATTTCACGATTTTCATTCCGATCTATGTATAAGTTGAGTAAGTATTGTCCGTTCACCAATAATACACATTTAGTTACGTACATTTGCAATTAAAGCCTGACACTGTATTTCGTACTTCGGCCTAGTGTCGTGAGATGTCGCAAGTGTACGGCAGAGCTGCCACAATGCGTGAAATGGAAAATTGGATTGCATTTAATATCTATCTTGTTCTATCATGTTCTAATAGTATGAAATAATCATTTTTATATTAGTGCACTTAGGGTCTTCTCTTTTACGTGTGTCAGAAATAAGTTCACCGCCGATTAAACGATCAGCCGTTATTGGGCTCCTAACTTGTGTCGCTTGTAGTGTGTGTGTGTGTGTGTGTGCGTGTGTGTAAGAAAATTATAACCTATAATATAATATAAGAAACGCCAGAAATGTATGGAATGTATACTATATGTAAGTAATAATATTTACTTATACAATGCAATAATTATAAATATCATTTTAACGGCTAGATCTTGTTTGATCTAGTGTTTGTACCACACGCAAACGCGCAGGTGCGAAATTGGCTATTCCCGTGGCATTCAACCATTTTCATACCCACACACGATTTTGACGATTGGTGCTTCATTAAATTCCATTACAAATAAACAATGCTCTTTTACCCATTGTACTTTTAATTAATATAAATTGCAAATATATATAGTTCTAATTCGTTAAATTATCTTAACAAATACCACTCGCGGTTATAATTTCGGCAGGATAAATTTTATTTTAAGCACTCGTCATTTCATCGCAAATTTCTTGAATGAATTGAGATTAGGCAAAATCCACTCGCGCTGAAGGGCTCGTGGATTTTTCCATCTCAATTCATTCTCGAAATTTGTATCGTTTCAATGGCTCGTGCAAACAAATAAAATTTATCCGGCTAATTTAACTAGTTCGGATATCATTAGATGAGGACACAAATCTTGTTTCCTTTAGTGTCATTATAAATCCTGTTAGTTAAAATGGGGAGCAAGAATCTGTAAAAGACATGTTTTCCATATTAAATGTTCGGTTTTGAAATATTCACCCGGTATATGTGATGTTAGTTAAGTTGTTATTCAAATTTTAAGCAAAAAAAACATATGAAATTAATCATATTTATCTAAATAACAACGATAGACAAATAAATGTCCATTTATAGAGGATTTTATGTTTTTAAATATATGAAACGCGTGATCAAGATGTTTTGCAATTAATTAAGATAATTACTGTCATCGTAAACTGAACATAATTCTATTTTAGTCTGAAATGCCCTTCTATATTTTTAGTTGAAAAATTGGTATTGCCCTATAAATATAAGTTAATTTCACAAAATAAAGTCCTTTAGAAACATAAGATACAAACTACTAGGTCATTGCTGTTCTTTGAAAGGGCGGTCATGCATTTGTGTTCCTGAACCAATTTAGAATAATATTATGCATTTCACTTAAATCGAACAATCAAAAATATATTGTTTTAACATTTTTGGCCTACAATTTACAGGGTAGCAATTGTTTATGAATAATAGGAGAGCGCATGCAATTCTTCACAATCTGTATATGAAGCTATCGTGTGAGCCACAAAATTTTGTTTCAGAGTTAGCTGTGAGGTATGTTGCATACTAGTACGTCATTAGACTAGATTAGTTCAATTGAATTAGATTTAAAAAAATGAATTAATCTCAGACATGACTGCTATGTTTCTCTCTACTCAGAAACAAAATTCTGTGGTTCACACCTTATAATATAGTTATAGTTATAATTATAACTTTAACATTTTTAAATAAAACTTTTATACCAAAAGACTGTGCTCGTTTCCTTGGCATAATACTGGATGATAGATTGAGTGGTAAAGCACACATAGAAACACTAGAAAAGGAACTGAGCTCTGTTCATAGCATAACGCATATCTTTGCTCTAAAATCAGATATGGTATAACTTACTACGGGTGTAGTAGTTATGCAAACAAAATCTTTATAATGCAAAGAATTATGTTTGACTTATCATATTTGAAGTCTTGCAGAGGGTACTTTAAGACTCATAAACTCTTAACATTTTATGGAATATACATATTAGAGACGTTAACAAAACTTTTAAAAAGTCAGGTGAACATCTCCACCAAGAATCAGCATACCTACAATACAAGGCATTATATTAACTATGCTTTGCCAATTCATTGCTTATCATTATATGAAAAACACTCTTCATATGTCGCCATGAAGTTTTATAATCGACTTCCAAATAATCTTAAGTCGATAACTAATCTAAATGTTTTTAGAAACCGCTTGTACGAATATCTGTGCGCAAAAGAACCATATTCCTTAACCAAACTGTAACAATTCAAATCAATTGTAACTATGTAGCCCCATACCTTTCAACTCTCGCTAGATTACTTTAATTGGTTCTATTTGTTCATTCTGGTTATGCTTATTATATACATATATACCGTATTATTAATTTGTGGTTATTACACTGTACTGAACTATCTTGTGACACTATTTCTTTAATTTGTATTGCAAATTTGTATACTAATTTTTGAAAATAAAGACTTAAATAAAAAAATAAATAAATAATAAGTTCACAATGAATGGAAATTATAAAATCAATTACCTCAATTTAATTATAAACTACAAATCATATAAGATAATTTTAGGTGTGAGTAAAAAAAAAATGGTAACAGGTGATGATGAGGAAAAGCTATAAATAAACAAAAAAAACTAATAAAAGTCTTTTCATTTTCGCGATATAAAATAATTAAAATTTGATTAAAAATTGTTATAGCGCTTAAAGATAATTCCTGTTGCTTGGCAATTTAATAATAAAGTAGCGTACTAACAATTTTTATCAAATCTTTTATTATTTTATGACATTTGTATTTGTTTACAGCTTCTCCTCATCATCATCAATTGTCATCATACGTTTGTACTATTTCTTAAAAAGAGCGCTGTATATTACGCGTTTTACATGTTTAGAAAGTTCAAATCTTCTATAAATGGACAAATTTGTATTCATCTATTATTATTAATTAGGTAGATACGATTGATTTTATGTTAAATATTTATTTTATTCCTGGAAGTTTTTGTTGCTAACTCCACAGCGGTAGCGTGTATTCGTGATAGTTAAAGTGCGCCAAACAAGTGGAATTTGTGACTTTGAACGTTTGAGTGGTTAACAAATTCTTTAAAGGCGTCAGCGGTGTTTTTACCCCATGAACCCAACATAACAATATCTAAAACTTTGATTTAGTTTTGATTTAGGGTCAGTATGGACCGTTTCATCGTACACAAGACCTATGCTGACCTGTGACAGCTCTTCTCAAGGAGTAGTTGAGAAGAAACCTCGAGCTGGTGTAACCATCGATTTTAGTAATCTGATGGAACATTGGCACATATGTAGACAGGTAATCATCTCTTTCTGATGAAGTTATTCATGAACTTAAATCCGCCCCAAGAAAACTGGTGAGGGGATATGTTTTTCCGATATCGGTACATATGTACAAAAGGAAGACGTGTGAAAGGAACATCGACGGCCTTTTGAACATTATCCATTTCTTGCTTTTTCCTGACCTAAGCACAGCCTTTTCTGCTACGATATTTACAGGCGCTAAAACAGGCTTCCTCAGTCGTCTGGGCCTGCTGGATAATGGCGGACCGTGGGTTGTTTGGATGAAATGCTCCGTGTCATGTTGTGGTACGTTAGGTAGTCCTGCAGCTTTACAAATTCGTGGCCATTTTTGTAAAATCGGGTGGTGCTTCTTCTCTTTGCAGAGTATGCTTATTCCGCTCTCCTTTGCTATGTCTACCTGTCCAAACACTTCGAGGTTGGTCCTGCCGGCGTGCAGTTTCTTGTGACTCACATCCGGGAGTAACTCGTAGAATGACAAGAAATCAGCGCCTATGATTGCTTTATGTACTTCCGCAATGACGAATCTCCACGGGAAATTTCTTCTCAGTTTTAAATTCACGTTGAGGTTGATTGTACCGTATGTGTGTATAGTCCATCCATTCGCTGCGTACAAATTGTAGCTGGTTTTCTGCAATTTTTATGCAACAAGTCGGCATGGAAAAACGCACACATCTGCTCCGGTGTCAATTAGGTACTGTATTTTCGTCTGTGGATCTGTGATGTATAGGCCGTGCGATGGACTGGGTGTGCAGTCGGTGGCCGCCTCTACTGACTGCCTTTCCCGTTTCCCGTTTTGCTGAATGTACATGGTGGTCGGCAGCTCCTGGCGTTTTCTCCAAATTTATAGCGCAACCAACATGTGTCATATGTGCGTTTTTTTTTATTTGTTCCTCTTCTGCTGCGCGTCTCGAGATCGGCTCCGGCCTCGGAATGGAGTTGCTGGTCGGATGTTCCCTTTTTCCTGCACCTGTATTTTTATTTTTTCGATTTCGGTCAGTAGTGTTTTCATTAGCTCACTCTCTGTTACTTCGTTTACTACTGGTGTGGTGGTGGCATTTACTATTGAGTCAGCAAGCTCTGCTACGTCGTTTAGACCTTTTTTACGTTGTCAGGATAGCCTGCACATTATTCGGGAGTCTTCCCATCCATAGTGACCTTAGCAGCGTGTCCGGTACTGTCGTTCCTGATAAATGTTGTAGGTGTCGCAGGAATTGCGATGGCTTCCTGTCACCTAGCTCTTCGCGTTCTAGTAACTGCCGTGTTCTGTTTTCCTGGCTCACGCTGAGACTTCTGATGAGTTCGGTTTTGATTGTGTCGTATTTTCCTGTTGCTGGCGGTGCTGTTAGGATGTCCCGTATCTCCTTGGCGTAACGGGGTTCCAGGCTTCCAACGACGTTGCTATATTTCGTGTCATCTGTGAATATTTTTGCGAGTTTGAATTGGCTCTCCACTTGTGCAAACCAAACTTCTGGGCCGTCGTCCCAGAATGGTGGAATCCGTACTTGAATCCTGCTTACTTCTTTATCCGCCATTTTAAGTTTCCACTTATCGCGGGTTATTTTGCTTGTTCTACCTGACCTCTGTTTTTGGTCACGTCGGGGTCACCAATTTGGGGTTGTTTGTGTTCTGTTTATTTGGTGATCAAATAAAGGTGGTCTTTAAGTCGTTTTATTTCAATTTATTTACAAGTGTATTTACATTTAATACAGGGTGAGGGTCTTTCCTCTTGTGAGCGGCGATATTGTCTCCGCACTGAGTGTCTTCTGGGGTCGTCGAGGCGAACCCTCCAAGGATTCAGTCCGGCGTAGAGTGTCGCGGTCGATGCGATGCGATGTAGGCGAGGATATGGTTTAGCTGTCCGTTTCCTTCTGGGTATCGGAGGCAGTAGTGAAACTGGGACTGGAGTCAAGTGATGCTGGTCCGGTCTGAAGAGGGCCCGGAGCATCGTTCGTTGCTGGTACTCTGTCGTCTGCCTCGGCGGCGTTGTCAGCGGGTCTGACCCAATCCTCCTCCTGGGGTGTCGAGATCGGTGATAAAGCTGCTGGGACTTTTCTTAATCGTCGCACTCGGCGTTTTAGATTTAGATGAAAGCTCGGCGCTTTCCGCATTACTGTACTAGCTAATGCGAGTGTCCTAGCTATGGTACCTCCTGGCGGTTTGTCAGAGGAGAGCTTGCCTCTGCTGTTATGAAGGGTCGTCGCGTCTTTGCCCTAAGAATACTCTAGGCGCGTCCTCTGTCGTCGGCGGGTGGTACGTTAGCCCTTTCTGGTGGCGCGCCCATCCCTTGCCGGGGCGGCGCGTCGGCTCGTTCGCTGGTCTCGCGTTTGCTCGTGGTGTCTAGGTGGTATGTATGCGTATATATGATTATCTAGCGTCGGTCCCCACAGTCACAATTTTACTGTTTGGAGTTAAGCAGTACATTAGATTAGTTTTCTCAATATCTTTAATAACGTCTTTAATGCTGAAAGGACCAGTGTCTAGTTAGCAGATAGCAGATTTAAAAAACTTAAACTTTACAAAATCAGCAAATAAAATCATTTTTAATAAAACTTTTATCTCGACAATTGCCCTCATTTACTTACTAACCAATGAAATTGAATAAAGTTGATGACATGATCCAATACAATCCTAATTACGATGCGTAACGGACCACGCTGCATGTTATGCATGGCAATTCACCCTGGGTGGTATCTAATCAGATAATCTCTCATGTTGGTATTGCCTAGCAACGCGTTAGTACATATTCTATAACCTATATAACGTCAGTTATTGCCGGACTATTAAGCAGTTTGCTCCTGAATTCGATCTATTTGTATTTTCGGGTGACGTGTTAGTGCTTTCATTAGTAATGGTATTCATAGGCATTTCTCAAAATCTAGGTAAGCTCACTTTTATTACAATTATTGTGGCGCAGATTAATGGGAGCGTCATTCCTGGCCGAAAAATATTTTTACCCCTCTGCGGGGCAAGGAATGTGAGTTTCGGGAGGACATACCCGACCAGTTCGCGCTTCTTCTCCTACCATGTATAGGTGTCTCGAGGTTTAGATCATAGAAAAGATATATCTATAGAAGGTCCACTCCCATAGATTGGTCGAGACTGCGTTCAGCGCCTCTGAAATAATTCAAATAAACTGTGCATTTTTTAACATTTCATGTTTCTTTATTACGACAATATTTTAAATTATCCAATATTTATTTTCAAGTAAATAATTTGAAAATAGTAATTGAATAATAAATACAGTCGCAATAAAAAAAAGAAAAATTATATACAAATAGTCAATATAAAAAAAAAACAATATTTTTTCCAACAGTAAAATAGATTCATATGTATAAAAATTCAACTAAATAGATATAAATAATAATAATGAACTTACCGTATTACCCCAGGATATCACCAAGAAAAAAAAACAATAGGAAAAATGGATGAATAGTAAAAAAAAATAGTAACAATGAAATTCAGTTTTATACATTTATTAATAATATAGCAGATTATCATATGTAATATGTGATGATCCTTGCATTACCTATAAAACAATTACACTATACACTATAACGATAAAAGTAACACAAAACCATACAACTTATGCTATTACGATGTAATATAACAAAAAAAGACAATTAATAGCGACGTTAATGACTAACAACTATGTATTAATAATGTAATAATACTATAAACCAAGATGAATGTAATAACAAAAATTACTAACCTTTATTGACTCACGCCAAAGCAAATATCCTGGAAATTGCAATGAAGGCACACAATAAACGTTTAAAAATACTCTCAAACGAAAATCATGCTAATGATCGCAAAAGAAAAGTATCGCAGTCTTTATAACAGATTATAGCGTACAAAATGCAAGTACAATCTATCACAACAAAGACTGTGAACCATGCTGGATTGTGCGGGATTAAGCGGGAAAATGGCGGGATTTATGAAACTTGAAGTGAAAAGTAGCGGCGCCATCTAAAGAGAGTTTCACACACTTTTTTTATATTATAAACAACTCCGTATGAGTGCACCGACCCTGGTTTAGGTGATGTACGAACGTCGTAGCGAGCACGTCAGTGATTGTCAGAAGATAACCGAAGTCGCCGTCGAGTCGTCAGGAGGATTCTTTTAATTTCTGAGATTATAATGTTTTCAAGTAATGTGTTTCAGATATTTATATTTTTTTCTATAATAAAGCTTGATATAGCTTTACTCAATAAATTTTGCAATACAAAAAAACATGATTAACTGGGAGTAATTCATATTTACAGTGAATTTAAAAATCGAAGATGTTTTAACCACAAGTAATTATTGCAAAAATATAAAGTGCTTATGCTAAGGTTAGGGTTGGTTTAAGTTAAAAAATAAATACTGTTAGAATAATAATAATAATAATAATAATGGAATTCTTTAAAAATTTTAATATCTTTACAAAACATTCCTCCGCAAGTTGTGAATTTTTGAAAATTAATGTTTTAAGTTGTCGAACAATTGAACAAATGGAATCTAAAGAAAATAAATACTTATATGATGGAATTGCTCAAAAATTTTAATATAGTCACAAGATATCTACCTTTATTATAAACTTTTTTTTTATTTTCTGACTGAGTTATACATTTTTTAAAATGTTTTTTGTTGAATATTAGAACGTAGAAAAAAAAGAGAAGAAAAAATTAATACTGATATGATTTAATTATTTAAAAGCTCTAATGCAATCATAATAAATTTACCTTTAAAATTTACTTTGAATTTTTGAAAATTAGTATTTTAACTTGTCGAACATTTAAACAAATCAAAAATCGAAAACAAAATTTAGTTCCTTAAGTATTTTAAAATAATCATAGAACAACTATTTTTAAAACGAACTGAAAATTTTTGAAAATGTGTTTATTTGAAAATTAACGTTTTAAGTTAACAAAAAAAATCTAAAGAAAAAATAGTGATGTGACTAAATTTCTCAAAAATTGTAATACATTTACTTATGGGTACGAATTTATTATTTGACATAAGTATTTCTACAGCGATTTCAATAGTTTATTTTAAAACATAATAAATCTCAAATATTACTTGCATATGTCCAGAAATAAGGAAATACAATACAATTTGTTGGTGCTAGGTAACAGTACAGTTTTACACAAGTCAATAGAGATTCAATAGTACAATTATACAATTACATAAAATTAATTTTAATACTTAGAACTATCAATGAAAGAATCATCACGGTTAGCTCAAGATTGTATAGCAGGCAGCGTTTGCGGTTAAAAATTTTATGTGGACAGAGACATTAAATAATTTAAGAACTTAACTAACATGTTAAAATGAAGTATAATAAAATAGTAAAACTTTACTTACACATTAAAATTTAGTTGTATAAATAAAAACAAATAAATATGTATATAGAGAACACCGTATGGACGGAAGATATTGAACAAGCAACTGTAAATATAAAATATATAGTAAACACAACACCGTATAAGAACATATTTGAAGCAGATTAAAATGAGTGTAAAAACAATTTATCGACTAGTCAGTGAAGCTACTAATGTATTCGTGATAAGAGTAGAATGCATTACTAACTAGATAATTCTTGCACCATCTTTTAAATTTCGGCGTTTCTAATAGCTGAATCTCCGTTGGCAAGACCTTAAAAAACTTGACACAATAATAGCGACTGCCAGTCATACTTTTTGATGGTCTGAACCGCTGCGGTCTTACATCATGTTTTGTCCTTGTTTCATGGCTGTGGAAATTTTTGTTTAAAGTGAATTCATTAATATTAAACTGTTGTTAATATCTTTGAGTAGGTTTAATTTATCTCTCATTTCTTTTAGTTCAGGTCCAAACCGATTAATATTAGACTTATTTATATTGATATTCTTGATTGTTGTTGGGAATGCATTATTGAAAGCACTGGTAATTTTATCTAGTAACAAAGTCCAAGCCGAGTTTAAGTCTATGACATCACTCATAACATCCTCCCACTCATAGCCATCTAGAATATTAAAAAAGTCAATTTTACCTGATTGTGTGATAGGGCGCACCAGCCTCGTTTTGATTATCTGAGTATCCTCAATTGCAATGCAGATACCTGAGTGATCTGAAACACCAATGTTTACCACTTCAGCACTATCAGTTTTATGTTCGTTGTATATATTTGTAAATATATTATCAATACAGTGAGTCTGCCTTGTGGGCTGACTTGTAGTTTTATATAAACCATAAGTACTCAACAAATTCAATAATTGTTCTGCCTTCCTGTCATTGTTATTAAAACACGCATTAAAATCTCCACATACATATATTGGGTGCATATATTGACTGATGTGTTCTAACATTGTCCCTGCCGTGTCTAGAAAGTCTGATCATTTCCATTTGGGGGCTGTATATAATAATAATAATATCATTTATTTACAATGTATGTACAGTAACCATTAATCATACAATATTATAGTCAATTGGTACGGCACAAACATGGAAACACGTCAAAACAAGTTGCAATTAAATGTTACATAACTATTCTTTGATTAAGATACTCATCTGTATTATATGGCTCTAATGTGAACAATAGTTCAAACAGCATATGTTTCATTTTGCTATATGATTCAGAATTTTTTATGCTTTTCGGAAGGTGATTATGAAACTTAATACAACTATATGGTGGTCCCCGTTCAAACAAGCTTAATTTGTGGAAAGGGTAGGTATACATAACACTATGTCTGGTATTATGGGCATTACTCAGGGTATATGTGGAAAATAAATGTCTATTCTTGCACAGGAACTTAATACATTCATAGATATATACAGCAGGAACTGTTAATACTCCTAATCTTTTAAACACTCCCTTACAACTGTCTTGCTGTTTATTTTACACATTTTTCTGATTGCCCTTTTTTGGGCAATTAGTATTGAATTGAGTTGTGAACAACTACCCCAGAATAAAATTCCGTATTTAAGATTTGAATAGAAATTCGCGTAGTAAAATATTTTTACAATATCATCGCTTGTATTATTAGATAAAACTTTCAGACCATATGAAGCTTTGATTAGTTTGGATTCTAGAGAATTCGTATGCTGTCTATAGCTTAGTGTTTCATCTAGTATAACTCCCAGAAGTTTTGCACTATTTGTAAATTTAAAGGAAGTATTAGCGAGAGTTATATGTTTAGGAGTGATTAAAGATTGGTTGGTTTTGAAAAGGATGGTTTTGGTCTTATCTGTGTTGAGAACCAACCTATTGTTTAAGAACCATTAATTGATGTTTGTCATATTGGTGTTTCCGCTATTAATAACATCCTTGAAGGTCTCGCCGATAAGCAATAAGTTAGTGTCATTCCACCATCTGTAGATATTATGTCTGATATATCGTTTAAAAAGATATTAAAGAGAAGTGGGCCTAGTATGCTACTCTGAGGAATGCCCATGTGTATGCTTAGTGAATCAGATATCGTTTCTAGAATGCCATTATTTAGTTTTACCGACTGAGTCCGAGAGTCCAAATATGATCTAAACCATGAATTTGCGACTCCACGTATCCCGTAGTGACTTAACTTTGTAATTAATATTGAATGATCAACCGTGTCGAACGCTTTTGAAAGATCTAATAGCATACCACACACGACTTGTTTCTTGTCAAGAGCCGACAGAATCAACTGTATGTATTGAAATAGAGCGGTATCTATACTTTTACCCCGGGTAAGTACGTGTTGGTTTTTAGTGAATAAGTTATGTTTGTTGAAAAAGGTCGTTACTCGATTAGACACTATAGTTTCAAATATTTTTGAAAATGTACTCAAGATGCTGATTGGCCTGTAGTTGTCGAGTTCATCAATATTTCCTTTTTTGTAAATTGGTGTAATAATTGAGTGCTTTAGTTTATCTGGATAAAACCCGGTTTGAAATGAGCTATTAAAAATATCTTTTAGGGGTTCCACTATATAATTTATGCAGATTTATTGATCAGAGATATCGGTGTGTTATCATATCCACTACTCTTCTTATTGTCCATATTTGCGACTGTTTTTTTTTTATTTCAGGACAAGTAACCGGTTCAAATATCATAGTATTTCTGTTCAATGGTATATTGCACACATAAGGGCCACTTTTAATAGGAGCTAATTTAGCATTTAACATTTTAGAGGGGGCGCTACTGAAAAACATATTGAAATCCTTGGCTTGTTTAGCGATATCATTACATTTCGGGAAAGTATGTTTTTTCTTGTCAGTATTGCCAACAATATCAGTTATAATTTCCCAAGCTGTTTTAGATTTATTTGATGAGTTTCTTAATTTATTTTCATAATAAGAACACCGCTCTCTTTTTAGCAAATTTTTATACCTAGCTATTTCGTTTTTTCAGTGCAGGTTTATACTCGGGCATGTATTGTGAGAGGATTTCGTAGATGTGCATTTGGTTCTTACATTGTTCAGTTTCGGGTTGGGTGCACAATACGTTTTTTGTTAGTTTGTAAAATTCTTTTTAACGGAAAATGTTTGTTTACGTATAATATAAATGTGTTAATGAAATTTGTATATTTTGTATTCGTGTCTGATGTTTCAAAAACTGTTCTAAATGATTCGCCCTGAATATCAGTGTAGAAGTCACGCAACGCTTGCTCCGAGTTTTTGTAAGATTTTGGAATTGTAAAATCTAAACAATGTGTTATAACTTGCGCTTTGTGATCGGAGATGGATGTATCAATGACGTTAGTATATTAATTATTAAGATCACCGTTTACTATAATGTTGTCAATACAAGTTGCAGTGCCATTGTAATGGATTCGTGTGGCATCATGTATTGTAAGAGTCGCATTGTGTGTCAACAACAAACTTTTAAATTGTTCGGTTTCAATAGAATTGTGCAATGTGTTTATGTTGAAATCACCAGCTATCAGATATTGTGAATTTGTTGATGTTACATACTCTAAAATAAGATCAAGTTTTCTTAAGAATGTTGATAAATCGCTTTGAGGGGGTTTATAAATACACACTACGCAAATTCGTCTAGTCGCAATTTGAAGCTCTACACCCGCACATTCAAATATTTTACTCTCCGAGATGGCACTTATCACTTTTAATTTTATAGCGGCTATTCCATTCTTGCAATAGATAGCAACGCCACCATGCTCTTTATCGGGACTACAGAAGTTTGCTATTAAGCTGTAGTTAGGAATATTGCAAAATGTTAACTGATCACTGGATTGCCAGTGCTCGGTTACACATAAAATGTCTATGCCATTTTGATCATCTATCAGATCAATCATTTCATTAATGCAATTGCTTAAGCATTGGACATTATGATGCAATAATTTAAAGTGATTTTTTACTTTAAATGTTTTTTGTGGATGTTGATACGTTATGTTACTGGAAACGTTCTTCGCTCCACGAAAAAATTATAACGTGAAACAGTAATTCCGTTCTCTCATAGGTTGGCGTCTTGCAATTTCTCCAGATATGACATTGGTGCTCCTGTCTTACAGCTACTGTATGTAGGATGAGGGTATTTAGTGGCGATTTTTTCACAAATTACATCTTTTGTTTTTAAGCGTTCTATTAATATTGATTTTAAATCCTCAGCTGATGTGTCCACAGGATAACGCGCAGCATGTAGCCATGCTCGTTTTTCGACAGCTTTGAATGATGCAGCCTCACTATCCGTTTTTCCTACTAGCGTGTTTCGCTTTCTGTTCGCAGTTTTGCGACGCTTTGATTCAACCCGCGTAAATCCATCGGTGGTAGACTCCTTCTCCAGCGCGATTGGATCCGTTTTTGCGTTGGAAGCAGTGTTGACTGTTGTAGCTGGCTTAATGTTCTCTTGTTGTGAACATCCCGGCAGTGTTGAGTTTACAGGGATCTCTATTGGCACTTTTCTTGACGATTTAGCGGTTTTGTTTGATGCTTCAACTACCGTACGATAGGTGGAGCTGTTAGAATGTTGGTTTGTACATGTACTGTGTTTGTTTATATTTATTTCCTGGCGGATTTGCTTTAATTCACTTTAATTGTTTTTAATAATTGAGGAGTGTTCTTCCAATGTGGTACTCATGTTTCGTAAAATATTATAAAGTGACTGACCTTCTTGAAGAAATGTGTAGCAGGTTGGACATAACCACACAATGGTATTTTTCCCATTTAATAGCCTCAGCTCGTTGTCCTTAAGTCCGGTGCATGCTCCATGCACTATGCCGTTACAAAGACCATGGCATTTTGTGACTCTATCACTGGAAACTATACATACTTTGCAAGTTTTACACTTAACTTTATTATTTTCAACATCGTCGTCTGACGCCATGTTGAGTTTTTATATATAACTACGATGATGATTGATTTGGTACCATTTAGAAGTATACCAAACATTTCACATACCATTTCGATTGATAATTTTGAGAGAAAACCCAAACTGGAATATTCAAGACCTTCTTTGACCATAATAAGTGATCCACCGTGTTTAGACGTCTGCCTGCTATAGCACGACCCAATATGAAAATCTTTTAAGGTATACATATTAGTTTCACAACCTGTAAGCCAATGCTCAGTTAACGCTATTATCTTAATGTTCTTATCATTACTGGATGTTGATGTAAAATAGTATAGGCGGATGTTGAGTTTCCCTTACTGTTTTTCTGCTTCTTCTGGGGTTCTCGTTGGTGGACTTGGGCGCTTCTTGAATAAAAAACGTCTAACGGCAACTAAATTGGAATTGTGAGCTTAAAAGATGCATATTCTTCCGGGCGGCGGGAAATAAGTTTTTCGCAATCGATAGACATAATATTAAATTTTGCCAAGTGAGATTGGATGTCCTCGGATGTTGTGTCAGGGTGAGCACGATATATATGCAAATGGGCTCGTTTCCTGATTCCCTTTAAACCTGATTGTGATTCAGATTTTCCGATAATGTTCTTTCTTCTTTTAGTTTTTTATGTTGGACTAAGGACCAGACGTTTCTGTTTATTAATTAATTTGGATTCGGAACTACAAGAGGAATAGTTTTATTAACTGATGGTTCCAATTTATTACCATTCTCCGGCGAATTTATTCTCTCTTCCACACATCTGCGAGTTGGGTTGCATACGTTACTTGGCTGTTAAACGATGATATTCTGATCATCTCTATAGATTTGGGATTTGGCGGCGAAAACATCTTCCCTGTCGTCAACATTAACTTGAAACAGTTCTAGCTTACTTCTTAATTCGATGTTAGCTGTTGTAAGATGTTTGATTAGCTGCTTCAAATACAGATACGCATCTATAGTCTATTTTTCGTAAGATTGCAGTTAAGGAAAGATGGGACCAATTTGACATTGTTCAGTGATTGGTTGAAATTGTGGGAAAACTCACACCGGACACATTCTATTCTCCATCTTTATTTTGTCTAGTGATCTTTGTCATTTTGATAGTTGGCATAAGTGTAACATTCTGTCTGTCTGCGTCCATCATTATATTCATTCACGTGTTGCTGTTTTGTGTAGTTTTGTGTTTTTTCTTATTGTTCTGTGTTGTTTCTTGACTTTTATATTTGAACCATGTCCGATAACGACGTTCCGTCGACGAGTGCAACGAAAGTTATTAAAAACCCGCAGGGAAATTCTATTCGAAGTGGGCAGCGATTAAATGGATTTATTTAAAATATAAATCCGGTTCAATGAAAACTGAAGCCATACGACTTGCCTCTGCAGACGTAGGAATTTCAGAGAAAACCATGTTTCAAATTGTTTCTAAGATGGATAAGACGGGAATTCTGAAATCACACAATTTGTTTGGGAGAAAAGGGGCAGAGGTAAAGATAGTATGCTAATTGAAAAGGATGAAATTATTGATTGGAGAAGAAAGTATTTAACTAAAATAAAACAATTTAGACAAGAGGGACGCATCATCTATTATTTAGACGAGACTTAGGTGAATGCAGGCCTTACAACAAATAACATTTGGAAGGATACTACAGTATATAGCACACGTCAGGAATTTGTGGAAAATTTATCTGTAGGATTAAAAAGCCCCTCAGGAAAGGGTAGTCTAATAATTTGCACATCGGGAAAGAAAATGGATTTGTAGAAGGTGGGTTATTATTATTTCAATCTAAAAACATAGGCAACTACCACGATGAAATAAATTCAACACAATTCGACGAATGGCTAATAAATATTTTGCCACGTTTAGAGGATAATGCGGTTATTGTAATGGACAACGCGCCATACCACTCCGTTAAATTTGTGAAGGTTCCAACAAGTGCATGGACGAAAAATAATATAAAAACATATTTGCTGGAAAAGGGGGTCGAAATAGATGATATGTTAAAAATTCTATTGTTAATTGCTGCCAAAAAATATGTTAGTAACCATCCTGTGCCCTATAGAATTGATGAAATTGTTAAACCGACAAATTTTACGATTGCCACCCTACCACTGCCAATTAAATCCCATCATCCCATCCCCTTGAACTCGT
The DNA here is from genome assembly GCA_910593695.2 of Ocypus olens. Lineage (NCBI taxonomy): Eukaryota > Metazoa > Arthropoda > Insecta > Coleoptera > Staphylinidae > Ocypus > Ocypus olens. The sequence goes on from OU343058.1 coordinate 35,215,408, forward strand.
ATGGGCACAAGTAAAAGGGTATGTGGCAAAAAATAATAAAACTTTTAAATTGTCAGATCTACAAAATCTTTTTCATGAAGGTTTGCGGCAAGTAACACCAGAAAAATGGGTTAAATGTGTTGAACACATAAAAAGAAGATATAGAATTATACAAATTAGACAATATTGTTGAAGAAATGCACTTACAATTTAATGTGAACTCCGGCTCATCTAATGAAGAAGATTTTTCTTTACAGAATAAAAAATTTTGTGTAATAAATATATAAACAAATTAGAAACAAGAGAGATAAATCTCGAAACGCGTCTGCAGATGGCCAATTACTTAATTTTCATATATATATATATATATATACCGGGTGACCCAGCGATCTGTAAAAGCCCCATAACTTATTTGCTATTTGAGATATTGACTTCTAGTTTTCTTGAACTGGTACCCACACTTATTCTACATATTTTAAAAATATGTATGTTTTTGTACAGGGTGTCCCAATATACATAACAGAACAAAGTTATGTTTTTTAAATGGAACACCCTATATTTTATACTTTATTTTTAACCCACTTGAGAAGCTGATAAAAATAGTATAAGATAGTATGGGTCTACTATGGACGGTTGCTTAGTTATGGGCAAATTTGTAGCAAAAACATGTACACATTGAAAACATTGCAGAAGCGTTCCTAGCAAAGATAGCATCATTATTTATACACCAAAAAATTTCCCACATCATAAAGACTAATACACATCGGCTTTGGTTCTCTTTTATTCATAGTGCTATACAGGGTGTCAACATACGCAAAAGAATGGAAAACTATTTTTTTTCAAATAGAACACCCTATATAAATTGCCACCAATCTATGGCATTTTTAATAAGCTTTCCAAGGATATACAGTTTGTATAACAAAATATTAAGGATTCTTGAGATTTATCAATAAAAACATATTTGTTTTGTCACCTTCTGCTGATTTCTGGATTTTCAGCCAAAACTATGCATTTTCAGGAAAAATTATAAGAGACCAAAGTTGTAGAGCGAAAAATTTCCGATCGACATAGTTCTTTCAACTTTTAAGATAATGCGTGCATTGCCCGCCAGAGTGCGCAAAATCGTGACCGTATATGTATTTTAGCGTTTTCTTTTCAAATTTTTTATTAATAAATTGCACTATACTTTATTTTCCGCACCCTCTAGCGAAAAAACGGGAAATTATAGGGAAATTAAAATGGCCCATATCGATTGAAAATGTTCCGCTCTACAACTCTTAATAGAAGCAATTTTTGCCAAAAATGCATAGTTTTCCCTAAAAATGCAAATTGAAAATGTATATATCAATTTTTGCGTTTTTCAATGGTTTTTTGCATTTTTAGCGAAAACTATGCATTTTGAGTAAAAATTGTTTCTTTTAAGAGTTGTAGAGCGGAATATTTTCAATCGATGTAGGTCATTTAAATAATTCTATAATTACCCGTTTTTCTGCTAGAGGACGTGGAAAATAAAGTATAGTGCAACTAATTAACAAAAAAATTGAAAAAAACGCTAAAATGCATATTCGGTCACGATTTTGTGCACTCTGGCGGGCAATGAACGCATTATTGAAAAAGTCTAGAGACGTATATCGATCGAAAATATTCCGCTCAACAACTTTTGTCTCTTATTATTTTTTCAGAAAATGCATAGTTTTGGCTGAAAATCCAAAAATGAGCAGGAGGTGACAAGAAAAATGTTTTTATGGATAAATCTTAAGAATCCTTAATATTTCATTATACAAATTGTACATCATTGAAAAGCTTATTAAAAATGCCATGCATTGGTGGCAAGATATATAGGGTGTTCCATTTGAAAAAAAATAGTTATCCATTATTTTGCGTATGTTGACACCCTGTATAGCAGTATGAACAAAAAAGAACCAAAGCTGATTTGTAATATTCTTCATGATGTGGAAAATTCTTTAGTGTATAAAAAACGACGCTAGCATTGCTAGGAGCGCTTCTGCAACTTTTTCAATGTGTCCTTGTTTTTGCCACAAATTTGCCCATAACTAACCAACCGTCCATAATAGACCCATGCTATCTTACACTATTTTTAGCAGCTTCTCAAGAGGGTTGAAAATAAAGTATAAAATATAGGGTGTTCCATTTAAAAAAACATAACTTTGTTCTGTTATGTATATTGGGACACCCTGTACAAAAACATACATATTTCGAAAATATGTAGAATAAGTGTGGGTACCAGTTCAAGAAAACTAGTAGTCGATATCTCAAATAGCAAATAAGTTATGGGGCTTTTACAGATCGCTGGGTCACCCGGTATATATATATATATATTTTTAATTCAGTGGTATTTTTGGTTATTATCAAATTTATTTTATCTAGTAACACTAGATAAGTTTAGCACTGTGTGTCCTTGTCAAAATGTTTTCTGGTTTTTTCATTTTAATAATAACATTTACAGTTTAAAGTTTCACATTTCATTTCAGAATAATTTTCTAAGTTAGTCTTGTATGTAGAAATAAACGATCTTAAACCAATGTTATTATCTAGTAGTACTAGTAATAACATGCAAATTTCTTTTGTATCATTTAATATCCGGCGTGGCACTAGCCAGGGAAGTAGTTGTTTCAATAAGTTATTTGTTTATAGTCTTAGTAAGACTTAATTTTTTGCTTGCAGATTAACGAACAGGTTGAATATTCATATATTCAGGCTACATTTCGTTTTCTTGTATTTAATAAATATATATTTAAAATGTGTATTATTTTCATTAAATTCCAAAATTAAACATCACTGCATTTTTTCTTACCATTTTGTCATAGTACACAGTACAGGAAGTATAATATACTTGGAAAACACTTTCATTCAATGAAATTTTAAAAGGTAAGTACGTTTTTGCTTATATCATGTCAACACAACTCATATGACTGTAAATTAATTTGATATCCACACATGTGTATGACATGAAATTAGTGTTGCATTTTTTAATCAAATTTATCAACTTCAACAAATAATTTTTTCTATATCCGTTATAAAATTCATAGTTTTTACATTATACATGTAATCCACTAGAATTGAATTTGGCACTAATATTCGTCACCAGATTCACATATTTTAATGGTGTAAATCAGTCTTCTAGTTACTGTAATCTTAAAAAAAAAATAGATTATAGTTTAAAATTAATTGGCTCATCTATATTTTCATTGTTGGTTGGGTTTGAGGTTATTCCGCCACAACAATTTATTTCTCCGGATTCGGTCACGTACATGCCACAAATTTTCACAATACAATTTGCGTGGTAGTTATTCCCACATGCTTCACATGAGACGTATTTTTTCACTGCCACAGAGCACTGTTTACAAATAATTTCTTCTGATGCAGATTTTATTACTGGTCTAGGCGCCATCTTTCATCTTCAAAGTTGCTAAGGGTGCGATAAACACACTATTTCCAAGTAAGTTGAAACCAATTTAAACTTACATTATGTTGCATACTTAGAAACGTAAGGTTATGTTTAAATTTGTTTCTCGTTTCTCGTGCGAGGCATCGATCTGCACCGAATAAAAACACCAACACAACAATAAAAAATATACTTTCGTTAGTGTATGTTGTGCGTATCTAGCGCGATTTTTGTAAATCAAAAAAAGATTAATGTTGATAACTTCATAGTAGACACTCTAATTAACGGTTAAAATACAGTTTTCAACAGAACAATCCCATCTAATCATGAAAGTTTAATTTCAAAAAACCATTTAGTTATTAATTCACATAATAAAAAAAATATACGTCCAGTAAGTATGATATTTTAATCGATTTGATCATATATTAGTAGGGTATTACAAAAAATTACTTAATTTTACTCTCATGCGACTACGATGAAAATGTAGTGTATATACAGGGCGTCCCATTTTAAATTGCCACCCCAAATATCTCGAAGCCTTGGCAATATGGCAAAAAATGTTTCAGATGAAAGTTTTAGGGTTCGAAGGGGGACTTATGTTGGTGACATTTAAAATGACCTTGGGTTCAATTTTCAAGGTCAAGCGAAGATCAACTTTGATTTTTCAAATAGAACTCTATGTCTTATTGTGGGATCGTATTCTACGGGAAAAAATACAAACTTTTTGTAGAAAACGTTTTTTTTTCTTAATGCTTTATTTAAGAGTTTTTCACAAATTTTGTCCGTCATGTTGTTTGAAATCTCAGATGAATACAGGCTGTCATTCATGCATTACCCTCGGCATTAGCATCGCCCGATGTGCACCACGTGGAGGTTGCCGATGGGATTTTGCACATCATTGGCCCCGAGAAGGGCCGATGGTTTCAGTTGCTGGAGGTTCGAAATCGGTCTTAGATCAAATGCTCGATCAATTGCCCGTCCTCGTCAATGTACTTCTGTACTCGCTGGTGAAAGTTTACTTGAACATTTCGAAGGGTTTAGATGGGAATTGCTCGAAATGCAACCCTAGTCCTCTCCTTCATGTGCACTGTTGTCGGGGCTTCAGCAAATACTCTCTCCTTGACTAGTCCCCAGAGGAAAAAGTCAAGGGGAGTAACATCCGGTTCTTGCTTCCGCAACATTGATTATAATGCCGAGGGTAATGCATGAATCTCAGCCTGGATTCATCTGAGATTTCAAACAACATGACGGACAAAATTTAAAAAAAAACGCTTCCCACGAAAAGTTTGTATTTTTCCCGTAGAATACGATCCCGCAATAAAAAATAGGGGGTTCTATGAAACCTTTATCAACTTTCGTATTTCTTATGGATGTCATGTTTAATTTTTAGCGCATCTCAATGCTCATTTTTTTGTGATGACAACAATATAATACAACATACATTTAATTTCATAAATGAACATATAATCGTTTAAAACACTTTTATTGGCAATCTATTTAGCGCTTACAAAAAATCATCCGTGCCATGGAATTAAAATCAATTCAAAATCTGAATAGCTTTTTGTTTTCAAACATCATTATTCTTTATGAATAAAAATATCGTTCGATAATTCCGAAATATAAGAGCGATATATGTTACGTATTTTTTGTTCAGTAAACAGAAATACAGTATTGGCTAGATGAGAATATTAAAAATGTATCTAGAAAGACCCCATCAGATCTTTTTGTTCACGGATCGACAGAAATTTGGGAGAATTCTAAGCATAGATGATTTTTAGTAAGCGCTACATAGATTACCAATAAAAGTGTTTTAAGCGATTATTTGTTCATTTATGAAATTAAATGTATGTTACGTTATATTGTTGTTATCACAAAGAATTGAGCATTGAGATGCGATAAAAAATCAATATGGAGTCCATAAGAAATAAGAAAGTTGATGATTGTTCAAAAGAAACGAAACATGTTACAACTAAAAATCTTAAGCTATCTATTAGATAATAAAAATAGTGCTATAAGAACGTCTTTGCCGTTTTTAAATATCACCAAATAACGAAGACTCGAAAACAAAACTAATTTTGGATTATTTTTCAGTGGATTATTAATCAGCATACAATTCTGCACAAGTGCCAAATTTAAACATACCCTCCATCTCTTCTAATAAGCGAGATCCCCATGGTGAGCCTCGAATTTGAAACAACCTTCTTTCTTCTGTATCCATCTACCGATTTTGTTACCTTTATCTTTGGAGATTAAAAAGATAAACTAATTACTACAATTGACTATCATGTTAAGTTTAGTTGGTAATGAATTTATTTCTGAAACGAACTATTCATTATTTTAAATGTTCAAATTGCTGACCATTTAATCTTGATAATTTGCAAGGCTACGAGCGAATCCCCGCGTCACATAATATTAAGGTCCGAAGAATGAGCGGGCAATTAAATAAACCCTCTACGACCAATCCATCCATTTGAAAATGTTAAACTCAATTTCTAACTCGTCTATCAGAGTGCGAAGGCGCTCCTTCTTGTTGAAACCATACACTTTGTGAAAGAGCAGGGATGATGTGGTTTTGTAAAGGTACCATACTTCGCTCCAGTCAATGTATAAAATAAACTAATGAGCCTGTTTCACAAAATGTGAAGGAATTCAGAAGAAAGAGGTCTTTTAAAATATCAAATATATTGTGTACAAATTGTTGAGCTAGTTCATGTATTTCTTTCATTAGCATTATTTTTAAACATACCATTTAAAAGCTGAACTGCACTGATTAGAGATAAATCTCGAAATATGCCTGCCGATGATTATTTACATATTTTTTATATAGACTTAATTTTGCATAGATACGAACAGGTCAAATATTCATATATGAAGGCTACTTTTCGTCTTTTTTTCAAATTCATTTTATGCTTCTGCTATAAGTTAGAGTTTTCAATTTGAATTAAACAAGTTCCCTGTTGCCAATAATGTATAAATAGTGCTACACGATTATGCTGCAGTGGTTCAATTTCTTATTGGCAACTTTCACCATAGGCAACCCAACTTACTCAATTTTTTAATGTTTTCTTGTTTTAGTAATTATTTAATCATTCGGAATATTGAACTGGTAAGATCATATAATTATACTGATATTTTCAGTAAATAAAATCCGTCCGATGTATATTTGCGATGACATTCTCCGCTGCGATCGTAAAATTGCGGCGCGAAGGTCGCTGTCCCTGATTATAAATTATAAATTGTCTATAGGCAACTAAATATACACTTTTGTGTAAGCTTCCGTTTTTGAAAAGAGTAACTTATTAACAGTAGACAAATTATTAAATACCAAATTAATCGCAATTAGTATTTGTGCTATGAGTTTAAAATTAAATTGTAATTTTTTAATACAATAATGTACAGCAGCGCTGTCCAACTTCTCTTAGCCAGCGGGCCATTTTTTCTTTAGCAAATATTTCGCGGGCCGAAAAGGATAGGTAAATAAAAAGTCAGTTCATGTCAACTCAAAAGTTATTTTATTTATATGAAAAAAAGAAAGTCAAAGATAATAACATTTTTCCGAACATTTAAATGATTTGAAGTCCAAAATCTCTCATTTTTGGATATTTTTCTTTATCCAAATGTTTGAACACTTGTATTCCAGTTGCTCCACTAGATGCAATGAATAGGTCAGTCAAAATTTGATGTACAGTTTACTATAACTCGCGGGCCGTAAAAAAAACTCGCGGGCCGCCAGTTGGACAGCGCTGATGTACAGCAAAGACAAAAAGGTGAAAAGTTAAACAATTCCTTGTGTTAGATCCATTCAAAACATAGTTAGAAAATTTAGATCACAAGTCTGCATAATAAATTCCCACACAACAAGGACAAAAACCAATCATGTATTGACTGAAGTATTGAAATTAAATATTTTATGTTATGTTGAGAAAAAACCGATAGTATCACTACAAGATATAGCTAGACATGTTAATGTATCTAAAAGTAAAAAAAAAGACTGTGCCATATGTTTACTTTCAGTGGCTGTGTAATATTTGCCTTGAGATGATGGAGACACTTCTACTAGTTGCATGAATTATTGTATTGGCGGTGTCCCTAATTTGTGGCCGAGTACACGGTATTTCTAAATCGGAAGATATGTTTTCACGCTTCTAAACTTGCTTTGTTTCATATTTTAAAATTAAATTCGAAATAAAATGATACTCTTTTTTTATTTGATGTTTATTGTAATGGTTTTATTCGTTTCAAAAAATATTGCGTGAAGAATTAGTCCGCATTCGCAAAAATGCTCTCACGCAGGAACATTGTCTTCCCGCACTTGGTTCGTAAATAACTATTTCCAGTACTCTCGACATCATGTACATCAAGTTTGTACATGATACATTTATTTATTCATTCTTGTTATCGTACATATATCTAATCTCAAGTTTTAATCAACTCAATTAGCGCACCTTTTATATTTTCATAAACAACATTGAAATCAAAATGTAGAAAATTATTGACAGCCCTTAACCTTCCAGGCGGGGCGCTTCGCTTCGCGGTACTCGGCTAGACAACTAAAAAAAATTGTTTGCTGAAAATTGACGAACGTTTATTTGCGCACCGGGTCTCACGGACTTGGCGCCCGGCCCGGAAGGTTAAAAAATAAATACTCAACAGGCAAACCATTGCTTTCCGTACATACATTCAAAACAAGTAACCTAACAAAACCACAGGCCCTCAAAATCAACAAAGGGCGCATGCGCTGCACTGGTTAAATCCATGGGGCCAATATAATATTATTTGGATTATTGTGGGTATTTTTAAAGACTGTGCTGCCATCTATTTTCTACTTTTAGATCTCACGGCCAACGTGTGCAATAATAGATTAATTACTGTTTTTTGTAACTACTTTAAATATGAACCTGGATACAGTCGTGTGAAACGTTATATTTAATTACATTTATTATTCCGCAAATGCTTATGTAATATTTATTAATCATGTATGTATTTTGGTGTCCTAAGTGAAAAATGAATTGTAAATGAAATAGAGTTGCATAACCGTTAACGTTTTAAAATGTAATACAAAAATAATAAGATAAGTAATAAATAGCCGCTCAGAGAAATATTCCAATTTATTTTTAAATAAACTTGCCGAACACTTATAACAACGTTTAATAAAACATTCTGCTACACCTTCGATAGCTCAGTTGGTAGAGCGGTGGACTGTAGAGGTAAAACAAACACAGATATCCATAGGTCACTGGTTCAAATCCGGTTCGAAGGAATTTTTTTCTTACAATTTTTTTTACTAAAAAATGTAATATATTCAAAGGTTCCACGAAGAATTGAATCTAATTTACAGTGAAAATAATTTTTTCGACAATCACTGAGAGAAATTAAGACAATATAGTCATTAGAACGAAAAATCTAATAGATATAAACGTTTAGTTAAATCTGTGCCATAAGTATCCTCTACTTTACCCAAGGCGAGGTGTACCTTTGAGGCAACCTTTTTTTTAATAAATAAAATGAGCAACTGTTTCATATTTTAATTTTCATTGTAACGTTTTAAATACTCTTCTTGTTATAATTATATAACTGTTGCCAGTTATGCCACAGGCAAGTCCTGGGTTCGTTGAGTTTATTTTTATTGTTTGTTTTTAAATTTGAATTTTCACTTTTATTACTTTATTATTTCGGTTTAACACTATTTAGACTGATAAACTACCTTTAACTCAATAAATAAAGACAATAATTAATTAATTAATATATTCTCAATAAAATATGTACAATAAATAAAATAATAATAAATTCTAGGTACAGAAAACCTCTCTAGTCAGCCGGTATGCAGATTCCTGTTTTCCCCAACAGGATGGCAGTTTTCTGTAGGTTGGCACAGCGTCTTCCACAGTGTTGCAGGTTTCTACCCGGCCTTCAGTATCTGCTCGACAGGTGGCTCTCTAAGTCACAGAAGATTTAATTAATACACAAATTATTTACAAGTTTAATTAATGTACACGTCTATTTTACGTAATTCGGTTTATGAAATATTTCCAAGTCCCTCTTTACAGAATCGGACTTAATAATATTCCCTGCGGTATCAGGAAACGGTCGGTAATGAAATATTTCCAAGTCCCTCTTTACAGGATCGGACTTAATAATATTTCCTGCGGTATCAGGAAACGGCGGTTAGTGAAATATTTCCAAGTCCCTCTTTACAGGATCGGACTTAATAATATTCCCTGCGGTATCAGGAAACGGTGGTTAGTGAAATATTTCCAAGTCCCTCTTTACAGAATCGGACTTAATAATATTTCCTGCGGTATCAGGAAACGGTCGGTAATGAAATATTTCCAAGTCCCTCTTTACAGGATCGGACTTAATAATATTTCCTGTATCTACTTCTTAACAACGTTCTTTAAAGAATTCATTGCTAAGAACGGTTTCCTCTTGACAATCTACCTTATAGAAGCTTGGTTGCCAAGAGGAGTCTGAGAGCGAGAACGCTCCGTTCTGGATTTTTATAGGCATCACGTCGCCCCGCCATCTGCGGAATCGCGCGCGTTGATTCCCGCATTGCGGTACTTGCGCGCGATTTGCCCCTCCATACTCGGCTGGTAACGTTCGATATCCTCTCTCTGGCGCGTATTCTATTCAATCCCGGTGATATTAAATCTTTAAATAAGCGCGCCTTTTCTTAATACACAAGATGCAGAATTACCAACACGATCTAATTCATACTGATCGCAAAAATGGTAATTCGTGGCATCTAAATCGTTACATCATATAGAAAATTCTGCATAGCCTTCTTAATAACCATAATAGTATAAAAAAGTCAACTTATCTTGCTTTTTAGTCTCCTGTATTAATTACCTTTTTTCGCATCTTATTAAATAATATAAATGTTGTTAAATCGTTTTTGAGAAAGTTGTCCATTATTCGACCGAATCATTTCCATAGGTGATGTTCAATCAAATGATAGCGGTTTTATTGCCAAACAGGTTTCAGCCAATGACATGATGACGATTTTACTTTCTCAACAGTTTAGTTGTTACTATGGTTACGATTTGTTTTTGTCAGCGAACTGCCGCAATTTTCAAATAGAAAAATTATTCGTTATAATTTAATATAAACAGAAAAATCTTTAGGTAATTATTTAATATGATGCGAAAAAGTATAGTATTAAACTCGTGAGCAAGTTGGCCATTGCCAACTTTCTCACTCGTTTAATAATATACTATTATATACCTGCTATACATAACATTCATTGACACAATTCATTTATTTCATAAGCAAAATTAAAAATAAATAAATAATAATAAAAATAAATTTCATTTGTCAAATTATTTTAATGTGTTATTCTGCCAAATATGGCGGAGGAGATAAGTTGTGTTTCGGGTCCGTCCGACAATGTAATTGAGAAAAAATGTAATAAGTGCAAAGGCAAATCGGTAACAGTTGTGCATTGTGTAAATTGTGAGCAGTTCTTTCATCCTTCGTGCTTAAAAATCCACGCCAAGGCCTGTGGAAAACTAAAAACCATATCAATCGGCGAAGAAGTAGTGGATTAGTCACCAGGTTCTGCGAATACAGGTACACATTTTAATTTTCTAACTGAAGAAAACAAATTATTAAGAAGAATTATTAAAGAAATGGAGAGTAAGAATGAAATCTTATTAGAAAATAATATCCTTCTTAAAGAGAAAATTAATTTTCTTCAGAATAAACAGAAAATTGAACCCATGAAGGAATCTAAAAATGATTCTCTTAGTACAACTACTAACCAACAGGTGCTTGCACAAAGAGTTAATAAAGAAACCTTGGAAGTAATTGAAAACAATAATATTTCCGTTGGTAATGCTGAAATGTTGGTTCCGAATCTGTTAAACTGGCCAAATCGTAAAAACAAAAACAATAACAACAGTCATGATATCAATGCCAACGAAAGTGTACAAATGCTCACCGAGGAAGAAAATGGTTTTATTGTACCTAAGAAAAAATCAAGGCGCCGTGAACGCAGCGATACTACTGTGTGGGGTACATCTAATGCAGGTGACATAAAAGGAGCTGAGAGATATCTTCTTTTCCATGTTTATCATTGCGCTCCGGACACGACCGTGGAGAATATGAATCAGTTTTTAAAAATGCAAAGTATCAACGATGGAAAATGCGTTCAACTTACATCCAAGCGGCCAGAGTATAGCTCTTTTAAAATATCAGTTCCAGCGAAATATCAAGACAAGATTTACGATCCAACAGTGTGGCCTACGAATGTGCGTGTCAATAGTTTTTTCCACTATCTTCAGAAGGAGAAAACAGCACCGTGAATATTTCATCTAATACTACACGTGTAAATTCGAATTTAAAATTACTTTGTTTAAATATACAAAGTGTAAATTCGAATTTAAAATTACTTTGTTTAAATATACAAAGTGTACGCAAAAAATCTAGTTTTATCGAATCACTTGATAAATCGTACGGGTTTAATATTATTTGTTTATCTGAACATTGGTTAAGAGACAAGGAAGCCGAATTACTGCATGTTGAAGGTTTTAATGTTGCTGCATTTTTTAGCCGTTTAGAGTATATTCACGGTGGTGTTTTAACACTTGTCAAAGAAGGCTTATCATTTAAAAATATTAATGTAGATAGGTGTATCGAATTTGATTATGTGGAACATTAATTACTGATTTTAATCTAATAATTTTAATTGTAAATAGATCCCCTAGAGGTGATTTTAACATATTTTTAACTAATTTAAATAAGGTTGTGAGTGATCAAAATGTTACGAATAAAAATATAATTATTTGTGGTGATTTTAATATTAATCTGATAGCAAAAGATTGAAATGTAGAATTATTAGATGATTTACTGAATAGTTTTGGCCTCTTCATGACTGTGCATTTTCAAATCGAGGTCATTCGTGTATTGATAATATTTACACCAATAATAATACATCTAGAGTTACAGTTCAGCCTGTAATAACATCCTTCTCTGATCATGATGGCATATGTTTTAGCGGTATTATGGAAAAATAATTAAATGTGAACTGTAAGACCTACAGACCGATAACCCCTATTGGTAAATTCACCTTTTTCCAGCTAGTTTCTGATGTACAGTGGGACATTTTACCTAGAGATGACCCAAAACTAATTTGTAATTTTATCATCAATCATCTAAGTAATTGCTTCCATTAAGCTTTTCCCACTAAAACCAGGCGTGAAACTGGCGGTAGAGTAAAAGTGAAATGGTTTAATGATGATATAAGATATTTAAGGGAAAATTTGTCCTTTATTGAAGAAATCTCTAGGAAAAATAATGATCCCGTTTTTCATCATGCGAAGAGGAACATGCGAAATGAATACAGACGTGCAATTGTGAGAGCAAAGATACGAGCAAATGATGAGTATATACGCAATTCGTCAAATAGTGCCAAAGCTATGTGGAATATAATAAATATTAATAGAAATCGCAATTCGCAGTCCATTCATGTAGATTGTCAAATTACTGCTAATGATTTTAACATGTTTTCTTCTGAAATTGCTCTGAATTTATTGGATGATTTAAATAAATGTGATAGTAGCTCTGTGATATTTTCTCCACCAACATGTTGTGATATTCCAATATTTTCTTTTAAAACTGTGTCGTGTGTGACTGTCCGTGATGTAATTATGAATTTTAAGTCAAACACCAACTGCGATATTTATAATTTATCAATTAACACTATTAAAGTTGATTTGTTAGTAGTACCATTGACCAAACTAATAAACAGGATCATTGAGACGAATAGTTATCCAAGTGCGCTTAAATTAGCACAAGTTATTCCTTTGTATAAAAAAGGCGATGTAAATGATGTTAATAACTATAACCAATATCGCTCCTTCCCATAATTTCTAAAATAATTGAAAAAAATATTTTTTTGCAAATACTTAATTTTTTTAACGAAAATCAATTATTTAGAGATTGCCAATATGGTTTCAGGGAGAATAGGTGTACTATTGATGCAATAATCAATTTTGTAAATACAGTTATTGATTGTTATGAGAAGGGTAATTTTGCAGTAGCAACTTTTATCGACCTGAGTAAAGCTTTCGATTTAATTGATCATAAAATTCTAATAAATAAATTGAAAAGCTATAATTTTGATCAGAATAGCTGCAAATTAGTTTTTTCATATTCAGAAAATCGAATGCAAACTGTGGTTCATATGAACAAATACTCAGACGAGGCTGCAATAAACTGTGGTTCATATGAACAAATACTCAGACGAGGCTGCAATAAACTGTGGTGTGCCACAGAGGTCCATACTAGGACCGCTGCTTTTCTTAATATTTATCAATGATTTTCCTGACTTCATAAACTGTGCAGATGTTATTCAGTTTGCTGATGACACTACGTTAATTTCATCAGCCCCCAACTCTGAAAATGCTTTCCAAGCCAATGTAGAAGCCTTAAGTAAGGCCAAGGAATGGTTCACCGCAAATAGGCTCATTATGAAAGAAGACAAAACGGTTATTAAGAACTTTACATTGAATAGTACACCATTTGATGATCATAGAGGTGAAGTTAAATTTTGGACTTATTCTTCATACTTGTTTATTATGGGAGGCGCATGGCAATGTACTTGTCAAGAAGATAAACAAATCAATATTTATATTGCGAAATTTGAGGGAAAATATTTCCGAAGCAGGTGTTAGAAATTCATACTTCGCTTTATGCCATTCGCACTTAGCTTACGGTATAATTTTATGGGGTCATTCTGCCATTCGACATAGAATTTTTGGTCTACAGCGTAGAGCTATGCGAATAATCACAGGCTTACGTTTTCAAGATGATTGCCGCCAAACATTCATTGACTTGGGAATTCTTACATTACCTAGTCTTTATATTTTTGAGTGCTTAAAACATGTAAAAAAAAACCATTTCCAAATACCCTAAACATATCACGACACATTATACTCGGTTTTGTGAAGATATGTACTTGCCCCAACTACGACTGACAAGATCTCGAGTTGGAAGTAATTATTACGGTCCTAAATCTTTTAATAAAGTATCGAACGATATTCAATAGCTTGATTTAATTAAGTTTAAGAATAGGGTGAAGACCTTATTAGTGGGCGATGCGTTTTATAGCTTTGATGAGTTTTTAAATTTTAATTTTTAACCTTTCTGTATCGTAGTTTGTTTTTATTGCAATTATATTATAATATGTCTAATATTTTAATGTGTTTCAGCTAGTCTTAATTATTTTGATTCATATGAATTGTTTATATGTACTATTTTATTTACATTTTAGATTTTAACTTACCGTCCCATGTATTTTGTTTTTATTTATAGAATTTTAATATTTTATTTATACAACATTTTAAATTTTAACTTACAGTTCCATGTATTTTGTTTTTATTTATACAATTTTTATACTTTATATACCTTGTTATATTTATTATTACATTATTGTTTCAGTCTTAAGTTATTACATTTGGCAAATGAAATATTATTTACACTACAATACTTATCTATACATTCATTTATATTGTCTACATTTATTATTTTTAGTATTTTCTTTATATATGTATACATTTTTCTGACGTGTGTAAACCTAAAGGTAAAACATGAATAAATTTCTATTTCTATTTCTAAATGGCTATCGACCGGAGGCTATTATGCCTGTTATCTTTATTAATTAACAATGTTTATTAACCTATTTATTTCTTCGTCGTTAAACATTTTATTTTTTCGGTTATTCCGAGTATTATAATAAATATTTTCAATAATCAATAACGTTACAATAACATACATCAAAACCTTTATTCAGACATTATTCGAAGTTTTCGAGCGTTCTGCTCTATTAAAGTTACAAATAAAATAATGCTGCTAGGTAGTTGAACTGTTTTATTGATTCAAATCATTCAAACACATGCCAAAGGAGGATATTCGTATTTTGAAGGGATATCTGGCTTCCGACTTATACATAATTGGTAAAGAAGCTTTAGACTTTGTGTTCATTGGGATACTGGAATACTTTGGGTAGTTACATATAAGAGCTCAGATTATGTGGGTATTTTATAATGGTTAGGATCCTCGAGGCTTAAGCGACTTGGAGGTGCTACAGTGTGAATAGACCGGGTGAAAACAATTGCACCATAGTCTTACAAGGGGCAGCATATCGACATATACAGCCTGCCTGATTTCAAGCGCCACAAAGGGGATATCGGAAGATACTTGATGAGATTAATCCATTCATTCGTGCGACAGTAGTTGTAAAGTAAATACTGCTCTCTCCACTAGGAGACAGATAGAATCCGGGATTCCTCAGGAGTCATGCCTTACCCCGACGCTCTATAACATCTATGTGAGCGACATCCCGGATTCTTTTCCGGCCATGACCGCTCAGTGCGCAGACGATATGGCGCTGCTGTACCTATGTCGCACGAACATGTTCTCTCCGTCACAATATTCGCAATCATATGGGGAAATCGCTCCAAACCGCTAATAACGCCTACGTGGAATGGGCTAATAAGTGGCGAATAGCGATTAATCACAGTAAGTCAAAGCTTTCGCATAAGAACAGGGTTAACTTCAGTGGCGGCTCGTCAGGTGATGCAGCTTTAATTTCCTATATTATAAAAATGTAAATTTTTTGAATAAATTTCTTCCGTATTGACTTTAATATTGATAATTAATTATATAGTGACTATAAATGGATGTATTAACGGAATGTTCCCGATTTGTAATAATTGGAGTTAGCGCTCCCACCCGGAATTTATGCAACTTAATACGCCTCCATACAGTTTACATTTATCGCATTCGTTGTCATTCCGATATTGGAGGCGAGCCTCAGAGGCTTCTCATTGGTCGGAAATCACCCGCGTGGTAGAGAGAGAACCTCGCGGCACTATCCATTGTCAGCTGTGTGGAAGCTTCACAACAACCCGGGAACTGTAACGATAACTTGAACGGGAAAGAAGATATACCTGGCTTGTTGTTCCCATTACCGGAAATCAGTTATTAGTTGGGTATGTCAATATGAAAATCGTATTTAATGTGCTCAAGCCCCCGAATTGCAGTCGACTTGAAACTTTGAAAAATTACTTAAAATTTATTCCAAATTGATTTCGTTAAGAAAAACTGTATTCGCACTATTTCTAGATTTTTGGAAATTTTGATGTGGTCGGAGTGTAAAATTGAAAAAAACAATAGAACCAATTTTAGAGATGCAAATTAAATATACAAACAATTGCCATCGACTTGAAACTTTCCAAAATCACTTCAAAATTGATATCTTAAAATGCCACATTCATAACATTACTAGATTTTTGAAAATTTGAATGTGCTTGGTGTGTAAAGTTGTAGAAAATAGACCCAAAATAAATATAAAACCAATTGCTATCGACTTGAAACTTTCCAAAATTACCCAAAATTATTCCAAATTGATTTCTTGAAAGAAAACTGTATTCGCACCATTTCTAGATTTTTTAAAATACTTACGTGATCAAAGTGTAAAGTTATAGAAAATAGTACCAATTTTGGAGACTCAAAATAGATATAAAAACAATTGCTATCGACTCGAAACTTTCCAAAATGACTAAAAATTCATTCCAAATTGATTTCTTAAAAAAAAATTATATTCGCGCCATTTCTAGATTTTTTTTTTTATTTTGGTATGCTCAGTGTGTAAAATTGTAAAAATTTGAACCAATTTTGGAGAATCAAAATAAAGATGAAAACAATTGCTATCGACTTAAAACTTTCCAAAATTACTCAAAATTCATTCCAAATTGATTTCTTAAAAAAACTACATCCGCACCATTTCTAGATTTTTGAAAATGTTTATGCGGTCGGAGTGTAAAATTGAAAACAAAAATGAACCAATTTTGGAGATCCAAAATAAATATAAAAACAATTTCTATCGACTTGAAACTTTCTAAAATTACTCAAAATTCATTTCAAATTGATTTTTTTAGAAAAACTGTTTTCGCACCGTTTCTAGATTTTTGGAAATTTTGATATGGTGAAAGTGTAAAATTGAAAAAAAAATTGAATCAATTTGGAAGACCCAAAATTATTAATATAAAAACAATTGCTACAGACTTGAAACTTTCCAAATTTATACAAAATTAATTCCAAATTGATTTCTTAAAAAACTCGATTTGCGGCGTTTCTAGATTTTTGGAAATTTTGATATGCTCAGTGTGTAAAATTGTAAAAATTTGAACCAATTTAGAGACTTAAAATAACGATGAAAATATTTACTATAGACTTGAAACTTTCCAAAATTACTCAAAATTAATTCCAAATTGATTTCTTAAAAAAACTGTGTTTGCTCCATTTCTAGATTTTTGAAATTTTGATGTGGTGTAAAATTGAAAAAACAATTTAACCAATTTTGGAGATTAAAAATAAATAAAAGCAAATGCTATCGACTTGAAACTTTCCAAAATCACTCAAAATTCATTCGAAATTGATTTCTTAAAATGCCACATTCATAACGTTACTGGATTTTTCAAATTTTGATATGCTCGGTGTGTAAAGCTGTAAAAAATAGAACCAATTTTGGAGACTCAAAATAAATATAAAAACAATTGTTATCAACTTCAAACGTTCCAAATTAACTCAAAATTCTTTCCAAATTGATTTCTTGAAAAAACCGTATTCGCACCAATTCTAGATTTTTGGAAATTTTGATCAAATTGTAGGTAAACAAAATATAGGTAATGTTTTAAGTACGGCTCGGCTGATTGAAATCAAAACATAACAACGTGAAGGAAAATAAGATTTTAAAAAGATGTGTGGATCATATTAAATCTGTGCCTCACCAAACCAAAACCCGACGAGCCGCTACTGGTTAACTTATACAAAAGGATCATGACCTCGGAAGCTTTATGTATGTGCATCTGTGCTCAATAAGATCCAAGTCAATAATTCTTTATAATGATTTTATCGAGGAAACAATGGAACGAAAAAGGAGATAATCTAATATTATTATTTATAATATCCCCGAATCAAATGGAACGGACAATCGAAGTAAAATGAATGAAGACACTGCGCGCGTAAATAATGAACTTAAAAAAATTGATGAATCAATTAATATAAAGAATGCGTATCGTCTAGGAAAAATATCAACCGGCAAACCTCGTCCACTGCAAGTATTTTTGCAATCGAAAGAAGCAACAATACAAGTATTTAAAAATAAATCGATAATTAATTCTCAATGGCATATTAAGTCTGATCTGACCACTATGCAGCGTAATATATTTAATAGGTTATTACTGATCTAAAAGCTAGACAGGCTAATGGTGAAAGTAATTTAAAGCTTAAATACTTGAATGGTTTGCCAAAAATTGTTTCATTACAAATTCGGAAAACTAACAAATTCCCAACAAGCTTTGCCATTTGATTCATTAAATTCCTTAGACGTATATTATCAAAACACTCGCAGATTAAACAATAAATCGCATGAATTTTATATACATATGAAAACCAACTCTTACGATATTATTGCCTTAACTGAAACGTGGCTAAGTGATGGTTTTCTAAGTTCTGAATTGTTTCCTGAGAAGTACTCTGTGCTACGCTGTGACAGATTACATAAAAGAGGTGTTGGGGTGCTTCTTGCATTTAGCAATCAATATAGGTATAAACAAATTGACCTACAGTTGCCTATTGATTTATATATTGATGCCATTGCTATAAAGTTAACTATAAATACGAAATGTTTTCAAATCCTATGTTGCTACATTCCTCCAAATACAAATGTTAATAATTATATATATTTCTTTGATTGTATTGTTAAAACTTTCTATGGCAAATACGTTAATTCTAGGGGACATTCATATCCCAGAATACACCAACTTCATTCAAAATAATATAAATTCAGCCTCAACTCAGAATTTGCATAATTTCATTCAATATTCAGGCCTAACTCAGCAAAATAACATTCTTAATCACAATAATAGAGTTCTGGATTTTGTTCTAACGTCGCCGGATTTAAAATGTTTAGTTGAGAGGTCTGAAAATCCCGCTATATCTGAAAACCTTCATCATCCCGCATTACATCTCACTATGAAAGTTGAACGACCCTCTTCAAATTTTTCGGGTAATATTTCAAATCATTACAATTTAAAAAAAAGCGAATATTTATCAAATTTATATGAAAATGGTCAACTATAATTGGCAAGAGCTGTTTCAGAATGATGAAGACGTATTAGTTGTAAGTTTTTAAAAATAATTCATAACATTTTCGACAAGTATGCTGTTACATTTTAAAATGAGTTTTAATACTGGTGGTAATTTGGGTTGCCTAGCTTAAAAAACAAGACTAAAATATATGTATAAAATTGGTAATTATAATAGTAATTCGATTATAGAGATAATAAATTAATATAGAATTGTGTTTTCTTCTGGATTTCGTTTGTGGAGTGAGTGGTTTGTATTTTTTGGTAAAATTAAGGTATTTAATGGAATAAGAATAATAAGTCAAAATAAGAACATAAATAGTTATAAAGTAAACAATTAAAAGAGTACAGTATAATTTATTTAAAAACGTAATTCATATATATAATTTTATAAATAAATCACGAATTAATAAATGTTTGGCAAAGTACACTGACAACAATGCGCGAAGATAATAATTAGCGGTCACGCGTGCGAAAAAAAAAAAGGAATGGCGTAGAGGAGTCGTTTTCCAACAATGGTCGTGAAACGTGGCGTCCGGGGAATCAAGAATTAAAGATCAATTTACCCGAAGAATATACAGATTAAGAAGCCGTCGCATGGGTGGAGTTTTATGGATTCTTCTGGAAAGAAAAAAAATAACTGTTAAGAACTCTTTTATTCAACGAGTAAGAATAATTACTTACCAGGAGCTGGATTTCACATACACGAAGCCAACGAACGACCACCGCCTAACTAAAGGACAGTAATTAACCGCAATCAATTATCGCAAGCTGCCTTGGAGTTTTTTTTATATTGGATCTGACAAATATACATTTTTCGAATAATTTCCTAAGGAAGAAAAATACAGAAGGTATGAAGCAAGACTCAACGAATGGAAGGAAGAAAACGCATCTTAGTAAAAATTAAAGTATGTATAATTTTGTATGTTAGAGAAACATAGTATGAACAGTAATAATATAAAAGTAAATTTAAAATCATAGATATTAAAATTAGTTATTAAGATCATTTCATTATCATTTAGTTATAGGGCAAAATTGTTTTATTTTTTAATTATTGGGTTTAAAAAAAAAAAATAAGATAATAAAATTGATTTTCTTTACAACGAAAAGGTTAAAGGTTTTTTTTTATTTTCTCAGTCTTACAACCTTTAATAAATAACTAGACTGAGTGGCGCCCAGGATTAAACTTAATAAAAATATTAATTTATTGAACCACGCCCAAATGCCGCCGATGAAAAGCTGCCGTTTGCACCGTGAACCACTGGTTTAATAAATATCAATAAGGTGGTAGCAATGCACCAAAATATAAAACAGTGAAGAATAATTACCCATTTAATAATAGTATTATTAAAAAGATTAAATTGAAAAGGAGGTACCGATCACGTTTTAAACGTTATCCTTCAAATTTAAACAAATCACTGTTCCAAATCTATAAAAAACATTAAAAGCAAGAAAGCATATGACTACATACTTAAATCTGAAACTCTAATAACACACGGACCTAAGAACTTCTGGACATTTATAAATAAAAAACGTAAAAAAAATTCTTGGGGAAGCAATCCATGACGGCGCTTCTTACTCGGAACCATCAACTGTGGTGACTGCTTTTGCAGAACATTTTTCAAAAAGATATAATAACTGCCCGCCAGCTAAAGTTACTCATGATACACTCCATCGTAAACACCTTGGCGATTTTAAGATTACTGAAGAAATTGTGATCAGATATATGAAGAAGTTAAAACCGAATTTAACTGTGGGTGCAGACTATATACCAGCATTCTTAATCCGTGATCCTGCTGAAGTGATTGCTGCTCCCGTGACTCGGATTTACAACCTAATTCTAACTAGCGGGACATTTCCGGAATTCTGGAAGACAGTAAGGGTAATTCCAGTTATCAAGTCAGGTGATCGACATAACGTGAAAAATTATCGTCCTATTTCTTTAATTAACAATCTCTCAAAGGTCTTTAGGAGTATTTTAGCTGACCATATTTATAGTTGCATCTCGTCGATTATTGTAAGCGAGCAGCATGGTTTTGTGAGAAAAAGAAACACAATGACCAATTTATTAAATGGTACGCATCCAATATCACAAGCTCTTGATGCTCAAACTCAGGTTGATGTTATTTACTCAGATATTTAGCCTTTGACAGAATGCCACACAATATTTTGTTGCAAATATTACAGTCTTTAGAGATTAATGGTAATATTGTTAATGTTCTTGTTTCTTATTTAACTAATCGTCAACAGATGGTTCAAATTGACGAATGTAAGTCATCTCCATACATAGCCACAAGCGGGGTTCCTCAAGGCTCTAACCTTGGACCAGTCCTTTTTTATTATACATTAATCGTGTATATACTATACTCGACTGTGAGTTTCTAATGTATGCTGATGACATTAAACTTATCAAAATAATTAAATGTGAAAATGACTGTATAGCCTTGCAAAATAATATTAACAGGCTGGTAAGTTGGTGCTCACAACAAGGCCTTAACATTAACATAAATAAATGTAATATTATCACCTTTGACCGGATATTATCTCCAATAATTTTTTATTTAACGAAATTAAAGACTTAGGTATTATTTTTGATCATTAAATTAACTTTTTTGCCACATATTACATCTATTGTTCAATCATGTTTAAAATTGCTAGGCTTTATAATTAGAAATTGTAAAAAGTCAATTAATAGTATTTTGCAATTATACAATTCATTTATTTTAAGTAAATTAAACTACTGCGCATCTGTTTGGAGTCCAAGTTATTTAAAGGATGTAAATTTGTTAGAGAAGGTATAGAAAAAAAATGTAAGGTATCTATTTTTCCTTAAGCACGGAGTATATCCTTCAGTTTCAATTCCATACGGCACTCTTTTGTCTGAGTTTAACATATACCTATTAGTATATACCGCGTACTATGTATAGAACGCGTATGCAGTCGTGAGGGCAATATGACAAAGAGGAAATGACCCAGGTGTGTGCTCGCTTCCTTGGCGCTTGCGTCGATTCCGATCACCGACCAATAAGAAATTTCGCATATTTTAAATATATTGCCGCAAAAAGATGAAATCTAGAAACCGTTATACATATTGGTTTAATAAAATAGGTACGCATTAATATAAACAACTGTTAATATTGAAAACGTAAGTTTTCCGTGCACTATCATGTAGGGGCGACATTGGCGGAAAAAGGTTTGCACATGGTCTGGCCATGTGGTTTTTCTCCCTATGGATAGACACTTGAAGAGAGGTGTTATAAGATAAGAAAGCGCATAAGTCTAGACAGTACGTAAAGACGAACGTAGTTTTGAATGAGATCTCGTGAACGATGGGTAAATTTAATAGATATTGTTATTTGTGTAGTAATAAAGGAAAACGGGACTGTAAAATAAGTTTCCATAAGTAAATACTTTTGTTAATAAATAGATAATCGCATTTTATTCTGAATGGTACTGATCATCCCTTGCAAAATATTTGATTCACACAAAGGTAACCCATGTTTACTATTGAAAATAATGTACAAACAAACGAAATAGAAAATCTGCAATTACTTTGAAATAACACAAGTATAATTAAGAAATTTAACGATATCAAATTTGTTTAAAAACCATTGTATATTGTATATGTCTAATCATTTACTTAGCCTCAATATTAGACAGATTGTAAATAAAAATAGGAGTCATAAAAAAAACGGTTACATTTTAGAGAAATTGAATTAATAAAAATATTGTTTTTATTTAAATACCATGGAAAGAAACATCTTGTAGGCTTCTTGTAGGAATGACTTTTTTTGTTACAACATAAATTTTGAAACATATAGTTTGTGGTCCTATCAAACTTATATATTTATATGTAATTGTAGAAAGTAGGTCTGGGAGTTTCTCATGCCTTTGATGTGATAAGCTGTTTTATATTTGAAGAAGTAAAGCTCACTGTTAACGTGCCTCATAATAAGCACTCGGGCTGCACTATACTTTCTTATAAAGAAACCAAGTATTGGGCCACTGTATTCTTTCATACGCTCCTCTGCTGAACTTCCACGAACCGCCACTGATATAGTACACAAAACAATATTTTTATTTCAGCTAAAACAATCACCACCATGATAGGGTTAACATTTATTTGAAAACTACAATTCATTATTTCTTTATAACAGGTTTCCATTGGACGTACACATGTGCTTGAAATGGAAAAGAATTTGCAAGTTAAGAGAAGAAGACAACGTCAGTCGCCTATTCATTTGCTCGCAACACTTTTCTCCAGATCAGTTTTTGAAGAGTAATATTTTGAAAAAAACATGCCATTCCTTCCTGGCGTAATTGTGCAAGTATGTTATATCATTGTGGCATTAATTTGTTTTTATATTTTTTTATTCCAACAATTGAATTGAGAAGAAGTATAAACACTCATATTGGTTATTACTATTGTTAAGGTATAAAATTTTTGTCGATATTTTAGATACTTCTGTATCAGGTGCATCAGTAGAACAATTTGCCGGTGAGAGTATTGCCAATGAAAGCAGCACTAAAGAACAAACACAAGTATTCATTTCACTTCATTATGTGAGTATATTACCCCAATGGGAATATTGTAGATGAACCTGCTTCTACATCCGACAGAACGTGCATTACACCACCAAGGTATATACGACATATTAACAGATCAGAGACATTGGCAAGTGGTTCATTAAAAAAATATTTCAATGTATCAGTGAAACAAGCCAGAAAAATTAAGGTTCTACAACAGAAGAGTAGGAGATTAACAAAAAAAATACGATCCTTGAAAGAGTGGAACATCTAAAGAAAAAGGATTTGTTATCTGATGAAACAGGAGACTATGTGCTGGTAAGTGAATTATCATCTTAAATGCAGTAAATGAAAATTACAAAAATTTATTAATTCCATACAGATATTTTCATTCTATATTTTATTTTAGGATCAGACACCGGACTTAATTAAAGAATTAATTGATACAAAAATTAAATCAAAAATCAGAGAATTCTCCCCAAAATTAAGAATTTTTGCTCTTACTTTAAATTTTTATTCTTCAAGAGCGTACAACTATATTAGAAAAACATGGAAAAACTTATTACCACATCCTTCTACTTTACGTAGTTGGTATACTGTAGTCGATGGGCGGCCAGGTTTTACAACTGAATCATTTAACGCTATTAAAATGCACAAAGAAAATAACAAAGATCTTGTGTGCAATATTGTACTTGACGAAATGTCAATTAGGCAACAAATGATATTTGAGAATGGTGAGTTTTATGGGGGTGTTAATTTGGGAGTAAACAATAAAAACACTAATGACAATGTGGTAGTAGCAAAAAATGCCCTCGTTTTCATGGCAGTATCTTTAAATAGTAATTGGAAGATCCCACTGGGTTATTTTCTAACAAGTAGCCTAACGCGCAGTGAAAGAGCTGATTTATTAATTAGATGTCTTCATTTATTGCATGATATTGATGTAAAAGTATTGTCAATAACATTTGACGGTGCTCCAATAAATTTAAATATGTGTAAATCATTAGGCGCCAATTTTGATATCAACGGGGATTTTAAACCGTGGTTTAAAAATCCAATTACCAATGAGAAACTATACGTTTTTTTTATCCCTGTCATATGAACAAAATTAATTCGAAATACATTAGGTAATTTGAAATTTTTGATTGATGGACAGAAAAAACATATACAATGGCAGCATATTGAAAATTTACATCACTTACAAACGAAAGAAGGCCTTCATGCTTCTAATAAATTAAACAAGAAGCACATACAATACTACGATAATCGTATGAATGTGAAATTGGCAGTACAAACTTTAAGTGAAAGCGTGTCAGTTGCACTTACATTTGTAAACAATTTAAAAATTGATTCATTTGGGGATTGTTCAGCTACCAGCAAATTTTGTTTAATGTTTAATGATGCCTTTGACATTCTAAACTGCCAAAGTAAGTTTAGTAAACATTCACATAAATTACCTCTCAATGAGGATAACATTTCATTTTTAAAATTAGAAGCCGAAACTATTATTACATACATACAAAATATTAGCAATTCATCCGGTACAAAAATATTAGCCAGCAATAGGAAAACAGGATTTTTAGGAATCATTATCTGCTTAACAAATATATTTCATTTATTTAATGATTTAAAAAAATACAATCAAACTTTTTTATTATCATATAAACTGTCACAGGACTTTATAGAAACATTTTTTAGTGCAATTCGAGCAAGAGGGGGGTTTAATAACAATCCAAATGTAAAACAGTTTGAAACAGCTTATAAAAGATTACTAGTTAAACATGAAATTTCTGCGTTCAATAATTCAAATTGTTTGGGGGATACATTAGAAATTCTTCATGTGTCATCTAAGCAACAGAATTATAGAAATAGCTTAATACAACATGATGACGGTGATGAATTGATAATTGGGCAAATAGACCATGACTATTTTAAAACCATGATGACTCTCAGCCCTTTCATTGAAAATATTACCAAGTATATAGCTGGTTTTGTTATTTCAAAAATAATAAGAATTATTAAATGTGATTAGTGTGTTAAACATTTAAAAACAAATTCTAATCCTCCTACATTAATTAAATTAAAAAGTCGAGGAACATATAACATACCATCACAAGACGTTAATAAAATTTGTTTAACAGCAGAGAGGATAATTAAAGAAAATTCAAATGATATCGTCAATATTAAACAAATGAATCTCAAGCTGTGCAATACGATATATGGTGAGCGCAAACATACATTCAATTCAAACAGCATGGCACAACATATATCTGAACAGACGTTCTTGGACAATCATAAGGTCCAGTTAATTAAATTAATAATTAATAAACGTCAAAAACTACACAGGAACATATTGTTCCAACATATATAAACATTTTCTCTCCTTAAAGAATATTCTCTTGATTAATTTGTATTATTTTTTAAAACCTTTTACAAAATCAAACTCACCAGCAGAGAACAGCTGATCGTTTAAACACCGGCGACCACCATACATGCGCACTTGTACAGAGCACACACCCATTCGAGAAAAAGAGACAAAAGTAGCTTCACCGTACGTTCAGAAGGCGCCATATAGACTAATAGATATATGGAGTTTAACATGCCCTAAATGCTTCAGAGGCATAAGTATATTCTAATCACAACTTTATACAAACATGTACACTATATTTTAGATAATACTTGTATTCTGGACCTTCTCAAATTCCATGCTCCATTATACAATACTCGCAATTCAAGAAAATTTTGTTTGCCCACGTACTACCCATTTTGCTAATTCACCACTTCTCAATATATTATCCGCTTATCATTATGTACAATATGACATTGACATATTTTCAATTAATTTTAGTACCTTTAAGAAATCTCTTACGAATTGTTTAAACAAATTATAATGTATGTTTAATCTACATGTTATTCATTAAGTTTTGTAGTATTATTGTTAATTACGATATTCCCCTATTTTGGGACTTGTCCTGTTGGGAAATAAATAAATAAATATCAAAGAGCACGCGAGTAACTTCTTCGACATGTTAGACAATGATCCCGCATCCGGAATAACATTTCCACAATATGGTAAGCTGGCATCGTGTAAGGGTCAACACTCCACCCCCAAAGATATTGTAATGTAACTTAGACAAACCCAACTCCAAATTTAATAATGAAATTAAATTGTTTCGAAACCATAGCGTTACACCCACCATCTCCCCCGCTCTCACAGTCCACGAAGGCGCCGGGGTTCGGACTGAGGGTAATAATAATAATAATAATAATAATAATAATAATAATAATAATAATAATAATAATAATAATAATAATAATAATAATAATAATAATAATGTTGTAATTGAAGGATCACGCCATGTGAACTAGCTGTTGTGGTTGATGATTCTCGTTGGTCCAACAATTCAACACTTGTAGATCAGTCGTTATCGACTTGATACAATATAATTTAACTTCAAGAAGAGAGGCAGGTCGACGAATAAGGTGATTACTTTATTTTTGGTAGGAATTACAAAAATGAGTGTGTTTTCTGTATTCCAGCAAAAATCTTCTTTTTTTTTATTATTTGTTTTTCTCGCCTCCCTGGTAACCGCGTTTTTCCGGGCTACCCGTGATCCTCGTTTCCATTTCTCCGTTCCATGACCCAGGCGGTCACCACACCACTCCCCGTCTAAAAGAGGCTACGGAAGGAAACAGAACAAGAGAAAGATACGTGTTTGCGAGAAATAAAAGGTTTTGTAGAAGATTTGTTAGATTTTAAAATTGAACGTGGAAAAACAGAAAGGTTGGTGGTGTTTTGTGTGTTTTTAACTGAAGTGGCCGAAATAGTGGAAAAATATCCAGGTTTCAGTCGGTCAATGGAAACGTTGTCTTGTTTACCGTCAATTTCAATTGTGTAAAATTTTGAATTTCGACTTAAAATTTTGAATGGGCCGTCGTAGCATGGATGTGTTTTTACGCAATCCCGACGGACGAAAACATGCGTGCAAGTGTTTAAGTCGGCAGGAACGTAATTCCTGCGAACGGATGGCCGCGCCGCTGCGTCGGTTGTACAGCGTCAAACGTCAAAAATGACAGTGGGGCTCCGCGCGGCGTTTTTCGTGGAGTTTGGAAGGTGTCGCTCAGTGGCTCTCGGGCAGTTTGGAAGGTGTCGCTCAGTGGCTCTCGGGCGTCTTCTGTCGGGGTCACCAGATGTTGTAATTGAAGGATCACGCCATGTGAACTAGCTGTTGTGGTTGATGATTCTCGTTGGTCCAACAATTCAACACTTGTAGATCAGTCGTTATCGACTTGATACAATATAATTTAACTTCAAGAAGAGAGGCAGGTCGACGAATAAGGTGATTACTTTATTTTTGGTAGGAATTACAAAAATGAGTGTGTTTTCTGTATTCCAGCAAAAATCTTCTTTTTTTTTATTATTTGTTTTTCTCGCCTCCCTGGTAACCGCGTTTTTCCGGGCTACCCGTGATCCTCGTTTCCATTTCTCCGTTCCATGACCCAGGCGGTCACCACAATAATAATAATAATAATAATAATAATAATAATAATAATAATAATAATAATAATAATAATAATAATAATAATAATAATAATAATAATAATAATAATAATAATAATAATAATAATAATAATAATAATAATAATAATAATAATAATAATAATAATAATAATAATAATAATAATAATAATAATAATAATAATAATAATAATAATAATAATAATAATAATAATAATAATAATAATAATAATAATAATAATAATAATAATAATAATAATAATAATAATAATAATAATAATAATAATAATAATAATAATAATAATAATAATAATAATAATAATAATAATAATAATAATAATAATAATAATAATAATAATAATAATAATAATAATAATAATAATAATAATAATAATAATAATAATAATAATAATAATAATAATAATAATAATAATAATAATAATAATAATAATAATAATAATAATAATAATAATAATAATAATAATAATAATAATAATAATAATAATAATAATAATAATAATAATAATAATAATAATAATAATAATAATAATAATAATAATAATAATAATAATAATAATAATAATAATAATAATAATAATAATAATAATAATAATAATAATAATAATAATAATAATAATAATAATAATAATAATAATAATAATAATAATAATAATAATAATAATAATAATAATAATAATAATAATAATAATAATAATAATAATAATAATAATAATAATAATAATAATAATAATAATAATAATAATAATAATAATAATAATAATAATAATAATAATAATAATAATAATAATAATAATAATAATAATAATAATAATAATAATAATAATAATAATAATAATAATAATAATAATAATAATAATAATAATAATAATAATAATAATAATAATAATAATAATAATAATAATAATAATAATAATAATAATAATAATAATAATAATAATAATAATAATAATAATAATAATAATAATAATAATAATAATAATAATAATAATAATAATAATAATAATAATAATAATAATAATAATAATAATAATAATAATAATAATAATAATAATAATAATAATAATAATAATAATAATAATAATAATAATAATAATAATAATAATAATAATAATAATAATAATAATAATAATAATAATAATAATAATAATAATAATAATAATAATAATAATAATAATAATAATAATAATAATAATAATAATAATAATAATAATAATAATAATAATAATAATAATAATAATAATAATAATAATAATAATAATAATAATAATAATAATAATAATAATAATAATAATAATAATAATAATAATAATAATAATAATAATAATAATAATAATAATAATAATAATAATAATAATAATAATAATAATAATAATAATAATAATAATAATAATAATAATAATAATAATAATAATAATAATAATAATAATAATAATAATAATAATAATAATAATAATAATAATAATAATAATAATAATAATAATAATAATAATAATAATAATAATAATAATAATAATAATAATAATAATAATAATAATAATAATAATAATAATAATAATAATAATAATAATAATAATAATAATAATAATAATAATAATAATAATAATAATAATAATAATAATAATAATAATAATAATAATAATAATAATAATAATAATAATAATAATAATAATAATAATAATAATAATAATAATAATAATAATAATAATAATAATAATAATAATAATAATAATAATAATAATAATAATAATAATAATAATAATAATAATAATAATAATAATAATAATAATTTATAAGGAGGGAAAACCCCCGTCATCAATTGAAAGTTACCGGCCCATCTCATTAATATGCTGCATGAGCAAAATCCTTGAGAAAATGGTAAATTCCAGACTAATGTGGATACTAGAATCTCAGCAATTGCTGTCACCTAATCAGGCTGGGTTCCGCCAAAACCACTCCACAATGGATCAGTTAGTTTATATAGAGAATGCCATCCAGAACAGCTTTGCCAGAAACGAACATTTTACTGCAGTTTTCTTTGATTTGGAAAAAGCATACGATACAACATGGAGGTACGGCATACTAAAAACGATGCTGAATTGGGAATTAAAAGGAAACCTACCAATCTTTATAACGTCGTTCCTAGAAAATAGGACCTTCAGAGTAAGAGTAAGCGACAAACTTTCGACCCCACACTGCCAAGAAAACGGTATCCCGCAAGGATCGGTCTTAAGCGTGACGCTGTTCGGTATTGCTGTAAACGAAATTCTGTCGGGAATTGACAGATCCATCGGGCGATCACTCTACGTAGATGACCTGGCCATCTTTCTCAGTGTCCCCATGAATACACCATCAAATAACAGAATTCAACAAGCGATAGACCGTATTTTCTCAAACGCAGAAAGCAAAGGTTTCCGTTTCTCACCGACCAAGACAGTATGCGTCCATTTTTGCAGAAAACGCATTCCTCACCAATTACCTAGGCTTAATCTCAATGGCACTCCCATAAACGTCAAGGATTCGGTTAGATATCTAGGAGTGACCTTAGACGACGGGCTACGTTGGGATAAACACATCCAAGAAATCAGAATAAACTGCCTAAAGAAATTAAACATGATCAAGTGCATTTCAAGTATAAATTGGGGTGCTAACCGGGAAGTCCTACTCCAAATATACAAAGTGCTGATTCTACCGAAACTTGACTATGGATGTATAGTGTACGGATCAGCCCGCGAAAGTATTCTCCGAACCCTGGATCCACTACAGAACAGTGCTCTTAGACTGGCAATCGGAGCATTTAGAACTAGCCCTACAATAAGCATAGCGTGTGATTCTGGAGTACCTCCCTTAAAATTCCGACGAGCCCGTATTTTGCTAAACTTCTTTATAAACCTAAAAGCGAAGAGATCCCATTTCTTGCAATCCGAACTTCCGCATGACCGTATCCAAGAAATATATAGGAGAAGACCGACTATGACTAAACCCGCGGCCATTAGAGCAAGCGAACTTATGGACGAATTAGATGAAATCTTTCCCGAAACCCTAACTGTAGGCTTTCCCGTTACTCCGCCTTGGACTACAAAAACACCCATTTTTCGCCTAGAAGTAAGCGATTGTCAAAAGCGTTACACACATCCAGCTGTTCTCAAGCATCTCTTTTCAAACATAATTGCGGAATACGAGGGCAGTAATATACTGTATACAGACGGCTCAAAATCAGAACACGGAGTCGGATGTGGTGTCTGTATACCAGGTAGAGATTTTGAATGTACCCTGCATCCAATAACAAGCGTCTTCACGGCGGAACTAAGGGCAATATTGTTAGCATTAAGCTATTGTCGTTCCGTGCCGGATCACCGGGATATTATAATCTGCTCAGACTCACTTAGCAGCTTAAGGGCACTTTCAAACAAGCAGGGCAAGGAACCTATAAGCGAGGCTATATACAATATTCTGGGCACAATCCCAAACACTGTAACTTTCGTATGGTGCCCCTCTCATGTGAGCATCGATGGTCATGAGAGAGCGGATAGAGCCGCTTACAGAGCATCTACCACACCACTGGAAGGACCACCTCCACCGCTCAGCCATTTGGACCTAAAGATCAAAATTAAGCAGAAGATAATTGCGCGGTGGCAGATGCACTGGACCAATAATGGCGGCAAATTGAAGGCCATTAAAGAGTCAGTTAAACCTTGGAGTTACCCAACCTCCCTATCCCGAAGGGAGCAATCAGTCCTAACAAGACTAAGAATAGGGCATACTCACCTTACTTCGCTGTACCTACTACGGGGGGAAGACCAGCCACAGTGTGAGGCGTGTACAGTCCCATTAACAATTAAGCACCTCTTCGAAGAATGTACCGAATACACACTAATCAGAAACAATCTATCATTACCGGCAAACATTAGCGATGCATTGGGAAGCAGCAACGAATATATCTCTAAATCCCTTTCTTTCATTAAAGCAATAGGCCTTTTCTTGAAACTGTAGACTCTATACCTATGTATACTTTCAATCTACCTTTTACTTAATCACCCACATATGAACACTACAGTTTAACCCATAGACGCACCTGGCCAGGGCGACATGACCTTAGCAGTCGAAGCCCTATAAAACTTAATTAAAAAAAAAAAAAAAAAAAAAAAAAAATAATAATAATAATAATAATAATAATAATAATAATATATTTATTGGTGTCAGTAACTAAAGTTTTACACAAGTCGAGAAATATGCTAGTGACAGTAAATCACAGTAAAAATAGAAAAATAAAAGTACAATAATTATGATTTAGTTGACAATACAAGTACAATTTAAAATGACGCAAATATTAATAATAAAAATAGCAATTATACAAGCATGTAAAAGTAATAAACCATCTAAAACTAAACAGATAAACAAATCAATTTATCTCTCCTGGTCAAATCTCATGGCACGCTAGAATAGGCCCTTGGTCAGACTAGCCCTAGCACCGAGCGTACGATGAGAGGTTATATATAGTTGGTAGGCGCGATCCCGGCGAATCCAACACTACCCCACTGAATTCGATAAAGACGAAAGTAGCCTGAATATATGAATATTCAAGTGTCTATGAAAGATCACCTCTCCTCACATAAAAAAAATGGTGATGTGGCCATTATGTTACTTTCTCCGACTTTATATTTACGTTTTCATGGGTTTATTTTCAATTGAAATCATATTTTAAATGTACATCGAGTGTTGCGTAAACTCGGATGAAACTGACGTTTAAAACGTCAAAATCATGAAAGATGGAAAAATTATACTTCAAATTCAAAAACTAGGTTTACTCGAAAACTAACGAGATTTCGAAAAAAACTTATTCTTTAGAAGTTGCTCATTTTGGCATTCTCTACAATTATTATCGACATAAATTTGCTGTAACTATTATCGTTTCATAATTATAAACGAAAAATGAAAGAAGAAATAATAATTTTTTTATTATAAAATTGCTGTAATTATCGTTTCATAATTATAAACCAAAAATTAAAAAAATAAAATAAATGTTTTTCTCGAATAGCAATGATTTTATGAAAAATATTTTCAAGCAAAAGCTATTCATTTCTTTATTGTCTTCGATGTTTGTTTAAATATTTTTGTGATATTTTTTATATTAAGGAAAATATTGGCAAAAAACAAAAAACAGTTAAGGTAAACACCCACTTCCGGTGTACGAAACTTTACCAAAAGCTTTTCAGTTCTTCGGATTATGAAATAAGACGTATGTTCAAAGTTTCATCTCAATTGCTCTATTGGTTTTTGAGATACAGCGCACACAGACACACACACACACACACACACACACACAGACACACACACCAGTGGCGGCTCGTCAGGGGAGGCAGGTGAGGCACTACCTCACCATTAATTTTCAGGCACTGCCTCACCATTAATTTTCTATTTTATAAAAATATAAATCTATTCAATAAATTTCTTCCGTGTTGGCTTTAATATTGATAATTAATTATACAGTAATTATAAATGGATGTATTAACGGAAAATTCCCGATTTTTAATGATCAGAATTAGCGCGCCCATCCAGGCCAAGCTTGCGGCAGAAATGAACCAGAGCGGTAGGAATTTATGCAACTTAATATGCCTCCACACAGTTTACCCATATCACATTCGAAGTAATGTGCAGATTTATTTCGATATCGGAGGCGAGCCTCACAGGCTTCTCATTGGTCGGAAATCACCCGCGTGATAGAGAGAGAGAACCTCGCGGCACTCGCAATTGTCAGCTGTGTTAGTAATCTATTCATTTCACTCCGCCGTCCGTTGATCAGCGTTAGTTATTAAAGGTAATCTTATTGATATTTATTAGTAAATAGTATTTATTCCTATATTATAATGGATGACGGAAATAGCACTCTTACAGTGAGAAATTGTAAAGACATCGTAAATTTCTTGCTTGATAATCCATTTAGCCGGTTGTCGTACGATGATAAAGTTTATGTAAAAGGTATCAAAAGGCCTTGCCCTGATCTTAGTTTATTATTGATTCAAAAACATCGATCATTTAAAAGTGCATGGTTTGACAAATGTAGTTGGTTGACAGGTACAATGATTAGAAATAAATTATTTTGTTGGCCTTGCATATTGTTTTCAAATAGCAATGAGTCGGTATGGCATAAAACAGGTTATGACGATTTAAAAAATTTAGCGCGTTCTATTGATAAGCATTCCAAAAGTAGAGATCATATATCATCAAATTGTAAATTTCACATTTTAGGTAAACAAAATATAGTTAATGTTTTAAGTACGGCTCGGCAAATTGAAATCGAAACGTACAATAACAACGTGAAGGAAAATAGGGGGATTTTAAAAAGATTAATCGATGTGACAATATTTTTGTGCAGTCAGGAATTGTCATTTAGGGGGCATGACGAATCAGAAACCTGAAATAATAAGGGGAATTTTCGAGAATTAGTTTTGTTAATGCGTAAAACGGATGGGATTTAAAAAAAAAATTAGATGATGCTTCCATTTTTTCGGGGCTTTCAAAAACAATTCAAAATGAGTTAATTGATTCAATCAGTTACACACTGAAGAATCAAATAGAAAGTGAAATTTTAAATTCCAATTTTTTTTCATGGCAAGTGGACGAAACTACTGATATCACTTGTATTTCTCAATTATCAGTTATATTTAGATACGTCATCCAGGGAACACTTGTTGAAAGGTTTATGGGATTTTATGATGTAAATTCTCAACGAACGTCAGAAGATTTATTCACCTTGTTAACAGAAACATTTGGAAAATTTAATATCAAAGAAAAATTAATTGCTCAAACTTATGATGGTGCTGCTGTTATGGCTGGTCATTTGAATGGTTTACAAACCAAAGTAAAATCAGTAGCTCCACAAGCAATTTTTACTCATTGCCATGCTCACGTTCTAAATTTAGTGCTAAGTAAATCGTGCAACTCAATAAAAAAAGTACGAATATTTTTTTCAAATCTAACAGGATTTTCTGCTTTCTTTTCAAAATCAACAAAACGAACCGCAGTATTGGATGAAATTTGTAATGCAAGAATACCATCTAATGCACAAACACGTTGGAATTTTACATCTCGGGTTATTTTTACAATTCATGAAAATAAAAATAAATTAATTGAAGTATTCAATTTTATAATTAATTCAGACAAATTTGATAATATATCTATCAGAGAGGCATACGGCTTAAAATCATTGTTAGAAGACAACCATTTCTGTTTCTTATTAGATTCCTTCAAACTTATTTTTGAACAAACAAGTGTTGTATTTTTAATTCTTCAACACAAACTAACTGACATCACGTATGCAAGAGGGCGTTTAACTTCACTTATTTTAAAATTAAAGGAATTTAGAACCAATGAAACATATTTTAATCATATATACGAAAAACATTTTTCTGACATAGAAAATCCTCCGAAAAAGCGAAAGCGCTCTGATGATGCAGATGATACGGGATTACAATATAAACAGATATTTTACGAAATTTTAGATACAGTGGTAGGACAAATCGAAACAAGATTTTTTGATCTAAGTAAATTAAAATTCTTTGATTTAATTTCTGTTAGTAAGTTTGAACTGTATTCAAAAACGTTTCCATTGCAGTTGTTTGAAGAATTAATTAAGCAATATCCATTTTTTGACAAAATACAATTACGAAATGAACTGTGGGTTCTATATTCAGATAAGCTTCTTGGTGAGTCTAAAATGCCAATGGATATGTTAGAATATATAAAGAATAATGACTTGCAAGTATGTATGCCTGAATTGTACAAACTAATTTCTTTAATAGTAACCATACCGGTAACATCTGCATCTGTGGAAAGAAGTTTTTCCGTATTAAAACGAATAAAAACATGCACAAGAAATCAAATAGGCCAAAATAGGTTGTCAAATATGTCACTCATTGCTATTGAAAAGGAATTTGTGAAAACACTTTGTAAAAATGAACATTTTTACGATCAAATTATAGATTATTTTGCTGAAAATAAGAACAGAAGAATACCATTAATATATAAAAACCATTAAATTTTTTGATTACATTTTTCTTGAAACACTTTTGTGCAATCTCTTTAAATAAATAGGATCCGTTTTCTTTAATATTCAATATACACATTTCTAGTTTTGTTTAAGAATTTATTTATTTTCAAATGAATAGTTTTATGTTGTATTTTATATTTAATATTTATTAGAGTATTTTTAAGTTTGTTGTCCCATTTATTTCCATAACACATTCCATTATTTATTATAAACCTACGTAGAGTTTTATTTTTGTTATAGAATTTAAATATTTATTTATTTTTATTTAATAGTTCAACCTTATTATTTCCTTTCCAATTTTCCCATCCCGGCAAGAAAATCTTCACACCTTCTCGTGGTTCTTGCTGAACAATAGAATATCTTAAAGATATACCGGGTGACCCAGGGTTCCGTAAAAACCCCATAACTTATTTGCTATTTAAGATACCGACTTCTATTTTTCATAAACTAGTACCCACACCTATTCTATATATTTTAAAAATATGTATGTTTTTGTACAGGGTGTCTCAGTATAAGTAACAGATCAAAGTTATGTTTTTTTTAAATGGAACACCCCATATTTTATACTTTATTTTTAATCCTCTTAAGAAGCTGATAAAAATAGTATAAGATAGTATGGACGGTATTACAGACTAAGATTATGGACGGTTGGTTAGTTATGGGCAAATTTGTGGCAAAAACATGTTCACATTGAAAACATTGCAGAAGCGTTCCTAGCAAAGATTGCTTCATTTTTTATACACTAGAAAATTTTCCAAATCAAGAAGAATAATGCACATCGGCTTTAGTCCTTTTTTGTTCATACTGCTATACAGGGTGTCAACATACGCAAAATAATGGATAACTATTTTTTTCAAATGGAACACCCTATATATCAACCTTCTGTTGATTTTTGGATTTTCAGCCTAAACTATCCATTTTCTGAAAGAATAATAAGAGACCAAAGTTGTAGAGCGGAATTTTTCCAGAAAATGCATAGTTTTGGCTGAAAATCCATAAATCATCAGAAGGTAATAAAAGAAATATGTTTTTATTGATAAATCTCAAGAATCCTTAATATTTTGTTATGCAAACTGTATATCATTGGAAAGCTTATCAAAATTTCCATAGATTGGTGGCAACGTGGTGGTGTTTTATTTGAAAAAAATAGTTATCCGTTGTTTTGCGTATGTTGACACCCTGTATAGCAGTATTAACAAAAAAGGACTAAATCCGATGTGTATTATTCTTCATGATGTGGAAAATGTTCTAATGTATAAAAAATGAAGCAATCTTTGCTAGGAATGCTTCTGCAATATTTTCAATGTGTACATGTTTTTGCCACAAATTTGCCCATAACTAACTAACCGTCCATAATAGACCCATAGTATCTTATACTATTTTTATCAGCTTCTTAAGAGGATTAAAAATTAAGTATAAAATATGGGGTGTTCCATTTAAAAAAAAACATAACTTTGATCTGTTACTTATACTAGGACACCCTGTACAAAAACATACATATTTTTAAAATATGTAGAATAAGTGTGGGTACCAGTTTATGAAAAATAGAAGTCGATATCTCAAATAGAAAATAAGTTATGGGGCTTTTACAGAACCCTGGGTCACCCGGTATATACACAGATGTTTTATTGGCCGAGTGAAGTGTCGACAATATTAAATCTGTGCCTCACTAAACCAAAAGTTGACGAGCCGCCACTGACACACACACAGACACAAAAAAAAATTTTCCCCAAATTGTTGAAATGACATCTAGTGACCCCAAAACGGATATTTCCGTAAAAAAAAAATTTGAAAAAAAAATCACGATCACAATACTTTCTCGTACTTCGTAACGGAGAAAGTAAAAATAGTGATGTGGCCATCATGTTACTTTCTCCGACTTGATGGTATCATTTATATTTACGCTTTCATGGTTTATTTTCAATTTAAATCATATTTTAAATGTCCATGGACCGTTTTGTAGACTCGGGTGAAACTGACGTTTAAAACGTCAAAATTATGAAAGATAGAAAATTTATACTTCAAATTCAAAAACTCAGTTTACTCAACAACTAAAGGGATTTCGAAAAAAACTTATTCTTTATAAGTTGTTAATTTTAGCATTCTCTACAATTATTATTAATATAAATTTGCTGTAACTATTATCGCTTCATAATTATAAACCAAAAATTAAAAAAAGTAATATTTTTTTTCTCGAATAAAAATGATTTTATGAAAAATATTTTCAAGCAAAAGATGTTCATTTCCTTGTTGTCTTCCATTTTTGTTTAAATATTTTTGTGATATTTTTCATACTTAAGAAAATATTGGCAAAAAACAAAAAAAACAGTTAAGGTAAACACCCACTTCCGGTGTACGAAATTTTACCAAAAGCTTTTCAGTTCTTCAGATTATCAAATAAGACGTACGTTCAAAGTTTCATACCAATTGCTCTATTGGTTTTTGAGATACAGCGCGCAAAGACAGACACACACACACACACACAGACACACAGCCACACAGCCACACATACACACAGACACACACACACACAGAGACACACAGACCCACAGAGACACACACACAGACACACACACACACACACAGAGACACACACACACACACAGACATAATTTTTTTTTTCCAGAAATTGTTGAAATTGCATCTAGGGACCCCAAAACGGATATTGCAGTAAAAAAAATTTTTGAAAAAAAAATCACGATCACAATACTTTCTCGTACTTCGTAACGGAGAAAGTAAAAATGGTGATGTGGCCATCATGTTACTTTCTCCGACTTGATGGTAGTCATTTATATTTACGCTTTCATGGTTTATTTTCTATTTAAATCATATTTTAGATGTACATTGAGCGTTTTGTAGCATCTCATGAAACTCACGTTTAAAACGTCAAAATTATAAGATGAAAAAAACTATACTTCAAATTCAAAAACTCAGTTTACTCAAAAACTAAAGAGATTTCGAAAAAAACTTATTCTTTATAAGTTGTTCATTTTGAAATTCTCTACAATTATTATCGACATAAATTTGCTGTAACTATTATCGTTTCATAATTATAAACGAAAAATGAAAGAAGAAATAATAATTTTTTTTCTCGAATAACAATAATTTTATGAAAAATGTTTTCAAACAAAATAAGCTTATTTCTTTGTTGTCTTCAGTATTTGTTTAAATGTTTTTGTGATATTTTTTATATTGAAGAAAATATTTAGAAAAAACAAAAAACAGTTAAGGTAAACACTCACTTCCGTTGTACGAAATTTTACCAAAAGCTTTTCAGTTCTTCAGATTATCAAATAAGACGTATGTTTAAAGTTTAATATCAATTGCTCTATTAGTTTTTGAGATACAGCGCGCACAGACACACACAGACACACACACACAGACACACACACATACACACACACACACACACATACACACACATACACACACATACACACACACATTTTTTCTCCAAAAATTGTTAAAATGGCATCTGGGGACCCTAAAACGGATATTTCCGTAAAAGAAATTTTTGAAACACAATACTTGAAAGTAAAAATGTTTAATTTAATTTAATTAAATGTTTAATGTTTAATGAAAACGTCAAAAAGCGAAATCATGTTTGTTTGCCAAGATCTCAATAGCAACGAGTTGCGCCTTTCGGCCCTGGTGGTGGCAATTGCCACCGCAACATTTACATGTCTCTACTTACTATGACAATCCATAATTTGCTGTTTATAACTAGATGTCAAACAACATCTACATTTGTCTCAACAAGGCCTCCTAAACAAAATACATGCGCAGTTTACGTCATTACTTGGCTTGTGTTGTGTGTAAATAAGTGTTTTATTAAGTCGTGCGAGATGGATGCGGATAACCTCAACAATCTATTTGGTAGGTAGGAATAATTACTGCGTGAAACCCAATATTGATTAAACTTTTACTGATATGTGAACTGACAGATATGTTTGATAAGTAGACCGTAAGATGTTTGAGGATTCTGCCCAAATAATGCTTGTCATAAATTAGCTTTAGGACCGGCCGGTGACATTTGCCACCACTAATTAATTCCTATACTAATTAAGCAAATGAGTTCAAATTTGGTATTTATGGTCTTAAGAAGCTCCCCATCAATAATAATTAACAAAAAAACTATTTTTTTCAAATTTAAAAATCCAGGGCTGAAAGGGTTAAGATAATATAACAACAGTAGTGTTGTTAAGAAAGTGTTGTTAAAGGTACCTTAACGTTACTCGTTGCTAAGGTGTTATTGGCATGTTAACATTATAGGATAAAATAAATTTTGTTTCTACAGGGTGATTTGTGATCTCATTTGATGAATCGAAAATTTTACTTTAAAAAAGTTGTGTACATTTCGAAAAAATATTTCGCTAAATGACATTCAAATAATTTACACAGCAAAGTTAAAAACATTCCTCTATCGCAAAAAAAAAACTTATTAGAATATATTCGCCAATTCCCACTGTTGGAACGTCCAAACTAATTCTTAATTGTTTAATAGTTCACTGATTAATGAAGCGAAATAAATTCGTAAATTATATATGTTGTAATCGATATACGATTGAGAATTATTCATAAAAATATAATCACTAACATATAATAAATATATTATTATTATTATATATTAAAGTGACTTTATCAATTGAAATGTCACAATAAATAATAAAACTGGTAAACAAACAACATAATTGATCGTGTAATTGAATGGGCAATTAGGTAATGCATTTGTTTAATTCCATATAACAATAACAAAACATAACCAGACAATTTAAGTCAACTGTAGAGAACGGCAATCTAATGGAAAACTTACAAAGTATATTAAAAGTGTGTTCATTTTTGGGTTTAACTCCTGCTTATTCCAAAAAGTTCAAACATTTTAAATCGACCAATTCTAGGCATATCTTACAACTAATATTACTCATAGTAGCTTGTGTATATTCAATGTATGGAGCGAATAAATATTCTCCGATCTCAAGACCATCACTTACAATTATACAGCAATTTAGTATGTTTTTAGTTTTTAGTTTTGCTGCATGTACGAGCTATAAATTAATTGGAGCAGATACGTGTGAATCATACGAAGCAATACTGAAAAATTTTCATGAATTTGATAGTTTATTGCCTGAAAAACCAAATGCAATAAAATATAACAATTTTACTCTAGTATTTGTTATAGTTTGGGAAACGAGTTATTTCATCATCGACACGGTCAGTTGGTATTTGTGGGGTATTTTGAACTATTATCTTTCTTTTGTATCATACGCGATAATAGCAAGATGTTTGATACTTTTGGTAATATTAGAATACAATATTTTAAAAACATTGCTTATCCGTTATCGAAGATTTAACATATTTATAACTGATTCCAAGGTGACTGAATCTAATGTAGATATATTGTTTAATATGCACGTAAACTTAAGGAATTTAGTGCATTTGTTTAATAAAATATTTGGATCTCATATGCTTACAATGCAATTATTTACAATGATGCATATTCTGCTTAATCTTGATATATTTATTTCTGAGGCATACAAAATGGAAATATCAGATATATCATTATCAATATGTTATCTACTATTTATGATGGTAACTATTCTTATTACTAAGCCATATAAAATATTGTATGTATATATGTTTCAGGTGATGACATCATGTGTACCTATAATATGTGATCAAATTACAAACGAATCCAAAGAATCTATTACTTCTCTATGTAAGATTCAATACTCTCATGCAGATCATATAAACGTATATAACAAAACATCCACGTTGATTAAACATATCACAGAAAACCCAGTTTTTTTTACTGCAAATAACTTTTTTTTTGTAAACTCTAACATGCTTTTTAATTTTTTAAATGTAATTACTACATATGTTATAATAATAATTCAACAACCAAAATAATTTACGAAACAATATTTTTAGCTGTTTGTTTTATTCACATTCACAATATACATATTTTTAACCTCTAAAAGGTTGGGAAATTCGCGATTTCCTCTTCGAAGTGGGTAATATTCTATTACTATTTCGAAGTACAGAAACAGTCAATTGTTAGTATGTATATATAAACGTCAAATTGATATCAATCGTACGCTCGGTTTAATTATGTATTACCAGGTAATAACGGTCGCAACCATCCTCTTCATTAAGTACGTCTATTTATAAGTAGATATTAATGATTTGTGATCTTACATGAAACGAATTTATACATATCTTAGGTTGGCAACGCAAAGTTCACAACCCATCTAATGACAAAACACTAACCCCATAATAAACGCAACGTCACACCCGCTTATGTCACTTTTGACACAACGAATTCATTCAAACTTGCTAGTTCCGGGTTTGTGCCACTTCTGCTTTTCTCAATCTCATCAGTTTGTATTAGTGCCCCCGTTTCAGTGTATTTGTGTTTCTGTGTTATTTTCGTTTTGTTTTGTTCAATTACAATGGATTTTACTATTTACTCATAATCTGTTTTACCTCGCATCTGTAAATAAACCCCGCTCTATCTATCTATTACCTTCTACTCTGAACCATAAGATTATTGATAAACAGGACAGCTCGTGAATGCCATGTTGCCAAATGTACATTTCTTTTAAATGGCTCCTGATGGCTCATGAGGCATGGTAGAACATTTTTTCATTGACGTTTTCTATTCAGAATTTTTGGAAGAACATCGCCATGTGTAGATTATCCGCCAATTTACACATACCCGATATTATTAAAATGCAATAGTGGTAGTGTAACGGCGACAAGTGATTTTGACGACTGAACGCGATTACTGGGTCGCTATAAACATCAAATTAAATAAGACTTATTAAGTGGATGGGCTTAATAAGAAAATGTTCATGTAATTTTAT
This sequence comes from Ocypus olens, assembly GCA_910593695.2. NCBI lineage: Eukaryota > Metazoa > Arthropoda > Insecta > Coleoptera > Staphylinidae > Ocypus > Ocypus olens. Next base: position 35,258,921 of record OU343058.1, read on the forward strand.
AGGGTTAAGCGTTAATCTGTATCGAACTATTCAATGCTGAATTCCTCCGTGAAAACAAAATTCTAATCAGGGTGAGCGAGAGATATTCAGTTTTTAAGCCTGGCTATACACAGTCGAGTGCATTAAGCCGTTAAAGAAAATGTAGGTTAACAAGTTCAAAAAAGTTTTAAATCCGTCAAAGTACGACAAAGTTATAACCTCCGCCTGTAGTGAAGTTCGATAGAATTCTATTCTGCCAAATACGGAAGTCCACGACAGGACACATTTGTCTCTTAATGCAGTGAATATGTTAATATGAAATACGCTTTTACGGTGCGTTTACATTTGAGAGTAACTCGCAGCCGGAGCTCTCGAGAGTTACTTTCAGAGCCCTTTACACGGGAGAGTGAAATTTGCCCGAGTTCACTCTTCCAACCGTTTACACAGACGCAGTCAGTCCTAAGAGTGACTTTAAGTTGACAAGATGTCTTCAACACGAAGAAGAGAAGTAGCAGCAGCGTAATTAGTTTTGTGCATATAGAACTATTCGAAAACCAAGAAAGTGGATCAAGTCATAGGTACAAAGGAGGAATAATTTAGGCGCGTACCACGCTTTAGCACGCGAATTGGAACTTGAAGACGCCCAGCAATTTAGGAATTTTTGCAGATTTTCAAGTGTTGAAGTTGAATTACTGGTAGAATTAGTAGGACCCATAATTAAAAAAAAAGACACTGCAATATCTGTTCCTGAACGTCTTATGGTTGCCTTACGATTTTTCGCAACAGGTAAATATTTGAATCAATTTATATTGTAAAGTAAAACAGATGCTATTGCAGGTGATTCTTATGTCAGTCTACAGTGTCTGTTCCGCATACCTGTATGCGGAATTATAAAGGAAACAGCTCCTGCAATTTTCAATGTTCTCAAAGAGACATATCTGAAGGTAATGATCTTCCATGTATGTATTTAATTTTTTTTTTGTGGTACAAGGATTACATATAATTATATAAATATATATACCGAGTGTCTGGGATAAGGGGCGAACATGGAGATTTAACATGTAAAATTAAATATGTGTAATTATTAGCTCCCCTATTCATTTTAGAGAAAAATCGTAAAGGAATATTTTTTAGAGAATTAAAAATTGTAAATGTATCATCCATTTAATTTACGTTTGTACCAGAATACACCTCACAAATAATAAAAATAAGTTTAACCATTTACCATTTAATAAAAACCCTTGCCATGAGTTTGACAAATGTCATGTTATGGAGTATAATTTTACTAGTTAAATATTAATTCACGCATTGTAATTACTATAAACAATAATCTGAGTTATTCCAATGAAGAGAGCGTATTCATTATCAAAACATTTTGCAGTGGCGTCAGTTTACTCAGAGTTCGCGACATTTTCGGTTAAATTTATCAATCGACCAATTCTATCTATCAACAATTACCAAGTTTGCGAAAAAGTTTGAAAATACAGCAAATATAGTGGCAGTTGATTCAAAACGTATTTTAATACTCCAATTTCAACAAATATTATTTTAAAAACATTAACATTACATGCAAACGGAACAGAAGAAATAACGATGAATTGGAAGAAACGGTTTTGGGTTTGATAAATGCTGAACCAACAACTAGCATACGATGCATTGCTCGTGAGTGCAACGTGTCTAAATTCTCTGTACAGAAAATTGCGAAGAAGCATGGTTATCATCCTATAAGCATCAATGCCATGAGGAGATACAGCTAGTGGATGATGAAACCAGGCGTGTATTTTGTGAAATAATGCAGGATCGATCAAATACAGACCGAAACTTTTTGCAGATGAATGTTAGTTCACACTTAACAAGAAGCCCAACGTTATTGTTCGTAGTAATTACAATGAGTGAATTGATATCTGACTAGCAAAATTATTTTCACCATGACATGGCATTCTAGAGTGCAAAATTAAACTCGAAAAATACAGATTTTAATAAGAAAAATTGTGCTTGTGGTTCAATAGCCAAGGTACTCAATGTACATCATGCGGAGCCCTTTACCACACAAGTTGTGTGCGAAGAGTAAAATTGTGCTGTGGAATTAACCTCACCACCCAGCTGCAGGCGGAACAAACGATGGATTCCTTCAACTTTGAAATGGAGGCCTATCTTAATCTTAAGGATCTGGTGAGTGAACTAAAGTTGAATAACTCGCTCTTATGGGAAAAAATCAACGTCTCGAAGAAGAAAACGAGAAACATCGCCGTGAGGTTACAGCTTTCCCGCGTATTCCAATCAATAATAGACCTGAAGGCAACAACGATCTGAATGTAGTCCCTGCCCGTGGCTCAGCAGTAAATCCGAAAAACGCGATAAAATCATCCAGGCCTCGAGCGGTTTCCGTAAGCAACGCGAACACTGCGTCATCGATAGAGTCCGGGAATAAAAGTTGGAGTAAAGCAGTCCAAAGTGCAAAATCAATTCCGAATAATCCTGATGCTGCCATTGTAACGAGTGGCAACACTGCACCTTCGTCGTCTGAACAAGCAGAAAGAAACGAACGAACCAATGCCGCTAGTGCCAAAAAAACAATGCAGAATGCGGACCTGATTAGCCCAAATAATGACGGTTTCCTGCTAGTAAAAAATGGGCGTCGTCGCAAATCGCAAAATAAAAATATTATAGGAACCGGCGATAAATCATATACAAAAATCCAAGGGGAACCAAAAAAGGCATGGATTTTAATCAAACGCATCCAAAACCGATTTACGGAAGATGATATGAGAGAGCATATAAAAAACATTACAGGATAAGAGGAATTGATTTGCGAAAAAATGCAGTTAAACGTATCCAGTTCGGCATTTAAAATCGGCATTTTAAATGTTATGATAAAATGATGGATACGAATAATTGGCCGGAAGGAGTAACGCTTAACCGATATATTTTTAGATGGGCCGGCCGAGGATCATCGGAAACTTAACAACAAAGAGGGTCATCGTAATAAATCAACACTGAATATATACTTCACTAATATTCAAAGTATACGTAGCAAGACAAATGAATTTGAATCTTTTCTTAAATGCATGAATGATGTATTTGATGCAATTTGTTTATCCGAGCATTGGCTACGAGAAGAAGAAGTGGACTACCTACGCATAGGAAACTTAGCACTTGGATCACAGTTCTGCAGAAAAAAACATATACATGGAGGTGTCTTGCAATTATTTAAAGATAATTTATCTTTTAAAATAATCGAACACTCTAACACCTTATCGCAAGAAAAGGAATGCGAATTAGCAGTATCATTTCTACCGCAACACAATTTAATATTAATTACTGTGTACCGTTCGCCCAGTGACAATTTTAATAATTTTATCTTAGGCTTAGGGAATCTATTGGATAGTTTAAATTTTGAAAAAAACATCATCCTTGTAGGGGACTTTAATGTGAAATTCCACAGCGATGATTATCAAGCAACACAACTGTGTGATGTTTTATCTTCTTTCGGACTATATGTCAAAGTCAACTTCAACACCAGAAAAGGTAACTGTTTGGACAATGTGTTTTCTAACGTAAGAGAATTATCAATTGATCCACTTGATTCTGAATTATCAGATCATATTGGGTTCCATATAAAGTTTGATACTGAAAAGGTCATAAATGAAGTAAGAACTAAGATTGTAAGACCAATTACAGAAATAGGGAAAATAAATTTGCACAATTTGCTGATTGACACAGACTTCAGCTTTATTAATCTAACAAATATTAACATCGAACAAATATTTGATAATTTCATGAACATCATCCAGAAATACTTCCTTGAAAGCTTTCCTGAAAAATCTCTCCGTTATTCTAATAACAATAAAATAATTTGGTTTAACAATTCTTTAAAACAGATGAAAAAAATCTGTTGATCAGACCGCCGATGTACCAATTATAAACCCACAACCCCCTGATCCTCCTGTTCCATTTGAATACAGAAAAAATCCCATTCATCCCAGGTCTCACAAATGAAATCGTAAATGTCCTCAGAGCAGACAATATTAGAATTGCTAAATACAACCTGAAACAGATCAGATTATTATTTTCAGTTACCAAAAGCAAAATTCCTCCCTCACAGATTAGTGGTGTCATCTACCTAATTCCATGTAAGGACTGTAATAAGAAGTATGTCGGACAGACGGGGCAGTGGCTGAAGTCAAGGGTTGCGCAGCATAGGAGTGATATAAAACATAATAAAAATTCATGTGCGCTTGCTACTCACGCAAATACCACTTTGCATAACGTGGATCTTGAGAACACGGAGGTGTTGGATCGGGAGTTTCAATATAGGGCCAGACTGTTCTTGGAGATGGTTCACATCTCCAAGCAGCCTGACACTATGAACTTCCGGTCTGACACTGAAGGGCTCAGTTCCAGCTATGCGTTTTTATTATGTAAATCACTTCATGCTCCGTCCCCTTGACCTCAGCTACAAGCCCCCTTGCCTTCATACTTCACACCTCACATGTTTTTTTCAACTCTTCCCTCTGTGATATCCATATCACTACATTAATTACTACTGCCACCTTCCCCTGTTAGTAAATATACCTTCAGTATCTATGTTTTTTTCTTTGAATTTTGTCTCAACATAATACCTTCAGTAATTTTACCTTTGGAGCTTCACTCAACCAGGCGATAAAAGGTGCAGTAGTAAATAGCATTTAGTTTTTACATAGTTAATTGTCAATCTTGTGACCTTAACTTTAAATAATTCAAAATTTCAAATTCATATTTCCCGCCGCCGCGCCGCGTTGCCGACAGCCTGTTCTACGGTTTCCCAACCTGCAAATCAGAGTGGTTTCCGGCAACGAGGACGCACACGTACAGCACTCAGCTCACACCGATGTCCGCCATTATCATTTACACGCGTCCTCGTTGATCGAGGATTTTATTTTTAATCTCATGACTTTTATATATCGTTTTAAAATGTAATTTTTATACCACGCAGATGTTGTTACTGTGCAGTGTGCAATGTTTTAACAATTAGACGCCGTTTGCTATGTTTATTATTAAGTTTGGAACACATATCGTAAGTTCATTTATACATAACCTCATTCAAGCACATGTCACAAATATTGTATTCATTTTTAGTCATCCCTGATGAAGCCATAAAAATAAATGGCGAAATATTGGAACTAGATAAAAACCGTTTCATTTACTAGCCCAGGCCGTGACCACACCCGATATCTTCTCCCTATATATATATATATATATATATACCGGGTGACCCAGGGATCTGTAAAAGCCCCATAACTTATTTCCTATTTGAGATATCGACTTCTAGTTTTCCTGAACTGGTACCGACACTTATTCTACATATTTGAAAACTATGTATGTTTTTGTACAGGGTGTCCCAATATACATAACAGACCAAAGTTATGTTTTTTTAAATGGAACACCCAATATTTTATACTTTATTTTCAACCCTCTTGAGAAGCTGATAAAACTAATATCAGATAGTATGGGTCTCTAATGGACGATTGGTTAGTTATGGGCAATTTTGTGGCAAAAACAAGGACACATTGAAAAAATTGCAGAAGCGCTCCTAGCAAAGCTATCGTCATTTTTTATACACTGAAGAATTTTCCACATCATGAAGAATAATACAAATTGGCACTGGTTCTTTTTTGTTCATACTGCTATACAGGGTGTCAACATACGCAAAATATTGGATAACTATTTTTTTCAAATGGAACACCCTATATATCTTGCCACCAATGCATGGAATTTTTAATAAGCTTTCCAATGATGTACAATTTGTATAATGAAATATTAAGGATTCTTGAGATTTATCCATAAAAACATTTTTCTTTTGTCACCTCCTGCTCATTTTTGGATTTTCAGCCAAAACTATGCATTTTCTGAAAAAATAATAAGATACCAAAGTTGTAGAATGGAAAATTTTCGATCGATATAGGTCTTTTGACTTTTCCAATAATGCGTGCATTGCCCGCCAGAGTGCACAAAATCGCGACCGTATATGCATTTTAGAATTTTTCTCAAATTTTTTGTTAATTAATTGCACTATACTTTATTTTCCACGTCCTGTAGCAGAAAACCGGGTAATTATAGAATTATTCAAATGACCTACATCGATTGAAAAAATTCCGCCCTACAACTCTTAAAAGAAGCAATTTTTGCCCAAAATGCATAGTTTTCGCTGAAAATACAAAAAACCATTGAAAAACGAAAAATTGATACATACATTTTCAATTTGCATTTTAGGGAAAACTATGCATTTTTGGCAAAAATTGCTTCTATTAAGAGTTGTAGAGCGGAACATTTTCAATCGATATGGGCCATTTTAATTTCCCTATAATTTCCCGTTTTTCCGCTAGAGGGTGCGGAAAAAAAGTAAAATGCAATTTATTAATAAAAAACGCTAAAATGCATATACGGTCACGATTTTGCGCGCTCTGGCCGGTAATGCACGCATTATCTTAAAAGTTAAAAGACCCACATCGATTGGAAATTTTTCGCTCTACAACTTTGATCTCTTATAATTTTTCATGAAAATGTATAGTTTTGGCTGAAAATCCAAAAATCTGCGGAAGGTGGCAAAAGAAATATGATTTTATTGATAAATCTCAATAATCCTTAATATTTTGTTATACAAACTGTATATCATTAGAAAACTTATTAAAAATGCCATAGATTGGTGGCAACTTATATAGGGTGTTCCATTTGAAAAAAAATAGTTATCCATTGTTTTGCGTATGTTGACACCCTGTATATCACTATGATTAAAAGAGAACCAAAGCCGATGTGTATTATTCTTTATGATGTGAGAAATTTTCTAGTGTATAAGTAATGATGCTTTCTTTGCTAGGAACGCTTCTGCAATGGTTTTTAATGTGTACATGTTTTTGCCCCAAATTTGCCCATAACTAGCCAACCATCCATAATAGACCCATACTATCTTATACTATTTTTATCAGCTTCTCAAGTGGGCTGAAAATAAGGTATAAAATATAGGGTGTTCCATTTAAAAAAACATAACTTTGTACTGTTAGGTATATTGGGACACCCTGTACAAAAACATACATATTTTTAAAATATGTAGAATAAGTGTGGGTATCAGTTCAAGAAAACTAGAAGTCCATATCTCAAATAGCAAACAAGTTACGGAGCTTTTACAGATCCCTGGGTCACCCGGTATATAGTAAAAATGTCGAAGAAAAATCCTCGTATCAGGGAATCCGACCAAAAAGGGTGGTTAATAAATCATCTATTTATCATAAAACCGAGCTTTCGCCAATGTTTATTAGCTTCTTCAGGGATAACGCTACAAAATAATTTACAAGAGTGAAAAATTTTATAAGTTAATGAAATGAGGTTATGCACGTGTTCGCGACGCACGTGTTGGCGAAAATGTACTTACATGGAAGATGTGAAAAAATAAACCGTTGAACATACGGAATTAATGAAAAGGCTCGATGCAGTAATAGTGAAACATATTAAAATTTGTTTAAAACGCTGATAATATGTTTCACTATTACTGCATCGAGCCTTTTCATTAATTCCGTATGTTCAACGGTTTATTTTTTCACATCTTCCATGTAAGTACATTTTCGCCAACACGTGAGTCGCGAACACGTGCATAACCTCAATTCATTAACTTATAAAATTTTTCTCTCTTGTAAATTATTTTGTAGCGTTATCCCTGAAGAAGCTAATAAACATTGGCGAAAGCTCGGTTTTATGATAAATAGATGATTTATTAACCACCCTTTTTGGTCGGATTCCCTGATACGAGGATTTTTCTTCGACATTTTTACTATTTTCCAACAAGTACGGCCGTTACTTCCCTCCAGCATCTATATATAAATGCATATACGGTCACGATATATATATATATATATATATATATATATATATATATATATATATATATATAATTTTCAATATACAGGGTGTTTCAAAATTCATGCACCAAAAAATTTCTGCGTACTCCTCGTAAATAGAAAGAAAAAAAAAACCCTTATGACAAATCTCGATTTTCTACAAAATAAAATGGATTTAACCTCTTCGCAGAAATATTAAAGAGACATTGAAAAAATTGCAGAAGCGCTCCTAGCAAAGCTATCGTAATTTTTTATACACTGAAGAATTTTCCACATCATGAAGAATAATACAAATCGGCTTTGGTTCTTTTTTGTTCATACTGCTATACAGGGTGTCAACATACGTAAAATATTGGATAACTATTCTTTTTCAAATGGAACACCCTATATATCTTGCCACCAGTGCATGTAATTTTTAATAAGCTTTCCAATGATCTACAATTTGTATAATGAAATATTAAGGATTCTTGAGATTTATCCATAAAAACATTTTTCTTTTGTCACCTCCTGCTCATTTTTGAATTTTCAGCCAAAACTATGCATTTTCTGAATAAATAATAAGAGACCAAAGTTGTAGAGCGGAAAATTTTCGATCGACGTGGGTCTTTCGACTTTTCCAATAATGCGTGCATTGCCCGCCAGAGTACGCAAAACCTTGACCGTATATGCATTTTAGCGTTTTTCTCAAATTTTTTGTTAATTAATTGCACTATACTCTATTTTCCACGTCCTCTTGCATAAAACCAGGTAATTATAGAATTATTCAAATGACCTAGATCGATTGAAAAAATTCCGCCCTACAACTCTTAAAAGAAGCAATTTTTGCCCAAAATGCATAGTTTTCGCTAAAAATACAAAAAACCATTGAAAAACGAAAAAATGGTGATGTGGCCATCATGTTACTTTCTCCGATGGTATCATCATTTATATTTACACTTTCATGGTTTATTTTCAATTTAAATAATATTTTAAATGTACATCAAGCGTTTTGGAGACTCGCATAAAACTGACGTTTAAAACGTCAAAATTATAAGATGGAAAAATTATACTTTAAATACAAAAACTCAGTTTACTCAAAAACTAAAGAGATTTCGAAAAAAACTTATTCTTTATAAGTTGTTCATTTTGACGTTCTCTACAATAATTATTGACTTAAATTTGCTGTAACTATTATCGTTTGATTATTATAAACCAAAAATGAAAAAAAAATAATAAATTTTTTTCTCGAATAACAATGATTTTATGAAAAATGTTTTCAAACAAAATAATCTCATTTTTTTATTGTCTTCAATATTTGTTTAAGTATTTTTATGATATTTTTCATATTTAGGAAAATATTAGCAAAAAACAAAAAACAGCGAAGGTAAACACCCACTTCCGGTGTACCAAATTTTACCTAGTTTTCTTGAACCGGTACCCACACTTATTCTACATATTTTAAAAATATGTATGTTTTTGTACAGGGTGTCCCAATATACATTACAGAACCAAGTTATGTTTTTTTAAATGGAACACCCTATATTTTATACGTTATTTTCAACCCTCTTGAGAAGCTGATAAAAATAGTATAACATAGTATGGGTCTATTATGGACGATTGGTTAGTTATGGGCAAATTTGTGGGAAAAACATGTACACATTGAAAACATTGCAGAAGCGTTCCTAGCAAAGATAGCATCATTATTTATACACTAAAAAATTTCCCACATCATAAAGAATAATACATATCGGCTTTGGTTCTCTTTTATTCATAGTGCTATACAGGGTGTCAACATACGCAAAACAATGGAAAACTTTTTTTTTTCAAATTGAACACCCTATATAAATTGCCACCAATCTATGGCATTTTTAATAAGCTTTCCAATGATATATAGTTTGTATAACAAAATATTAAGGATTCTTGAGATTTATCAATAAAAACATATTTGTTTTGTCACCTCCTGCTAATTTTTGGATTTTCAGCCAAAACTATGCATTTTCAGGAAAAATTATAAGAGACCAAAGTTATAGAGCGAAAAATTTCCGATCGACACAGGTCTTTCAACTTTTAAGATAACGCGTGCATTGCCCGCCAGAGCGCGCAAAATCGTGACCGTATATGCATTTTAGCGTTTTCTTTTCAAATTTTTTATTAATAAAATGCATTGTAGGGTATATAAAGATATAGCGGAAAAATGGGAAATTATAGAGAAATTAAAATGGCCCATATCGATTGAAAATATTCCCCTCTACAACTCTTAAAAGAAGCAATTTTTGCCAAAAATGAATCGTTTTCCCTAAAAATGCAAATTGAAAATGTATATATCAATTTTTGCATTTTTCAATGGTTTTTTGCATTTTCAGCGAAAACTATGCATTTTGGGCGAAAATTGCTTCTTTTAAGAATTGTAGAGCGGAATATTTTCAATCGATGTAGATCATTTAAATAATTCTATAATTACTCGTTTTTCTGTTAGAGGACGTGGAAAATAAAGTATAGTGCAATTAATTAACAAAAAATTTGAGAAAAACGCTAAAATGTATATACGGTCACGATTTTGCGCACTCTGGCGGGCAACGCACGCATTATTGGAAAAGTCGAAACACCTATATCGATCTAAAATTTTCCGCTCTATAACTTTGGTCTCATATTATTTTTTCAGAAAATGTATAGTTTTGACTGAAAATCCAAAAATGAGCAGGAGGTGACAAAAGAAAAATGTTTTTATTGTCAAATCTCAAGAATCCTTAATATTTCATTAAACAAATTGTACATCATTGGAAAGCTTATTAAAAATTCCATGCATTAGTGGCAAGATATATAGGGTGTTCCATTTGAAAAAAAATAGTTATCCAATATTTTGCGTATGTTGACTCCCTGTATAGCAGTATGAACAAAAAAGAACCAAAGCCGATTTGCATTATTCTTCATGATGTGGAAAATTCTTTAGTGTATAAAAAACGACGCTAGCATTGCTAGGAGCGCTTCTGCAACTTTTTCAATGTGTCCTTGTTTTTGCCACAAATTTGCCCATAACTAACCAACCGTCCATAATAGACCCATACTATCTTATACTATTTTTATCAGCTTCTCAAGAGGGTTGAAAATAAAGTATAAAATATAGAGTGTTCCATTTAAAAAAACATAACTTTGGTCTGTTATGTATATTGGGACACCCTGTACAAAAACATACATATTTTTAAAATATGTAGAATAAGTGTCGGTACCAGTTCAGGAAAACTAGAAGTCGATATCTCAAACAGCAAATAAGTTATGGGGCTTTTACAGATCCCTGGGTCACCCGGTATATATATATATATATATATATATATATATATAAATTTAAAAGCTATTACAATGAAAAATAAATTAAACAAATGAAACAAAAATGGAAACTACAATTCAAAGAAATTGCAGTCACACGACTCTACAAATTCGTTGGTTGATGAAAAACTTTTGGCATTCGGCGTTTCCGACATAGTGGGATGCGTTGAAGAAGGTCTTGAAAGGGGTAGGGTTGGAGCACGTGAACTGCTGGCAGATGAACTATTCATAAAATATCCATCTTCTTCTTGTACTGCACTCAATATTGATTTCCTTATTTCCGTTTTCAATCTTCTTCAAATTTGAGAGACCGGAGTTCACATGCAACGTATTCTCCAAATTTGTCGTGTTCTTCAGGGTTTTTAGCGAGTACTTCTAGTGCTGCTTTTATAGCATTGTCATTGTGTTCCATTTGGACTTTTCGTTTTTTTTTATTGCGAGTGACTTTTGGTTTATTTCGTCAGTCTGAGTTGCTTCATTGCCTTCTCCATTATCTGATAATCGTTTCATATCATCAACAGAATTTGAAGATATTGGCATCTGAAAATTTGATATACAAAATTAGTTCATTTTAAAACAACAGTGTATTTATTTATCAAGGGTCGAATTTCATTTATTTACTTATTTCTATTTCTTATTTATTATGTTTCATTTTTTATTTTTTTTTTAGTATCCTCACACCAGAGAAGACTGGCTGTACATAGAAGCGGGTTTTGAGAAAAGGTGGAATTTTCCTCATTGCGTCGGTGCTATCGATGGAAAGCATGTGGTTATTCAAGCCCCTGATAATAGCGGGAGTACATTTTATAACTATAAAGGGACACGCAGTATTGTTTTATTAGGAGTCGTAGATGCAAACTATAGGTTTATCTACGTAGACGTTGGTTGTAATGGGCGAATCTCGGATGGAGGCGTATTTTCTAACTGTAGTTTGTACAACGAGCTGGAACAACAAAAAATACCTCTGCCATTGCCGCAGCCTCTTCCAGGGAGAGAAATGTCAGCTCCGTATTGCTTTGTTAGTGATGGCGCATTTGCTATGAAATCATGTATACTGAAGCCATACCGATTTCGTGACCAACCAGCGCCCAATAGAATATTTAATTAAAATCAATAAAACGAAATGTAGCCTTAATATATGAATATTCAACCTGTTCGTAACGCTGCAAGCAAAATTAAGTCTTACTAAGACTATAAACAAATAACTTATTGAAACAACTACTTCTCTGGCTAGTGCCACGCCGGATATTGAATGATACAAAAGAAATTTGCATGTTATTACTAGTACTACTAGCGAAATAACATTGGTTTAAGATCGTTTATTTCTACCCACAGGACTAACTTGGAAATTAAACTAAATTGAATTTGAAAACTTTAAACTATAAAACTGAACCCTAAAATATACAAAAATTAAGTAAAAAGCCATCTGCAGACGCGTTTCGAGATTTATCTCTCATCAGTGCAGCTTCGCATTTAAATTAAATGTTAAATAATAAAATACACTTACGTTAAGGTGACTGAGGAGATTATGGAAGGTTTGAACGAGTTTTATACCTGAGTTGGAGGTGATTAGTGAAAGTACAGATGTGAAGAAATAAATGATCTTGTTTTCAATTTGAACCGAATACACGATTAAATAATAAATAAATTAGAAACAACCTTAGTTGTTGCAGAAAGCATTAAATATGGGCGTGGCACTAGCCAGGGAAGTAGTTGTTTCAATAAGTTATTTTGTTTATAGTCTTATCATTGTAAATAGAGAACATGGCGAGTGATACAAGTGCGCCGATTGAATCAGTTTTTCTAAAGTGTTGTACCGATACTCAATGCAAAGTGTTAATATGCATGAACTGCGGCAACTCTTTCCACCGAAGCTGTGCAAAGAAGAAGTGTTTGAAGTTAATAGATAACACCCGTTTGGTCTGTTGTGATATTACTCCAGAAAATGAGGTTAGTTATCATTCGTTAAAACTTGAAAACGAGTCTTTAAAAGCACAAAACGTCTTACTAAGACAACTTACATCCGAAATGAAGGATAAAAACATTATTCTTCAGGATAACGCTATGTTATTAAAGGAGAAAATACTTTTCCTGGAAAATTGCGGCAAATCCATTCTAAATGTAAACAATCAGAAGACTGGCGACATCTCTGTTGGAGAAGACGACAATCCGAAGCAATTATCTGTAAATCAAAAATCTCGGGCACTTTCTACAAGTGCTCTCGAGGATTGCAAGAAAAAGGCACCATCAGAAAAACCCGGTGATAAAAAGAAGATTCCTATTAACTCGAAATTAATAAATACAAATTCGGATTTATGTACTTCTGAGGAAATTCATCGCAACATTTCTAACGGCAGTAAGGATCCGAAAAAAATGCAGGACACCACCAATGAGAATTATACTACTGTTGTGCACAAAAAACGCAGACACATCAAGAAACCTCTTGTCGTTGGGACTGGCAGTGCACTAACAACTAAACTGGAAGCTGAACCCAAAAAAACATGGTTATTCATCAGGCGTGTGAAGAACCAAGTCACAGAACAACAGATGAGGGAACACATCAATTTAGTTATAAATAACGTTAACTTTTCTTGCGAAAAGATGCAAACAAAATCCTCCTATGCCGCGTTTAGAATAGGCGCTGAATTTAAATTTCATGAACAATTAACCAATCCAAATAACTGGCCGCAGGGTATAATCATTGATCGTTATATTTTTAGACGGGCCATCCATCTGCAACCCAGTAAGTAGCCCACCCTGGCTTAAGACTAGGTTGAATATTTTATTTTTAAACATTCAGTCACTACGAAATAAAGTTGATGAATTAGAAGTTTTTCTACTTGAAAATTTTAATAAATTTAATGTGCTTTGTATTACCGAGCGTTGGTTGAATGTTAATGAAATTTCCACACTGAAAATCCTTAACTTCACCGTATCGTCCCACTTTTCACGAGTGGAATATACACATGGTGGTACTTTAGAACTAGTTTCAAGTGATATACCATCTAAAGCGCTTAATCAGATCACTGCGCTGTCCATCGAAAAAACTTGTGAAGTGGCTGCATCGCAGTTAGCCGACTGTATTATTGTTGTAACAATATATCGCTCTCCAACGGGCGATTTTAACGAATTTATGAATGTAATGGCCAATATTCTTGAAATGATGGATATGAACAAACAAATAATCATTGGGGGCGACTTTAATGTTAAATTCAACTCAATAGATGCCAGAGCTACAACATTGTGTGATTTATTTAAGACGTATGGTTTTACAAGCGGTGTAAATTTCTGCACTCGTTACGGTAATTGCCTTGACAATGTATTTTCCAACCTAGATGATGATCAACTGAATATTCATCAAGTCAATGCAGGTCTATCATGCTGATACTAACTGGGAATTTATCAACAATCCATCAGCCTCTGTTTCCGATAAATTCAGTCAATTCTGCACGACATTGCAAGAATATCTGAACTTGTCATTTCCGGAAAAATATGTATTGCAGCGAGATAAACACTGCAACGTTAAGTGGTATAATAATAATTTACGAGAAATGCGCAACAGTTTAAATTTTATGAGAGAGATCAGCTCGATTCATACTGATTTGAAGCCTAAATACCTGACATTTAGGAATAAATACAAGTCCGCTTTACGAAGCGCAAAAACTGCAGCAAATGAACGTTTCATTCAAAACTCATCAAATAGCCCAAAAGCTTTATGGTCATTAATCAAACAACCATCTAATACTAAGTGTGGTAATAAATCCTGTGATATTGATGCAAACTCCTTTAACGCTTACTTTACTAACATAGGTGAAGATATGGTTAAAAACTTGCCCAACAGTACATCTAGTACAACCATACAACTACTTACTCAATTCAATGTTAACTTGGGAAGTAATTACTTCAAATTTCAAGAAGTAAGTCAAGCTACTGTGAGGGATGTTATTCAGAAATTAAATTCCTCAAACAGTCGTGATATTTACGGTATGACCACTGCTGTACTAAAATCAACACTAAATGCTATAATAACTCCGCTAACGAAACTCCTGAACCTTTGCATATCATCTGGAACATTTCCAGCTTGTTTACAAATAGATAGTGTGATCCCAATTCACAAAAAAGGTAGTAAATCTGAAGTAAATAATTACAGACCTATTTCTCTCTTGCCTATATTATCCAAGGTTCTTGAGTCAATTATTTTTCATCAGATCGTAGAGTATCTTGATAAAAACAAGTTAATTAATGATAATCAATATGGCTTTCGCAGAGGTAGATCCACAGTGGATGCCATTGTTACGTTCACCCAGGAAATTTATGAGTCCTTTGAACAAAATTCTTATTCCGTCGCTACTTTTATGGATCTGGGTAAAGCATTCGATTGCGTTTCACATGTGGTGCTTCTGCAAAAGTTGTATTATTATAACTTTCACCCTCAAAGCTGTCGTTTAATCTCCTCCTATTTAAGTTATCGTCGACAAAGGGTTACTATCAACAATGTCTCCTCGAGTGAGTTAAACCTCACTAGTGGTGTGCCTCAAGGGTCTATTTTAGGGCCTTTGTTATTTTTGATATATGCCAATGACCTCCCGTACCAACTAACAAATTCCTCAGTGGTAACATTTGCAGACGATACCACTATAAAGAACTGCTCTGATACTGAAGACGGTGCTTATGCCGCTAATAATATCTCGGTGCAGCTGGCTTCTAGCTGGTTTGCTGCTAACAGGCTAGTGGCAAATCCAAGTAAATCTACCCAAATGACATTTTCTATTTCCCATAGGACATTGAGTCAAAATGTAAAATTTCTTGGTATACACTTGGTTTAGTAAGCTAAAATGGCACTCCCATGAAGAAGCAGTTTCAAACAAATTATGTAGTATAATTTACTTACTTCGTCAGCTCAAAAGTAAATTATCAACACGATCAGTTAGATCTGCTTACTTTGCTCTATATCAGAGTCACCTTACGTACGGCATTCTTGCTTGAGGCTACTCAAGTATTACAATACGATTGTTTGGTCTGCAAAGGCGTGCGATCAGGGTCGTGGCTTCAATAGATTATAGAAGCGACTGCCGCCACGCATTTGTAGATCTCAAGATTTTAACGTTACCAAGACTGTATATACTGGAGTGTCTAAGATACATGCATAAAAACAGGCATAAGTACACAAGTTACAACGAATCTCATACTTATAACACAAGATCTGGTGACAACATTTGTACAAATAAACTGCGTCTGACTAAGTCACAGAATGGGGTAAATTTTTTTAGACCCAAATTCTACAATAAGTTACCACCAACCATACGATCTATGTCCATTGTGAAATTCACTAATCGACTCAAAGAATATCTAGCAGTTAAGGCATATTATAATATTAATGAATTCCTAACGGATAATATATCCGATATTAACTTACAACAGTAACATAACTGCGATGCAATAATTTGTTTTTAAATTAGGCTAATGATTTTATACTTCGATTCTAATTATGTTTTAATTCATTTTATCTTTACGACACTATTTATTTATTTATGCAATTTTATCTTTATATGTAT
Source organism: Ocypus olens (assembly GCA_910593695.2). NCBI lineage: Eukaryota > Metazoa > Arthropoda > Insecta > Coleoptera > Staphylinidae > Ocypus > Ocypus olens. Next base: position 35,275,629 of record OU343058.1, read on the forward strand.
GTAATTTATATTTTTAGTTATACTTTTATTGTAACGCTCCAAATTCACTTTTACATGTATTTTACCCCCTGTGGTTTTATCTTTATGTATAGTTTATTTATACTTCTAACTTAATTACTGTTAATTAATTTAGATTGCTTTGAATTATTCCTTATTCATATAAGTTTTGTTAATTACTTATTTTTCATATGTTATCATTATTACTGTTATTTTTATATTATTGTTTTGACCTGTGTAAGCTCTCCGCATTTAACATTAATAAACTACTACTACTACTACTACTATTATTTATATGATTTCGTTAAATATACTTTTCTGATAATAATCTGAAGAAAAACATACCAGATTGGACTTTGTACCACCAGCTTTCAAAGAAGGCACAATAAAACTTAGTGCCGAAAAATAGGGCCATATTTTGAAATTTTCAGTTCCACTTCTGCTCTTTTTATTTTTCATTTTTTTAAGCTCCTGAGAAACCTGTAATTTAAATTAACACATGATTGAGGATTGTTTATACAGGGTCTTTATTTAAAAAGGAGTCAATAACTTTGGATCTGAAGTAGATACGGTTTCAAGAAAAACAAATTTGCCAATTTTGTTTTCAAGGGGAACTTGAAAATCACTGTTTTTAGTTTTGTCTTTCACCCCCTCAGAGTTATTCAGGGTGGCTTCTTTTGAAATGAAGACCATGTATTATGTAGGTATTGATGTTATGATAATATTGTATTGTTTATAAAAATGAAAATTTGTTTGCGAAATAAACTTACCTGATTTCTTAAATTGTGTAGTTTTCTATTGATTTCAGGGGCCGGACAATTGAAGTCTGTCGCTTATCTCTCCATCACAACATTTTTTTAACTCAATTTTTGTAATCTGGGTTCTGGATGTCCCAAAGGATTGGATTTGGATTCAATTAATATGTTTCTGTCAGTTTGTAAACATCCTCGTGGGTCCATTTTTGATTGGGTTTGGCCATCTTCTCAGATGCAAGGTACATTTACTCGCGTGTACACACACACGGGGGGGGGGGGTAATCGGGTAATTACCCCCCTAAGAATTTTTCGCTCAACAATTTTTATTGTTAAAAATATATTCCATATTCCAAACAAATAATATAACCGGTAAATTTCTCCAACGCTTTAAAACGTTGGAAAAGGATAGGGAGATTTCAAGGAACAGGTGTATACAGTGGCGGCTCGTAGAACATTTGGATGGTAGACCCACTTAACACATAATATATGCACAGTGGGCCAAAAAAAAAACGGTACAATAGTTTTGTACTGTTATATATATCTTCGTGAGTTATTAGTATTTTAAAATAATTAATATAACAGTGAAAAGCCCATTTTTTACAGATAAGATGAAGTACTTTTGCTCTAAAAAAATTATACTTAAACTTGTGCCCGGAGCAGTGGCGGCCCTAGGAAAATTTTGACGGTAGAGGCACTTAGCATACACAATATATCTCACCATCTCATTTTTGAGGAAAGAAAAATCCATCATTAGAAACCTTCACTTGTTGCAGAAGCACTAAAAAAAAATAAGACGAAAAATAGCCCGCATTAAATCTGTAATACCGTTCTTCGTCCACGGAATCAATCAAACGACGAATTGTATTTTGTAACCTTATCTACATCTCCTTAACCTCTTAGGCACGGCTGAATTGTGCACGAGGCTGTTTCTCTGTACGGTAGAGTTGAAAATCGCATCCGCGAAAGCCACTATAGTGGCGCATAGTGTAATACTTTTAAAACTTATTTTTGGTTAAAAAACGGAAAATTATTTTTTATCTTATCTATATCTCTTTAATGACGACCGAAAGGAAAAAAAATGAAAAATTAGAAGATTTTAAACGCTGAGTTGTGGTGAGTTATTTTTAAGTTATTTTATTTTGTGTAATGGTTTGTTAGTTGACCTAAGTTACTTTTTATTTTGACGTGTCTCACATTGTAAATACAATGCAAAAGACCAACTCTTATCTTATCTTAAAGAATTTGTAAAATCTTTCCTTTCGTTTAAGAATTATCCTCAAAAAACTACAAATTTATTTTTTTCTGTCTTATCTGCATCTATTCGGCGAGTACAACACTTTGCTGAAAGAATTTGCCAAATTTGGTCATCCGTTCACAAGTTATCTTAAATAAATGATTTTTTGGTCCTGTACACTTATTCGGTGAGTAGAAATACTTTTCAGGAGGAATTTTTAAAATCGGCTATCTTCTCAAAACCACAGAACTATTGAGCAATTAATTTTTTTTATATACACATACTTTCCTGAAAGATTTTTCAATATATGTTCAAGAGTTGTCCTTAAAGGCCAGAAAACAATTATATGACAAATTTAATTTTTTGGTCTTAACTGCATCTATTCGACTTTGCTGGAAGAATTTCCCAAATTCGATCATCCGTTCAAGAGTTATCCTCAAAAACCAGAAATCAATTGAAGGAAACATTTAATTTTTTGGTCTTATCTGCATCCATTCGACGAGTACAACACTTTGCTGGAAGAATTTGCCAAATTTGGTCATACGTTGAAGAGTTATCCTGTGAAACCCGAAAAACAATTGAACAAATTTAATTTTTTGGTTCTTTTTTTTTTATTTTATTCAAATTTAGATATAGTACATGACAAATTATAACAAAGTACATCACAACAAAATCAAATTCTGCAGCTAATTGAATACGTCACAGAAAACAAGAACAAAATCATTTGCAATTGATATAATCCTCTACTGAGTAATATTCTTTTCCCATCAGTCGAAACATTTTTTTTACATCTTCTGGATGAATATAAGACCTTGCCGAAAGAATTTTACAAATCTCGTCTTCGGTTCAAAAATTAAAATGTTGAAAATTAAAAAAATGTAATTTTTGCATTTTGTGTTAATGTCAAGAGAAAATTTCGTAACCCGTAATAAAATTACATAAAATTTGCCATATTTTGAAGTTTAAATCATCACAATTGAACAATGCGTGCGGCAGCAGTGCAATTTAAAAAAAAAATCAAAATCTTGGAAATTTAAAAACTGCAATTTTGCATTTCGTGTTAATTTCACGAGAAAATATTGTAATCCGTTTTAAAATAAAGGTATATTCGCCATATTTTGACGTTTAAATAATTAAAATAGACTACGCATTCGGCAGGTGTACAATTCCAAAAATTAAAATCGTCATTTTTAAAATTCTAGAAATTAAAAAAATTGCAATTTTTTACATTTTGTGTTAATTTCGCGAAAAAATATATTAATCAATTTTAAAATAACACTAAATTCGACATATTTTGAAGTTTAAATAATTATAATCGGACAACGCATTTGGCAGGTGTGCAATTTCAAAAATCGAAATTTCAATTTTAAAAAGGGAGATTTTTACATTTTGTGTTAATTTCACGAAAATATTTTGTAATCCGTTTTAACATTACACTAAATTTGCCACATTTTGACGTGTTTAAATCATCAAAATCGGACGACGCAAAATTACAAATTTAACGATGGCTACTTTTAACTGTCAAAAATAATAATTTTGAGCTACAAAAAATAACAATTTTCAACCTCTAAAAACTACAATCTTGAAATGCCAAAATTGATAATTTTCAACAACCAAAAACTTATATTTTCAACTGCTAAAAATGGCAATTTTCAACTGCCAAAAACCACAATTTCCAACTGTCAAAAATGACACAATCCTCAAAAAAAGAACGACGGGTAACACTTTGATGGATGAATTTTTAAAATGTGGCCATCCTTTCAAACAATTGGACGACGAATTTATTTTTTGTTTTTATCTGCATCTATTCGATGAGTGAACAATACATTGCACCAAGAATTTTCAAAATCTGGTGATGCGTTCAAGATTTTTTTTTGCATATAACACTTCCAGGAACGAAAATATGCTAAATGACTTTAGTCGTAAATAGTGCTTAGATCGACTGGAAACGCCTAAAAAACGAGTCAAAAATAGTCTTTAGCCACTGAGTGTATGAGAGCGGAAGCAGGAAGCACCAGTTTATTTATCTTTTTTTTATTACCCCCCCCCCCCCCCCCCCCCTAGACTATTGGTTGGAAACGCCCTTGCGAGAGCGGGGGGGGGGAAACGTTTACACTGGGTGCGTTGCGTTTGTCACAAAAGTTGCCGTTACCCCTCATCGACGGAAGGGGGGTGCTTTGATTTATGGCTCAAAATGTTCTCGATCGCCCACCAATCGTGGCTAGGGTATTCTTCGGTTCTTTTAACGACACGGCATCGACCGCTCGACATTCGGGCCGAAATCAGGAAATACTTATATTCCATGTATTTATTTTACAGAAAATGTTTTCTCTATTTAGTAATGCATTATCCGTTTATATTCCGAATTGAATTCCATTTACGTAATAGACTTTCGTTATACATTTGTGATTGAAATTACTACTATAAAAATGCAAGAAAATGCATTGTAAAAAAAAAATTTGGTTTCAATAATCATAACAAATAAAATGTAACAATATGGCGATTGCTTGATACTTCCCGAGCATTTACTTTTATAATATAATAATGGTATATGGAATAAAAGAAACAATTGTATTCTACACTATAAAAATGTACTGTGGTAAAAAATTTAAAAAATCTAGAAAAACATTCCAAAGAAATCCTAAAAAGTCCTGATTACAATTCGAGAAAAAAAAGATAAAAGTTCCAGTATAACAAGTTAGAAAAAAAGTCACAAAAACAATCCTGAAAAAAAAGGAAAGTTTGTAAATTTTAATCTTGCTACATCGACGTTTTTAACAAGTTTTAATATGTTTAACTGTTATGTTATCGAGCAATTTTATTAATCCTTAATGTTTAACGGTTTATTTTTCACATCTTCCATGTAAGTAGTATTTTCAAAAAGACGTGCAAAACCTCAAATACATTTAATCAATTAAAATTAAGTTTGTTTTTCTCTTCAATGTGGAATATGCCTATTATATCTACTTTTGGGGTTTATTATTACCCTATTTATTTAGGTAAATTAATTCATAAAAATATAGATCAAGGTTGATTTGAATAGTTAGGAAGTCTAAATTTATTTAACAATATGACAAATAGGTCTTTATTTTTACAATTTATCTTTAACAATAATTTAATAATTTATTTAATTCTTTTAGTTATATGAATTATATATTTATTTTTTATTTTATTTTATTTAAATAGCTTACATAGAGCATAATATTGAAGATATTAAGGAAATAATCTTTATTTTAAAATATAAAAAAAAAAATATTTAATTTTACAATGAAAATGTTATGTTTTTCATTATCAATAAGAGAATGTGAGGGTGCATTAGGCCTTTCTTTGTTAGTTTCTATGATTCGGACTCATGGGAATGATTATTTTCAATCATTTAATATGTTATGATAAAATTTAAAAATTTATTTTTACAATAGTATTTATGATTCCTTTAAGATTTAAAAAGAATATATTTTGATTAAATCAATGATTTTATTTTATTATAACAATATTTTTTTAATAAAATTTAAGTTTAATTACTTAGTTTCTCATATTAGCTATAGATTTGTGATTTACTTAGATTCGTAATGATTTTATTAACATTTTGAATTTGTTCTTTAATGATTTTAGCTAGATCAAAAAGTTTTGTAGCGCTTTCAATTATACACAAATTATTTATCTAATGTTCATTTTATGTTTTTCTTTTCATTCTTATTTCACTACAAGTGTTAAGCTACTGAACATAATTGTAATTTTATTGATTAAAATGTTACATTTCAAAGTAAAAGTTTTGAATTTGATAATTGCCGATTAGATTGCAAAAGTACGTGAAATATGAATTAAATATGAGTTAGTTTTATTCAGCGTATGTTAGTTTGGAACGGATTTTGAGTTGTGTATCATCCATTTAAACGAATTCCTTTTAAAATTTAAAGGGAAGGTCGAACGCAGGTACTAGGCGCAAAGAATGGGAACATCTGGCAAACGAAAAAGCCAAGGTTGCCAGCCCTATAAATATTTGAAAATTGATTTTCATAGAGACTGTTTAAATTAATAAAAGTTTTTAAGTTTTCGCGGTACTATTATTACTATTATAGTCATTATAGTATTTGTACTACTATTACTATTTTCAAAAAGGGACACTTCAATTTCTCTGTTCTTTTACTTCTTTGATTTAGTCGATGTATAATTTAATTGAGCTCTTACTTTTTTAGGCAACGAGAAAACTTAATTGTGTGATTGCACAAATTTCACCAGTAGATGTTTAAAATTTTCCATTCATTGATTGGGAAAAATACGAATAATATAAATGCAGATTACATATTTGATTTGATTTACTTTCTTCATCTGGGTCCGCGGAATGAATATGTGGGGTCCTTAAAACAAACACTCCCCCATTTTTGATTCTAGCACTACCCAGTCACAATATGTTTCTACATCTTAAATATAAATTCATATCTGTTTAGTTTAAGCATAACTCTCAGTGCCCTTTTTTGCATGAGGAAGACACGATTTATTTTTGATGAGCTTCCCCAAAATATAATTCCATATCTTACCAAGGATTCGAAGTTCCCGTGATATATGGTTTTCATTAACTCGACAGGATGATTAATACTTAAAGTTAAAATTCTCAACATATATATAGCTTTTCCCAATCTTAAACACAGATCATTAATATGTTCGTACCATTTCAGGTGTTGATCAATTTTAATACCAAGAAACTTGATATCGGAAACAAATTTATAAGTTGTACTATTTGCTTGTAATGTCTTAGGTGTTTCCAAAGAGTTATTTAATTTAAATAGAATACATTGCGTCTTATCAGCATTTAAAACTAATTGATTATTTTGGAACCATATTTTCAATGAAAGTAGTATATCAGTAGCATTAAGTTTTAAATCCATAAAATCAGATCCTCTAATTATGAGATTTGTATCATCTGCAAAATTTATTATGTCGTGATTTAGTCCATTATGTAGCGTAAACATGTCATTTATATAAATATTAAATAATAATGGACCAAGCACACTACCTTGTGGTACACCCCTGTCAACACTGTGCAGATTAGAGTGTACTTTAGTAGAATTTTGTTGTATCTCTACAAACTGTACCCTCCCAGATAAATATGATTTAAGCCAATCATTAGCTATATCACGAATACCGTACAGATGCATTTTTTGTAATAATTGCTCGTGGTTAATGCTATCAAAGGCCTTTGATAAGTCAAGAAATATGCCACAAGTTATTTTACCATTTTCTAAATCGTTTATTATTGTGTTTATAAATTGAAATAAAGCAGTGTTAATATTCCTGCCTTTTCTAAAACCATGTTGGCAATCATTAAAAATGTTATATTGATTTATAAATTTAATAATGCGTTTTTCGATTACTTTTTCAAATATTTTTGAAAATGTAGATAGCATACTAATGGGCCTATAATTATTAATATCATCCGCATTTCCTTTTTTATAGAGAGGTATGACCAATGCTGTTTTCAGTTTTGTTGGAAAAACTCCTTCACTCAAGCTTGCATTAATAATATGACATAGTGGAGTAACTATATCGGGCATTACCTTTTTTAAAAGGTATGATGAAATTTCGTCATTTCCATGGCTTTTTTTATTCCTTAGTGTTCTGGCAATTTCTAATAATTCAAACTCATCAACGGGGTGAAGAAATATTGAGAATTGATTGCATTCAAAGTTACAAACTGGTGGAATAGCTGAGTTTTTAATAGGAGCAGAGTTTGCAAATAAATGATTAAATTTATTGGCAATTTCTTGGAGATCAGAGTATGGTAATGTTTTTTTTGTTTTAGTACCAGTTATATCTCGAATAATAGACCAAGATGTCTTTGCTTTATTGTCAGATTTGGATATCAAGTTTTCGTAGGATGTTTCAGAGTGTTGTTTTAAAAGATTATTATAATGCTGCTTTGAAGCTTTTAATTGTGGTTTGAATTCTGGAATATATGTTACTAATGTTTCATATAACAATATGTCCTCTTTGGCTTTTACCAGTTCAGGTGTATTGAATTGAAGTCGATATTTTTTCCTCTTTTTTTGACTTTTATACAATGGAAAGCAAATATTATGGCATGAAGTAAAATAATCCATAAAATGATCAAATTTTTCATCTACCGAGTTTGCAATCTTATTTAAAGCTTATATTTTCCTATTTTCTATTCATAACTGTACATTTTATGATAACACTTTTTTAAGAACAATAAGTAATTAACGCACACTAATAACATATGAGTTATTTAATGTACATTTCCTACAGTATAGTACAGTAATAATTTAATAGTATTATAATCTTCGTAAAGATATCAGCTTAATTTTCCTATTTCCTATTCATAATTGTACATTTTATTACCCCACTTTACTAGGATATCTTTTTGGAAGCTTGTGTTGAAACCTCGTCTTTAGAAGGTAGAAAATGTTCGAATTTGGTCATAAATTACAATTTATATTTAATTACGAAGTACGAGAAAGTTTTGTGATCGTTTTTTTCTAATTTTTTTTTTTACGGTAATATCCGTTTTGGGGTCCCTCTCTCTTGTATACAAACGGATCATGCATTAGAAATTCCAGAGAACGTTTTGGTTCATTCATCCTTCCGTCCGTCTTCTACCTGGCCCTTCAATTATGGCGGCGGGTGCCCGCCCTTGCTGTCATCGTTCGAAAATTTTCGATTGAGTGGGGATAGGTATGTCCGCCATTTCTGCCAGGATTTTGTGACAAACGACTACGACCCGTTTACACTGCAATATTGCAACTCTCGGAGAGCTCTCCCTTCACTTTTGGCGAGAACTCTCAGAGGCGTATACACTTGCGAGTTTTACTCTCGAGAGTAAATCTGCCACTCTCGAGAGTAAAAACTCTCACGTGTAAACGTACCTTTAGGAAGAGACCTGCCGATAATAAGAAAGAAACATTTAAAACCGGTGGAGCACATCGAGTGAAAGCGATTTCACGCTACTGATACTAAAGAAACGGACGGTTTTCGAGATGTCAAATAAGTTTCACAGCCATTCTTTTAAGAACGTTATAAATGTGGGCACACTCTCGGCTCAGACATACATTCTACGTTTTTGCAGCTGGTTTTAGTGAGTCGTTATTAAAGCGATGACGCGTAACGCTTAATTAATGTCTTTAAAAATTGTACATTTAATTTCTTTACTATGTATTTTCCTGTAATTGGACTCTGTATGTCTATTGAGATAATAAACTTACTTCGGAATTTTGTGAAATAAAACCGTGAAATAGTGGATTAATTTGCAGCAAACCCGAGAAGATTATTATTAATATAAAAATTTAATTAGGTACAGTTTATTAAAATATTTTCATTTATTTTGATTTTTTTTTATAAAAACCGTCTCAGTTTTAGCATGGCATGTCTAGTGATTAATATAGTTTCTCTGTAGTTTTCAGTTCTTTCCTCGAAACAAATATGAGCTGCCCTTGCCTCTAGTTTAGATCCTGGGTACGCCCTTGGACTGGTGTACTAAGAAGAAGGTAACTAATTATACAGAAAATGTGCTAATAGGATACTTCTCATTTAAAGCAACTAATTGCGTATTAGCATTGTGGCCGATGTATTCAATGATAAAATCAACGTTGACAATTAAACAAAATACGGATATTTGCTTTCTCAAATTTTGTGCTCTCCTGAAGAAGCAAAAAGTTGGATATAAAGCAAAGAAATCGAAGATATTTAATCGCATAGAAATCGAAAAATTCCTGAAAGATGCTCCAAATGATGAATATCCTATGTGTAAGGTAAGTTAAGGTAACCTTGTAGTGCATATAAAAATATAAATTATATATGTATAGTTTTGTCTATTGATTGAAATAGCTGAAGCATGTCATCGAGATGAGTTTCGTAAACTCAGATTAGAAGATATCTTGGGTAAGGATGATATGCTTGTGATTACAATTCCAGATTCAAGCGCACCTGGACACTAACAAATGAAATGTTTAAAGGAATAAAAACAATAGATCTATTTTGTAATTATGCAGTACTACGACCCCATCATTGTAATCACAATGTGTTTTCTTATAAACGAAAAATGCTCTACGCAGATTTTTGGAGTTCATTCCTTTAAAAAACCGGTGAAATTACATAATTTTTACTTTCTCCGTTACGAAGTACGAGAAAGTATTGTAATCATGATTTTTTTTTCAAATTTTTTTTTTACGGAAATATCCGTTTTGGGGTCCTTAGATGCCATTTCAACAATTTCTGGAAATTTTGTGTGTGTGTGTGTGTGTTTGTGTGTGTCTGCGTGTATGTGTGTGTGTGTTTGTGTGTGTCTGCGTGTGTGTGTGTGTGTGTGTGTGTGTGTGTGTGTGTGTGTGTGTGTGTGTGTGTGTGTGTGTGTGTGTGTGTCTGTGCGCGCTGTATCTCAAAAACTAATAGAGCAATTGGTATGAAACTTTGAACATACGTCTTATATGATAATCCGGAGAACTGAAAAGCTTTTGGTAAAATTTCGTACACCGGAAGTGGGTGTTTACCTTAACTGTTTTTTGTTTTTTGCCAATATTTTCTTAAATATGAAAAATATCATAAAAATATTTAAACAAATATTGAAGACAACAAAATGAGCTTATTTTGTTTGAAAGCATTTTTCATAAAATCACTGCTATTCGAGAAAAACATTTATTATTATTTTTTAATTTTTGGTTTATAATTATGGAACGATAATAGTTATAGCAAATTTACGTTAATGATAATTGTAGAGAATGCCAAAATGAACAACTTATAAAGAATACATTTTTGTTGAAATCTCTTTAGTTTTTGAGTAAACTAAGTTTTTAAATTTGAAGTATAATTTTTCCATCTTTTATAATTTTGACGTTTTAAACGTCAGTTTCATCCGAGTCTACAAAACGCTCGATGTACATTTCAAATATGATTTAAATAGAAAATAAACCATGAAAGCGTAAATATAAATGATACCATAAGTCGAAGAAAGTAACATGATGGTCACATCACCATTTTTAAAGTTAGCTCCTCTTGTAGCTGATACTGGAGCGGGCATTGTAACTATGAAAAGGCATGGAGGCAGGTTGTCTTTAACCGGAGCAGGCTATGCCGAAGATTCAATTACAAATAAAATTAACATAGCAAAAAGCTGTTGGCGGTGGCTGTGTGTGAACACTCATGTGTGTACAGCCTTGCCAACGGAAGAATGGAGGTAATAAAAAGATAGATGTCGCGAAACATTCAGTTGAAATACACTTTTGTCCATATATTTTATAGTTTTGTTAGTTACTATTGATTTATTAATAGCGGTTAAGTATAATTAATAATAAATAACAGCAACTTGTTTCGGTTTATTTTTATCGATATACCGGAAAATTAATGCACCACTTATACATTTCGATTTGTTTTAATTGTCGTCAATATTATCATACATTTTGAAAAACATATTAAGAATAGAACACATAAACAGAATGATTTCGATAATAATAATAAATTTGACTTGTGAAGCAAAAACGAAAAGCAAAAAGATGGTTTATTTAACAAAATAATGTAAAATGATTATTATTATATACACGAATACAGCTCCTCTTTTGACTTATCAATAACCAGTGTTGCCAACTCTAAATGTATTATAGCCTGACATCGCCGTGGCATACTTTCAATTAGAGATCTAATAATCGTTTCTTAAGGGATATCTTCCCATACGCGGATAAGACTTTTTTGATAAGGTGGTGGATGTCCCATTATGTCTATTTGGGTTCAGGTCGGAACTACAAGCTGGCCACTCCAGGACTTGAATATTAACATAATTTAAATATTCAGTAACTATATGTACCGCATGTGGCCTAGCATTATTCTGCATAAGAACGAATCCATTCCCAATGTAAGGTGCAAAAGATACCACAAAAGGTTCTTAAATGTCTGTTATGTATCGTTCAGAATGCAGACGTCCACCATTAACAATAAAAAGCGCTGTGCGAGCTGTTAGAGTGCATACAAATATAGACAATTATAGAACACACGAAAAAATGAAACAGAAATAATATAGTACACTTTAAAAAATTAAACACAGTATTCATGATTTAATAGAATATGATTCATGGCTTTCTTCAATTTTTGGATTGTGAGGTTTTTATAATTAGGGGGAATTGAATTATATATTTTATAGATATTATAAGTAAACGATCTTTTAAAGAAAGCAGTCTTATATTTTGGAGGTGAGATGGTTCCCCTAAACCTCAGGTTTATATTATGGACATCAGACCGAAATACAATTCTATTATAAAGTTATGGAGGTGTACGTAATTGAATGATCTTATTGTAAAGAATACAACAATGCAGGGTCCTGCGTTCAGCCATATTTAGCCAATTTAAATCATGCAGTTTTCCGAAAATATGGTCATATTTGTGTATCCCAAATATAAGCCTTATGCAAGCATTTTGTATTTTCTATATGCTGTTTTTAGTGGCATAATCGAGACAAGCACTGTACACAACATATGCAAAATTAAAATGGCTTAATACAAGAGTATCACACAATAACCGTTTGGTTCTTAATGATAACACACTTTTACTAGCATATATCATTTTCAAGTTAATATATGCGCGCGAAATGCATTTGCTGATGTGTAACTTAAAACGTAATTTTGAGTCTATTACAAGACCCAGATTACGTGTAGAGTCTACTATAAAGTGGTTTCTCGAATGTTACAAGGGGAATGTCTTTCGTTTAGCCTTCTGTAGACTCTTGGGCGGCGATCAGAACTTACAAGGCAAAATCTTGACTCATCTGTAAATAATACCTGCTCCCAATCATGGGTTTCCCAATCCACATGCCTCCTTGCAAAAGCCATTCTGTTTCTTCGGTGGTCTACAGACAATCTGGGACCAGTAGCTGCTATCCGAGGTCGTAAATTTGAAGAACACGAAGTCCTCTTCTTAAGGTATCTTGACTAACAGCAGTGCCATGAACCACAGCAAGTTATATTTGGAGACTTCGTGCAGTAGTGAACCGTTCCCTCAGTGTTCGAAGCTTTAAAATTTAAAAATCGGCCCTCCACGGCATAAGTAGGTCGTGGCAGTGCCGTACTTATGCATAGGCACAATAGGCGCTAGCTGGGGACTTCGCCAGAAGAAGGACCTCAGCACCCCCCCCCCGTAAACAGAGTCCCACATAAAATTTAAAAAAAATCACTTGCTATTTGGAATTAATTGTTGTTTTTATTTTAATCAAGTGTACATTTCAGCGGATGATTGCGGCAAGAACCGAAAGGTAATTTTTATACCTTAACTAGTTTGATCCATTTATAAAGTACCAGCGGCAGCTCGCGGATCTTCGCTGAGAAGGCTAAGACGGAGATGCCGCTCGTGCTGCACTACTTACTCTTATAGAGGAAGTAAATATTTCGCTCCTGTTTCAGTCAAATATTCTTCTTGTTTGAGATTGGTAATTGTTTGTAGTTGGTAATCCATGTTTATCAGGTGATTTAATATGAGAAATAGACTGTAGTACTTCCTGATATCTATTTTTATTTTATTTACTGTACTAGTTTCGTATTCTTCTGTAGCCTCCTCGCCGAACATCCTCAAGCCGCCGCTGTAAGAACTATTTAGAAAAATTTGCCAACTGTGGCCCAGGTATAACAAATTACCTATCGCACAAAACCTGTGATAAATTTATACTACATCTAATGACTAATAAAACCATAAACACTTTAATTGCTGAAGCAAAATAAGTTATTATTATCGATTTGACTCCCGATATATATGTCATATTGACCAATTAGTTTTAATAATCAGTTATGTTTTAAATTGTATCCCCTACAATTTTTAATATCCAAAGTTAATTGTGTTAATTTATTAAAAATTATATATTCTAAATGTTCTGCATCATATTGATCTATTTGCAGAAAACCAAAAACCTTTCCTTCAATTCGTTATTTTTTTTTGGGAAATATATTTTTTTTTTTTCGTATTTTCTTTTTCTGAAACGCAATAGTTGAAATTCTTACGGTTAATAATGGGTATGCCTAGCTTTCATATGTATTTCTTTCAAAATGTTTGGAGCCTTCCTACGTTATAGACGTGTTATTTTGCAGTTTTTCAAAGGTTTTTTTTTCGGGGTGCGGTTTCACCCTCTGTTTAAGTAGGATTAACATAAAATTACTTTAATCTGTTAAGAAATAACCCCCTACGACACTACTATCAGCAGATTTACGATATCGTGTCCCATTAATGAGATATGATTTTTCAAAATTTTACCAAAATAATTTTACCTATTTTGATGTTTCTTTCACGTTTCTTTTCCTTTTCAATTGTAATAGTTGAAATACGCTTAATAAAGGGTATAGCTTTAATTTGTAGTTCAAAATTCCTGGAACCCTCCCTACGGTTTTAGGGCGCGTCATTTGATACCAGCAGTAAGACATTTCTCGGGGTGCTATTTCACCCTCTTTTTTTAAGTATAAATTAACGCAAAAGTCATCTAATCTGTTCAAAAGAAACCCCTCTGCCAGTTTTCTAGGGGTACATTTTCTGATTTGGCGCCGAGTTTTTGAGATATGATTTTTAAAATTTGCCTCAAAATTTGCATCCTTTCAATAGAGATTTAAAACAAGATTAAACGGTTTTAGGGAGCGTCACTTAGCACCTCTTGTAAGACATTTCATCCTCTGTTTTGGGTAGGTAGAAGTAGAAGGAATAGAGCAATTTCTGACAATTCTTTGTAAGGATTTTCTTTATTTGAATGTTTATATTCATTAACTTCCGACCAAAATGAAACTTAAATGTACTAAAATTTGTATAAAATGCAGTTTAATTACTCAACAGTATTTTTTATAAATTAAGAATATTGAACTTTTTTCTTACAATTTTCAATTTTTTACGATTTTTTTTATATTCTGGCTAGAGTTTTAATCTTACTACAGGAAAAATTAAAAACATATATGAACTGTTTTGATTAGTAAACAGATGCAAACGTATTACGCAACGATTTTGGTTTTTTTACCATTTTTGTTTTATTCCAGCTAATATTGAAATCTTAGTGCATAAACAATTTTGAAAATAGATAACTTTAGTCTTCATCGGAATTTTTAAAGTAGGTAAACTGCTTTGGTTAGTAAACAGATGCAAAATAATTTATTATCATTTCCAAAACAATTACGCAATGATTTAATTTTTTTTACATTTTTTAAATTCCAGCTAGTATATAAATCTTACAATTAGTGCAGGAACAATTTTGAAAATTTGTAACTTTTGTCTTAATCGGAATTTTTAAAGTCGATTAGTTAACAGGTGCAAACGTATTTGTTACCATTTGCAAAAAGAATGAAAGAAAATGAAATTTTTAACTTATTTTATAGTTAACAAATTTTATGGGGCCTCAAATATTTTTGTGAATAGGGCCCATAAAATTTGTTAACTATAAAATAAGTTAAAAATTTAATTTTCTTTCATTATTTTAGCAAATGGTAACAAATGCGTAATGTATAATTTTTAATAAATTAACAAATTTTATGGGGCCTCAAATATTTTTGTGCCTAGGGCCTCCAAATAGGTAAGTACGGCACTGGCTCGTGGTCTGCCTTGACCAGGTCATCGAGCGTGATCGTTGGTCTCTATATACCTCTGCAGAATCCTACCAACCGTTGTATGAGACACTCCATATCTTCTACTAAGTTCGCGACTTGTTCTTCATTGGACAAAGTTACAATTTCAACACATTCATCACGATTTTAATTTTGTGTAGCACGTTGCATTGTGAGCAGATGTATCGCACAAATGACAATTATCGTATCTATTGATAAGACATGTGAAAACCAATGCATACTTTTATTTTAGAAGCGAGGTTAAATTATTGGAAAAACATACTACTTATGAAAAGCTGTTATGGCTTCGAGATTAAATAAAGAGGACAGCTAAAACCTACAACAGGCGTAACAATAAACATTATTATTATACTTCTAATTTATGAATTGGAAAACACATAATATTTTTTCCATATAAATCAGAATGTATAAGTGGTGCGTTAATTTTGCGGTTAAGGGCCGCTTTTACAATCGTCGGATAAATGATGGTTAACTTATACCCTCTTTAACTAATCCCATCGTTTATCTCTCAGTTAACGCACGTTGCCTTTTACAAACGCTTAGATAGATTTTCTCCCGAAACGCCAACGTTGGCAGCATTGAGGATACATGCGGTTGCGCAGTTTATAGAATTGGCATTTTTCGTTTTGCTTGCGGAAAGGTTAGAAAGTTGTGTTTGTAATCATTGATGCGACCCTTGACCCCCTCGAGCTTCTTTTCAATATTCCACCTAGAAATATGCCAGAATGCATGTTTTTTAGAAACTAGTTTATCGCCCTCTAACGGCCCCTGTATGTAATACCGATTGCAGATTGCTATAATGCCGGTATGGTGCGTGTGCTTGCTGTGCGCATTGCCCGAGATTTATCTGCTGCTCCAAGCTCCGGATAAGATAACTGCGAGTTATCTGCTTCTTAACCCTAACCCTGCTTTAACTAGGCATTGTAAAAGCGTATTTTCGCATTTAATCCGGAGATAGTGTTAACCTTAATTTAACCGACTATTGTAAAAGCGGCCCTAAGTGTATTTAATTTAGATGCTATCACATCTGAATTTAATATTTCCCAGTTATTTCATCTAATCAAATTAGCGAGTTTGAATCAAATCAATTCAGCTAACAAATTTAGCGATATACTAGCCAGTATCGGTGACATACATTTTTATAAATAAATCATTTTTTTATACATAAATAATAAATCTTGAACCGTAATGTTGCAATTGAATAGGGTATTTTTATTGTTCTGATTAAACAGCATTTTGTCCCAAACAACCTAGTAAAATGCTGTTACGTTGATTTGTATTTTCTTCAACCTCTTATCTGTCCATAACTTACTACTTTGTTGTAAAAACCTTTTTCTTTGTATTTCTTCGCCCCCCTAAAGACGCAATTTCGAGTGCGATGGAGCTCTAGTTATGTCGCTGAATTTAGAAGGGTGTTACGTCTTGTATGTAATTTTTATCGTATGAATATAAATATAAACATAAAAATAATTATCACATCCTAAAAGAATATTAAAAATTAAAGCTAATCTACATCGAATATCTGAGACAGTTTTACAATTATTAAATCGAAAACTATTTTTGGATCGTAGAAGTTAAACAAATGTAAGCGTAACATGGGGACTCCCGTTTAAACAGAACTATTTTTACCAGTTTAAAACTCATTTATTCCTATATCTAATATTTAATATCTAATATCCGTTATAAAACGTAAAATTGGCCTAAAATTGGAGTAAGTGCCGTTTTACACGAATAATCACTTATTCTTTATTTTTTAAATCTACAGATTCAGTTATTAAGGCTAACTTAAACTCTATATTTGTTACTTAAATAATTATATTCTACATATCTACCCAATTGAATTAGTTGTGCAATTTCATTGACTACATGGCAGCTAAATAGCAATTTATTTTTTGGTACAACTTTCAATGCGAATCTCATGAAGATTGCTGAATATAGACATAATGCTAAAATCAGAAAGAAAACAATTAGAATATTCTTAAACGTTAAGTGTTACAAACTTTGTGTAGATAAATTAAGTATAAAATTAAAAATCCGTAAAATGTGTGGCAGTTGGTAGACCTGGGTCGTCCGGAGTAGGAGATCCGACCAATAGAAGCACGAAATTTTGTACCGAGGCGGGCGATGAGGACACACAGCTACCACACCACCGCTGTCTAACCTGATCGTCTTGCCACCAGTCGCCATCAGTAAGTTTAACTATACTCGGCGCACCGACCTGGTGGTATGATCACGTTGCGTTCACCCCGCGTCCTCGTGACAGTTCGTCGAGACTTTATGAAAAGCCTGATTCACACAGCCTTGCCACATTTTAATTCTGTGCCGGAAATATAAATCTTTCTACTTTAATCCACAAATACTAACTATTCACCACTTTCTAATGAATTGTAATTTAAAAAGGCTGAACGTAATCACTACATTTGAATAAGAAAAACAAGAACACATGGCATACAACGGGCCTGATTAAAAATTTCGGCTGCGTGACACACGCTTCACATGCGTTTGCGTTGACCAATCAGCAAACATCACGCGAAAATCACGCAAACCCATAATACCACCGATTCGGCGCGCTGAGTATAACGCAAACAAACTTGATTTATAAACTATAACTACTTACCGATTGTCATGTTTCTACTAATATATTTAGGATCCTCTTTAATATCGTTGATTGTAGCAATAGGAATAAACCAGTTAAAAACTGGACCCCAGAAATGTGTGCTGTAATGTTTTTAATATCAAAACAAATTTCCTAATTATAGATAATGTCACTTAAACCTCTTTGCGTAGTCACGGTATTCCTTGCTATTAATCTGCACCAATAGTTTTCGTGCGATATTCATGATGTGTTACGAATTGAATGAAGCCAGTTTTCTGTTATCTATATTACTCGGAGATTAAAATAGCATAAAAAACGACACTGGCGAGATTACCCTGATTTGATTATTATCAAACACACGGAATATGAGAGCAATGCCATATGGTGATTTTTCGGCGCCAGGAGCAGATATTTAGAACTCAACTAGATATGTATTAATGTTTAACAATTCAAATTTTTAACTTTTCTGTATGATATACAGAAAAGTATTGTTTGTATTCTAGACAAAAGTCTAATAAAAAAATCAATAAATAATGGATAATTATAAATTATACTACAATTATTTTCATGCTGAAAATAGCAATGCTATCAAAATACAAGGTTGACACTTTTTATTTGCACACAGCCACCAATTAAATGATTAGGTTATAAGTTCTAAACTAATTAAATAAAAAAATGGTGATGTGGCCATCATGTTACTTTCTCCGACTCGATGGTATGATTTATATTTACGCTTTCATGGTTTATTTTTAATTGAAATCATATTTTAAATGTACATTGAGCGTTGCGTAAACTAGGATGAAACTGACGTTTAAAACGTCAAAATTATGAAAGATGGAAAAATTATACTTCAAATCCAAAAACTCGGTTTACTCACAAACGAACGATATTTTGAAGAAAACTTATTCTTTAGAAGTTGTTCATTTTGGCATTCTCTACAATTATTTTTCACATAAATTTGCTGTAATTATTATGGTTTCATAATTATAAACCAAAATTTTTAAAAAAATTAATAATTTTTTTTCTCAAATAGCAATGATTTTATGAAAAATATTTTCAAGCAAAAGATGTTCATTTCTTTGTTGTCTTTAATGCTTGTTTGAATATTTTTGTGATATTTTTCATATTTAAGAAAATATTGGCAAAAAACAAAAAACAGTTAAGGTAAACACCCACTTCCGGTGTACGAAATTTTACCAAAAGCTTTTCAGTTCTTCGGATTATCAAATAAGACGTATGTTCAAAGTTTCATATCAATTACTCTGTTAGTTTTTGAGATACAGCGCACACAGGCAGACACACACACAGACACACACACACACACACACAGCCACACACACAGACACATTTTTTTTCCCAGAAATTGTTGAAATAGTATCTAGGGACCCCAAAACGGATATTTTCGCAAAAAAAAATTTGAAAAAAAAATCACGATCACAATACTTTCTCGTACTTCGTAACGGAGAAAGTAAAAATAATCTATCTATAATAAACAAGGAAAGTATTTGTTTCAATAGATTATTTGTTTATTTATTATAGTCTTTGGCAGTCTTATGTTGCAGACAGTGGCGTGTGGTGGAATTTGAAAGCAATCAAGGAAAGTGAGTTAAATTTACTTACCTATTTATAATGAAGTTCTATTCTTCTATTTTCTTTTAAAAATACATGTATAACGTCTTCATAAAATTTTGGGTTTTGAGGTTCTTGGCAAGATCCTTTTTACTTTCTCCGTTACGAAGTACGAGTGTGTCTGCGTGTCTGTGTGTGTGCGCTGTATCTCAAAAACTAATTGAGCAATTGATACGAAACTTTGAACATAAGTCTTATTTAATAATCTGAAGAACTGAAAAGCTTTTGGTAAAATTTCGTACACCGGAAGTGGGTGTTTACCTTAACTGTTTTTTGTTTTTTTCCAATATTTTCTTAAATATGAAAAATATCACAAAAACATTTAAACAAATATTGAAGACAATAAAGAAATAAACATCTTTGGTTTAAAAATATTTTTCATAAAATCATTGTTATTCGAGAAAAACATTTTTTTATTTTTTTTATTTGTGGTTTATAATTATGAAACGATAATAGTTATAGCAAATTTATGTTAATAATAATTGTAGAGAATGCCAAAATGAACAACTTATAAAGAATTTTTTTTCGAAATCTCTTTAGTTTTTCAGTAAACTAAGTTTTAGAATTTGTCTACAATACGCTAAATGTACATTTAAAATATGATTTTAAATAAAAATAAACTATGAAAGCGTAAATACAAATGATACCATAAAGTCGGAGGAAGTAACATGATGGCCACATTACCATTTTTATATGATAAATCAATGCGCGAAAATCTAAAGTTCAAGCCTCCGTGGCGCAATTGGTTAGCGCGTTCGGCTGTTAACCGAAAGGTTGGTGGTTCGAGTCCACCCGGGGGCGCTTCCCCTTTTACTTTCTTCGTACGGTAAAAAAATATGGAAAGCATCACTAAAAACCCATCATTATCTCGGGCAAAGTAACGTACGTGTTGACTACAAGAATAATTTTACTTCCTTTGCGAAGAACGGCAAAGTTTATCGTGACAATTTTCCGAACTGTTACTTTCTCCGTTACGGAGTACGAGAACAAATTGTTATCACAAAATTTTAAAAAGTGTCGGAAATATCCCTTTTGAGCCCTAAAGGCGATTTAAAAAAAATGTGTGTGTATCTGTGCGTCATGTATCTCAAAAACTTATAGAATAATTAACATGAAACTTTTAACATAAGCCTTATTAGGCAATCCGAAGAACTGAAAAGCTTTTAGTTATTACAAAAAAATGTTCGTGACTATGGTTGTGTGTCTGCTGCGGACAACTCAAAAATTGACAAATTTTTTCAGATCAAACTTGGAATATAAGCCTTATCCGAAGAACTAAAAACTTTTGGTAAAATTTCATACAACGGAAGCGGGTTTTTTGTTTTTATCCGATATTTTTTTTTAAATACGTAAAATATTAGAAAAGAATTTGAACAAATATTCAAGGCAGAAAATGTGGATCATTCAATCGGAGAAAGTGACATGATGGCCACATCACAATTTTTTATCGATAATATATTCAAATTTGTTTTTTTTTCTCCTGTAGAATTTCTCATGAAGTATTTAATGCGTTTTAAAACTGGAAAACTGCGTTCTACCGAAGCACTGGTAGCTGGAATAGTTAACACTGATTCGCAAAGTCAAGTCACCCAATATGCTTTATCTAGTCCAGTTTCTTTTAAAAATTGTAACATTCCTACACTCCTAGATTTTTTGTAGCTGCTTCAGGAGTTGTATATAAAACACAAAGGTGAGATCGCAAAGCATGTATATCAAAAAATATATATAATTAACTTCTAAGGAATGTAGGGCTTCTTCAGCAAAAGGTAAATCTCTGTACTAATTAAAATTTCACAATTCCACAAATTTTAAATCACTAAAATTTTTAAATCTGTCTCTTTGTTGAAACATATTTTCAATTATTTCCACAAAAAGTTGCCGATTCGAAGTTGTAAGATGTCAATTCAAAGACGTTTGTTTTGAGGTTGCGAATTTTCAGTCTTCGTTCTATTCCAGAACAACTCAAATGTGTCTCGATGTCGAAGGAGATTTTGTTCAAACTCTGCAATTTTTGTAATACAAAAATTAATATCATTTGATTTTGTTTGTAAAATATCGTACATAATAATATGGAAAAATGTCGTAAAACAAGTTGAGTAAACAATTAAAATTGGAATCATTCTTTAA
The DNA here is from genome assembly GCA_910593695.2 of Ocypus olens. Taxonomy (NCBI): domain Eukaryota; kingdom Metazoa; phylum Arthropoda; class Insecta; order Coleoptera; family Staphylinidae; genus Ocypus; species Ocypus olens. The sequence goes on from OU343058.1 coordinate 35,297,547, forward strand.
TAACTCTAAATAATAATATGTCTTTAATCCATGGACTGTACACAATATTTACATATAAATAAAATAAACAGTATTGGATGGGTCTTAAAAATACACAAAAATAAAAATTAATAAGTGCAGTATAAATTATGTTATAGGTTCATTCAAATCGTAGAACAATTTATCTAGTAAAAAATCTTTAAGTTTTTTCTTAAAAGTTATTTTTGATTTGTTGTTTTAAATATCATCAGGAAGGTTATTGTAAAGTTTAGGCCCTAATACATTTGGCGAACATTTTGTGATATTTAAGCTGCAGCGCGCGATGTGGATATCATTGACATGTCTAGTACCATATGCATGTATCTCATTATTTACAATGAAGTTGTGTTTGTTTTCATATGTGTATAACATTAGTTCATACATTAGTAAACACGGATAAGGAAGAATCTGAAATAAGCGAAAATATGGCTTACATGATTGAGTTTGAGGTACACCAGCCATAGACCTAATAATTCTTTTATGTGCAGCAAATACAGAGCGCCAATATACTGAGGTACCCCAAAAACATAAACCATATACCAAATGTGATTGAGCATTTGCGAAATAAACATGTATTATCTGTGGCGTATTTAATAATTTTTTCAAGCACTTCATTTGATATGAAGTTTTATTTAAACTTTTGATGACACTATCACACTGTTGTTTCCAGTCATTACAACTATCGATTTGCAGTCCCAAAAACTTAATTGTATTGCTGCAGTTAATTAATGAGTTATTTAAATTTCCATTCATGTTAAGATCGACTTTAGATTGTTTGGTTTTAAATCATATATATGAAGTTTTATTTGAATTTAGCGAAAGTTTATTGTCCAAGAACTAATTATATAGACGGAGCAAGGTGTCATTACATTTCGTAACCAATATCTGGTCATCTCAATCACTAACAACAGTCGATGTATCATCGGCATATAAAGGGTGTTTTTTTAGGAGCTTGAGAACTTTAAATAATAATACAAGACAGAAATATTGTTGGAATTATTAGTTATTATTATAATCTGGTAGATAATTTCATAGCATTTATTTTTTAAATATGATTTCTGACATGTGTCCTCCGCGGCTACGAGTTACAGGGCCCATTCGATCAGTCCAATTTCTCACTATTTTTTCCAATAAATCTGGCCGTATGGCGTCAATGGTGGCTTGAATATTGGCTTCCAATGCTTTAAGAGTTGCTGGTTTGTTGGCATAAACCAATGACTTAACATAGCCCCATAAAAAGTAATCGAGAGGCGTTAAATCGCACGAACGAGGGAGCCAGTTAACAGGACCACTTCTGGAAATAAAGTTGTCACCAAATTGATTTTACAATAAATTGATGGTTAAGCACGCTGTATGGCAGGTCGCGCCGTCTTGTTGGAACCAAATGTTGTCGATGTTTAGCTGATTAATTTTTGGAAACAAAAAATCAGTCAGCATGGCTCGATAGCGCTCGCCATTCACCGTAACGGCAGCTCCTTCCTCATTGCGAAAGAAATAAGGACCGATGATGTAAACCGCACCAAACAGTCAATTTTAATGGATGTAGCAGTTTCGTTAGTGGCTTCAGGATTGTCAATTTTGCTTATTGATGAAGCCATTTAACCAGAAATGAGCTTCATCACTAAACACAATTCTTCGATAAAAATACTCATTTTCGGCCAGTTTCAAATTAGCCCAATCAGCAAAAATGCGACGTAAACGATGGTCATTTGGCTTTAATTGTTGCACGAGCTGTATTTTATAGGCACGTAATCCAAGATCCTTACGTAAAATTTTCCACGTAGTCGAAGGACAAAGGCCAACAAGTTGAGAACGGCGATGAATAGACATTTCGGCGTCTTCTTCAACACTTCGCGATACATCAGCAATATTCTCTTCGGTACGCACATTTCTTTGTCTTGATGATTTTGAATCGAGAAGAGTAAAATTAGTGCGAAAATGATCAATAACTGCACGAATTGCTTGCTCACTAGGCCGATTATGTTGACCGTAAAATGAACAAAGTGCTCTATGAACTTCGCGAACAGTTTTATTTTTTTGAAAGTAAATTTCCACAATTTGGAAGCATTGTTGTGGCGTTAAACGATTCATGATGAATTGCCTAACCTTGCTGAATAGAAATGTCAACACAGTTTGACATTCTCATTGAGTATAGATAGACAACTACCATCGAAACTTCTCATGCAGCTAAAAAAACACCCTTTATAAATATATCATGAGGCACAAATGAGGCACAAATGTATCATTTATAAATATAATAAATAAAATTAGTCCTAAAATAGACCCCTGCGGTACCCCCAAACTAACGTTGTAAGGGTTTGACAGCGTGCCTTTGTTATTCTTATGATCTTTAATACGAACACTCTGGCTCCTATTTTTCAAATATTGGCGGAACCAACGTTGAGCAACTCCTCTAATATAAAATACCGTATTTATCCAGTTTTCCCAATAGGGAAAATAGGAAATTTAATATCAACGCAGTCGAATGCCCGACTGAGGTCTAAAAAGAATCATACCGGAAATTCACCACTATCTAGATATTTAATAACATTATCATAGAATTCATGAATGGCTGGCATTGTAGAGCGTCCACGTAAAAATCCATGTTGGTTTTTGCTTAGTACATTATTTTTTTTAAATAAATTTTAACAATCGGTCCATCATACAAAGTTCGAATATTTTGTAAAATACCGAGACTAGCAAAACAGGTCTGTAGTTATTAATATTTTGTCGATCTCCTTTCTTATATATGGGGGTAACTATGCTAAATTTTAGTTTGCTTGGGAATGTGCCTGTTTCTAGTGAAATGTTCATCAGATATGTCAATGGCTGTAATAATTGATTGGCAGCCTTTTTAATAATGTGATCTGGTACATCATCAAAACCAGGTGATCGATTAATTTTTAATTTATGTGATAATTTACCACATAATAATAGATGCGATAACAGAAAATCGATAATTAATGGGGTAGCTTGACATTACAACAATGTTTTGCATTGTCATAATAGATAACAGAAAAACGGTAATTAGGTGAGTAGCTTTTAAGGTTATAAAAACATGATGTTCATGACGTTACGTCACTGTCATTAAGTTTCAATTTTTATTATTACTCTTGTAGAAAACCAAACTATTCAGCTTGTAATAAACCATAACTTTTCCTGATCCTTATTATTATTATTTCATTCGATAAATTATCAACAGTAATATAACGAGTGCTTATGATTTTGCCGGCAATTATTAGCGGCAGGATCACGATTGCTTGTTGCGACGAAAATCGGCACGACTGCGAAGCAACAAGCAACAGTGATCCAGACGCTAATAATTGCCTAGGAAAAATCAGTCACGAGTTAGATTCGAGAAGACAATTGGCCGAACAGAAAGTTCACACTTCATAATTTTAAAAGTTAAATTTAGTTACACCAAGTGTCAGACGTGTATTAATCTGCGCCACAATAATTGTAGTAAAAATGAACTTACCAAGAATTTGAGAAATGCCTATAAATACTATTACTGATGAAAGCACCAACACTTCACCCGAAACTACAAACAGATCGAATTCAGGAACAAAGTGCTTAAAAGTCGGGCAATAGCTGACGTTTAGATGTTATAGTGTACTAACGCGTTGCTAGGCAATACCAACATGAGAGATTATCTGGTTAGATACCACCCAGGGTCAATTGCCATGCATAACATGGACCGTGGTCTGTTACGCATCGTAATTAGAATTTTATTGGATCATGTAATCAACGTTATTTGATTTCATGGGTTAGTAAGTAAATGAGGGCAATTGTCTACCCAAATATACCGCGAGCTTGGATGAATTATCAAAAACACATTTTTTTCGTACCTTTTACCTTTTAGTAATTCATCTCAACATAACATTTGTTGTCAACTGGTTATTGTCTTGTTAAATTACTAGGTAACAAGGTACTCAAAAAACAATTTTTTGATAATTAACCTCGATCTAGGTATATTACTACTGATAAGTTCTTTCATAAATAAACAACCAATCAGATTGGTCCATTTCTGTCGAACGCCGCACGCTACAGAAACTTAGAACGTCAATGTCACTGAGAAAGGTAAGACCCCGCGCGTCAGGGCGATTTGTTAAACTTAGGCTGATAAGACCCCCGCTGTCGGTGTCGATGTTCAGATTTATATCATATTCATAGATACCCTTGAATAAAAAATTACGATCGATCTGTCAACGTATAAACAAACATGTCTGAATCACGCTTCGGGACAGAATGCGATGAAGCAATTAATAATTTAATTGAAAAAACGACACCAGAAAACACAGTAAAAAATAAAAAATACGTATGGAAACTGTTCCAACAATTTTGTGAGGTACGAAAATACGAATTGAATGGCAATAGATCGATTGAAGAAATTGCCTTGATGTTGAAAGATTGGGCTGTAAATATGAAGCAAAGTAATGACTACAAGGAGTCTACTGTTAAAACAATCTGGAACATAACTGCCAAATTACTACAAGAAAAATATAACACGGAATTTAAAATAAATTTGGATCCATTCAATAGCATCGTATTCAAACAAGCTCGTGACGCTCGTAACGCCAAAAGACGAATACTACAATCTGTGCCCGAAAAACGTAAGGTTAGTTCAGTACCACTAAGTACCTGTGAATATAATCAAATAATAACATTATGGAATCAAAATACACCAGAGGGATTGCAACGAAAATTTTATCACATTATTGCGGTTGAATTAGCATGGAGAGGTGGAGAAGCCGTTAATTGTTTAATTGATTATTTTCACGTTGAAAGAGCTAATGATGGTTCCACGACAGGAAGAATTGAATATAATCCTATTTTTAATAAAACTTGTCAAGGAGGAGCAAACAGTTGTGCAAGTAGTAAGTGGCTTGCTGAAAATTTAAATAAAGATAAATGCCCGGTTCGATTGTTTCATAAATTAATCTCAAAAAGAAGCAGAAATATTAAAACCAATAGATTATTTTTAACACCAAACCGTAATTGGAAAATGGATGAGGATATATGGTATGTCAATATACCACTTGGAAAGAACACTATTTTAAAATGGACGAAATCTGCTGCTGCAGCAATTGGATTAGATACCACTAATAATAAAATAACTAATCATTCCAACAGATCAACAGCTGTCAGCCATCTCGCTAAAAGTGGAGTATGTGAGCAACAATTGCTCAAAATTACGGGACACAAAAATGCCAATTCAATTAAACCATACTTAAATATTGACCAAACCCATCACGAGAAAATCATAAATAATATGCGTGTAACTAACAATACAATAGTACGACAAGAAATAGCCACCACCTCAACTAACTCAAGAAGAGATACGTCAGAGCAACCTACTTACTGTTTTAATCATTGTTCTTTCGAAAATTGTACTTTTAATTAATAAATAGCTTTTCAAGTTTTGTACATAATTCAAGAACTTATCTTACCGAATGTACCTCGGGCAATGATAAATTCGAGATAATTTTGACTAGTTCCCTCAAGTGTGTTGCTTTAAGTAATTGCCCTCCGCCTGGCGGCGGCGTCGGGCAATTACTAAGCAACACACTTTCGGGGTTTAGTCAAAATTATCGCAAAATTATCAGTGCCTTTGGGACATTATAGCTGATAATATACCTAACATTTCTGTTTCAGTATATGGTTCTAAAAACATACTATTTGAAACAGTTCTTATATTTGAATAAGATGACTGACTGGTTCCGAAATTCGAATGAATATTTAGTGGTTCACTGACAAACAAATTATTAAATGCTTCGGCCAAATATGCGGGATCAGAACAAATAGTCCCGTCTATGTTTAGTTCAATATTGTTTTTTTGAGCTTTGTGTGTACCAGACAGTTCTTTGATGACCTCCCATGTACTTTTTTGGGTATTTTCTGAAGACAATATTATGTTTTGATAGAAATATTGTTTTGTGTTGTATATTAGCTTATTATGTTGTTTCTTTTGTTTAAGGTATTCTGATTTATATTCAGGAAATGTTTTTTGTAATAGGTACGCATTATACAATTGTTTACTAGAGTTTATCACTGTAGAGTTTACAGCTTTTTTGTTTTCGCGGATGTTTGACTTAAAAAGTGGAAAACTCATATTAAAATGATGTAAAAAGATATTGTGAAAGATGTTAAATTTTTCATTAAAATCATTTGCTGACTACATACCTAGCCACTCTTTCTTCTTTAAATTGGTGATAAACTTGATCATATTAATATCATTAAATGATCTACTAGTCCTACTTTGCAATTTCTTAAAGAACGATAAATTTGTTTTACACAATAGTATTTCATGGTCGGATATATGATTAGGAATTGTAGCATACACCATGTCTGTTACCATATTGGAATATACCGGGTGTGGCACTTAAGACGCCTCGGACCATAGCTCCTTTACGATAAAAGCTATCGAAACAAATCTAAGTGGCGTACCAAACTTATGTTTTTTTAAATGGAATGCCCTATTTTTTATTGCAGATTTGGAAAGTGCTCGACGAGTACTTATTTTTTTATCTAACCTGTTATACCCTTCACTTTAGCGGTTTCGCTGTTATAACCCCTTCTTTCAAAATTGCGCCCCATTTTTGAGATTTTTTTGTAGAGAAACTAATTGACGCCGGCGCCTAAATTTTGAATTGAGGTACAGGTTAAGACCTCGTATACCTTCACATAATTTTTTTTCGGGTAATTTATGGCAAAAAAATAATTTTTGATTGATCTTCGCATGTTGTCATTTTTTCCGAAAATTTCAAATGGCACCCCCCTAAAAAAATTACGGCGTTGTACAGCCAAAACTCTAAATTTTTCATTGGTGTAAAAAAAATTACACATTGCATAACACAATTTCGGAGAAAAAAGGAATTTCATCGCAAATGTCGGGAAACGTTTTCCGTTCCCAAGTGTGCCATGAGAAAACAAAAGATTGGTAATTGTCAAAGTAAATTATTAGACGTCAGTAGCAGCCATAAGTCATTTTTGATAAACGTTCTAAAAATGTTCCGAACTCAAGAGGAAATGGTTGACATGATATTTATTCTTGGAGAATGTAACAAGAATTGTTTCTTGGCATCACGAGTGTACGCTGCGAGATATCCGCACAGGGCACATCCAAATGAACGTGCGTTTCAAAAAGTGTTGGAGAGATTTACTACTACGGGAAGTGTGAAACGGCCAAGGAGAGTTAGAAAGAAGGCAGTTATTACCGAAAATAATGAACTGCGGTATATCACCAGAAGTTGCGGTTATGCCTCCAGCAGGAAGGTCGTCATTTCGAACATTTAGTTTAAGTTGTTAAATTTGCTTTATCTGCATTTTTCATATCATGTTGAATAAATAGGTACATACTATTATGTTGACCGTATTTGTGTATTTGTTTTGGTACTTTGACAATTACCAATCTTTTGTTTTCTCATGGCACACTTGGGAACGGAAAACGTTTCCCGACATTTGCGATGAAATTCCTTTTTTCTCCGAAATTTTGTTATGCAATGTGTAATTTTTTTTACACCAATGAAAAATTTAGAGTTTTGGCTGTACAACGCCGTAATTTTTTTAGGGGGGTGCCATTTGAAATTTTCGGAAAAAATGACAACATACGAAGATCAATCAAAAATTATTTTTTTTCCATAAATTACCCGAAAAAAAATTATGTGAAGGTATACGAGGTCTTAACCTGTACCTCAATTCAAAATTTAGGCGCCGGCGTCAATTAGTTTCTCTACAAAAAAATCTCAAAAATGGGGCGCAATTTTGAAAGAAGGGGTTATAACAGCGAAACCGCTAAAGTGAAGGGTATAACATGTTAGATAAAAAAATAAGTACTCGTCGAGCACTTTCCAAATCTGCAATAAAAAATAGGGCATTCCATTTAAAAAAACATAAGTTTGGTACGCCACTGGAGTACGGCACGCCACTGATGATTAGAAATATTTTTAAAATATAGCGACGGTAACTATGCACCACTTTGTTCTTAGATTTTTTTCGATAGCTTTTATCGTAAAGGAGCTATGGTCCGAGGCGTCTTAAGTGCCACACCCGGTATATGATCGATACAAGTGGATGTCGTTTCTGTGATACGGGTAGGACCATTATTTATTTGTTTTATATTAAAAGCTTCTAGAAGGCTAGCAAGTTTATTCATCTGTATGGAACTAACCATGGTATCGATGTTAAAATCGCCACATAATATAATTGGTATCTTTACAGAAAATAAGCTTTCAAGCAGTGCCTACAGCTGAGATAAAAATATATTTATACAACCTGCAGACGGCCGATATATGGTAATGACATGGATAGTGTGAGTTTCATTGATTTGCCAAGTTACGCCACAAAGTTTAATTTATATTACCGGCAATTATCGTTTACTACGACCTCGGCCGTTATTCCGTGAGCAAGTTTTTACCACCAATTTTAGTCATAATAACTCCATGGCCCGTATTATGAGGTACGCGAATAAATACAACAATTACAAATGGTTTAATCTATTCCACTGCACATTCGAAAGTTTTAAATATACCATTAAACGCAATGCTTTCAATTAGTTATCTGTTATACAGGGTTAGTCAAAATGAATAGGACAATAAGAAAACTATTTTTAGACGAATGTATGTTTATTGTAACCAAACTACAGCTACGTATGGACAGATAAACTATCAAAGTTTTATTTGGCAACACACAAGTACGTTAATGCCGCTAGGCAAAATGGCGCAATCAGGCAAGGAGAAGGCGTTTTGTGTGATGACATTTGCTAAAACAATGTCAGTAATTACGGTCCAGCGACAATTTCGAGCCAAGTATGCCAAGGAACCACCTCATCGACATTCCATTGCGAGGTGGGTAAAGCAATTTGAGGAGACGGGCTGCTTATGCAAGGGTAAAAGCACAGGACGACCACGTGTCTCCGAAGAAACTGTGGAATCCATTCGTGCATCCTTTCAACGAAGTCCCCAGAAGTCGTCAAATCGTGCAGCCATGGAATTGGAAGTTCCGCAAAAAACTGTGTGGCGCGTGTTACGCAAACGTTTGGAATTAAAGCCGTATAAATTCCAAATGGTGCAGGCTTTGAAAAATGCTGACTATTCAAAACTACACAATTTTTGCGAATCAATGCAGCGAAGACTAGAGGAGGAAGGCTTTGTCAACAGACTGGTCTTCATTACCGCTGACCTTGGACGAGTTAAAACAGCGCATATGTGCTGCAATCGATGCCATTACGTCGGATGTGCTGCAACGGATTTGGAATGAACTGGACTATCGCCTGGACGTCTGTCGTGTCACAAGGGGCGGCCATATCGAACATCTGTGAAGGTGAGAAAAAACTTTGATAGTTTATCTGTCCATACGTAGCTGTAGTTTGGTTACAATAAATATACATTCGTCTAAAAATAGTTCTCTTATTGTCCTATTCATTTTGACTAACCCTGTATATCACTTTGTTTATACTCGTATCACTAATATAAATTGTATTACTTTTATATTCACGCACATATTATATACCGGGTGACCCAGAGATCTGTAAAAGCCCCATAACTTATTTGCTATTTGAGATATCGACTTCTAGTTTTCTTGAACTGGTACCCACACTTATTCTACATATTTTAAAAATATGTATGTTTTTGTACAGGATATCCCAATATACATAACAGAACAAAGTGGAACACCCTATATTTTATACTTTGTTCTGTTATGTATGTTGAGACACCCTGTACAAAAACATACATATTTTTAAAATATGTAGAATAAGTGTTGGTACCAGTACAAGAAAACCAGAAGTCGATATCTCAAATAGCAAATAAGTTATGGGGCTTTTACAGATCCCTGGGTCACCAGGTATATACTTTACATGATTTAATAACCTTGGCGGTAGAATTTTGTAGTTTTTTTTTTCACACTTACAAATTGTATTTTCTTTGTAAAAAGAGGTTTCCCGTATATATTTTAAATAAATAAATAAATAAATAAATAAATATTGTCTACACATACTTGATTTTATGTCTAATGATTTTGTGACTACATTCATATGCCTCCACATCGCAACACCACCGCCTCGACCGTTCCGTCAGTAAGAGGACTCTAAGATATAATTATTGATACTATTAGTTAATAAAAAAAATACTATCTACCCATGTTTCTGTCAGACAAATAAATTTAGTGTTTAACATGTTTTCATTAATGTTCCCTTCGAAACAAAACAACCGTTCGTATTCCGTGAAGTTGGATATATACAGGTGAGAGAGATAATTAATAATTTAGCTAACTCTAAAAGTGCCGATTCATATGGAATGACTGCTTCTTTATTGAAAACTGTAATTGATGTCATCCTTATACCGCTTACTAAACTCATAAACTTGTGTATAAGGACTGGTACTTTTCCAAAATCTCTCAAGTGTGCCACAGTAATTCCAATTCATAAGAAAGGCGATACAAACGACCCTAACAACTACCGGCCGATATCCCTCTTACCTGTTATATCTAAGATAATGGAAAAAATTATGTTTCTACAAATATTGTCTTACTTGGAGGATAACCATATTTTAAGTACTAAACAATATGGTTTTAGAAAAGGAAGATCAACGTGTGGTGCAGTGATGGAGCTTGTTATGAATATCTTGAATGGTTTTGAAGATAGTATGTCTACTGTAGCGGCATTCTTGGATTTGAGCAAGGCCTTCGACTGTGTCTCGCACGTTGTTCTTCTCAGGAAGTTATATTTCTACAACTTCCACCCGACTAGCTGTCGGCTTTTAACCTCATACTTATGCGAAAGGAAGCAAGTTGTACGAATTAGTTCTAAATGTTCTGATAAGGTAAACCTAGATCATGGGGTTCCACAGCGATCTATTTTGGGCCCTCTGCTCTTTTTGATTTATATTAATGATCTCCCGGAAGTAGTTGATAATATAATTTTATTCGCTGACGACACGACAACGTTCAGTAAGTCCAAAAATGTTACTCAAGCTCTGCAAAATAACATTCAGTCTCAAAGTTCTTTGACAGAATGGTTCATCTCCAACCTGCTAACTTTAAATGATGATAAAACAATACAATTAGTGTTCTCATTAAGTGATTTAAGTTTAACTCTCAATAATGTAAACTCAGCTAAATTTTTGAGACTTACACTTAATCCAAAACTTAATTGGCAGCTACATGGTGATGCTGTAACTAAAAAAAGCTCTAGGGTAACCTTTTTTCTTAGACAGCTATCAAATATGATATCGATACAAGCATTAAGATCAGTATATTTTGCCCTGCTACAATCGGTAATATGTTATGGTGTCCTTGCCTGGGGCCACTCTGCTATTTTAGGGCGTCTATTCGGCGCACAAAGAAGAGCTCTAAGAGCTATGAAGTCACTGAACTTTCGACATGACGTCAAAAACGAATTTGTGGAACTAGAGCTTCTTACACTACCAAGTATATACATAATCGAATGCATCTTGTACGTACGTATGAATATGACACAATATAAGTCGCATGGTGAAATGCATAATTATTCTACCCGATCGAGTCACCACATATGTCTTGAATATACGCGTTTAACTAAAGAATTTTAGTTAATTATTATGGTCCTAAGATCTTCAACCTTTTGCCAGAACCAATTAAGAAGCTGCCAATGGCGAAACTCAGGCAAGTCTTAAAAAAGTACTTCGTTACAAGGGCATTCTATAGTTTAGAAGAGTGTATTTCTAACGACTACGCCGATTTGATTATAAGTACTTAAATACTTTAAATGATTATTTTTTATTTATTAATGTTCAAACCAAATTTGTAAACTGTTTATTTACTTACATGTATTTTATTGATTTTATTGACAAGACACTTGTTTTTTAATATGTTGTGCTCGCGCCTGGTAATTTTATTTTTATATTTGATGTAAAATATAATAAAAATGTACCGTTATCTCTGACCTGTGTAAACATGTTCCATGTATTAACACCCAATAAATTATTATTATTATTATTATTATTATTATTATTATTATTATTATTATTATTATTATTATTATTATTATTATTATTATTATTATTATTATTATTATTATTATTATTATTATTATTATTATTATTATTATTATTATTATTATTATTATTATTATTATTATTATTATTATTATTATTATTATTATTATTATTATTATTATTATTATTATTATTATTATTATTATTATTATTATTATTATTATTATTATCATCTACTACAAGTTGATTGATGTTTTCATTTGTTAATGATCTTACATTTAATATATAAAAATCATAATTTGTTTCCGTAATTTCCTGGTTTACTGATTTGATTGCGTTATAAGTCATACTTGTTTTTTTCATTTCGTTAGATATACTAAAAATAGTGATGTGGCCATCATGTTACTTTCTCCGATTTGATGGTATAATTTATATTTACGTTTCCATGGTTTATTTTCAATTTAAATCATATTTTAAATGTACATCGAGCGTTGCGTAAACTCGGGTGAAACTGACGTTTAAAACGTCAAAATTATGAAAGATGGAAAAATTATACTTCAAATTAAAAAACTCGGTTTACTCACAAACTAATGAGATTTAGAAAAAAACTTATTCTTTAGAAGTTGTTCATTTTGGCATTCTCTACAATTATTATTAACATAAATTTACTGTAACTATTAACGTTTCATAATTATAAACCAAAAATTAAAAAAAAAAAAAAAAATTCTTTCTCGAATAGCAATGATTTTATGAAAAATATTTTCAAGCAAAAGATATTAATTTCTTTGTTGTCTTCAATGTTTGTTTAAATGTTTTTGTGATATTTTTCATATTTAAGAAACTATTGGCAAAAAACAAAAAAACAGTTAAGGTAAATACCCACTTCCGGTGTACGAAATTTTACCAAAAGCTTTTCAGTTCTTCGGATTATCAAATAAGACGTATATTCAAAGTTTCATATTTGAAATTGCTCTATTAGTTTTTGAGATACAGCGCACACAGACAGACACACACACACACACACACACACACAGACACACACACACAGACACAGACACACACACACAGACACAAAATTTTTTTTTCCAGAAATTGTTGAAATGGCATCTAGGGACCCCAAAACGGATATTTCCGTAAAAAAAAATTTTTGGAAAAAAAATCACGATCACAATACTTTCTCGTACTTCGTAACGGAGAAAGTAAAAAAGGATTGATTCCTACATTATCAGGCCAGATGTCTGGATTAACAATAATTTTCGCATGCTTTTTAGATACCGTTACTTCGAAGGAACTGTAAATGTCCGGTTTATTAGAGTTTTGTTTTTCACATATTGCTGGATCGATTTTTAGGGACTTCAAGTATTCCTGGAGAACTTCTGCAGTGGTTTCTGGATCCAAGTTGCTTATGTAATAGTGTGAAAGTCGCTTCCTTTTATTGGTACATCAGTCGCAGTTCCATAAATAGTCTTCCTCTTCTTGAAATTTGATGTTGATGAAATTATTTGGCAATGGTCGTTTTTATGAATTGTTTTTCTAAATCCTCTTCTCCTTTTTACGCTCCAATCTTCCAAACCGCACTCATCAATTTGGGTGATTGTATTATTTGATGTCGTAGTAGTGTTATTGTTGAGAGCCTGTTTGTACGATTTTACTTGGCTATTTATTTCTTTATTTACATCTGAATTATCGTTATCAGGGTATAATGTACTCATTATTTTATCCTCCTTTTTATTTTGATTTCTCCTCTCACGTTATTTTGTATTATCCTTGAGATTTTGAACATATCGGTGCGAATTTTTGCATTTGCTGACCCCTGGTGTTCACTAGCAAATGTAATTTCTGATTGTATATCAGTATTAATTTTCGTTAATATTAATTTCATCGTTGATAAGTGTATTTTATCCTTTAATTAGTGGAATTTGGTTAAATGAGTATCCATTTGGCCTAATCTTAACAAATAACGGTCAATTGTTATTCTAGTAAGTCCCTTTAATCGTTTAAGTGCATTATCCGAAAATCGCACATAACCTCAAACAATAACATTATAAATAATTCTCAAACTTATTTGTTTATTTGCCTAAATGTTCCGTGGTCTTCCTATGTTTGTACTTTGTTTGTCACCGCAACAGACTGTGCTGGTGCGACGTGTCCCCGTGTATTCCTCCTACAACTTTTTTATTTTTTTTCTCGTTCATTTTAATTAACTTCATATACGTATTTAATTAAATATGCCTAACTATTGCGGAATATGTAACCAAGGAATTACTCCAAGTACTCCCTCAACTAAATGCACCGGGCCATGTAATAAATCCATGCACATCCGTTGTAGCGGTCTTTCGGAAACTGACCCTAATAAGGTCCTTTCTAACAATAAGGTTATGTTATAAATGTGAGTTATCTAAATTATCCACAAGCTCTAATACTACACCATCATTTAGTATTGAGTCTCTGGATTTGTTAATAACAACTACATTAAATATTATGAGAGATAAAATAATTAATTCGATAACCACCCGATTTAACGAATTAGAAAATCGAATTTATCATCAAATCAAACAAACAATCAAAGCAAACTAGTAATTTTAATGAAATAAAGGCTCTTCTGAGCGACAATTTGAATAGCAATGACTCGGTTGAAACAGTTGTTAAACTCTTAACATTCAAAGTAAACCAGTGAAGATAATTAGAATTAGTAAGAGAAAGTCCGAAAATCACGTTAGACCAATGAAAATTATATTTAGGGACAAACACGCTGCAAAAGAGGTGCTTCGATCCAATACTCGTAATAATAATAAATATTCTCACTTCCGCGCTGATGAAACCGAGAAACAACGGGATTACTTTAAAAAGGTTCAAACAGAACTTGAATCAAGACGTGCAAATGGAGAAAGTGCTCTTAAGATCTCCTATAACAATGATAGGCCCTGTATTGTTACATCAAATGTAGAAGTTAAAGCAAGTTTATCAAAAAAGTAATCATTTATTATCAAAATGCTGGTGGAATACGCACCAAATTAAATAAGTTATTGTTAACTGTTAATAGCAATGATTACGACAATATTATTATCACTGAAACGGCTATTTGATGACATTAGTAATAGTACATTGCAGTTTTATAATTATAATATATACAGAACCAATAGAACCGTCAGCGGTAATATTCGAGGTGGTGGCATTTTAATCGCTATCAAAAAATGTTTTAGTTCAAAATTCATTATTTGTGATAATACAGTGGAACACTTGTTCGTTTCCACCACTATAAATAAGCGTCATTACATAATAGGTGGCTTATACAGGGTGTCAATTTGAAAACTTTCAATGCCAATATCTGTGAAAATAAAAGAGTTAGAAAAACGCAATTTGGTACAAATGTTATACAGGTAGGGGGAACTAGAACCAACATATTTTGGTTATGGGGTGAGCGACCCCTTGGGGCCCATTCACCCTAACCCCAAAATTTTAAATGGCATCACCCCTTTTGTGATTCCTTAAATTAAACATTTTTTTGAGTAGTATTCACCAGCACAAGAAATTCTTTTTAATTTAATACAGGGCCGAACAAAAAAGTATAATTAAAATAAATTCTGTTTCTATGAATTGCTATTTTATTTAATTGGATTCTTATAATTCATTCCATTTTGGGCTACAAAAAAAGGATAATAAATTTTTTTGCTACAAATACTCGAAGCAGTGGGCCAGGTTTCAACAAATAACAATCACCTATTTCAGTCAGGTGTCTAAATCGCAATTCTTTCAGCCACTGTAAACCATGTCTAATACCGGATAAAAAAGAAAATTAAATAGTGAATTCGTCTGAAATTATTTCACTTCGAACGTTTTTGAATTTGATGTACAATCTAACATACCTGGCTGCAATAAGTGATTATTATTTGTTGAAACCTGACCCACTGGTTCGAGTATTTGGAGAAAAAAAATTTATTATCATTTTTTGTAGCCCAAAATGGAATGCATTATAAGAATCTAATTGAATAAAATAGCAATTCATAGAATCAGATTTTATTTTATTTATGCTTTTTGTTTGGCCCTGTATTAAATTTTAAAAACATTCTTGTACTGGTGAATACTACTCGAAAAAACGTTTAATTTAAGGGATCGCAAAAGGGGTGATGCCATTTAAAATTTTGGGGTTAGGGTGAATGGGGCCCAAGGGGTCACTCACCCCATAACTAAAATATAGTGGTTCTAGTTCCCCCTACCAGTATAACATATGTACCAAATTGCGCTTTTCTAACTCCTTTATTTTCAGAGATATTCGCATTGAAAGTTTTCAAATTGACACCCTGTATATTGTTCCTAATTCTCCCGCAACATTATACCAATCTCATTGTGACACGATCGAAGATTTATTCAACACTTACAGTCACAAGCAGTTTATAATTTGCGGAGACTACAACCTCCCTTCATTGAAGTGGAATTCGAACGGCTTAATATGTAATACTCTACACCCAAATGATATTCAAGCCGATACAATCTTTAGTATGTATTCCTTCCTAAATTTAAAACAACTCAATACAATTCCTAACTGCAGAGGAAATTTTTTGGACTTATTTTTTTCAAATGTGAATTTTATTGAAAGTTATGAATCAAGTGACCCACTTTTGAAGACTAGTGAACACCACAAAGCTCATTGTTTATCTATGGATATCAATTCTTGGGAATCCTTACAATCTTGTGAAAAAGTCTACTTATATAAACAAGCTAATTATGATAGTTTAAACTCGCATCTTGCATCAATTGATTGGGAAGCAGCTTTAGACCATCCATATATTGATATTGCCGTATCTAATTTCTACAGAATTATTAAAACAGGAATGGATATGTTCATTCCAACAAGAAATATTTTCAAGAAATGTGACCGTTACCCTAAATGGATGAACACCGAACTAAAAAAACTAATTCAACTTAAAAAGCTGGCCCACATTAAATTTAAGAAGAGCGGTGCAAATGAAGACTATTTAATTTTTAGTCAGTTACGTGGTCAATGTAAACATTTAACTGAGTCTTTGTATCGGAACTACATCAGTCACGTAGAAATGGGGATTGAAGAAGATGCTAATTTCTTTTGGAAGTACATTAAGGAATTGAAGAAAGAAAATGGAATACCATCTGATATGCTGTACCAAGGTCATGAAGTATCAACTGCTGAGAATATAATTGAGTCGTTTGCACATCATTTTAAATCATGTTATTTTGATGAGTTACCGAATGGACCATACATGGAACCGATGGTCGACAGACAAGTTCCAGATAATCAACTTACTATCAGCCGAGAAGAAGTATTTAATCAAATTATGGCCTTGGATAACAGCTTCATCTCAGGTCGTGATGGAATCCCTAGCTGCATAATAAAACACTGTATTTTTTCATTAGTGACACCAATACACAGACTATTTCAAGCTTCTATCAACACCCGTAAATTTCCATCATTGTGGAAACATAGTTTTATTGCGCCAATATTTAAATCTGGCAGGCGAGACAGGATTGAAAACTATCGCGGAGTGGCAATCCAATCCATTATACCAAAGTTACTCGGATAAGATTGTAGCCGAGCAATTAATGTGGATTGCCCGATAGATAATTTCTATCGATCAACATGGTTTCATGCCTGGAAAGTCAACTTACTTATATACTAACAATTTTTGTCTGATGCCTTGGCGAATAACGAACAATTCGATGTCGTATATACGGATTTCTCCAAGGCATTTGATAGAGTAAATGTTGATTTATTGTTGCGTAAACTTAGAAGTCTTGGGTTTAACACAAATGTTGTAAGCTGGTTAGAATCTTTTCTAAATGGCTGTACACAATCTGTAAAAATAAATAAATAAATAATAAATCAAATTGTTTTAATGTTACATCTGTGGTCCCTCAGGGATCACACTGCGGTCCGATTTTGTTTCTGGTCTTCATTAATGACATTTGTGATATATTTAAGAACTGTAGGTATTTATTATATGCGGACGATTTGAATTTTTTTAGAATAATAAATAATCTTACAGATTGCGCCATGATTCAAGAAGATCTTGATAGACTAACAATTTGGTGTAACCGATATAAACTCCATTTAAACGCGGATAAGTGTGTCTCAATAACGTTTTGCAGGGGCCGAAACCAGATTGGGTTTATTTATAGGCTTAACAATAATGAATTACGCTGTGTCCCTCAAATGAAAGATCTTGGTGTGATATTTGATTCTAAATTAACTTTTTGTGCAACCGGGCGCGAAGTGAACACTTCGCGGCTCCTGTAGCGGCCGCGAAGTATTACTTCGCAGCCGTTACTTTAGCAACGGCCGCTAAACTAAATGTCAATTTTGACAATGACAAAAGTCGGAAGTTTTAAAAAGTTCAAGTTTGTGGAGTGTATACTCGATGTTAAAGTGTATGCTTAATGTACGAGAAGGAATAGATATTAGAAAGTTTATAAAATTAATTCCATTTTTAAAGAAGAAATCTGTTGGTTATCGTGCAAAAAAATCGAGAGTACTGACACGAGATCAGATAAATATATTTATAGAAAACGCTACTGATGAAACTTATTTGTTATGGAAGGTAATTATTATATTATTCGCTTTATAATAAGTTGGTTCATGAAGTGATTTTTAGGTCGTCTTAATTATGGGAATATCAGGAGCCATGCGCAGAGATGAGTTAGCCAAAATGACTACTTATGACATTTGTGATGAAAATTCTATGTTAATAGTTAACGTTCCAGATACAAAGACTGATATAAACCGTTCATTTACTGTCACAAATCCAGAATTTCTAAGGTTATATCGTAAATATGCAGCCCTTCGTCCTAGACATATTACTAACCCTCGCATATTTTTGAGATATCAAAATGGAAAATGTAACGCACAGGTTGTTGGAGTGCATAAAATTGGACAAATTCCCAGCTTAATCGCTCAACATTTAAAATTGCCATATCCTAAAGAATACACTGGCCACTGCTTTAGAAGAAGCTCAGCTACGCTCCTTGCCAACAGTGGTGCAGACATTTCGGTTCTTAAACGTCATGGTGGATGGAAATCCACTTCAGTTGCAGAGTCATATGTAGAAGATTCTATAGAAAATAAACAAAAAATTTCTAACTCAATTTCTGGCGTTGCAGTTGCAGCGAGTAGTTCGAATCCAAATGCTCGTGTGGTGTCGACTTCTAACATTTCATCAGTTTCAAAAACATTAGATTTTGTTAGTTCAACTTCTGGAATAAATATAAATAATAATACAAATTGTACTATTCATGTAAACATATATCCCAAATAAAAATGTTTCGTGTTTCGTTTGTGAATTCTGTAATTGTGAATACATTTCTAAATAAAAATGTCACTGTCATTGTCAAAATTGACATTTAGTTTAGCGGCCGTTGCTAAAGTAACGGCTGCGAAGTAATACTTCGCGGCCGCTACAGGAGCCGCGAAGTGTTTACTTCGCGCCCGGTTGCACAAAAATAACTATTTCGGACCCACATTATATCCAAGTGTAATAAAGCCAGAAGTTTATGGGGATTTATCTGGCAAACGTGTAAGAATCTGAATATTCAATGTCTGAAAATACTATGTTGTTCATTTGTGCGATCTCATTTAGAATATGCTACTGTTATTTGGAATCCATATTTATTGAGGGATATTAATTTAATCGAGTGCGGCCAAAAACGGTTTTTAAGATGCATTGAATTTAAAGTTGGCTAGCAGCATGTATATGGATCTTACAACTACATCATGTCTCGATTAAATATCCTTTCATTCGCTATGAGAAGAAAAATGAGCGATTTATGTTTTTTGCACGCCATCATTAATGGTCGGGTTTCCTCTGCAGATATACTAGGGTGCATAAATTTTCATGTAAATGTTAATAATCGCCGCACTAGAAATTTACCTATTTTTCGAATCACGACTCATAGTTCAATTTTTGCGTATCACCATAGTTTTGAACGTATATTAAGATCAGCAAATTATTTTAATCAATTTATTTGGTTTCAGTTATTTAATTCATCTTATCCCCACTTTAAATTTCAATTAAGAATTCATATTAATTAATCTATTCATTGTTATTATCTAAATTAAATTAAATTAATTCAATGTATATCGTTTTAATTTCTAAGTAGTTAGTTAACTTGTAGTAATGTTACTTATCAACTATTATGTATTAGTTCTTAAGCTTTTCACACATGTAATATTAGGTATGTATTATAAAGGGGTTTCCCGTTAATAAACAATAATAATAATAATAATAATAGTACTTACAGATCTCTCAATTATATTTAACCTCTTTTCCAGAGTTATTATTTTATCCTCCAATAATTTATTGACTTGCTTTAGAATGTTATTTTTATCAGTTGTTTTATTAATTATCTGCTTTAATAGACGATTTTCCATTTCATACCGACTTTCATTGTTGTCTTCTATCCATTCTTCTGCTGTACACACATGCCCAGGAGTTGCATCGCTTTTTCCCTTAGTATAGCAACCGGGGTGAAAGAATGCGCCACAATCTGTACACTTCCACTTGGTTTTCACCACTTCTTTACGACAGTATTTATAATTGCAAATATAATCACTTTGTTCACTTATTATTTCGGGTGGTTCGGAGAGCGACTCATCACTCGAAAATAATTGTTATAATAAATATCCTCTTGCGCCGTTTGTAGTCTCGGGATCCCAGTCGCTTTTGCCATTTAATATATTTTCAAAGAATTATATTTAAGTTTCTTGATAATCACAAACTGTACCCTTATAATTCCAGCGTGTTGAACATACGTTTAAAACAAATTAGAAACAACCTTACTTGTTGCAGAAAGCATTAAATAAATTCAATAAAACGAAATGTAGCCTGAATATATGAATATTCAACCTGTTCGTACGATATATTCAGGCTACATTTCGTTTTAGCGAATTTATACCTTTAGAAATCTTTTTTTATCATTTCAATTAACGCGTGCCTTCTCTTCGTCGATTTTGAGAAAAATTAAGACAATCCACCCAAGGTTCAAAAAAATACCTAGCATTCTTTAAAACTACCAACAGACTGGGATAGCACTAAATTCAGTCTATGTGCAAAACAGTGTACAAAAATGACGGTATTAAAAGTTTCTTTTACTTTAGCTTGGACTCCGCCTAAGTGTCCTGCCATTACAGCTGCTCCATCGTAGCTTTGAGCTACTAATTTCGTAGCACTATTAAGGTTATTTTGTACAATACTGCATATAATTTTATACATCGCTTCGGCCGTTCTGTCTGCCGTAATATCCAAAAATCCGAAAAACCTCTCTAGAACAGTTGCATCTTTTACCACATATCGCACAACCACAGAAAGCTGACATAAGTTAGTAATGTCTGTAGTTTCGTCTAAGATAATGGAAATAAATGCGACATTTTTAATTTCATTTTTAATTAAATATTGGATTGATGAGGCTGTTACTTGGTGAAATTCCATAATGTATGTGGTAAGTAAAACACGTGTGTTGAGAATTTTCACAAATTTTAATGTCGAAACACTGCGACATATGTTTCGCCACACAGTGGCTTCATCAGGCAGATGATAAATGGTAATACAACGTTACAATTGCGACTTAAATACTATATTGTTAGGGGGTGGGGAAGTTAGAGGGTGTTTAACGGGTTAGGAAACATTTACAAGTTAAGCGGTTATAAAAGATTTTATAAGAGTTTATAGGTTTAACAAAGGTGAATTATTTACATCGGTTTGATCATTAAGTAGCACACCGCGTTAATAATTTACCGATGTAAATAATTCACCTTTGTTAAACCTATAAACTCTTATAAAATCTTTTATAACCGCTTAACTTGTAAATGTTTCCTAACCCGTTAAACACCCTCTAACTTCCCCACCCCCTAACAATATAGTATTTAAGTCGCAATTGTAACGTTGTATTACCATTTATCATCTGCCTGATAAAGCCACTGTGTGGCGAAACATATGTCGCAGTGTTTCGACATTAAAATTTGTGAAAATTCTCAACACACGTGTTTTACTTACCACATACATTTTTAATTGTTTCCAATATTACACAACGTAAAGAGTTTATTAAATCGTTCTGAATTCAATTAGAGGTTCCGCGAAAAACTGTGGAGGACTGATACAGACGGTGGTTTAATGTTTCATCATATTTTGCCAAAATCCAATTACCTCGGTTTGAGGAGTCATGACCTACATCGTGCCCTCTAAAACCGAGTTCATGTTCAGTGAGATAACATGTCCTATTTTTATTAATAATTATGTTGTCTATGACTTAAACTGAGTTGAAAATCCAAAATCTGTTCAATACGTGTTTTGCCGAATGTTTTTTCTTTCAATATGGCTTTTAAATGAGATTTTCGTAATGCGTGTCTTTTAACGTTTTTTTGCAAATTATTCAAGTCGCAATAGCCGACGGACACAAATACAGATTTGTCATCAATATTAAATAAAATACAAGGCCAACAGAACAGTTTTTCAATGTTCTTGCTCCTGGTTAACCACTCGTTCTGTTCATAGTTATTTTCATTAAAATGTCTAGTAAAATTTTTCACTGTGGTAGTCAAATTTAAAATCGGAATCGGCCGACCTTCCTTTATTATATTGTATTTTTCTTGAAACACAAATTGAGAAAATCGTTATCTTTTCAATAAAACAAGAACTGCACATTCACATTCACCCACCGCAACTGTGTTTTTAAACTCTACGAGCCGCAGTGATCTTAACAATTCCGCCGTCATTTTAATACTAACGGTAAAGAAGCGGTCGCGATCGCCGCTTCCAGACGAGTCTGAACTTGCGGTTTAAAAATATAACTGACTCATCGATCACCGGCGCGACAGCGACATTCGAGCCGTTCCGATTCCGTCATAAAGAAGCGCGCAAGAACGCAGCGTCCAGACTCCAGAGGCGCCTGGCCCTGCAGCTTCAACACGCTCGCAAACATTTATGTTCACCATGGAGCGGTTTTTCCTCAACTATACTAAATAAAAATATTGTTCAGATTTACTTTATGAAAAATCATTTTACATTAATTTTTACAAGGGAAACACTACTTCCACCGCTTCTATGGACCACACGCCTCTGATAAACGCTATATCCTAACGAAATGACGTACCATATGGAAGCTGGCACCGTTAACGGCGCGCCGCGGCGTTACATTGGGAAACAAATGCATTTCGATTTTTCTCTATTCATTAAAGTTATGCAGGCGTTGTTTAACTTTTGTTTTATACTATAATGCTGACATGGTAATAACTCCTTAGCAACAAGTAACGTTAAGGTACCTTTAACAACACTAGTATTGTTAGGATAATCAAGTCTTGTTATTTATTTTAACGCAACTCGTTGCTATGGAGATATTAGCAAACAAATATGATTTCGCTTTTTGACGGTTTCCATTAAACATTTTTTTAAATTAAAAAATAGAAAAAGGATAAAATAAATCGTGTTACAACATACGTAACGTTATTTGCTTTTACCTACTCCCACTTTGTAACTGATGAATTACCGAACTGTTTTCACCAATCGTAAGCGACCCATTACGAATATATAGAGTATATATAAATGTTAAATGTTGTACATAAATGTGTAACATGTACTATTACCACTCATGTACCTCGCTATATTACAGAGTTTTTTTATTGCTTTTCAATATTCATCAAATGAATTTCCCTATTTGTCAAATAAATTTCACGCATGTCAATTTTATATCCAAAGCTTTCCCTATTTATCAAATGACTTTCACGATTTGTCAAATGCTTTTCCCTCTGTTGTATATTTTCGTAATAACGCTGAGAAACGGCAACAAATCAGTTTATTATGAATTATTATACATAAAAATAAGGCAATACATATTTTGTCAACAAACAAGTTTATACTTTTAAGATAAAATTTTGTTCCAATCACTCAAATATGAAAGTCTTTGAGAGCTGTAAATCCGGATATTCCTCCAAAGCTTTGGCTTTCAAATTTGCAAGAGTCAAAGTGCAATCTGCGTTTACCCAATCACACAACAGTTGTTTCTGTGCTTCAGACAATACTCCGGTATGTTTTTTTGCTGTTTCTCCAGAATTTTTGTAGATAGAGTAAATTTTTCTTACCGTATTATCTTTTACACCGAAGTGCACGGTGACTTGTATACTGCTTAAGCCAGTATTGATTTGCCTTATTATCAGGCCTCTTACTTCATTACTGATTTTCGACTTCCTGCGTCGTAAATTATTTTCTTCCATTATGACTGACAGGGAAATATATTTGACATATAAGGAAATTGTTTTGATGTAAAGCGAAACTGCTTGATAAATAGTGAAATATATTTGAAAAATATGAAAGTCATTTGCCAAATAGGGAAATCCATTTGACAAATAGTGAAAAGCAATAGAAAAACTCTGTATATACTTATCAGACAATTACAATTAACGTCCGCGGAGTCCCTCTGCATTCGTCTGTTCATCTTTAAATATCAAAGGTGACAGTGACATTTAAACGATTACAACTTATTAGTTAAAATAACAATAACCGGCACGATAAACTCCACACTATGGCTTATTGGTACTTCCATCGTAATGGTATCTTAGTAGATTAACACTTCAGAGTGAGTACAACAATCCGTATCCTTAAATTTGTTCAATAAATGTATTGGACAATATATTATTCGACGGAAAATTGTTCGAACGGTATTTCGTTCCGCCATTACCGACTAATTTAATAAAACTTTAAACGTCACCCTGACAAGATTTAGTTTCAATATGTATAGTACATAACGCGAGTTGTAACGCAATTACAACAATAGTTATGTAATATACTATTACATTACTCGAGAATTTAAGCCTCGCTCCTAAGTTGCTTGTGCTTTAAAATTTCTCTCGTAATGTAAAAACCTTCATAACGTTACTTGTATCGTAAATTACTATTATTATTAATCGAGGCAAGTTGATTTAATTATCTAAACTTAAACTAGGAAAACGAAAAGTACATGCAACAATTTGAAAAATTATTACAAATAATCCAAGAATTTTTCTTCAAAAATTTATTCGGGGGTAATACCACAAGAGGTTTAATTTGGCCGGATAAATTTTATTTGTTTGCACGAGTCATTGAATCGATACAAATTTCGAGAATGAATTGAGATGGCAAAATCCATGAGCGCTTTAGCGCGAGTGGATTTTGCCTAATCTCAATTTATTCAAGAAATTTGCGATGAAATGACGAGTGCTTAAAATAAAATTTATCTTGCCGAAATTATAACCGCGAGTGGTATTTGTGGAGATAATTTAACGAATAAAAACTATATTTATATTAGCAATTTAGGTTAATTAAATGTACAATGGGTGAAAGAGCATTGTTTATTTGTGATGGAATCGGTTGAAGCACCAATCGTCAAAGTTGAGTGCTACGGGAATCACGAAATTCGCGCCTGCATGCTTGCGAGTGGTACACACACTGGGATCCAGCCGTTAAAATGATATTTATAATTATTGTTTTGTATAAGTATATATTATTACTTACATTTAGTACACATTCCATACATTTCTGACGTTTCTTATATTATATTATAGGTTATAACCTCTCACACAACACACACATACGCGCACACACTACAAGCGGCATGAAGTTGGGAAACCAATAACAGCTGATCGTTTAATGGCCGCTGAACTTATTTCCAACACACATAAAAGAGAAAACGCCAAATACACTAATATATCAATGGTTATTTCATACTATTAGAACACGATAGAACAAGATAGATATTAAATGCAATCAAATTCGCGCATTGTGGCAGAGCTACCGTACGTTTGTGACATCTCGCGGCCGAAGTACGAAATGCCATCGCCGGCTTTAATTGCAAATGCACGTAACTAAAATGTGAAATACTTACTTAATTGATAACTGATACATGGATCGGAATGAAAATCGTAACAAAAATTTCACGTGGAAGCGTGTCTGAAACGGATTTCAATTAGATTTCACCGCATATGTATTCAGAACTGACACGAACTACCCCTGTTCAACTGAAGTTGGCTGTTTACTAAAATTATTAATATAGAGATCGTTGTTATGGTGAAGGTAAATAATTTTTTAACCATTTGCAATTTTTTTTGTCCGCCGTTTTAAATGCACCTTTTTATACATGAGTTGAATTATCATTAATAAACAACGCATTTATGACTTGCCATGGTTTGGGTGGAAATGAAATGGCAACGCTCCAAACTTGAATATGGAAAACGAACATTTTAATCAATTATTCGAAAAATATATTAAAAAAAATAATAATCGAAATTGCTTCAACAGCATAAACAAACAATGCATCTTACCATACTCTACGTGAAAAAAAGGCAACGCTCCAAATTCGACTTGGGAAACGAAAATTACATTTTAACGATTCGAAAAGTTGTAAAATATTAATTAACCAAAAAATGTTCATCAAACGCTCAAAATCTTTGAAGAAATAATGCACTTATGATTTTCTATTAAAACAATTGAGGGGTCCAATGCAATAACTGGACAAGTCCATTTGTCTCAAAATACGGGTTATTATGTAGACATGTTCATCTAACGTATCTACATAAACCTGTACAGAACTGAACATTTGCCGCCTATAGTATTCCGTATATACCGGGTGACCCAGGGTTCTGTAAAAGCCCCATAACTTATTTGCTATTTGAGATATCGACTTCTAGTTTCCTTGAACTGGTACCCACACTTATTCTACATATTTTAAAAATATGTATGTTTTTGTACAGGGTGTCCCAATATACATAACAGAACAAAGTTATGTTTTTTTAAATGGAACATCCTATATTTTATACTTTATTTTCAACCCTCTTCAGAAGCTGATAAAAATAGTATAAGATAATGTGGGCCTATTATGGACGATTCGTTAGTTATGGGCAAATTTGTGGCAAAAACAAGGACACGTTGAAAAAGTTGCAGAAGCGCTCCTAGCAATGCTAGCGTCGTTTTTTATACACTAAAGAATTTTCCACATCATGAAGAATAATACAAAGCGGCTTTGGTTCTTTTTTGTTCATACTGCTATACAGGGTGTCAACATACGCAAAATAATGGATAACTATTTTTTTTCAAATGGAACACCCTATATATCTTGCAACCAATGCATAGAATTTTTAATAAGCTTTCCAATGATATACAATTTGTATAATGAAATATTAAGGATTCTTAAGATTTATTGATAAAAACATTTTTCTTTTGTCACCTCCTGCTCATTTTTGGATTTTCAGTCAAAACTATGCATTTTTTTAAAAAATAATAAAAGACCAAAGTTGTAGGGCGGAAAATTTTAGATCGATATAGGTCTTTCGACTTTTCCAATAATGCGTGCATTGCCCGCCAGAGTGCGCAAAATCGTGACCGTATATGCATTTTAGCGTTTTTCTCAAATTTTTTGTTAATTAATTGCACTATACTTTATTTTCCACGTCCTCTAGCAGAAATACGGGTAATTATAGAAATATTCAAATGACCTACATCGATTGAAAATATTCCGCTCTACAACTCTTAAAAGAAGCAATTTTTGCCCAAAATGCATAGTTTTCGCTAAAAATGCAAAAAACCATTGAAAAACGCAAAAATTGATATATACATTTTTAATTTGCATTTTTAGGGAAAACTATGCATTTTTGGCAAAAATTGCTTCTATTAAGAGTTGTACAGCGGAACATTTTCAATCGATATGGACCATTTTAATGTTTCTATAATTTTCCGTTTTTCCGCTAGAGGGTGCGGAAAATAAAGTATAGTGCAATTTATTAATAAAAAATTTGAAAAGAAAACGCTAAATGCATATACGGTCATGATTTTGCGCGCTGTGGCGGGCATGCACGCATTATCTTAAAAGTTTAAAGACCTATGTCGACCGGAAATTTTTCGCTCTACAACTTTGGTCTCTTATAATTTTTCCTGAAAATGCATATTTTTGGCTAAAAATCCAAAAATCAGCAGAAAGTGACAAAAGAAATATGTTTTTATTGATAAATCTCAAGAATCCTTAATATTTTGTTATACAAACTAGTTATCATTAGAAAGCTTATTAAAAAAATGCCATAGATTGGTGGCAAATTATATAGGGTGTTCCATTTGAAAAAAATAGTTATCCATTGTTTTGCGTATGTCGACACCCTGTATAGCACAATAAATAAAAGAGAACCAAAGCCAATGTGTATTATTCTTTATGATGTGGGAAATTTTCTAGTGTATAAATAATGATGCTATCTTTGCTAGGAACGCGTCTGCAATGTTTTCAATGTGTACATGTTTTTGCCACAAATTTGCCCATAACTAACCAACCGTCCATAATAGACCCATACTTTCTTATACTATTTTTATCAGCTTGTCAAGAGGGTTGAAAATAATGTATAAAATACAGGGTGTTCCATTTAAAAAAACATAACTTTGTTCTGTTATGTATATTGGGACACCCTGTACAAAAACACACATATTTTTAAAATATGTAGAATAAGTGTGGGTACCAGTTCAAGAAAACTAGAAGTCGATATCTCAAATAGCAAATAAGTTATGGGGCTTTTACAGAACCCTGGGTCACCCGGTATGTGTATTGGTGGTTGTCTAGTTGTCTAATTTACTGCAATAACTAGACAAGTCCGGACATGTCCACTTATTGATCAGTATGGCTCTGTATAGCGTTACATTGTGAGTAGAATACACACTTCTTTCTCGTGAGTTATATAAGTATGGAAATGAGTTCCGAAAGTGGAACAGATCCATTTGCTGGTACGCACACAGTTAGTGATAGTGATTTTATACCATCAGAAAATGAAGGTAACCGTGAAGAGCATGAAAATAATCAGGAAAGTGATGAAATTGATAACCTATAAATTTAACGCGGGAAAAAGATACTTAGAAACGAAAAATTATGGAAACGAAATCGTTAATGGTAATATTATATCTGTAGAAGCTATGCAAGTTATGGGAGATGATTGCAAATTAAAGAGTGTAACCGTGTAACTCCTGAAACAAGAAAAACTATTTTTTTTTTGTTTTATGCCCTAAAGACAAAAGATTTGCAAGATTCCTATTTATCTGGGGTATTAAGCGTATCTAATGTAAATCGAAGAAGACCTCGTTTGGCTGAAAACTGTAAAACTAAATATGTATCATGCACTTACCAGGTAAGATAGTTTCTATTTTATTAAAAGTCGGGACTTACTATTTTTGTTTGTGTATTCAGATTTGGGATAGCCAAAACATCCATAAAGTGTGCAAAAAGGCAATGATGGCAGTCCATGGAGTATCGAAGGGTCGATTAAACAGGATTGTGCACCACCTACAAAGAAATGTCACCCCTCCTGTAGACAAACGCGGCAAGCATACTAATAGACTAAACAAAATCTCTGCGGAGACCCTATCTAAAATAAGAGAGTACATTTTATCTTTCCCACGATATAAATCACACTACAGTAGGAAAGATAATATTGCAAGATATTACTTGTCACCACAATTAAATACGAGTAAAATTCATGAACTATATTTTAAAAAAGCACGAGCCAGAACAATATCTATTATTGAGAGAAAATAAAAAAATTGAACCCGAAGTTAAATACAAAATGTTTAGAAAATACTTTGTAGAAAACTTTAATATGTCTTTCGGTAAGCCCAAATCCGATAATTGTCAGAAATGTGTTAAATTGTCGAAGAAGATAGAAAGTACAAGGACTGAAGAAGAAAAAAACAGACTGTCTATGGAAAAAAATACTCATGGCCAAAGCGGAGACATTTTATGAGCATCTAAAAGAGAAAACTCTGTTGGCTAGTCTCAAAATCATGTTGAAGTGATTACGTTTGATTTCCAACAGAATTTTCCCTTACTAGTTTGCACTAGTGATTTTATAAAATACAGTTATGGCTATATAACTTTTTGCATCCACGTGGGAAGTACAGGCAAAAGTTATTTTTTCGTTTTTGATGAAACACAAGGTGCAAAAGGTCAAAATGTTGTTGTAAGCATTCTTTGGTATTTTTTTTTGCAAAATAATCAAGCCAGAAGCAACAGATATTTATATATATTCCGATAACTGCGCATCCCAGAACAAAATAGCTATTTATGTAACAAGTCCACAATATAGCACTTTCTTGGACGAGACGTTTTATGGTCGAGCGAGCGAAGCGAGAGAGGCTGATAATGGAGGCGAGTCCATGAAGTGCTATTGTGGACGAGTTACATTGAAAGCTTTATGTTCGACTGCTTTTAGCATTTTTAGAATACTTTTTAAATACAAACTGAATAAATGTATTTCTATACATTTTAATCATAGTGTGCATTTGCTGCCACACTAATGTCATTCATTGTAAATTTTATAGAGAATGGATGATTAGGTTAAACAATCTAACTCGCACAATAAACGTCCAAACCTTGCAAACTTCTTCAGGAGTAAGTGTAATGAATAATAGCATTGTATTTATATATCTAGTATGCCAACGCAATGTAAATTTTAGATGCTAAAAATTTGGTTTCGAAATACACCAAGAGAGCGCGTAAGCATTCACACATTGAAAAACTTGAGTAGCGTGTGATATGTGTTGCACACTTGAAAATTATTACTCGTTTTAGAATGAATTTTTGAATTATCGATCGATATAGGAAATACGAGGCCACCGCTGAGCCGAAACTCTTCTGTGCACGCGTATGTAAACAAAAATCGAGAAACATAAATAAACACCGCACCGCATAATATATTTTAACATAAAGACGATAGCGGCTGTAATATTAAAAATATTCTTCATTCAGATAAACTAAAATATTAAAATGTATGTAGATAGAATTAATTAGAGGAAAGAAAAAACAATATTTACTTTCTTCGTATAAAGTACGCAAAAGTATTGTGATCCTGAAAATAGTAAAAAAAAACAGTAAAAAATTTCCTCTTTGATATCCCTAGAAAAATTGTTTGGGTGCTGAACTGAATATATGAAAATGTGTTTCTGGTAGAGAAAAAAATACTCTACATAACCGTCTCCTTGTTTATTTTTTTACTTTCCATGGAAAGGGGAAATAGAGGAAATTAAAACTACTATTTTAGCAAAAATAGGTGGTGCCCTGGAATTTCTGAAATAAACCGTTGAACGTTAGCGGTCACGTTAATGTTTTAATCACAAATTTAGGCGTATTTTAAGTAATTCTGAATTAATATTATGGATTTGTTGAATGAAAAGATCCTAATGGTAATATCGAACTATTCTACTAATAGTGTCCGTGCAGTAAACCACACTACTGTTAACAGAATGGTCCGCAAATTTTGGAACGTTCAACGGATTTTTGTTCCAAAATTATTTGGGGAGCCAATATTTGAACATTAAGAATTTAACATGAAAATCATTTTGAGAAATATAGAAAGTAACAAAAAAAAAAATAGTTTTGTAAACTTTTGATTTATGAAAAAAAAATGTAAATTAACTACGGCATTTTCAGGATAAGCCACAGCAGGTCTTAAGTTTTTTGTCAATAATTATGCAATCATTAACGTTACATCAAATTTAGTTAGATATAGATAATACCAAAATGAACAATAGGGTCCTTGCATGAATTTTTAAATGAAGTAATAATCCCTTTATATAATATTATACTCTGCTAAAGGCATGTGTGTCTAATAAGAAGTATTAAAAAAAATTAGTTTAGTAGTAATTTTGAAACGAAAAGTAGTAATTTAATTGAAATTATGACTCATCCGAAAACACATATTCATTGGTTTGACGTAATGGAAGTCCATTCCCGCGCTTATATTTTGGTTTTAAATTATTTGCATCTTTTCATTGTACTTATAAATCTATACCTGGGTGAATTTCAGGTAGAAGTAATAAAGTGGGCCATTTCCATCCTTTTGAATGCTAATAAGGGCGGTACCGTTTATCCCATTAAGGGTATTTCTAAGAATTTCTGCACTTTTACGATTGTTTGCGTCGAAGGGCATATTTAGCTTGATAAATGCAGTAGTTAAATTTGTTCTGAGACAGTCGTATTTTCGTTGTTTCCGAGTACACATTCATAATCCTTTTTTAAAAATAATACTTTGCAAAATGACGGACGCTGGATTCGTGCAAGCTCAATCTGACAACTTGCCCAGAGTGGATTCCTTGATGATTGCAGAGTTTTTTTCAAGTAATGTTCAATTTAGTGCCACAGAAATCCGAGGAGTTAAATTAAACCAGTAAGTACAAATAATTATTCTGTCATTAGTGATTATTACTTAGCAGTACATTCTTGTTGCGAGTTTTTTAGGTTATGTTTTTACAAACACAATAATATACACATTTTTTATACTTGTTTATTTTTAGTTTATTTTAAAGTTATTCTTAACAGTAAATTTATTAGGTAGATTAGTCTAACTTAAATATTTTTGGTACCATTTAATTTGTGAGGTTAGATCGAGATCAAAACATTATATAAATATTCATAATAGATAACTAGATAATAGTACACTGAAGTAGATTATTGCAGGTATATCATTAATTTCTAATCATTAAATAAATCATTTATTTATTTATGTGATCATTATTTTAGAGCTGGACGTGAAGACTACGGAGATTCTGCTATTGGATATGTTCAAGTTAAACGTGAGGGAGAACTATGTACAGTAAAAGCAAAAATATGCCCAGAACATAAAGTACGCTTAAAAAATTATAACGTACTTTTGAACGTGAATGAAGACGAAGGGAAAGTTATAGATATTACATGTCTAGATTGTGCTGCTGCTGCTGGTAAGAAATATTTTATTTATTTATTTTTAATGTTTTAAGAAGTATTTATGGCCATTTGTAAAAATATTTATTTTATCCTATAATGTTAACATATAATGTTGCCTTAGCAACGAGTAACGTTGGGATACCTTTAAGAACATTAGTGTTGTTACGAAATTCCTAACAACACTAGTGCTGTTATATTATCTAACGCAATTCGTTACTATGGAGATATTGCCAAACAAACTAGTGTTATTATATGTATCTTAATGCAACTCGTTGCTATGGAGATATTGGCAAACAAACATGATTTCGCCTTTTGACGGTTTTCATTATACATGTTTTTAAATTAAAAAAAATAGAACTAGGATAAAATAAACAGTGTTACGACACACGTAACGCTATTTGCTTTTACATTACTCGAGAACTTTTCTCTCGTAATGTAAAATCCTTCATAATGTCACTTTTATCATAAATTACTATTAAGGGCAGCATAACTTTAACGACCCCTTATGTTACACTGCAAGCGTTCTAATGCTTTCATCAACATAAACTAACCTGTTTTTAGGTTTGCTAGAGTACAGTAATTACCTACTATAAGCATATTTTTTGACTTTTATGTAAACAGTGTTACCAAACCGGCGATATTAACAAGAAACCTTAGACAAGTGCACCAAAAATGGGTTAAGTGCATGAGAAAAACCTTTCTGCGGCACAGAAAATATCCACTTTCATGACTCACAAAGTGTGAAGTATATGCTTCGAAAGAGTTTTCATATGTATTAGCAGAGCTTTTTTGTACTGCACATTGTAGTTGAACCATTTATGACATGACAAAACTAAGTCATATTCAACTAAACTCATTCTAAATTATAATGTAAAAAATGTAAAGATATAAATGTTCTCTTTCAATAAAATTTAACTTTATTATAGGTGTGGTTGTAAACACGCAGTGGCATTCCTTATGTGGGTACATAGGCGAAGTGAGGAGCCATCTACAACCGATGTTCAATGTTATTGGAGAAAATCTACACTTTCCCGTGTTGGAACATCACTGAAATATATAAATGTGGAGCATTTAGGGCAAGCTCAAGATTTTCAGTTACCAAATCCGTCTGATGGAAATTTTCTTCAGGAATTTATTCAAATTGGGACACAAAAAGAAATTTCTAGTCAAATTTTAAAATACTACGCACCAAATTTATCATTAAATAAATTATGTTTACACAATTTAATGTGTGATTATGTTAATTTGGGGGGAGAAGATGTTCAAGATTTTTTAAATTTTATTAAGAGTAGTATTAATGTAAATTCATACAAAGAAGCCTGTGATGCTACGATGAATCAAAGCGATTCAAAATTATGGCACGATTTACATTATGGACGTTTTACTGCGTCAAAAATTTATGAAGCATCTACGTGCAAAACCCAATCTGGGACATTTGTTGAATCGGTCATGGGTAGTGCCAAATTTTATGAGACACAAGCTATGAAGCGTGGGAAAGCTCTCGAAAAAATTGTAATATGTGAGCTTGAAAAACAAATTAAAAAAAAACTTGTATATACTGGACTATTAATTTCAGAAGTCTACCCCTTTTTAGGTGCATCACCAGATGCTTTAGGTGATGATTTTGTGGTTGAAGTTAAGTGTCCAACAAGTACAAAAACATTTAATAACTACATAAAAGATGGACAAATAACAAAGAAATGTAATGCACAGATACAATTACAAATGTTTTTGTTTAAAAAACAAAGCGGTATTTTTTGTGTAGCTGATCCTTGCTTTGAGATTAATAAAAAAATTAATATATTATATGTAAATTTTGATAGTGTATTAATACACAATATAATTGAAAAAGCCGAGGTATTTTGGGTTAATAATATATACCCCATATTATTAAGCAGTTGTAAATCGTAATACATATGTTATACTTGGTTTTTAATAAAACTTCATATTTATAAATTTGTGTTTTATTTTAAAAAGATATAAATAAAATATAAAGGATACAAATAATAACAATTGGTTTGCTTAATTTTTTTAAAATGTATTTAAAGTTAAAAATGACTGTAAAAAGTTGAAGTTCAAACGATATTTCAAAAGTATATTTTTGTAATATTGTATACATATAAATTTAATACATGCTGTCATATAAAAACTCGGTTACTGGTTAATATATATTATTTTTATTATTTACACAAAATTTTATTTTATTAAAGAGTCTTGCAAGTTTATTAAACCACATGCAATAATGGCTATATGATCCATAAAAGCAATTAATTTGGTATGAATGCATGAATGTGGCTTCATTATTTTAAACTCACGCAATCTCCGAATGACTCTTTCTACATGTATTCGCAAACTGGCAATACGTTTTGTTTCCAATACTTGCTCCTTTTTCAGTGTTTGACCAGCAGCAATACTCGGTGGCCGTAAGAGCTTACATTTTTTTTCTATTAAAAATTTTTCAATATGTTTAAAACCTCTGTCAGCCATAATAACTGAACCGGGTTGTAATATATCTTAAAATCCACTCACTTCCACAATAAGAGCATCCGAAGACCTCCCGCCAAAACCCTTCGATATAAAATTTATAATACCATCTGGAGTGCAAGATACTAGATATTTAATGGTGTTACATTTTTTATAATCCGACCAAGTTAGTGCTTGATGAACTGCATTCGATAGTTTATTTATTTCTACTTCCCAACAATCTATTATATATTGTACATTACTATAGCGTACTCTAAATTTAATGTAAGATAAATACTTACATTATCTAAATTTGTGTATTTTTTTATTAGGTCGATAATAAAGAAACATTCTTTTGGTATACCGAGATAATGTCTAGGATTTAACTGAATTATTCGCATTGTGTTATTTCTAGCTCGTTTTGAAAAATCTTCTGGTTGTGAATCTATTGTTTCATCCGTACTTGAATTTACATTTAAATATTGCGAACTAACAGATCCACTCACAGAAGATGAATCTGTTTCTTCAAAAACAAGTTTCGTATGAGATTTTTTAAACGGTGAAGTCCCTACATTTTTTTTAATATTTTAATCGGCGAACATATTTTTGAAACTGTTTTTATTCTTGTTGTTGTTTGTGTATGTTTGCTTCTGAAGTGTGGTCTTGCACTGATGGCTACATCCCTTTTCTGTTGAGATGCAGGCAGTATTTTTGTTTCCACATCTAACCTATGTTCTTCAACAATTATCTCACTTTGAATTAAACAAGCTGTAAGTTCAGTCACTTCAATTGGAAGTGGAGCACTTGTTGATGGTTCCGATATATCAACGGTTGCCTCACTGCTGTGAATTAAACCACTTGTTGAGGGTCCCGTTAAGTCTTCCTGAATACACTTTCTTGGGCGTTTAACAGCTGCTGCTTCAGGAACAGTGGAAGATGCCCTTTTCCTGTCTGGTTGACATTCGAATTTGTGTGGTACAGCTGTTTTTTTCATGGTTTTAATACCACCCATTATTTTCCACCTAACATAATTTTCCATGTCGTTTTCCAACTATAATATAATAAAGATATTCCAGTAATAATAACACAAACAGTTAAATGTTCAAAAAACTTACATCAAAATGATCTTCACACACGTACATCATAGAGTAATTTGAATAATCGTATTTTCTTCTCGCTGCTTCAAACCACATTTTTCTACGTCCCTCATCAGGCGGTACCTGTATGAACACCTTATTTGGGGTCCTTTTACTATTGCTTGTGCACTTGGGTACCAAACACGTACGATACCTAACCATTGTAATATTTTCACTTTTAAACTGTCGCGTTACCAAGCTACAATACATGTATAACCTAACAAAACACACGCGCGTGATTAGCGTGGCGCCGGCGCAGAACCCTCTCGACTTTGGTTACGTCACGCGCCGTTTTGAGAATCAATATTTGCCGCGAATCTTTAATATGCCATAATTTAAAATTGATGTGACAATGAAAAATATTATATAGCACAATATGATTGTTTACACCTAATAAATGGATTAAGCCAAAGAAAAAAAAATCTGCAAGGACCCTATTTAGAATAAGAATATTTCGAAATCTTTCGAGTTTTTGAAAAAAATAAATTTGTTCTAAATTATATAATAAGCGATATGCAGATGGCTATTTACTTAATTTTTACATATTTTATGGTTTACTTTTATAGTTTTAAGTTTTCAAATTCAATTTAGTTTAATTTTCAATTTAGTCCTGTGGGTAGAAATAAACGATCTTAACCCAATGTTATTTAGAGCCCTGGTGAGGCCATCTTTTGAATACCCACCCCGGCAGTAAATATTCAAACGCCTGGTCCGGCCCGAAGAAATAAAATGTTTTGTCGGCCCGGCCCGGCCCGCTAGTGAATATTCAAAGCTCGGCCTGGCCCGGTCCGGCATCGTTCTTTATTTTTTTTGCTACTATTTAAAATTTATAATAAAACAAATGAATTATTCTGTTTTCAAATATTTTATAAAAAAATCATATCTCAAAAAGTTTTAAAGTGCCCATACTTTTGAAAAAAGAAAAATTTTCAGCAAGAATCAGAGCATAACATATATTATTTTTAAGAAAATGAAAATATGAGTAATTGATTATTCTTTGAGATATATTTTATTTATTAAAAACTAACTATCTAAATATTTTTTTTTTGTTTTGGATTTTTTTTAACTTTAAACATTTAAGCAT
The DNA here is from genome assembly GCA_910593695.2 of Ocypus olens. NCBI lineage: Eukaryota > Metazoa > Arthropoda > Insecta > Coleoptera > Staphylinidae > Ocypus > Ocypus olens. Next base: position 35,334,938 of record OU343058.1, read on the forward strand.
AAAAAAGTATAGAATAACTTTCTTCGTATCCGTAACGGTTTACGATATTTTTGAGTTCAAAATAAAAGTGTACTAAAAGTTTATTATGTTATAACTTTTGACACAGTAATTTTTTGAGACTCTAGCAAAGACCAAAAGCCATTTCTTGATAGCCTTTCTAATATATCACTCATTCCACGTCAAACCGGACACTGAATTTTAATCGATGACTCCGATTTTTTAAATTTTGCAGACACATTCTACATATGAAATGTTTCGCGAAAAAAATTTCAGATTTTTTTTACCAGTAAATGTACCCCACATGTTTGGCCGTCGGCGCAGTCATACTCTTTTGAATATGTGTTTAAATATAGAGCCCGTTTGAGTTCCATTTTTAAATTTTCACTGTGTGGGAATACGATGGTATTTTTTTCGAAATTTTAAGTTGGTGAGTTGATGATGAAAAATGTCAATGAAATTTATATACAAATTAATAATAATTTATTAATATTAAATGCAAATTTAAAATTTACTACATAGAATGACTCAAGATCTTCAAAGTTGAACTCTTGTATTTTTTTACGACTAATGGGTTTGACGATACAGTTGTTTGAATGTTCGCACGACCGACGTTTTTCGTAATTTCTTGCAATTTACAACCGTGCATATCTTCTTCAAAAAAAATCTCTTTTTTTTTCGCTAAACATGACTTCCATTATTTCATGTGTAGAATGTGTCTGCGAAATTTGAAAAAAAATCGGAATCATCAGTTATTATTTTTACCGAAAACCGTCTGACATGGAATGAGCGATATGTGAAATTCGCTAAAATACCCCCAAAAAGTGTGCATTTATGAATGGAATGGCCGATTTAACATTTACAGGAAAAATAGTCTATTTAATTTCATTTAGAAAGAATTCATGCATCCGAAAATATAATCAAGATCAGCGGGTGTAGTGGAACACCAAACATTATAAAAAAAGTATCGTAAAACACCGAGTAAGTATAAAAAAATGGAGCAAACCCAGATCATTTATCAAGAGTGAATCTCTCAACGCTGTACGACCGAAAATATAAATTAGGACGCGTGTTATTAGTCATTCTCCACAAAAACAAATCATTTCATATTAAATTCAGGCAACTCAGTAGACATATTATTTTCATAGCCATCTATGAGGGCATAGCAAAATCAATTTAATATCTATTTTATATCGCAGCGGTAGCGCCTCATACGGAGGCTTCCAAAGTAGGGCTCACAGGCTTCCAAAACTTGCCTCTTTTTCTCCCATAAGCGTTGCACTACTAGATATGTATATACAATGATAATAGTAAGTACTATCGCTATAAACCACTATCGTAGTTGATCTCTCTTTTTCATTAGTAATATGTATTGTATTGATTAGGTGTTCTAACCAAAATTAAAATCTGTAAAATTTCCAAAACTGACATTAGAGTCCAATTTACTTTATCAATTATGGGACTAGTACGAAATGGCGTACATTTTGGCATAAAAACAAACCGCCAAAGTTACTATTTTCGTACAGTTGAACATAAACTATGTTATGGTTGAGTTTCTTTATAGTCTTGTGTTAACACAATTTTGTTCCATCTACCATCGTTTTCTTGAACCTGGTCATAGCTACTTACCATGTGATCGCAGTTTTGGAGCGATTGAACGTTTGAAGAGGAAACACGACAAAATTTATTTGCCTGAGGAGTATATCCAAATCATTCGCAATTCCAGAAAAAAAATTGAAGTTATTAAAGTAGATTAAAATATGTTTCTAAATTTTAAAGAACATTACTCTTCTTTATTTTTGAAAAGTCCAAGCACCAAACAAAATAAATTCACAATATCCAAGTACAGAATTTTTAAATACTATCATAATGATATGCCAACATTTTCATGAAGCGAATCAGTTTCTATGACAAAATTTCAAAAATTTTCATTGCAAAAAAGATAGCTGTATCTATTTCTTTGCCAAGTGCTGAGCAGCTTCTGTACAATGGTCCTCGGCTACTTAAAGAAAAAAAGTATGAACACGTAATGAGCCTTGCAAAAAATTATGTACCAGTTGTTGATATGTAGTATTGCGACAATATCGCTGATTACCACAAAAAATTGAATACGAAAATAAGAACACGTTATTTTCTGAATATGAATCTGATTAATAGCTTCCGTATTCATATGTTAAATTTAGTTTAGTTGAAGAAACAATACTTATGAGTGTACTACAAATTGTATTAGAGTCTACTAGAAATAAACATATTCAAAATAATGGGCCTTTTATTATCAACATTACTTAATATTTCCTCAATACAATAAATATAATCCATATTTTTGTTATTATAATATACTATAAACAAATATAAAACACGACTATAAAACCTTGGGACAACAAATAAACATAATGGAAGCAGAAAAATTAATTTTTCCAAACATGTACGCCAGTAAAACGTTTTTCCTCTCTCCTAAAAAAAAATGCTTAACTTGACTTGTCCACTTATTGCATTGAGGCCCTCAATTGTCATATCCTAGATGGAAATAAAACAGCTACGCTCCAAACTAGAATTGGCAAAACGAAAATTGCAAATGGCGCTTTGAAAACTTGCAAATAACTTAGAAACCAAGAAATTCGTTTGAAAAGCTTAAAATTAATAACTAACGAAGCATTCATTATTTCAATTTAAAACAAATTTTTATGTTCAAAGTTTCATATCAATTGCTCCATTAGTTTTTGAGATACAGCGCGCTCAGACACACACAGACACACACAAATACACACACACTCACATACACACACACTCACATACATACACACTCACATACACACACACTCACATACATACACACTCACATACACACACACACACACACACACACACACACGCGTGCGCGCGTACCCATACAGCAGACACAATTTTTTTTTTCCAGAAATTGTTGAAATGGCATCTAGGGACCCCAAAACGGATATTTGCGCAATTTTTTTTTAATTTTCCCGATTACAATACTTTCTTGTACTTCGTAACGGAGAAAGTAAAAATGGCATGTTTTAGGTGGAAACAAAACAACAACGCTTTAAAAAATTGTAAAAAATTAATGAGTTAAGGAAATTGCTCCACAGGTCCAAGAATCGTAATTTCTGATTTCCTAAGAAAACAATTGCTATAGCCTAGGTGGTAACAAAAGAAAAACCCTCAAAACCTGAAATAGAAAAGCGAAAACGGATTGAAAAATTATAAGAAATTATTGCAAATTAGTAATTTTTTCAGATTGTATTAGGGCTCTCAACAGTTTTTTTGTATTCAGCGATTTTCATATCAGGAATTATTATTATAATCTGAAAGATAATTGAATTCTACGTGAAAATACGTTACTAAATAAAGGGTGTGCCATTTGCAAAAAAACGAAGTTATTCAACTTTATAAGTTAGGATTTTCTACTACATTTTTTTATCACCCTGTATATGTTTTAATATGAAATCATGGTTAGCACGATAGTTCGAACCTTCAACCAAACAATAGAAATGATTGTAATGGTTCAATGTCAATCCCTGGAGCAAATATAAAATTTCACCTGTCGGCCATTCCATAAATAAATGCACACTTTTTGGGGTTACATCAGGGATTTTAGCGAATTTCACATATATTATAAAAGCTATCAAGACATGACCTTTGGTCTTTACTAGAGGTTCCGAAAATTATTGTATCAAAAGTTATAACAATATAAACTTTTAGTACACTTTTATTTTGAACTCAAAAATATTGTAAACCGTTACGGATACGAAGAAAGTTATTTAATACTTTTTATGCTTAAATATTTTAAGTTTAAAATAATCTTATTTTTACAACAAAAAAACTTTATTTAAACAGTTTGTTTAAATAAAATGTATCTCAAAATATAATCAATTACCCATAATTTTTTTTTAATAATATATGTTTTGATTGGTAAATCAAACATATTATATGTAAAATTCGCTAAAGTCCCTGATGTACCCTTAAAAAGTGAGCATGAATGGAATGTGGAATCTCCGCTGAACGATTGATTTAAACAAATCTCTAAATATTTTGAAAACGGTAAAGGATAGGTATAGAGAATAATGAAGTAACCCACCTTTACTTATTCCCTAAAGTTCAAAAATTATAAAAAATACAGTGTTCCATTTAAAAAACATAGCTAGATGTGTATATTCTTTTATGGGACACCCTGTATAGCTGGTAATAATTTTGAATTGTGCATACAATGATCCTACGTCTATACATTTCAAAAAAATAACACGAAAATGGGTTTCCTTAAAATTACCGCGTCGTATGTGTGGCTGTGTGTGCCATTCTTCAACGAGATAAACATTTTGAAAATGAAAATAATTTCTCGAATTAAATAATGGCACTTTAATAAGGATGTGTGTACTATTTTTTCAATGCCACAGTACCTAAATATAATGCAGAAGATTTGTAAATATTCAATTAATTTTAAAGAACCCATTATTTTGCCTAAATTATAGTAGCAGTTTCTAGCGGTGTTCTGGAAATAAAAAATGGTGATGTGGCCATCATGTTACTTTCTCCGACTTGATATTTACGTTTTCATGGGTTTATTTTCAATTTAAATCATATTTTAAATGTACATCGAACGTTTGTAGACTTGGATGAATCTGACGTTTAAAACGTTAAAGTTATGAAAGATGGAAACATTATACTGCAAATTTAAAAGCTGAGTTTACTTAAAAACCAAAGAGATTTCGAAAAAAACTTATTCTTTAAAAGTTGTTTATTTTAGCATTCTCTACAATTATTGTTATAACATACATTTCCTGTAACTATTATCGTTTCATAATTATAAACCAAAAATGAAAAATAATAAATACATTTTTTTCTCGAATAACAATGATTTCTTGAAAAATATTTATTTGTTGTCTTCAATATTTATTTCAATTATTTTTTCATATTTTTCATATTTACAAAAATATATAAAAAAAAACAAAAAAACAGTTAAGGTAAATACCCACTTCCCGTGTACGAAATTATTATTTTACCAAAAGCTTTTCAGTTCTTCGGATTGTCAAATAAGACTTAAGTTCATTCAAAGTTTCATATCAATTGCTCTATTAGTTCTTGAGATACAGCGCGCACAGACAGGCACACGCACACACACACACACACACACACACACGCACACACACACGCACACACGCACACACGCACACACGCACACACGCACACACGCACACACGCACACACGCACACACGCACACACGCACACACGCACACACGCACACACGCACACACGCACACACGCACACACGCACACACGCACACACGCACACACGCACACACGCACATACGCACACACGCACACACGCACACACGCACACACGCACACACGCACACACGCACAATAAACGCAACAATAAACGCAACAATAAACAATTTCTTTTCCTCACTAGTAGTGAAATGGATTAACTTTGCTCACTTGTGGGGAACGTAAATCCATTCGCCACTAATGGATTTACTTTCCTCATAAGTGATGCAATCGTCTACTTTCCTCTTTTTAAGTGATGAAAATGTCATTTCCAAAGGTGACCTTGGAAGAAACCTTATTTCTATTTCGACATTACAATTCTCATTTTATAGCACTATTATTAAATGAACAAAGTCACACTTTGTACATCTGCTGCCATAACATTATGCAATGTCATTATATACGAATGCTTGATTACTATTTATGAGGCGCGAATGACCATAGTTGTCGATGCCTTAAACCCAAATTTAATTACATACTCAACGTTGAAACTTTTATATCCGCATAGACATGTGTTAAGCACCAAACTTAAAACTATGTTATGTGAGACCCTTGTGTTATCATAACTTCTGTAATTCCTTATTTGGGCCCTGCCTAAACATCACGGAAAAAAGCGATTACAAAGGATTCAGAACTCATGTTTAAGATTAATTCATGGAATTAAAAAATTCGAAAGAATATCATATAAACTTTAAGTAACTGGTAAGGGTTGGCTTAATATGTATAATCGTAGATTGCTGCATAGCGGAGTTTTATTTCACAAATTAATCGCAACAAAAACGCCACTATATCTATACCGTAAAATATTATTTCAGAGTGATATACATCAACGCAACACAAGATATAAAAAATCGATATGTATTAAGAAACACAAAACTGAAAAATTTAAATCCTCGTTCACGTACCAAATAGCTAACATGTACAAAAATCTGCCATTATATTTAAGAAACTGTAATGTAACCAATTTTAAATATTTATATAAGGCGTATTTATTCATATCACAATAGTGGTTTACATTAAAATGTATTTTAGGATGACAATATTTTCACTTCAACGATTTAATTTAAAATTTAATACAACCCGCATTATTTAAGATGTAAATGTGTAATATATGTGAGTGTGTATGTATTTATTGATATATTTTTTGTCTTGAACGATATATCTTTTTTTTTCTTGGTTTAATTAATATTACTAATAGAAATAGAAATATGTAACCTTTTAGGTTAGGTGGAAGAACAGTGAGTGCCACTGTTAGGCACTCAAAACTAAACCTCGCCTTTTTCTAGGTAACTAGGTATAAGCTGTATTGTAAAACAAATTCAAGAAATAAAGTCATTTATTATTATTATTAAATAGAAAACGAAATAGTATGTACAATTCTTCATATAAGTACAAATTGTCAATTCGTGCTTTATCAAACAAACTTGCACTTACATACAATTTGTCTAGTTGTAACATTTACAGTACCATATGCTATTGTAGCATCAAATAGGAACACGTCACAAGATGGCCACATAAATATGTTTTAGTTTGTAATAATCTAATTCCGAAACAAAAAAGCGTTAACTATACTTCCAAGTGAAGTATTATTATGTACCCTTGTCTGGCATTATTTCTTGCCACGAAATGATAATAAATTATTGTATTAAAGAATATCATTACGGGTGATTTATAGATATAAAGGGTGAGTAAAACGTTACCCCACAGCTCGCAAGATATACTGTTATGCGATGCAATGAATAGGACTCTGCAAAGTAAATTGCAAGGGGGAGAAAATGGACAATTGTTATTAGTGGAGGTGCTAGATGCAGACCCTAATTCTATGGCTTAAATTTAAGACACCTCCATAATTTATTATATTCGTATACATTTTAGGAGCACAGGCCCAGACAGAACTATAGTTTGATACATCATTATGTAAAATGAATTGTCGTAAGAAAACAAAAAAAAATATACTTCGAATATTTTAACAGAACTGTTACAAATGTTCTCCCAGATATGAGAGATATTTTGTCGTGATTCCACAAATATAAAGACACAACCAGAAATGTCATTAGAAATCACTTTTCTGAACATTCCAGCTCCTAAAACAATACAAATTGTTTAATTAGATTATTCGAAAGGAAAAATATTCTGTTCTTTCTTCACACCAAATACTTTTTTTTTATCTTTTCTGTTAAAATTGTTTAGTTTTATCGTTTAAAGTCTTCAAATTCAATTTCGTTTAATTTTCAAGTAAGTCCTGTACGTAGAAATAAACGATCTTAAACCAATGTTATTTATCTAGTAGTACTAGTAATAACATTTAATTTTTTTGTATCACTCAATATTCGGCGTGGCACTATCCAGCGAAGTGTTGTTTCAATAAGTTATTTGTTTATATACTGAAGGAAAAAAAATGAAACACTTGAAATTCGTGAAATTTCGACCATTTTCAAACCGCAATAACTCGTATTTTCAATCGATTTTGATGAAACTTTGAAGTGTCTTCTTTAAAGTCATGCATGCTAATTTAAGCGTAACCCCTTCCGTCCCCTCTAGCACCACCGTGAAAAAAAATGTTTTTTTTCAGGAAACCATGTCCAACTTTAACGATGTTTGCAGAGTTGGAAACATTTTGTCGACTCGATCCACCATAAAGGCATGAAGATTTGATCAATTCCCTATGCAGGACTCAAAGAACGAAGTTCCTACGATGATTTGGTACCGAGTTATGGGTGTTTGAAAAAAGTGCATTTTGAGGTTTTTTGCACATAACTGCCGAAATGTTTTTTTCCCCCGAAAGAATCATCAAATTTGGTTGAAAAGTCACTGAGTTATAGTTGTAAAAAAGTTATACTCAAGAAACCTTAGTTAACATGATTGTTGTGTATCGGAAAGCACTTACATACGAAAACTTTGTAAGTCTGGCGCCCATATGTGTATGTTTTGTTTCAATTTAATTATATAATATACTAATAAATATTGTGGTTTCTTTGTGGGTATAAATTTTTGGCGCCCAACGTGAGGCCAAACTGCTAGATCTCAAACTTGGTGGTTTGAGAATGATTCCAGTCAAATTTTCCATTTCGTTCTTGTACCTGAAATATCTTCTTATTTACCAGAAGCACATCAGATTACACCTGGTATATGTGTAATTTCGTTCTTGTACCTGAAATATCTTCTTATTTACCAGAAGCACATCAGATTACACCTGGTATATGTGGCATTCAGGAGCTAATTCAACCAGAGAAGAATACCTTAGGTCAAATAATAGAAGAAGGCATTCATGACCTTCAACTTTGCTCAGGTTTAACCACCAAGATAGCACATCATATCGAGGTAGGTGAAGCCGAACCTATCAAACAACGGTCTTATATATATACAGGGTCTTCATTGCAAAAGAAGCCACCCTTTATCACCCCCTTTATCTTTCACCCCCTCACCCTCAGTCACCCCATCTTTATAATTTCAAATGGCACCCCCTATTATGCGAAACTTCATTTTAAAGGGCATAAAAAATACTAGTGAACCAAGTAAATAGGAAGGACTCCTATGCCTCATTTGGTATCCTTGTTGGATGGATTACGTCAAGCGAAGTACCTGTCTAAAATAGCTTTGAAGCAGGCCTTTTGCAGGTGCCTTTAGCGGATAAGCAAAGTAAGGATATCACTTCATTTGTAGTACCAGGTAGAGGATTGCTTAGATTTAAGGTAATGCCTTTTGGGTTGACCAATGCGCCAGCTACTTTTCAACGTTTAGCTGATGGGGTGTTCGGCCCGTATGTAGTCGTGTTTTTATATGATATTCTCATTTCTACACCTGACTTTGGATTGCATTGACGTTTGTTGCGGGAAGTTTTCCGTCGTTTAAAAGATTCCGGTTTAAGAATTAATCGAGAAAAGTGTGACTTTGGATGCAGTGAGGTACGTTACCTCGGGTATCTAGTAAATTGTGAAGGACTTTCCGTGGACCCGGAAAAAGTTAGTCCAGTAATTTCGTTCCCATCACCCAAGAATGTCAAACAATTAAGAAGGTTTCTTGGAATGACTGGTTGGTACAGACGATTTATACCAGACTTTTCGACTATTGTCAGTCCTCTTACTTTCTTATTAAGGAAGAAAGCAGGTTGGAATTGGTCTAGAGAGCAGATTAAGGCGTTCGAGTCCATCAAGAAGGCTTTTACCACAGCCCCTATTCTTGCTAGGCCCGACTTCAATGTACCGTTTTCCTTGCAAACGGACGCTAGTCAAACGAGATTAGGTGCTGTGTTAACGCAGGTTCAGAACGGTAATGAGAGGGTAGTGCAGAATCGATCAAATACAGACCAAAACTTTTTGCAGATGAATGTTAGTTTGATATTTGACTAGCAAAATTATTTTCACTATGACATGACATTTGTCAAACTCATGGCAAGGGTTTTTATTAAATGGTACATTGTTCAACTTATTTTTATTATTTCTGAGGTGTATTCTAGTACAAACGTAAATTAAATGGATGATACATTTACAATTTTTAATTCTCTAAAAAATATTCCTTTACGATTTTTCTCTAAAATGAATAGGGGAGCTAATAATTACACATATTTAATTTTACATGTTACATCCCTATGTTCGCCCCTTATCCCAGACACTCGGTATAAAGGATCTGACATTTCATTTAATTTTCATAATTTAACTAAGTTGCGATTATCAACTTATGCTGGCCGATAGTAATTACAGTATATCTTATTCTGTTTATTTTTGTGGAGCTAGTTAGGTAAGTTACCCTTTTTTACTTTCTCCGTTACGAAGTACGAGAAAGTATTGTGATCGTGATTTTTTTTTTCAAAATTTTTTTTTACGGAAATATCCGTTTTGGGGTCCCTAGATGCCATTTCAACAATTTCTGGAAATTTTTTTGTGTCTGTGTGTGCGCGCTGTATCTCAAAAACTAATAGAGCAATTGATATGAAACTTTGAACATCCGTCTTATTTGATAATCTGAAGAACTGAAAAGCTTTTGGTAAAATTTTGTACACCGGAAGTGGGCGTTTACCTTAACTGTTTTTTTTGTTGTTTGCCAATATTTTCTTAAATATGAAAAATATCACAAAAACATTTAAACAAACTTTGAGGACAACAAAGAAATAAACATCTTTTCCTTATAAATATTTTTCATAAAATCATTTTTATTCGAGAAAAAAATTTATTATTATTTTTTAATTTTTGGTTTATAATTATAAAACGGTAATAGTTACAGCAAATTTATGTGAATAATAATTGCAGAGAATGCTAAAATGAACAACTTATAAAGAATAAGTTATTTTCTAAATCCCTTTAGTTTTTGAGTAAACTAAGTTTTTGAATTTGAAGTATAATTTTTCCATCTTTCATAATTTTGACGTTTTAAACGTCAGTTTCATCCGAGTTTACACAACGCTCGATGTGCATTTAAAATATGATTTCAATTGAAAATAAACAATGAAAACGTAAATATAAATGGCTATGATACCATCAAGTCGGAGAAAGTAACATGATGGCCACATCACCATTCTTTATGTACATGTTATAAATAACACTGCAAATTTCACTTCGACCAAATGCAGGTAGATCTTCGGTTTTTGATTTTTTTCTTCTTCGGGAAATTTTGCAGTTCCTTTTTCCATTTTCATATTTTCGGCGCTGAACTGTTCTCTCCACCGATCGTAAACTTATTTTTAAAGCTTTGGCTACTCTCTCTCGAACGCGATTAATATTTGTAATTGGCCCTCCATATTCTTTTTCCTTTTCAAAATATTCTAATAAGTTAAAAACTAAACTGTCACATTTAGAGTTTAAACACTTCGGCATTTTTAGACGTCTCGGAGTACTAATGTTTCGGTGTTGTATTGATTGCAGTTATCAAAACGAATGTTAATTACATTATTAAGTGAACATGTATATATACAAGGGAAACGGCAATTTTTTAATAAGGGAATTCACAGATTTACTCGGGTTTTCTGAATTTATAATCCATTGCAAAGATTAATTTGCGTCTCTTTCGGCCTAATGTACTAAATACATTAACAAGCCCCAGGGGTTATTTGTTAAGATTTTCGTTACTTCTCGGTCATAGTATTATATCGTTATTAAAGAACAGTTAGGTCAACAAATCGGGTTATTTATTGGCTGAAGAATATTAATCCTATATTTCGTTTTATTGAATTTATTTAATGCTTTCTGCAACAAGTAAGGTTGTTTCTAATTTATTTAATATTAATCCCTTTATAAAACGTGTTGCCAATTATATCCGCTATAAATCAAGTAATTTTATGTGGTATGAACTTATAATTTTTTTTTAATTTGAGATATTTCCGGTTTTACTTTTATATTTGGCGTTTTTGCGAACGCCTATGGTGGAAAATTGCAACGGACACTACTTGATTCGGACGGACAAGACACCCCGACCGCCATCTCTGCTGAATAGCTCTATACCTGTAAACACTTCCCTAAATCGTCTCGAGTTGCTGGTTCGCCCGAGCGAAAAAGGCCTCGAGTGCAAAGGGTTAATAATGTTTTTACCTTTTCCTTTACGAAGTACGAGAAAGTATTGTGATCCTGAAAATGTTTAAAAAATTTTTTTAGCGGAAATATCCGTTTTGGGTCCCTAGATGCCATTTCAACAATTTCTGTAAAAAAAAAAATAAGTCTATCTGTCTGTGCGCGCTGTATTTCAAGATGAAACTTTGAATATAAGTCTTATTTGACAATCCGAAGAACTGAAAAGTTTTTAGTAAAATTCCATTTTTTTCCAATTATTGTTTTAGTATAGAAAATATTACGAAAACTTTCAAATAATGATTGAAGACAACTAAGAAATGAACATCTTTTGTTTGAAAATATATTTTTATAAAATCATTTTTACTCGATTTTTTTTTAAATTCATTTTTGTTTTATAATTATGAAACGATAATAGTTACAGCAAATGTACATGAACAGTAATCGTAGAGAATGCTAAAATGAACAATAAATAAAGATTAAGTTTTTTTTTTCGAAATCCATTTGGTCTTTGAGTAAACTGACTAGATTAGAATTTGAAGTAAAATGTATCATTTTCATCTTTTATAATTATGATGTTTTAAACGTCAGTTTTATCCGATTCTACAAAAAGCTCGATGTACATTTAAAATATGATTTAAATTGGAAATAAACCATGAAGATGTAGATATAAATAACTATGATACCATCCAACAGGAAATGATGGCCACATCACCATTTTTGTGATTTGGTTATTGACAATAATAGAGTCCGACTTAAATTTGTGATAATTTCATTTTGTATAAACTATTTCTAGACATACAAAATCACCATTTAATTTGTATTTATTGATGGCGGATTGGGGCCAGATTCAGTTTTTGCCGCGGGCTAAATTCTGCCGAAACGCATTTAACAGTGGTATACTCGGCGAATAGGTGGTATGGTCACGTTGCGTTCACCCCGAGTTCTCGTGATAGTTCGTCGAAACGTTATGAAAAGCCAGATTCACACAGCCTTGCCACATTTTAGTTCTGTGCCGAAAATATAAATCTTTATACTTTAACCCACAAAATCTAACTATTTACCACTTCCTAATTAATTGTAATTAAAAAATGGTGATGTGGCCATCATGTTACTTTCTCCGACTTTATGGTATCATAGCCATTTATATTTACGTTTTCATTGTTTATTTTCAACTGAAATCATGATTTAAATGTACATCGAGCGCTGTGTAAACTCGGATGAAACTGACGTTTGAAACGTCAAAATTATGAAAGATGGAAAAATTATACTTCAAATTCAAAAACTCAGTTTACTCAAAAACTAAAGGGATTTCGAAAAAAACTCATTCTTTATAAGTTGTTCATTTTGGCATTATTATTATTATTATTAACATAAATTTGCTGTAACTATTATCGTTTCATAATTATAAAGCAAAAATAAAAAAATAATAATACATTTTTTTCTCGAATAACAATGATTTTATGAAAATGTTTTCAAACAAAATAATCTCATTTCTTTATTGTCTTTAATATTTGTTTAAATGTTTTTGTGATATTTTTTATATTCAAGAAAATATTGGCAAAAAACAAAAAACAGTTAAGGTAAACACCCACTTCCGGTGTACGAAATTTTACCAAAAGCTTTTCAGTTCTTCAGATTATCAAATAAGACGTATGTTCAAAGTTTCATATCAATTGCTTTATTAGTTTTTGAGATACAGCGCGCACAGACACACACACACACACACACACACAGACACACACACACACACACAGACACAGACACAAGTTTTTTTTTTCCAGAAATTGTTGAAATGGCATCTAGGGACCCCAAAACGGATATTTCCGTAAAAAAAAATTTTGAAAAAAAAATCACGATCACAATACTTTCTCGTACTTCGTAACGGAGAAAGTAAAAAATGGTGATGTGGCCATCATGTTACTTTCTCCGACAATATATTTACGTTTTCATGGGTTTATTTTCAATTAAAATCATATTTTAAATGTACATCGAGCGTTGCGTAAACTTGGATGAAACTGACGTTTAAAACGTCAAAATCATGAAATATGGAAAATTATACTTCAAATTCAAAAACTCAGATTACTCAAAAACTAACGAGATTTCGAAAAAAACTTATTCTTTAGAAGTTGTTCATTTTAGCATTCTCTACAATTATTATTCATATACATTTGCTGTAACTATTATCGTTTCATAATTATAAACCAAAAATTTAAAAAAATTCATAAATTTTTTTCTCGAATAGCAATGATTTTATGAAAAATATTTTCAAGCAAAAGATGTTCACTTCTTTGTTGTCTTTGATGTTTGTTTCAATGTTTTTGTGATATTTTTCATATTTAAGAAAATATTGGCAAAAAACAAAAAACAGTTAAGGTAAACACCCACTTCCGGTGTACGAAATTTTACCAAAAGCTTTTCAGTTCTTCAGATTATCAAATAAGACGTATGTTCAAAGTTTCATATCAATTGCTCTATTAGTTTTTGAGATACAGCGCACACAGACAGACACACACACACACACACAGACAGACACACACACACAGACACAAAAATTTTTTTTCCAGAAATTGTTGAAATGGCATCTAGGGACCCCAAAACGGATATTTCCGTAAAAAAAATTTTGAAAAAAAATCACGATCACAATACTTTCTCGTACTTCGTAACGGAGAAAGTAAAAAAGGCTGATTTAAGCATAGAACGTAATCACTACATTTAAATAAGACAGAAAAACGAGAAGAAATGACATACAACTTGCGTGATTAAAAATTTCGGCTGCGTGACATACGCTTCACATGCGTTTGCGCTGACCAATCAGCGAACATCACGCGAAAATCACGCAGACCCATAATACCACCGATTCGATGCCCCGAGTATAGTTGCGGGACATTGCACACCTTCGATTGCCTTTGAATCTAAGCGAATTTTGCTCTATTTTGTAAGAACATTTCTTGATTCTTGATAGCTTTTTGGATTATACTAATTGACTTCATCGTTATCAACATCGATCAATGCAGTCGTGTTGCACAATTTCTAATTTTACTTCATTCAGTCCTGAATTAAAACAAATTGGTTAAATTTTGACATTAAATAACAAAAATTTAATTTGGGGTGTTTTAGAAGTGTTGAAAAATGTATGATTTTGAAGTTTTACATTAATTCCTTAATTAATCGGTGAATTCGCTACATTTTAATAACCGAATTATGTTGGTAGTTGCGCAATTAAAAAAAAAATGAAATCGCAATTTTCGATGTTTTTTGCAATTCTCGATTTTTACGTTTCACATTAAATTAATGTGGTGTTATACAGTCGTACTACTTTGGAGTATTACAGTGAACAACAAAGTGGTTACTAGCGCCTTACTGCGTGCATTTCAATAATTTAATTTAGTCAAATGGCCAAATAATTTCTCTTAAAAAATACACACAAATAAGTTATATTATATTTATGAAGAAGTCAATACAAATATCTAAAAATTGCTTCCGTTTTGTATTGTAATAAAAAAAAAATCATTCAAGTAATTATGAATGAGTGATATTGGCAGATGACATAATGATGTGTTCCGGGTATTTTAATATAATTTAAAAATATTTAAATTTCTGTATTTTGTTATGTTCGATACATCAAAAATACACAGCCTTTATATATGTACAAATAAATATAACAGATATAATAAGAAATAGGAGTATAACAAGTCATAACTAGTATAACAAAAAAAAATAATGCTCCACGTTTTGCTCGTAAATATATGATTGATATCCTTATTAACAATAATGCAAAACGTGCTTACACAAATAATCAATCAATCCCAAGTATAAAGAGTTTAGTAATAATATATCTAAGTACGCTAAATATAACAACTATTTCAGTATAAATAATGGTAATGGTCATACACAACGTTATACTATTAAACGAGCGAATCTCACATTTTTTGTCAGGGATTAGCGAATACAAAAATAAATAATAATAATTTTTACATGAAACTATAACCTTTGTACATAACTTGTATAGTTTCTAAAACCGCATCTCATTCATCACAACAAAATGAAGGAATATTATATAATAATTGTAATGTCTTGCTTGTTAAAACTAAATAAGAGAGTATTCAATTGTGATTATAATTTATTTTGAAATGGGGTTTTAGGAACTTGACAAGCTCTATATTGTTGCTTTTTAGAATAAATAAATAATTACACTTTGTGACTATTGGTTGTTGACGTTAACCCAGTCCAAGGACGTATTTTGGAAGTTGTATCGTTAATCTTGGTATGGACCACAGCATGGACATTCTGTAAATAGATATATTATATTAGTAGTAGTAGTAGTAGCAGCAGTAACAATATAACCTAAAATGTAATTAATGCAGATGGCTATTTACTTAATTAATTTTTACATATTTTAGGGTTCAGTTTTATAGTTTAAAGTTTTTAAATTCAATTTAGTTTAATTTTCAAGTTAGTGGGTAGAAATAAATGATCTTAAATCAATGTTATTTCGCTAGTAGTACTAGTAATAACATGCAAATTTCTTTTGTATCTTTCAATATCCGGCGTGGCACTAGCCAGGGAAGTAGTTGTTTCAATAAGTTATTTGTTTATAGTCTTAGTAAGACTTAATTTTGCTTGCAGAGTTACGAACGTATATATTAGTATACAAAATTAATCGATAAAATTAATTTAAAAAACTGTAAATACACACAATAGCAATATAGTAATAATATAACTCAATATTCAGCAATACAGCACCTGAAGATTGAAAAATTCAATATATTTTATTACAATATTTGTTCAGTGAATTTATATTATATATTCATTTTGAAAGAAAATAATTAGAACTATACAAGTCATGTACGAAAACAACAAAAACATCGTAAGAACCAACAACGAGGAATCCATAGAGTTCACAACAGAAATAGGAGTCAAACAAGGATGCGTCCTTGCTATTCACATTAGTACTGGATGATGCAATAAAAGCAGAAAAAAAAGAGATGAAAACACTCAAACTGGGGTTTTGGAAGATGAGACAGACGGAAGTATCAGAACTACTACTAGACATGGTTATAATCGCAGAATCGGAAAAAAGTCTAGAACAAAATATGGAAATACTGAACAGGGAGCTGACGTGCATAAACATGAAGATTAATATAAAAAAGACAAAGACAATGATATTATCAAGGGAGCCACATATCATGATAGTGGAATCAAAATATAGAACAAGTAGAAAGCTACAAATACCTGGGGACAATTTTTGAGAATAATGGCATGTGTTGACGCGGGAGACGCGATTTTATTTTATAAATTACTTATTACGATTATTTGATTGAAATAATATATTTTACAAATACCGTGCATCATATACAAATGAAATATTTACAAAAAGGATAGCTAAAATTAAAACAGTATAAAATAAAGGAATACAAATGATTGATAATTGCAAGAATGTGAATGAAGTTAAAATTACACAAATAAAGATTACAAAACAAGGATAAAATTCTCAGTTAATATTAAAGTTTCACGTAGCAGACAGGATAAAATGTAAGAACTTACTTGTGTGCTGTTTAGCAAAAGACTCTCCCTTGTTCTTATATTTTGGAAAGAAGAAAACAAGAAAGGGATCTGATTGGTGGAAAAAATGACAAATGGGGGGTATATTTGAAAAGGAAAGAAAACTAGAGGGCATGCGTAAAAGAGGGAGGAAAATGGAAAAAACCGATTTCATAATTAGTTGAACTGGGCTGCATTTTATGACTCTAGCGAAAATCTCTCGGCGGCGGATTAGCGCTTATCATCAGGCACGTAGGGCCGAGAATCTTTTGTGATTCTAGAAATTCTGCACAAAGGATTTATTGCAGGTTCGGTTTGTTGCCGTCATAAAATGCAATCAGATTTGACAATATAGGTAATAAAATTGCTCCGAATTGTCACCCAAGCACGGATTCGAATTCGCCCCATTAAACGACTGGCGTTCAATTTATGTAATCACTCCACAATACTGATTACGATATTGGCAAAAGACACAGTTTTGCCATAGGGCGCACCATTGAGGATGAACTCGTTCTAATTGTTGCGCTTCTCGTGATGCCATCTGGTCCTGGGTGAAGGATTTCAATCCGACCTAGTTTCCACTGTAACGGTGGTGTGTTATCCTGCTTGCTGATCACCAATTTTCCAACCTGCGGTGTTTCACCTTTCTTGTGCCATTTTCCATGAATGTGAAGTTCCGATAAGTATTCACGGCTCCAGCGTTTCCAGATGTCCTGTAGCATTTTTTGAACTGTTACCATCGCGATAGCCTATTTCTAGGGGTTTCTTGATAATCTGAATCAACAGGAGCGGTTATGATGTCCCCAATCAGAAAATGCGATGGAGTCAAGGTAGTGAGGTCGTTGGGGTCGTCGCTCAGTGGGCAGAACGGTCTTGAGTTAAGCACCGCCTCAGTTTGAGCTAGCAGTGTGGATAGTTCTTCAGCTGTAAGAAGGGCTTTTCCCGCTACTCTAAGGAGATAGCTTTTCACACTCTTTACTACGGCCTCCCAGAATCCGCCAAAGTGAGGAGCTCGAGGCGAGATGAATGTCCACTTGATTTGATGATTTGCCATTTTTGATTTAATAAGTTCTTCGTTTCCTGGTTTCAACAAGAACAGTCCAAGTTCTCGTAATTGATTTCGCGGACCAACGAAATGTGTTGCATTGTCGCTGATTATTTCGCTAACACACCCACGCCGAGCAATGAAACGATAGAAGGCTGCCTTGAAGCACTCGGTAGTGAGGTTGGACACTAATTCGATGTGAACTGCTTTAGTTGCACAACAGATAAATACAAACACAAATGCCTTTATAGTTTTCTTCGATCGTCGAGACCCGTCCTTGATGATGAAAGGATCGCAGTAATCCACACCTGTGCACCGGAAAAGACGAAACAGCTGGGTCCGGTATGGCGGTAGAGCGCCCATCAGGGGTGGTTGGAAATGCGGCTTCGCACGAATGCATCGAATGCATGATCTCAATACACTGCGGGTCAGTAACTTTCCACATAGAGGCCAAAATTTCAATCTCACTGCAGCAAGTATTCCTTGAGCACCAATGTGTAAATTGTTTCGATGTTCGACTGTTCACTATCAGCTTGGTCAGTTTATGATTTGAAAGCAACACAATTGTAAACCGACGATGCGTAGGCAGCTCACTGTTGGATAACCGGCCACTCACGTGAACTAGACCTTCGGAGTCTAAGAATGGATTGAGAGTGACAAGTTTGCTTGATCTATGCACACTCTCTCCTCTGTTAAGATGTTCAATTTCTCGATCGCGTAGCTTGTAGATTTCTTAATAGTAAGATAGTTGCTCGTTGAAGTTCACTAACCGTCAATTGTCCACGATGAACCACATTTGCTGCCCGTAAATTGTTTTTGAATCACACCACAGTAGCTATAACTCGAATAGTTTTCTCATATGTGGAACACTCTGGTATTATTAAATTGTCCATAGAGATTGATGCAAAATTACATTTTATTTCGGGTAATGTTTCACTTGGAGTAAAGTCATCACATCGAGGAGATTCCAGCAGAAATGCTGGTCCGGACCACCAAAGCTTGTTGTTTATCAACTCCTTTGCTGTACACCCACGAGAAATAAGGTCAGCAGGGTTTTCCTTTGTTGACACGTGTGACCAATCACTAGGATTTGTTATTTATGTATTTCCCCGACACGGTTAGCAACGAAAGTTTTAAATCTTCTTGATTCTGATTTAATCCAGGATAGGGCAATGGTTGAATCCGTATAATAGAACTTTCGATGCTTTATGTTTTATGTCATATTAAGTATTTCAGCCACTCGGTCAAATAACTGGGCCAGTAATACTGCTGCGCAGAGTTACAATCGAGGTATGCAGGTTGATTTCACAGGTGCAACTCTTGATTTGGCACATAGTAGATGACTGCATATTCTCTTGTCTCCCTGAACTGTTACAACGAATATGCATGCACCATATGCATGTTCGCTGGCATCTGCGAATCCGTGAAGTTCGACTTCATATGCCTCATCCTTCAGAATGACCATCCTTGGAATGGTGATCATCGCGATGGTCTTCAAGTTGTTGGCATATTCAAGCCATCGTCCGACGTGTTCAGCCGGAAGTGTCTTATCCCATCCACACTTTAACTTCCACAAATGTTGGATAAAGATCTTGCCGATAATGGTAATTATGCCGATTAAGCCAAGGGGATCAGATATCCTGGAGATCTCGCTTAATACGCTCCTCTTCGTGTTGCCTCTTGCTGGTACAATGTTGCACTTGTAGCTTAATGTGTTCATTGTTGGATTCCACACCGTCCCTAATGTTGTGATTGTTTTACTAGAGTTTTCGCACCCACGAGTTAAAACGGCTACATCATCGTCACAGTCATTTTTAGTTCACAAATACATCATCATTGTTACTTGCCCAACGTTTGAGTTGACATCCACCACCTTCGAGTAGTGAATTTACTTCATCGCGTACTTGTATACGTTCATTGAAAGTGTCTGCTCCGGTGATTAAATCATCCACATAAAAGTCAGTTAAGGGGCGGCGCTACACCTATTAATTTTTTTTTGTCGATATCTCCTAAACTATTTTATAGTAAAAAAAAATCTCTGCATTAGTTCTCCATTATTTCCAATTGTCTAAGGCTTACCGTAAAGATTTCTAACGAATTCATAATAATAACAAAAATAATTTATAAAAAATAATAACATTAGAAAATCTAGACGGTATGTTCTGGTATTTTATTATTTTAAATTTATTATATTAGTAACGTTTTGTTTATTTTTGGGTATTAATTGATATATCTAATAAAATGTAATCTAGAAAGCGAGCACTCTTCTATTAATTGACAGGTATACTTTATATATGTTTACTAGTCTTTTACTACAGTGGTCTTTCCATTTAAAATCGGATGCGCTCTTCTAAGGCTTTCGCGGGTTAGATACAGGGGAAAGGAGTTCACATTTAAATTTTCGGTCGGGTAGCGCCGGGTCTTAAGCATTTTTGCCTGCCGATTGGATACTTGGTCGATTCGCGTTGAGCAAGTTCACAGAGTGAGCGCATTACCAAATATACAGCACAAGCAGTACCATATGTTACAGTCGCTAGTTCATATGAATCTAACTTATCTTCTGGGCTGTCTCTCCACCATATTAGTTGATAGTTCCGGTCTGCGGGCCGTACAGTCACCTGCCGATACATCTTCGTGATATCAGCAGTAATCACATATTTCCAACAACGCATTCTCAGCATTATGCAGAAAAGACCATTCTGTACAGGTGGACCGACCATTAAGATGTCATTTAACGAAACACCTGTCGACGTTGGGGCAGATCCATTGAACACGACTCTCAATTTTGTGGTTAAGCTGGATTGTTTCACAATACCATGATGGGGCAGGTAGTATCCTTCAAACAAGTTACCAGTTGTTTTATGCATGTGTCCCAATGCTTCGTATTCACGCATAAAGTTACGATATTCGCTGTAGACTTCAGGTGACTTTGAAAGACGACGTTCAAGTGAGATAAATCTGCGTTTGGTTGATCTGCGTCACGTATCATGTTGCTTAAGAAATGATGTTCGCATCTTTCATCTACAGGTGCAAGTTATTCTCTTTCATGGCTCTCGATTTCCCAGAATTTTGTTATAAGTTCATTAATACCCACTAATGAAACTATGGCTCTTTCTTCACTTGAGTTCCTACGAAACGTAGTTGTCCATACAGTATCCATCCAAACCGTGTATTAAACAAAGAGATTGACTCCGTCTTAATGTAACCATCACACAGGATGTCTCGGTAATGATCGTTGCCGATTAGTAAGTCGACCTCTTGGGGAGCGCAGAACTCTGGATCAGCTAGCTCAATTCCTGGTGGAATATTTGACTCACAAAATTCAATGTCACGTGCGGGGACAAGATCTGTAATTCGTTTGATAACAAGCGCACTTACCGGAACAGCGTAAGATGTGACACGAGATTTTACAATTGCACTAACAAATTGATTAATTTAGTGAGTATTTGCACCCGCTGTAACAATAGGTGCATTTATACGTTTCCGAGTGAGTCCTAGGTGTTGAGCACACGATTCCGTTATAAAGTTCGGTTGAGATCCACTGTCTAATAATGCACGCATTGTTTGATTTCTTCCGTATTTGTCCTTAACAAGAACCTTGCAAGTTAATAATAACACACGCGAAGGAGTATAAGCAAGATTGACTGCCGCAGAATCTATTTGTTTCTCACTAACAACATTGTTCGAATTTGATGTCTCCTCTGGTTGAAAATGCAACGAAGTATGATGCCTTTGGTTACATTTTCGGCAGTTAGATGCTTTACATTGAAGTGCCGAATGGTTTTTGCCTAAACAGTTAAAACACAAACGGTTATCCTTAATTTCGGCAATTCTGTCGGTTACCCTCATGTTTGCAAGTTTGTTGCATCTGTAAATTATGTCCTCTTCGTCGCAAATTGCACATTTTTCTCGTTTGTTTTCATATGAAGCACTTTAGCTTTTCCAGCTATGTTTGATTCACTTGCATTATTTATTTTGTCTTTTACAGCCTCTAACTGTTTACACTTCGTTGTTAGGAATTCTGCTAATTGTTCATTTTTCCTTCCCATTCCTCTTGTAGATTAATAAATCGCTGTACAGCTCTGTAGGGCGCTTGATAGCTTTTAATGAGGCGAGGTTTATGGCTACGATGTCAAATAACTGACGAACGCTTACGTAGTTATCCCTTTTCACATACGGAAGATTAAGCAGAGTTCTTACATGTTTTCTCACGATCATACGGTACCTGCTTCCTAGTCGCTCCCACGCTAGATCGTATCCACTATCGCACAGCTTCAAGGTCTTGATTATTTGAGCTGCTTCTCCTTTTAGCGCACATTGAAGATAATGGAACTTCTGGACGCTCGTCAATGTTTCGTTGTTATGAATTAAAGATGAGAAAAGGTCACTAAAGGTGTTCCATTCGTCATATTTTCCAGTAAATGTTGGGAGCTCAATGACTGGAAGTTTCACTTGTGGTGTGTGTGACGTTATTGATTCAGCACGAATTTCACTGGTTGAATTTTTCAATTTTGATTTCGCGCTGATGATGACACCCTTTTTTCGAAATAAATCTTCCTCCTCTTCAATATCAACGTCTAACTCATTTAGTTCGTCTGATATTTCTTCGAATTGCTTCAACATCGGCGTGATTTGTTCTATATACATGTTGAGCTCCAGGAGCTGCTCATCTTTAGGTTCATTGGTGATGTTTGTCAGGCACTCTTCAAACTCGTTCACTTCCTTTTGAAGTCTCTGTTTCTTGCGTTGCAGCTTTTTTATAATCGATGTCGTCATAGTTGCATTTCTGTCCACAGTTGTCACGGTTCGGCGAAGGAAAGTTTGATTCACAAGTTGTTAACACAAGACTCACACGATTAAACAGAATTAACAGAAAGTTCAACCCGACACCGGAGTAAATTGCAGAAGCACAAACGTTCAGTTATAGCGATCGTTTTTTGCAACAGCCCAAAGATAAGTTTGAAATTGCACAAATGCTTATGTCTAAACGTGAAACTTTACTCAATGCAAATAGAAAATATTCAAATTGATTCTAAATGTGATAAATTTCAATTTTAAAATCCGGTTCGAAGGACCATGTTGACGCGGGAGCCGCGATTTTATTTTCCAAATTACTTCAACACGATTATTTGACTGAAATAATATATTTTAGAAATACCGTGCATCATATACAAATGAAATATTTACAAAAAGGATAGCTAAAATTAAAACAGTATAAAATAAAGGAATACAAATGATTGATAATTAAAAGAATGTGAATGAAGTTAAAATTACACAAATAAAGATTACAAAACAAGGATAAAATTCTCAGTTAATATTAAAGTTTCACGTAGCAGACAGGATAAAATATAAGAACTTACTTGTGTGCTGTTTAGCAAAAGACTCTCTCTTATTCTTACATTTTGGAAAGAAGAAAACAAGAAAGGGAAATGATTGGTGGAAAAATGACGAATGGAGGGTATATTTGAAAAGGAACGAAAATGAGAGGGCATGCGTAAAAGAGAGAAGAAAAAGGAAAAACCCGATTTCATAATTAGTTGAACTGGGCTGCATTCTATGACTCTGGCGAAAATCTCTCGGCGGCGGATTAGCGCTTATTGCCCCTCATCAGACACGTAGGGCCGAGAATCTATTGTGATCCTAGAAATTCTGCACAAAGGATTTATTGCAGATTCGGTTTGTTGCCGTCATGAAATGCACTCAGATTTGACAATATAGGTAATAAAATTGCTCCGAATTGTCACCCAGGCACGGATTCGAATTCGCCGCACTATTGCCGCGAACAGCATGTTAGATAAAGAAATAGAAGACAAAGTAGGAAAAATGGGGAAACTCTACAACATGATAAAACATTCGTTCTTTGGCAAGAAAGAAATAATATATATATAACGGTGAACCTGGATGATGACAGAGGAACACAAAGGGAGAATAAACGCGATGAGATTTCTTAGAAAGATTGATAACAAGACAAAATTAGATAAAATAAGGACAATTAGAAGTAACTTTCTCATAGACGCGGTTAATGGAAAAACTGTAGAGGGACAGTTGAGATGGTTCGGACACATAAACCGAATGAAAACGGAAAGAAACACGAAAATGATATATGAAACAAGAGCACAAGTAAGGAATCAAAGAGGGTGACCGAGAAGAACTATGAATTATGGAATCAGGGAGACAATAGAGAGAAAAGGAATGAGTTGCTAAGAAGCAATACAAATATCACAGGTAAGAAAGATATGGAAAGAAATGTATTTAAATAGAAATACAAAGCAAAACTGACGATAAGACAAACACAAATGTATGAATGTAATGGGTACAAATACCTAAACAATCCTTACACCGAAAGGTAAATAAGGACAATATATCGAGAAACATGTGGAGAATCTTATGCAGTTCATCAATAGTAAAGCGTCTGTTTTACCGAATGTGTGCAACAACAGTTGCTTTCAGTTCGTCCTTTATCACGATTAGACGGCTCATTATCGATGATTGTTCTGTAACCATTATGTAAACGAGACCACTTTTGGACTTTCCCATCATTCATCATACATCTTACCCATTCGCTTCAAAGAGTTGGCAATGGAATTTGCCAGGGCGAGTGTTTTTTTTCCATTTAAAATCAGACTCACAGCGCGTACTTGGCAATCGGCGGGATTAGTAATGGACATAACTAATCTTAAATTACCATAAAATATCGTCTACCCCATTTAAAGGCTTGAGACTGACCGACAACATAGTCGAATGTTTAGAGAAGTCATTTGCCAGTATAAACACTTCGGGGAAGGCTATGCGGGGATAGGATCCACAAACGGTTCTTACTTTAAAAATGACCCTCGTATATTGTATTATAGCTCGTTCTCCGGAATCTGGCGGCTGTGGTCGTAAAAGAGGATCGGAGCTCGGTAAGTAGGGGACGTAATATTTTTTATCTTAATCTAATCTTGAGAAGTACTGATGCAAAAGTACCTATACCAATAGGAGCGAAGGACAGTAATAAATGTATGGGATGCAATTAGACGAACCACCAATATCTTTTCTTCGAGGGTGCGTCGATCCTCAGGGCGGACCGACCGTTTTACGACCTTGGCCGCCAGATTCTACCGAATAGTATATTTTATATGTTGTCTATTGGGCATAAACGCGTATTATTATTAGTTACATTTTTTTAACAATTCTAATGTAGCAGTTGCCTACTGCTAAATTAAAACTGGGCAAAATAAGAGAAATATGAATACATACGATCATATGATATTTTCAGGCACTAACTGAACGAGCCTGTGCCATAATGCTGTATTGTGTTATTTTATAGTTAGTTTATAAACTGGCTAAGACTTGTGGTTTACAATTCAACTGTGATTAATGGAGAGTTTAGAAACTAGCTAGATAGAAATGAAATTCTCAAGTTATATTGGTGTTTATTTTATACTTATTAGCTAGTTTATAAGCTGACCAACTACTTCAACCTTAGCATATGTATATACTAGAGATGGGCAAGACTGCTACTTTTGAATCACGTTGTTACCTGTGATTGCTACTTTCTAATATCAGTGATTTTGAACTGTGACTCTGATCACGGTTAGTAAACGTCGTAACACCTTCTTAAATTGTTAATGATTTCTCAAAAATATTTTCGATATGATTCTGCTAATATTTGTCCACCCGGTCACGTAAATAGTGTTCCTTTTGATATTAAACCTATGACTGAAGGTCATATTTTGGCAATATTATCTGCTATACCAAATAAATATACGACTATCCTTAATTCAGTTCAAAATTCGGGAAGTATTTGGAGATTTTTGCAGAAAAACAGAAAAGTTGGAAAGTTTTACGTATGTGGCAAATGTTTTTCTATTTTGGTTTTACCTGTGAAAAAACGCATCTTTCGAAACTCGAAGGATTATTTTGAAATAAAAGCATTAACCAATAGACATATGGATTTCTGAAAATTTTCGTTTTAATTTTTTGAGCACTTGGCCAAAAACATCGCAGAAAAAATATAAAAATGTAGGCAAAATTCCATATGAAATAATCCTCAGTGGCCGAAGTATCGCTAATTCAAAATCGATTCAGTTTTTGTAAATCCAACAATTTTCAATAGAAAAAATAATAGATTTTTGAGGATTTTCGTTTTAAATTTTTGAGCACTTGAATGAAAACATCGCAGAAAAAAAATATAAAACGTGTAGAAAAAATTCCTTAAAAAAATATCCTCAATGGTCGAAGAATCATTTATTCAAAATTAATTTGGTTTTTGTAAATTCAACAATTTTAAATGGAGGTATGGATTTTTGAAAATTTTATTTCATTTTTTTGAGCACTTGAATGAAAACATCGCAGAAAAAATATATAACGCACAGACAAAATTCCATAAAAAATCATCCTCAGTGGCCGAAGTTCAGCTAATTCAAAATCAATTTGGTTTTTGTAAACTCAACAATTTTCAATATAGATATGGATTTTGGAAAATTTTCGTTTTAATTTTTTGAGCACTTGCATAAAAACATCGCAGAAAAAAAATATAAAACGCGTAGAAAAAAATCCTTAAAAAATGTCCTCAATAGTCAAAGTATAGCTTATTCAAAATCAATTTGGTTTTTGTTAATTGAACAATTTTTAATGGAGATATGAATTTTTAAAAATTTTAGTTTTATTTTTTTGAGCACTTGAATGAAAACATCGCAGAAAAAAATATAAAACGCACAGACGAAAATCCATTAAAAAATAATCTACAATGGCCGAAGTATAGCTAATTCAAAATCAATTTGGTTCAACAATTTTCAATAGAGATATGAATTTTTGAGGATTTTCGTTTTAATTTTTTGAGCACTTGAATGAAAACATGGCAGAAAAAAATATAAAACGAGTAGAAAAAATTTCTTAAAACAATATTTTCATCGGTCGAAGAATCGTTTATTCAAAATTAATTTGGTTTTTCTAAATTCAACAATTTCAAATGGAGATATGGATTTTTATTAATTTTTTTGAGCACTTGAATGAAAACATCGCAGAACTAATATAAAACGGGCGGACGAAATTCCATAAGAAATATCCTCAATGGTCGAAGTCTAGCTAATTCAAAATCAATTTGGTTTTTGTAAATTTTACAGTTTTTAATGGAGATATGGATTTTTGAATATTTTAGTTTTAATTTTTTAAGCACACGCAGTTTGTTTTTATTTATTTTTTTCAGTTCAGGAAGTTTGCAATTTCAAAATTAGTTTCGAGGTATTATTTTAAAATGTATGTTTAGATATTTGCACTGAATGTTAAATTAAAATGAATTTTGAGACATTTTCGGTTTTTTAAGTAGTCGGACTCATTACTTTCGATCACGAACGAGTTTGTGGTTCAATTCCATGCCTGGCAAGATAATTTTTTTTGTTTTTATATAATCTCAATCTCAATTAATTAATTAATAACACAGCCCCACAAAAAAAGTGCTATGATCTGGGTATGCGACACATGTGGTCATATATATTTTGACCCGCTGATTCCAGATCCGCCCCCAGAATTGGCCCTGAGGGCTTAGGTTGGGCCCTAAACCTAAAAAACTAAATTTGCCTATTTTTCTAAATAAACGTGAAAGAGAATTTTAATGGTGAATTCATATTCAGCGGGTGAAAATACATTTTAAAAAATATTTTTTATTTTTAGATCAGGTTTTTTTCCTTGTTTTAGTGCGTAACCACGCATAGGCATAGAAATATTCAAACATGAAGAGGTGACATGTTGGTTGTGACTCGCATCTTGGATACAAACATTTGTGGAGTCCGCAAGATGACCTTGGACTTGGCCTTGAATCCCATTTCATGACCTTGTTGAAGGTTAAATTTGTTTGAAGATCAAATTGATATTTTCTAATATACATTCCCAGTTCCAGCCTCATATTTGTGATGATCGGGTAGGTGCTTGTTGAAAAACAATTTTTTTCCTCTTGTTCTGATTTCTCTCTTCAGCATCTAGCAAAAGTCAGCCATCATAACTTCATCCCATCTACCCTGATATCTCTCTTCCATATATCTTGGGTTTGACATAAGTTTTTTTTTTTTTTTATTAACGTCTATGCATGTAACAAGGGCACCTCCACGTGGTGACGGTGGGCAACAGATCCATACTGGCAGAGTCCCTAGGTAAACGGCATTCATGCTGACATGGCAGGCACAGATGAGAAGTGTCTTACGTTGCAGGGATACGGAGTCCCAGTATCGGCGTCTGGAGAGAGTGTGAAAGCGGGCTCGCCGACGTCGTCATCAAACGACCGTAGCTCTCCATTGATTGGCTTCTTGGTTGATAGAGAGTATGATGCTACAAGGAGAGATACTTCTGGTATTTCATGCTTCCACGAATTCCAGAAGTGTCCAGATGTATTTTACTATATCTGCAGCAAATATGAAGTGAACTCTTTGAGAAAAAAAAATAGATGAGGAGGTGAAACAACTTTATCAGGATTGTTTCGGTCGCAGATTACTCCACTAGGAAACAATATGGGTTCCTCATATAATTTGTAACTCCTGTAGACTAATGTTGTATCGTTCAAAGAATCCTAAATACCTGAAATATCTCAAATTTTCTATACCAACCATATGGAAGAAGCCAATGCTCATGAGAGACTGTTACTTCTGTTTGAATGACGTCTATGGAATCACCGCAAACATAAGAAATCTATCTCGTACATCAATGTGTCTTTAGTTATAAGACCAATTGTAATAGATGCAAAATTACGTGTAACTGATACAATCGTAAGAATGATTTCTGGTGAAAATTGACAATCAATGTGAAAAAAGTAGCAGTGGCAGCGATGATCCCTATGAAGATGACGACAAAAAAGATGTTCATCTTCCATATAATACCGCATCAAAAATGCCATTGTTACTTTCACAATCAGTTCTAAATGGTTTTGTTAGGGATATAGGATTGCCAAAAGATAGTGCAGAATTCGTTGCTTTATTTCTGAAGAGAAGGAACTTCCTGGAACCGAATACAAAAGCCTCGTTTTATCGTAAGAGATCAAGAATTCTGGAAGTATTTCACAAAAGATGAAGAAACATCTCTAGTTTACTGCACTGACATTAAAGGTTTGATGAAAAACTTGAAGAAAGATGTGTATAGAGATGAAAACTGGAGACTTTTCATTGATTCATCGAAACGCAGTATGAAAGCTTTATTACTATATAATACAAATGTGTATGCTCCTATCCCAATAGCTCATTCCACAATGCTCAAAGAGCAGTATAACAACGTAAAAATGCTTTTGGATAAAATTAAGTATACCAGTCACAAGTGGAAAGTTTGTGGTGAAAATCATAACTATGATACTTAGACAACACTCAGGTTTTACTAGAGAGCCATGCTTCTTATGTTTATGGAATAGAAGAGATCGAGCTAACCATTACAGCAGGAAGCAATGGCCAGAAAGACCATTGATTCAACCTAGTTCTCACAACATCATAAAATAATGTCTAGTTGATCCTACAAAAATTCTCATCCCACCTCTTCACATCAAACTTGGTCGGATGAAACAATTCGTCAAAGCATTGGACAAGGACGGCCAATGCTTCGTATATTTAGGGCAAACATTTCCTGCTATTTCTGATGCTAAGTTGAAAGAAGGTATATTTGATGGACCACAAATTAGAAAGTTATTCAGGGACACAAATTTCGTCACTCAAATGAACGACATTGAGAAAAATGCTTGGGAGAGTTTCAGGGCAGTGGCAACAAACTTCCTAGGTAACCATGAGTCCCGTCTACAAGAATATTGTGAAAAATATGGTGGAAAACTTTCGAAAGTTGGGATGTTTAATGAATTTAAAGTTACACATTTTTGACTCGCATCTGGATAGATTTCCTGAAAATTGTGGAGTTTACAGTGAAGAGCAAGGCGAACGATTCCACCAAGATATCAGAGTGATGGAAGAGAGATATCAGGGTAGATGGGATGAAGTTATGATGGCTGACTTTTGCTGGATGCTAAAGAGAGAAACCAGAAGAGGAAAAAAAACGTAAGCGAAAACTTTTGCATAGATCTTTTGATGAAAAAAGAACAAGATAAATATAACTATAAAAAAATAATGTATGATATAACCAAGTAAAATATTTTTTTCAGGTATTATGAAAACATTCAGTTCCTGTGCAATATGAGGCTGGAACTGGAAATGTATATTAGAAAATAACAATTTGTTCTTAAACAAATTTGACCTTCAACAAGGTCATGAAATAGGATACAAGGTCAAGTCTAAGGTCATCTTGCGGACTCCACAAATGTTTGTATCCAAGATGCGAGTCACAACCAACATGTCATCTCTTCATGTTTGGATATTTCTATGCCTATGCGTGGTTTCGCACTAAAACAAGGAAAAAAACCTGATCTAAAAATAAAAAATATTTTTTTAAATGTATTTTCACCCGCTGAATCTGAATTCACCATTAAAATTCGCCTATCAGGCCTCTGTTTCACGTTTAATTCGAAAATAGGCAAATTTAGCAATTTTTAGGTTCTTTAGGTTTAGGGCCCAACCTAAGCCCTTAGGGCCAATTCTGAGGGCGGATCTGGAATCAGCGGGTCAAAATACATATGACCAAATGTGTCGCATACCCAGATCATGGCACTTTTTTGTGGGGCTGTGTAATTGTTAGTACATAAGTTGTAATTTATTTAATTTTATATGGTATACTATGGCATTTTATAAATATCTGTCTTTATTATTAAATATTTATTCAAAATTTAAATACAATACCCTGCAAAAATGAGAGAATAAAGTAATGAATATTAAATAACATTTAGAAATGCCACCTTGTACTGTCCTCTTACAATTATGTTTTAAGTAACAGTCACAGTTTAAGTAGCAATCACAGTTTGTCACAGTTTAAATAGAAGTGATTTTAAGTAGCAGTGGTTTAAAGTGGCAGTGATTTAAAGTAGCAGTGATTTTAAGTAACAGTGATTTTAAGTAGCAGTGATTTTAGGTAGCAGTGAAATTCGCCTATTAGTAACAGTAACGACCTGTGATTTTTCAATACCAGTGAGAAATCACAGATACGTGAAATATCGCCCATCACTAGTATATACTGAAATCCCATTTCATAATGCAACGAAAACATACCAAATCTAATTAAATAATTATTAAAATATAAAACTATTCCACATAATCCTTATAAATAATATGAGCAATGATATAAACAAAATCATGGTTGTTTTGCAAATAAGCCGATGTTTTCGTTACAAATTTTCAACTCGATATATGGAATAATAGCCAAGTGGGCAAAAACGATCAGGAACTGATCACCTAATATTGCGCTTTGGTTCATAGAAATGCACTAAAAAAGAAAATCCACATCTTCGAATATTTTTCGATAAAAACAGGTTGTTAGTTCCATATTTGTTACAATGTAATTCATACGGCCTGCATTCTTGCAGATGTTATGTTTACTATCTAGATCTCATAGTTCGCATTTATCTTCATATAAATACTTATTCACTGCGTATTGTTATTGGAACCGTGGAGAACTGTAAAGAATGGTAGAGATTACGGTAGAGCGAGAGTTAGCGAGTAAAAACCAGTTATCTTCAAGTTTAATCATTTAAATTGTAATTAGGGATTTATAAATAAAGTTAAAAACAAATAAAAATTGTTTTTAAAAAACTTTACATTCCAAGGGAAAACGTAAATTGTTACTTTAGCGAATTTATATATTTTAGCTGGGCACCATGTATATGTTAATGACTTCTGATATTATACCGAAAATGTAAGACAATCGCTTATGTTAAGATATTTTGTATATTATTTTAGGGGTCGTTTATTGTATATCGAATGCACATTTGTTATCATATTTAATCGTCACTATGTACAAAATAAAATAAATAACTTACCTAGCATGTTAATTGCTCTAGCAGTGTTTGTGTTGTGTAGAGATATACCATCACCTTATACGATGCTATAAGAAACGGTCAGAATTGTATGAAAAACCTTATGTACAAAAGTTGCGAAATTGTAAGTTAGATTTATAAAAACAAGCTGTTAAAAGGTTAAAGATTGTTGTTTTGTTTTTAGCAATAAATCGAAAGAATAATATTATTTAACCCTTCACTACGGACACGGAGACTATAACATAGAGTATCGAGTAATCATTTCTAAATAACAATTAATTCATTTGGAGTCTATGAAACTCCATGTCAAGTTAGTGTACTAAAATTGGGTATCCGTGGTTAAGGGTTAAACACCCATTTTTTAAGAACAACATTATACAAATTGCATAAATAAGTATCAATACTATACTATAAATGAAAATCTTAGGCATAAATTACTTTATTCAGTTTATTTATTTTCTTAGACTAGAATTTGTAGTTCTTAAAAAAACGACTATTCATAGAAATAATATATACAAGTGAATTACTTATAATATGGTTAAGCTCAATTGATTTAAAAGAAAAGTTCCTTAGCTCTACAAAAAAAAAGAAAATATTAGAAAGGTGTAGCATAAAAAAATCAAGTACACTTTAAAAAAGAATGTTTGCAAATGATTAAGCTTATCGTGTATAACCACTACTTACGACACTGAAATAGTATTGTAGATCCATTGCTTCCAAGACACGTTGACATTATTGTCAATTCTTGATTCGATTGTTTGGCACAAGTTTCGCCTGTCATGCGATCGCCCAGACCTTAGGTCACACAGGACCCTCTTTCTGCATTCTGTATCACACAGCGGCCTTACTGAGCTGGCTTTATAATAGTATTTGTAAAATAGGTCAAATAGTTGCGGTTCGTTGGACATTTTCTCTACAAGTCCATCCCAGTCTTGGGGTCTTAGAGCTTCCAATCCGAACGCTTGTCGAGCCGAGTACAATTTGAACCAGATTGGGTAGCCGTATAGATTTGCTTCTCGCAGGTTCATTGTCCATGATTCATGATCTATAACAGACTAAAATTTCTATAAATTACTAGTTACAAAATTACCTAAAACAGAATTTTTATAATATTTTTTGCTAGCAAGCAAAGTATCATAAGCGCCCAAACGCATATAGCGAATTATTAATTGTTAATGCTGTTTTTCGTGGAAGATTCATATCATTTGTTTGTATTAAAGTAACAAAAAAACACTTTCTAAATTTTCAAAAAAACTTTTATTTCGCCAAACCGTAGCTTTTTTAGGCATAGAAAAAATGGTACAAGTGCGCCGTTTAAATACTAATTATGGATTTATTTCTTCTTCCTGAATTTAATTTTATTTCAAAACAATATATTTTGCAAACTAAACTTTTGAAATATTTTTTATAATTACTGTAAATTTTCAGTATTGCTTCATAAGTCTCACACTTTTGTGCGTTCCATGGGCGCATGCATCTGTACGTTCCATAGAAATACCAAAAGTAATGTAAATTGTCCATCCAGAAGATGGGTTATTTACAAAAATGGACATGCATACAGAAATGTACGTCAAATTAGGTATGAAGCTTCATGGAAGTAGAAGCATTATTTTTGATTACTTGTAATATTAGCGCTCACATATACCATCGAGTGTATTCAATAGACACTTACCATACGAGACGATGTATTTTAAAGCAACAATTTTCAGTAAACTACTACTTACACGTGTTGTTTTGTCATGATCACCATCAATGAAATATATTCTATAACCTGGATTGAGATCGTAGTACGGGGATACAGAAGGTCCAACATATGCAATATTTATGCTTCTACCTGGAAACAGTAAATTTGTATGATTCACCTATTTGAATAGACATTTACAAGTATACAGCTCATGATTTTAATAATAAAGTACATTCTCGTCACATTTTTTTTATTAACAGCCTTTTGACATGATTACATTTTTTTATATAATTTTCATATAAACAACACTATCACATGGGTTATCGACCTAAGGTCGTTCGGCCCGTATCTGTCAGTCTATTGTTCGTTTGTTAGTCGCAAGTCGCTTGGTGAATGAAATGAAGAAATTAATTGAAATTAATTTGTGTAAGGTACTTACGTTTGGAGGGAATATAAGGATTGCGGTGAATATAAAATTGGTTAAAGATGTGGTTATTCATTGGGTTTTTGGTTTTTTTTTTTCTCCGAGGTATGGCATATGTTTGGATAGAGGGATTACATTTGTAGTGGAGAAGAGGACTTCGTTTGATGGGTTAAATGAGAGATAATTGGGGTGGGGGAGTCTTGTTAGGGTTCTAAGGCAGCTCGTTCTTCACATGTACTTTCGTTGATTTTAAAATAAAGAAAATTTAATATAGTATATGTATTAGTGTTTCATTAATTTAATATACGAGGGTTATTCGCAAACTGAGGTCCGAATCATCGAAGCTAATCAAATGTCGCGCATGCGTACCAACTCACGGCATGCCTTGCTCGTCAAACCACGCTATTGCATTGGTATTGTTGCAGTGTGCTAAGTACAGTGCTACTTCAAAATGTTTAAAACAATCGATCAGCCTGCCGACTGTGAAAAGGGGTCAGTGATTCGGTTTTTGACAGCAAAGAGCGTTTCAGCAGCGGAAATTCATAGATAGATAAACGACGTGTATAGCCCAAATGCGATGAGTAGCACTAAAGTGCGTAAGTGGGTGAGAGCTTTCAAGGACGGACGGGAAAATGTTCATGATGAACCTCGTTCAGGTCGACTATCAGTGATCACAGATGATTTCGTTAATGCCGTGGATGAAAAGATTCACAATTTAGCACTGGAATTTCCGAATGTGGGTAGAACAACTTTTCACAAAATCGTTTCCGAAAAGTTGAAATTTCGCAAATTGTGCGCACGTTGGGTTCCCATGCTGCTTACTAAGGAACACAAACTGAAAAGAATGGCTTGTGCTCTTGATTTTTTGGATCGATATCATAAAGAAGATGATCATTTTTTAAAGAAGATTGTCACAGGGGACGAGACGTGGGTTTCTCACAGAACACCAGAGTCTACACGTCACAATGGAATGGCATCACACGACATCACCAGTCAAAGTCAAGGCCAAGCAGACAATCTCAACACGCAAGGTCATGCCAACCGTGTTTTGGGATAGACATGGGGTCTTATTAGTTGAGTTTATGCAGCAAGGGACAACAATAAATGCAGCCGCTTACTGCTCTACCCTAACTATATACCGTGTGTTCGATAAAAAATGCCCAACGCCATAACTCTGTTATTTATTGACCGATTTGAATAAACTAAAAAAGAAAGTCAATGGCTGCTTAAATACTACAAAATTATGGTAATTTTATATTTTTCAAAATCAACTTCATTGCCAAATGATGGTCAACTTTAAGTTTTTAAATGGCTGCATATACTTTTCTAATTTTATAATATTAGACATTGTTTTTCTGAATCCAATTATGCCCGGTATGTTGGTTTTAAGTTAATATTGATGCCAGAAAAAGATAATAATAAATCTTGTTCACATCATTTGTTTGGAAATAAATGTAGTGTGCCTTCAAATTCGAATCGACAAATGTCATTTATTGTATAAGTGATGTCAACCATTTGTTACTAGTGTGTGTTTCAGACATAATCATGAAGAATAGCGAATTAACAGACATGTTGCAAATATATTTTCGGTAGTAATATACCTAGATCTAGGTTAATTATCAAAAAATAGTTTTTTGAGTACCTTGTTACCTAGTAATTTAACGAGACAATAACATTTGTTGTCTGGTTATTAACCGAGAGCTTCAGCTCGAGGTTAATAACCAGTTGACAACAAATGTTATGTCGAGATGAATTACTAAAAGGTAAAAGGTACGAAAAAAATGTGTTTTTGATAATTCATCCAAGCTCGCGGTATATTTGGGTAGATAATTTACCACATAATAATAGATGCGATAACAGAAAATCGATAATTAATGGGGTAGCTTGACATTACAACAATGTTTTGCATTGTCATAATCGATAACAGAAAAACGGTAATTAGGTGAGTAGCTTTTAAGGTTCTAAAAATATGAAGTTCATGACGTTACGTCACTGTCATTAAGTTTTAATTTTTACAATTACTCTTGTAGCAAACCAAACTATTCAGCTTGTAATAAACCATAACTTTTCCTGATCCTTATTATTATTTCATTCGATAAATTATCTACCCAAATATACCGCGAGCTTGGATGAATGATCAAAAACACATTTTTTTCGTACCTTTTACCTTTTAGTAATTCATCTCGACATAACATTTGTTGTCAACTGGTTATTAACCTCAAGCTGAAGCTCTCGGTTAATAACCAGACAACAAATGTTATTGTCTCGTTAAATTACTAGGTAACAAGGTACTCAAAAAACGATCTTTTGATAATTAACCTCGATCTAGGTATATTACTACCGATAATTTATCGAATGAAATAATAACAAGGATCAGGAAAAGTTATGGTTTATTACAAGCTGAATAGTTTGGTTTGCTACAAGAGTAATTGTAAAAATTAAAACTTAATGACAGTGACGTAACGTCACGTTTATATAACCTTAAAAGCTACTTACCTAATTACCGTTTTTCTGTTATCGATTATAATAATGCAAAACATTGTTGTAATGTCAAGCTACCCCATTAATTATCGATTTTCTGTTATCGCATCTATTATTATGTGGTAAATTATCTATGTAATAGAAATCGAAGACCTGCAGCACGGATTTATCATCTACGGTTTCTAGAGCGGTGAATACTAAATTTAGAAGGTTAGAAGAAAATTTGAAACGATATGGATCCTTTAAAAAGCCGAAGAAAGTGGATCGACAATTTAGTGGACTTTAATAGTTAGACGTTCAAATTAGTGTTTACAATAATCACAGAACATCTAAATCGCAAGTGGATTAATACTTGCACTACTTATTTATTTTATTCTACATTGAGTTATAACATAGGTACTTATTTATTGGGTCCTTATTAATCGTGTTTGGTATAACCTTACAACAAATGATATTTGTCACTTTTTTTAGAAGGCACGCTAATTATAATTTTTGAAAAATATATAATTTTAAATGGAGATTTATTATAATTTTTTAGACCAAAATATTGAACGAACAACTACATATTGGGCATTATTGGATTCAAAAAATAATGCCAATTGTAATAAAATTAAACTATTATAGGCAGCCATTTGAAACATTTAAGTTGATCATTATTTGGCAATGAAGTTATTATTGAAAAAAATCAATTTTAATGCCATTTTTTTAGTATTTAAACGGGAATTGACTTTGGTTTTTAGTTCATTCATATCGGTCAATAAATAAAAGAGTTATGGCGTTGGGCGTTTTTTTATCGAACACCCGGTATTCACAGAATAAGCGACGTGGTCTTCTGACGTCTGAAGTTTTGTTGCTGCATGACAATGCTGACCCCATTCTGCCATTCACACCCAAAATCTGATCAGATATTTTGAATGGGAACAGATTGACCACCCACTGTACAGTCCAGACTTGGCGCCGAGTGATTTTCAGATGACGAGGTAGAAGAAGCAGTCCAAGACTGGTTATCCTCACAGGCGGCAGACGTCTAGGACTTAGGCATACAGAAGCTTGTAGAACGTTATGACAAATGTTTAAACAAATATGGAAACTATGGAGAAAAATAAAGACACATGTAAGGAATTTAAAAAATAAAGTTTTTCGAAAAAATCGGTAATCTTTTCTGTTTTATAAGTAAACGGACCTTAGTTTCTGTATAACCCTCGTATTTAGCCTCATAACTCTGAAATGTTATTAATTGTATCCGTATAGAGAAATGATTTTAATTGTATCCGTATAGAGAATGGTTTTGGCCATGTAGTAAAAAATATATGGTTCGATTCTATTGCCAAAGCCACTGATGCCAGCTGCTGATGCATTCTGTCACTTATTTAGTTACATGTAACTAGAGGCTTGTTGTGAGAATAGCCACAACCTAAGGTAATAAACTTAAAAATAATTTAATTAAAGCCCTCTTGAGAGAAACTGGACTGAAAGCTTGACCAATCACTGTTGCTAACGGTTGAAACTTACTATGGCCTAAGAAGTCTATAAAAATGCCTTATTTAGGGTAAAAATTCCTTCAAGATTTTAGTGTATTTGAAAATATATTTCGAAAAATCATGATCAGCTGAAAAAATATCAAGAATCACATGTATAGTTTTTTAAGTTAAAAAAAAAAATTTAAATGTTTATCCAAAAGTGTTATTTACTTTTTTTCTACATTTATTTCAAAAATCAGGCTTTTCGCCTCGTATACAACCGTCAATAATACATCATTTTGGTTATATACCTAGTACATCAAGTCAAACCAAAAAAGCATGGTAATATTTGCTAATGTTGGTTATTTACTTAAACAGTACATATTTATAAATTGCATCAAATAGAGATAAATTACTTTGACATTTGTACAATACAAACGTCACATCACATTTGGTAAGGCTATTTTCTTCTAATTTTGCAATCGTCGGAAACTTTTTGTATGTCCTATGGACGAAAATATGAATAGGCACTCGGTTGAGGTTCGACCTCATGCCCTAATACATCATTTTTCGCCCTTGATTCATAAATAATTATTAACGTGAATAAAAAATATATACCTGATTTACAAAAAGAAACTTTATTATTTCTAATAGCTTAAAATTTCTTAATTTGTATACAAACATGGCTCAAATAGAATTAAAAAAATCATTCCTCGCTTGAGAATCCGAGCAAAGAACATTTCAAAAATCAACTCTAATTCTTGCAAAATTTTACCTATATGGCTTTTTTCGCGTTTATTACACTTATTTTTTTTTAATATAAAACTTGAAAGAAAAAACACCTCGTTAAAAACTAAAGTATTTTCAAAAACGAAACAGGTCTTCAAAGAAAGACATGTTGTGTATGTAATGTAATTTATGCGAAATAGTTAAACATTTATTTTACTAAATTCAAAACTGAAATTCGGCGCATTTTTAAAAAGCTCAAGTAATCTTGAAATAACAATATTTGCAGAATATATTTTTTATATATCGGGTGGGTATAAATTCTTCCAGGAATTCTAAGCAGCATATCTTAATTCTAATATGTTGTACCATGCTTCCTGAGCCTTCGTGAGGTCCTCAAAGTTTGAAAACCCAGTCGTTAAATATGCGTTATTGTTCGATACTAATTTACAGAAAACCCTGCACTTG
Organism: Ocypus olens; assembly: GCA_910593695.2. NCBI lineage: Eukaryota > Metazoa > Arthropoda > Insecta > Coleoptera > Staphylinidae > Ocypus > Ocypus olens. The sequence goes on from OU343058.1 coordinate 35,374,415, forward strand.
CGGTGGTATGACTAGTTTGAAAATTATTTGTCAGTGTGTGCTATCTTTCTATCTAAAACATGTATTTTCAATACTTCGTGATTAGCTTATTTTCATAAAAAGTACAACCGGCAACGTCGACGTCGACAACAAATTTATCTTGCTAGTTCCAATTTTGTGCCAATTTTGCTTTCCTCATTATTTTCAGTTTGTACTGGTTTCCGTGTTTTAGCGGTTTTGTGTTTCTGTGTTATTTTCGTTTTGTTCAATTATAATGGCTTTAACGACTAATGAGTACGCCGACATAAACATGGTTTCAATAATGGAAACGCGCATATGGCAAAACTAGAGTATCGAGTACGTTTTCCAAATCGAAGGCATCCTACTACAAATGTATTTCGAAGACTTAGAACATATCAAAAAATGGTGATGTGGCCATCATGTTACTTTATCCGACTTGATGGTATCATTTATATTTATGCTTTCATGGTTTATTTTCAATTGAAATAATATTTTAAACGTACATCGAGCGTTGTGTAAACTCGGATGAAACTGACGTTTAAAACGTCAAAATTATGAAAGATGGAAAAATTATACTTTAAATTCAAAAACTCAGTTTATTTAAAAACTAAAGGGATTTCGAAAAAAACTTATTCTTTATAAGTTGTTCTCTTTAGCATTCTCTACAATTATTATTTACATAAATTTGCTGTAACTATTATCGTTTTATAATTATAAACCAAAAATTAAAAAATAATAATAAATTTTTTTCTCTAATAAATATGATTTTATGAAAAATGTTTTAAAGCAAAAGATGTTCATTTCTTTGTTGTCTTAAAAGTTTGTTTAAATGTTTTTGTGATATTTTTCATATTTAAGAAAATATTGGCAAAACACAAAAAACAGTTAAGGTACGCCCACTTCCGGTGTACGAAATTTTACCATTATTTGATACATCGCTCAATGCCGGCCTAGCAGCCTTCGAAGACGGAGCTCCCTATCGCTGTTACCGCCAGATGCGAAATTCGCGCTGTGATACGTTTTTTAAGTGCAAAACGGATTTCACCTATTCACATTTATCGTCAGTTAATCGAAGTTTATGGGGGAAAATTGCATATCAATTCAGAATTCAAAATGCAAAAAAGCTGGCCAAAAGGCTAAATCTTGATAAATTTTGACATAAATAGGTATTAATCGCATATTATGAATTTGATGTTAAATTGAAAAATTCAAAATGGCGGATCCATATGGCGAACATAAGTGATAACATTATTATTGTTCGCACTGGAGAAATTCAATATTTTAGAATAGCAATGATCCCAGCTCTCCGGTGATTATTTTATAATTTAGTCAGGGTGTGTAGAAGATCTTTTTTATACCGTAAAATGGTATAAATTTCGAGTAACAATTGTTTTAATATTTTTTTGGTAGCACTAAAGAATTGCGAAATTTCAGTATTACAATTAACTGATTATTTTGAAATTCAGTAAAGATGTGTTTGAGATTATTTTTAAACCATAAAGAAGAATCAATTTATAGCAAATTTTGATAATTTCAAGTTTGTATCATTTGTTTTTACATTTATTTGGCAACTTCAAAATAATAATTTATTCAGTTATCACAGGATTATTTCCAAAGTTAGTGAAGGGACTAATTTTTCTTAAATCATAAAACAGAATCGATTTTGAGCACATTTTCAAAATTTCAAGTTGGTCACAATTTGTTTTACATTTATTTGGCCACACTGAAGAAATTCGCAACAACAATTTAATGATTATTTTCAAAATTGAAAAACTTCGGTTTTTATTTACACCTATTAACATGGTTACGTACTAAATAAACGTGACATGTAAATTACGATTACTTCTATTCCCTCGTATAAATTGTAATTTGAATTTTCTATATATTTAAACTTAATGATAATAAAAAAATAATGTACCAAATAGTCACCACGGCCGTAAAATGGTTTTTGGCCCTTGGCTTCGAGTCGGTGAGCACCCTCCACCCTCGGGCCAAAACCATAACCATAACTTATACTATACAGGGTGAGTACAAATTGACGGGAAACTATTGTGATCGTAAACAAATTTCCAAACATTTTTTTTGCGGAAATAGCTATTTCGTTTATTCCGACAATTTTTGTGAAAAATATATCTGTGTGTCTGCCTTCGTGTTTGTCTGTCATATTTATTTTTCCTTTCTCATTACAAACCAATTTTTGTAAAAAAAAATGTGTATCTGCCTTTGTATCTGTCTGTCTGTCATATTTATTTTTTACTTTCTCCATACTAACTACGGGAAACTATTGTGATCGTAAAAAAATCCAACATTTTTTTTGTGGCAAAATCCATTTCCATCTATTCCGACAATTTTTGGAAAAAAATATGTGTGTGTGTGTCTGCCTGTCTGTCATATTATTTTTACTTTCTCCGTGCAAACTACGAGAAAGTATGGTGATCGAAAAGAATTTCCAAACATTTTTTTTGTGGAAATATCCATTTCGTCGATTCCGACAATTTTTGTTAAGAAAGTCTGTGTGAGTATTTGCCTTTGTGTCTATCTGTCTGTCATTTTTATGTTTTACTTTCTCCGTACAAACTTCTTTCAAATTCTTTATTTGTTTTTTTTTTACTAATTTGACTAGGAGGAGATCTTTCCTCTAAAATGATCAAGGAAGATAATATTCCAATATAAAAAAAAATTCTTCCGTTTTGTTCATATATACCCTGTGTACATATACACATCATAAATACAAGATATTCAATAAAATATAAAGTCGAATTTTTCAACGATATTGCACATCAGCAATAAAAATAATCCTACACTGAGGAATGCAAGTGAATACAGCTAATTATCATTTATTACGTTAAAGAACACTATAATCAATATTTTTCTCCACGACCACCATAAAATTTAAGCATTCTGAAATCAATTTTGATTATAGAACTTACACATTCTCACTCTTGTTATGGAACAAAACACTATGCGCTTATGCGTTTTGCATGTAATTCATTCCATAACAAGGTATAGAATGAATATTCTCACATCGTTTCGAATAAAACAATTAGCCTTGGATATCACAATTGTCAAAATACTATAAACATAACCACAAACGTGATAAAACGTAAGTTCTTTGTGTTCATTATTTTATTAGTCTATTTGATCTGGTCGAGGAGAAAGTATAGTCTGATACTCGGTAAGAATGGAAATTCAGATGCTCGTAGTTCCTCGCGCTCGCCTCACGGCTCGCGCTCGAAATATTCCACTCGCATCGAATTTCCATTCTAACCTTGTTACAGAATATACTATTGTTGATATAGGAACACAGGCAAAAAAAGATTTCCATCAATGTTTAAAATGTATCTACCTATTTGTAACGTTCCTATAATTCCTAACAAAATTTTTGTAACGAGCCGCCCCTGACTGCGATTACTTTCTATTTGAAACATATTGTATAAACTGATAAATAATAAAGCTCCGGCATTGCTTACAATTGACTCCCATCGTTTTCATACTTCAATTGTTTCTTTTTTGTTTTTTTATGATAATTCTTGAATGGACGACTAGATTTAGAAAAAAAATTCAGGTTTGGTGTTGATAAAATAAAAAAATTTAATACGCCCTTCGGTTGCTTTTCAATTGTTTGTTTTTCTCGGATAACCCTTGAACCAGCGGCGGCTCATAGATGTTCGGCGAGGAGGCTGCGGAAGAATATTTGACCAAAACAGCAGCAAATTATTTTTCTTCTGCCTGTATTTTCAAGTTTTTTTGATCTGAATATTTATTTTTAGACCAGGATTTTTGATTTTTTTGCTATTTTGCTCCAACTTTTGATGTTTTGGCCAAAACATTCGATTTGTTTGTTGAAATTTTGTAATTTTTAGTCTCCTTTTTCATCTTCATGCCCGAGTTTTCGATGTTTTGTCTTAATTTAGGCCAAAAGGTCGAAAACTCAGGACCAAAAATAAAAAATGCAAACCAAGAAATCCAACATTTCAATAAACGAATCGAATATTTTGGCCAAAGAAATCAAAAAGATGGAACAAAATAGCCGAAGATTTTAAATATCGGCCAAAAATAAAAAATCCTGGTCTAAAAATAACTCTTTTTAGCTTAAAATAAGTTCCGACGAGAAATTCGAAAAACCGCACAATAAAATCATTAATTCAAGTTAGGAAAATCTAAAATATGGGACAAAAAATAAAAAATTAAGACAAAAAATCTGAAATTCGTATCTAAAAACCAAAGTGGTGGACCAAAAAAATTAAATTTTTAACAAAAAAAATCGAAAATTTCAATAAAAAAATCGAAAATTTAAGTCAAAATTAAGAAAATTTCGTCCAAAAGACCAAAAATTTAAACCGAAAAAATCGAAAATACAAAATATAGGCCAAAACTGTAAAAATCTACGATATGGCCTACAAAGGTGAAAATTTAGACAAAACATCGAAAACTCGGGCGTAAAGTAAAAAATGCGGACAACGAAAATCGAAAATTTCGGTCAAAATAAAGAATATTTAGGCCAAAAATTTAAAAAAATGGAAAATAGAGAACTCTAAAAAAGGATACAATTTTTAACAAACAAACAAAACAAAATGATAATAATAATAATAAATGCGGACTAAAAAAATCGAAAATTTTTAGCAAACAAAACTCGAAAAAATTCTCGCATCAATAATTCAGGTTAAAATATCTAATAAATCAAAAATTTGGAATTAAAATTAAAAATTCGGTCTGAAAAATCAAAAATGCTGACTTAAAAGTCTAAAAATTAAAAATTCGCCCCGAAAAATCAAAAATCGAAAATTTAAACAATTAAATCAAAAATTAAGACAAAAATTTAGACCAAAAAATTTTAACAATAAAATCGAAAATTTAGGTCAGTATAAAAAATTTTAGATCCAAAAAACTGAAAAAACGGGATTAACAATAAAAGATGCAGAATATTCTAGTAAGAAAATTGTTTAAATTAGTCTCAAAAATCACTCTATTGCTCAAAATATTTTTTTTTAATACTAAAACATTTATTTTCTATTTTTTTTTTACTTAGGCTAAGCCATTCAGTCACACACGGCTGTTATTTTGTAATTGTATATTTCTATGAATAAATGGAAATAAATGAATAAATGAATAATGAAAGACATATAGAACAACCACGGACCCGAGCGAATACTTCTGATCCCCGAAAAATCTTCCGCCCGGGCTGGGAATCGAACTGTGCAGCCGGCACAAGCGCTCGCCTGTACCCACTACACCAACGGACCGCCCATTTTCTTTTCAGTTAATCAAAAAAGTGAAACTAATTTCAAAGAGAATTCAAATAAAACAATTCACTTGGTTAGTATCACTCTCAGTAGCGGCTCGTGGAACTTGTTGATGGTATAAAATACAATATACTCCCCGCCCCCCGCTCCTTTTTTGAAGAAAGAAAGAACGGTTATACTTCATAGTCCAAGGTTATTTTTGGTTGTAGAGTAAAAGTTCATAATATCAAACAGCCGAATTCAAACAAGCTGCAGATATGATTTATGTGTACTTTCGATAAATCTGTAACATCATTCTTCATCCACGTAACCTCACCATCAAACAATACACACGAAAAACAAAAAAAAAAATGCTTTTTTTATCCGCACACCCGTTGTTTTTTTTTAAGTATACCTCCCGATTAAACTCTCTCGTTAGGTCTTTACTAGTTTCGAAATCAACGCACTCGAGTTGGAAGCTGACACCACTGTCTTTATTTCGATAATCAAATTAGGCAGTAGTCTAGAAGCTGTTTAATTTTATCAATAGCGCAGGAGCAAAAAGATCGTAATGATCCAATTTAATTGATTGTGTGTGTAATGCGCTAATGATAACTAGTGCATGTTGTCATCGCGCGTACGAAATGAGCCAGAATTTATTTGGCACCAAATGCACGTTCAGTGAGCGACCTCTCTGCACCCCTTCCCTCGGTAGCCTATATCCTAACGAAATGCCATGCCAGATGGAAGCTGTTAACGGCGTGCCTCGGCGTTCCATTGGGAAACAACTGCATTGCGATTTTTCTCTATTTTTTAAAGTTATGCAGGCGTTGTTTAACATTTAGACTAGCAAAAAATGAATTAAAAATTCTTGCTAAGCTTGAAACGGCAGGTAGTGCCATGGCTCCTTGGCTCTATATAACGAGCCGCCCTGCCTCTGGACACGACTATATTCTCCTAAACTCAAAATATTGACTTTCATTTTTCGACTTTTGGCCAGCTTTTTCGAATTCTGAACCTCTGTGCGTCGCATTGTTTCTCAGCAGCATAGGGAACCTTATTTTATGAATCCCGATTTTTCAACGATTTTTGCCAAATTTGAATTTTGTCGATTATAGCGTATTCAAGTCCGTACAAAAAAATTGGGGTTCTTATTCAACTTTTCTATTTCTCACCCCCTACCCCCTAGGGGGTTGAGGGTAGTGGGTCGAGTTTCGTATCATTAGATGTCCCCCTCAGAGGCGAACAAATTTTAATTATAATTTTTTTTATTCGCTGTTTAGTTTTCGAGATATTTCAATGTCTTCACTTAAATTGAACACCCTGTATACAGGGTGTGTATAAATTGGCGAAAAAGCTACTACCACAAGGAGGGAATATTGTTCTGGATCTGGTTGAACATAAAAAGCTGCTCACAACTTTATATTTTGACAAATCAGTTGATTTGTTCAACATGCTAACATCAACAGGTATAGGACCAACAGACATATTATAACTAAACAGGTTGGCAAAATTGACTTCAGGGTATGTACGTCATTTTGCGATTACCACCTCGTGATCTTCCCTCGTGAGTGTCAGATGTGTATTACTATAATAATTGTAGTAAAAATGAGCTTACCAAGGTTTAGAGAAATACCTATAAATACTATTGCTAATAAAATCTCAATGCCTGAAAATACGAACCTATCGCAATATTCAGTGTGGAAACAGTTTAAACAATCAGGCGATAACTCACGTCTTGAAGTAGAAAATGCAGCGTTGCTAGCTTAAACCAACATGAGTAATTACGACGACACTCATAAACCCAGTATGATTTTATCGTAATCATAACTTCATTTCATCATTATAAATCTTCATTGGTTCAAAATTAAGAAAAATAACATTTTTTCCATACTATCCATGCAACTGAACAAATATTAATGTAGCCATATTGTAACTTTCTAGGATTTTAAAGTAGAAAATAAAAAAGTAGGCTTGCCTGTTTCGTTCAATACAGCAAAGAGGACGTTTAATAGTATATTTTATTACGAGGTCCAACAGTGGCAGATATCAAGCGCGTGTGAGGTTTAAGAACAATAAGTGCATGTTTTAATTATAATTAACAAGTTAGTATTAATATTTAATAATAGTTAATATTTCTTTGTTAGTATTAAATACTTACTCAAATCTTTGTGATCATAAAATACTTCAAACTCATCATAATGTGTATGTCCAAAGAACTGTGCTGTTATTGTTGATTCGTAACGATTAATAATTGCATAATAATTACGCGACCACACTTTAAGACAGTCAGAATGGCCTGGAGGAATATGGCCTGAAAAATAGAGCAATATATTTGACAATTATTTCAAGTATCGATAAAATTAAAAGTAAATCTAAGATAGCAAAATATTGATTACCTATAATATGCACCTTTTCTCCATTAAATTCTGCTGACTGAAGTTCATAAATCAGCCACTGTAATTCAGTTGCTGGATCGGTACTATTCATTAATAACCACCTGTATACAATAAAAAAACGTTTATATATTAATATTATACTCATAAGAATAAGTTTACCAGTTCTTATTGTTGCAGTAATTCATATTGAGCGAAATAAGCCTGAAACCAGGTCTAACTAAAACAGAATAAAAGGCCCCTCTTTGGATAGTATTACTGACCGAACTAGGTAACCACTTTCTCCATTGCTCGTTTAGTTCGTTATAAAGCCACGAAATTGAACTTTCTGGGTTATCAACAAATGGTGGTGGAAAACTGAAATAAATTGTTAAATTACTTTTTAGCAAAATGTCATCTTTACATATCTTGAAATTACTTTATTTCAAGTATAGTAAACTATCTGGATTGCAATGATTTAATATTTTTTAATTTAGTCAAGTACTAAATATAGGTAGTAAATCTGTTTTAAAAAGACCTGTTAACGGGTGCCGATTCGTGATTTCCTAATGCTGGGAAGATAGGCACACCTGGAAACATATCAGCCATTTGCAGTACAGTTTCTCTTATAATTTTAATGTTTTCTTCTCGTGTTTGATTCCAGACATCATGTGGAGGTAAATCTCCTGTCCAAATAATGTAGTCTATATCCTAGAAGGTAATTATATTTATTTTATTTTAGATCTTTATTGTTGTTTATAAACAATTTGCAATTAACAGATGCACTACATTTAGTATTTCATTAGGTTTTAAAGCTCAAATTATTGAATTAAATTTCATTCAAATAGATTTTTTGAATATTCAATACTTTATAAAGATTTTCAATAAATCAATCCTTACAAAAATAGATATCTTGAATTCATAATTAAATTTGAAACCCCTCACGTGTTGCACACGTATTAAATACTATTTTAAAATTAGTGCTGCAAAAAGTGCAAAGACTAAAAACAAATGACTTCTTGAAACAACCACTTCCTATTGATATAACATTGGTCTGAGCTCTATTTCTATGTACTAGGATAAACTTTAAAAATTCTGAAAATGATGTTTGAAAACTTGAAACTGTATCTGTTATTATTAAAGTGGGAAAACTAGAAATTTTATTAAGGAGGCACAGTAATAAAATCGTCTAGTCATGTCAAGTGATAATAAGTTGACCGTTCAAAAATTCGAATAATTTCATTAAAAAGTGACCTAACAATATACACGGTAAATTTAAATTGCTTTTATAGTTAGAAGGAAGAATGAGAAATTCAACAATTTCTTTTTAACACCACCCAGTATACGGGCGCCTCCTTTTTGCGTGAGGTGTATTTGAAAAAAAATATGTTTGAACGGACAATAACAGGGGTTTGTATTATTTGCAGTATTATCTATAATCAGTGATAGGATAGGTTTTTATGTTTATTACTTCTCGAGATATGAATAAAAATAAAAATAATAAAAAAGACATGAAATAAAGCGGATTTTTAAATGTTCAATTGTTTGCAGAAAGAAACCATGTACATATAAATATACAGTGTGTGTAAAAAGTCCCGGATTATTTCGGAAATTGTGCACAATACAAAAAAGCTTCCAATATAAAAGTTGTAGGACTTGAAGCAATCTATCAAGCTAGAACTCTTGCAATTATACAGGGTGTCCCAAAAAGTCGTGGTAAACAAAACTTCCGTTTTTTTTAAATGGAATGACCCTTTTTAAATCGCATTTCCTGATTCCGCTAAACATTATAAACAACAATTATTTAACATATCATATGGCTAAACTCATTAGTTTCAGAAATAAAAAAATATTTAATAGCACGAATGCTATAATATTACCAACATTTTGCATTGTTTCCAGTCGAATCAAAATGTTCCATGTTATACCTTAAAAAACATTGAATCTGTGTTAAATGCACCTCACTCAAGAATTATTCAACTAAATTATTAAATATTTACATTAAAACTAACCATAACTTTAAAACAGCAGTAAAAATTAATAAGAATAACCGATAATAAAAAATTGAGTGAATGAGGTTATTTAATTAAATGATGAAAATGTCCTCCTCCTACAGTTTAACAATGGGCTAGGTTATAATAAAATTTGTCGATGAGGTTTTGTAACATTTCCTGGTTGATAGATGCACATTCGTCAATAATTCTTCTCCTCAATTCGTTCAGATCTGCAGGTTTTGTCGAAAACACTTTATTTTTCAGGTGTCCCCAAAGAAAATAATCAAGGGGCGTTAAGTCTGGCGACCTAGCGGGCCATTCTATGGGGCCTCTTCGCCCTATCCACCGGTTAGGAAAAGTGTTGTTTAAACTCTAACAACTTGCCCAAAATGAGGAGGAGCTCCATCCTGCTGAAACCACGTATGGCGTAATAGATGTCCTACAGCATTCGTTATTGCTGGTACAATTTCATTTTGCAGCATGTGAAGATACATTTCGGCATTCAATTTCCCCTCTATGAAGAAAGGTCCCACTAATCTGTTGCCAATAATGCCAGCCCAGACATTTACTTTCTGGGGGTGTTGAGTATGTGTTTCACTCATCCAATGTGGATTCTGATCAGCCCAGTAACGACAATTATGTCGATTCAAAGTCCCGTTCAACATAAAAGTTGCCTCATCCGAAAAAACTATTTGATTTAAAAAATTGTTGTTTTCTTCATGTTTTTGCATGATTACTTCGCAAAACTCCAATCTACGATCGAAATCATCTTCTGTTAATTCCTGGACAAGATTTATTTTATATGGGTAAAAATTACTGGTTTTCAAAATATTTTCAATTGATTTAAAGCAAACATCAACTTGGGTAGCAGCTTTCCTCAGTGATAAATGTGGATCCTGAACAAAATGTAGTAATGTATCCAATTTTTTTTCATCAGTTGTTGCCGACTTTGGTCTTCCTGAACGAACTTTATCACTGCAAGACCCAGTTTCCTGAAATCTTTGAACTGTCCTCACAACTGTAGATTTTGATATGGGCCGTCGGTTTGGAAAAGTAGTATTAAATAATTCCTTTGTTTCGCTAACTGTTCTTTGTCGGTCTCCAAAACCTCTCATCATTAACAAAGTTATACGTTCCCTTTCGCTAAGAGACATTTTCAAACTTTTCTAATTTGACAGTGACGCAAAACATTCTGGTACCAGCTTGTCAAAATGCAAAATGTAAATAATATCGTTTATCGCCAATCGGCACTAAACACGTAGCTTTATGTCTTTCAATTCAAATTATTTCTGAAACTGATCGGTTTAGCCATATGATATGTTAAATAATTATTGTTTATAATGTTTGGCGGAATCAGGAAATGCGATTTAAAAAGGGTCATTCCATTTAAAAAAAAACGGAAGTTTTGTTTACCACAACTTTTTGGGACACCCTGTATAATTGCAAGAGTTCTAGCTTGATAGATTGCTTCAAGTCCTACAACTTTTATATTGGAAGCTTTTTTGTATGGTGCACAATTTCCGAAATAATTGACTGATCCGGGACTCACACACACTCTGTATAAAAAAATGGTGATATGGCCATCATGTTACTTTCTCCGACTTGATTATATCATTTATATTTACGCTTTCATAGTTTATTTTCAATTTAAATCATATTTTAAATGTACATCTGGCGTTTTGAATGTACTCGAATGAAACTGACGTTTAAAACGTCAAAATTATGAAAGATGAAAAAATTATACTTTAAATTCAAAAACTCAGTTTACTCAAAAACTAGAGATTTCGAAAAAAACTTATTCTTCATACAATTATTATTAACATCAATTTGCTGTAACTATTATCGTTTCATAATTATAAAACAAACAATGAAAAAAAATAATTTTTTTTTGCTCGAATAACAATGATTTTATGAAAAATATTTTCAAGCAAAAGATGTTAATTTCTTCGATGTCGTCAATATTTGTTTAAATATTTTTGTGATATATTTGATATTTAAAAAATTATTGGAAAAAAAAAAACAAAAAAAAACGGTTAAGGTAAACACCCACTTCCGGGGTATGAAATTTTACCAAAAGCTTTTCAGTTCTTCGAATTATCAAATAAGACTTATGTTCAAAGTTTCATATTAATTGCTCTATTAATTTTTGAGATACAGCGCGCACACAATTTTTTTTATACTTTGTAGATGACAAAAATAATTAATTGGATTTTTTGTTTTTTTGTTTTCTTAATACCACAGGAGGTTTAATTTGGCCGGATAAATTTTATTTGTTTGCACGAGCCATTGAATCGACACAAATTTCGAGAATGAATTGAGATGGAAAAATCCATGAGCGCTTTAGTGAGTGGATTTTGCCTGATCTCAATTCATTCAAGAAACTTGCATTGAAATGACGAGTGCTTAAAATAATATTTATCCTGCCGAAATTATAACCGCGAGTGGTATTTATTGAGATAATTTAACGAATAAGAACTATATTTATATTAACAATTTATAATGTACAATGGGAGCATTGTTTATTCGTGATGGAATTGTATGATGCAACAATCGTCAAAGTCGTGTGTGGGTAAAATGAAAATGGTTGAGTGCCACGGGAATTGTGAAATTCGCGCCTGCACGTTTGCGAGTGGTACAAACACTAGGATCTAGCCGTTAAAATGCTATTTATAATTATTGTTTTGTATAAATATAATTATTAATATTATTATTATTATTATTACTTACATTTAGTATACATTGCATACATTTCTGATGTTTCTTATATTATATTATAGGTTATAACCTCTCACCAAACACACACACGCACACATACTACAAGCGGCATGAAGTTAGGAAACCAATAACAGCTGATCGTTAATTGACCGGGTGCACTTATTTCCGACACACATAAAAGGGAAGACATCAAATAAAGGGTCCAATGCATAGATAAACCATTAATTAAGATTGCCAACTCAAGCAATAGAATTGAGGAAAAGTGTTAGTACAAAATTTAGCGCCAACTACTATTTGATCGTGGATTTTATTGGTTGGGATAAAATGGCGCTAATTTTAAAATATCTTTATAATTCACTATGATTTTATAAAAGTTCGAAATTTTATTTTCATTTTCATAACTATAGTTTCGGCAGCTTAATTTTAATTTACTATTTCTCGATAACGGCAAGTTAAAATTGCTCAAACTAGTCACGAAAATAAAAATTTTAAGTTTTACAAACAAAGTAATGGTATTTTATTTAAACTGTCTTTAAAAATGAACTATGTTCAAACCACAACTAATTGTATTTATTATATAAAATGTATAACGAAGTAGAAGCTTCTAGTATTAACAACATTAAAATATTATACTTGATGTGTTCTGTAAATGTCTTTGTGACGTTTAAATTTTAACTTCGGATTTGAAATATAACTGACCCATAACTTAAATATTTTCTTTTCTCTATTCTGCACAACATCCTACCGTCACATCCAGGCACACAACAAAAATTCCATTTTTTGAGTGACAGTAATAAGTTGATATGAGAATTTATATAAATTTAAAATAAAATCTACTTTTACTTATCAATTAATAATACAATCACTAAATTCGAAGGAATCGATGTTGTCTTTAATTAAACACAAATCTGCACAGAACAGTAGAACGAACGAAACACGTGTGCTAAATAATTATGTAGTTATGTTTACAAAACAAAGCCAATATGCAAACCATAATATGTACGCACGGTTTCTAGGCAAACTGTTAAACTGAAGACAGCGCCACCATACGTTTGATCGTAGTACTGAGATATGGCACCAAAAAATCGTATGGAGTGAACACCCCCTGGTCCAATGCAAGAACCAGCCAAGTCCACTTTTGGGCAAAAATTAGTTGGCGGTTAATTGTTGCAACGTTTCAAATGCTCTATCATCCCATCCAAGAACCGGGTCTCTAAGTTATGCATTACGCATTACAGCAGTGATTAATAGATGGCCTACTTTTTCATACTGTGCAATAACAAGCCAAGTCCTGAACTTAACCTGTTCTTGCACTCAAAAGTTGGTTTGCAATTATTAAACAATATTACATAACTAGAGTTGTAAGTAGCAAATTACGCGCAAGTGAAAGATATTGCGTACGAGACGCGTAGCGGCGAGTAACGTAATTTCACGAGCGCGTAATTGCTTTACAACTCGCGTACAACTATACTTTACCTTCGACCTTACATTTATTCGCTGAAACTAAAGACACATTGAAATTGAATGTTGTCAGGGTGACGTTTAAATGTGTATTCAATTAGCCGGTAATGGCAACGTAGGACAACTACCAACCAAACAAACGAATTAACGTTCGAACAATTTTCCGTCGAATAACATACTTCAATAATACCGAAATCTCCAGTTAATAAATTTGTTTGTTAGTTCGGTAAATTTTAATCATACATTATTCTCCTTTTTAAGTTTAATAAAGTAGATAATTATATTTTAATCCTTAAATAATATGTCATATACAGTAGCGGATAAATTCGGTAAACCCGAAATAAAATATTTTTGGAAAAAATCCTCGAACAGGTCGATTTTTTTGATAAAAATACACATTTTTGCATAAAAGTTCATTTTCAGTCGTCATTTTTTGAGTAATGACGTCATCCATTTTGTTTTTAAATGACAACCCCTTATTTTTGTTTTTGATTTTGATAGATCTTTTCATTGTCGAACTGGCAATATATAAATGTTGCCATCTTACATGAGAAATTTTTCGAGTAAATGACAATTGAAGGTGAGAATCCGATATTTAGAGTGTTTGCAGCAATGTTTCAGCACTTGTAGAAATTTTCCCAAACAACAATGATCTTGACTTGGTGAACTGTGCAGAATTAGCCCTGAAAATATTTAAAATGTTCAAGAAGAATTTCTACGTGTTCGAACTGTGGATGGCAGAACATTTAATTTAATAATTGCATTTGCTTTCTAAAGATGTTTTTGTTTATTTTGTGTTAACAATCAAATTTATAGTTTCTGACTTTCAATTGTCGTTTACTCGAAAAGTTTCTTATGTAAGATGGCAACATTTTTACACTGGCAGATCGACAATGAAACGATCTCTCAAAATAAAAAACAAGAATGGAGAATTGTCATTAAAAAAAAATTGATGACGTCATTACTCAAAAACAAATGACGACTGACAATCGACTTTTATGCAAAAATGTGTATTTTTATCAAAGTAAATCGACCTGTTCGAGGATTTTTTCCAAAAGTATTTAATTTTGGTTTTACCGAATGTATCCGCTACTTAATTTCCATACTGTATAATACTATACTGATTGTTTACGATTTTCCAGAATTTATGAATAATTCCGTGCATTGACTCGTATCTTGAATATACAAAAAGCGTATTTGTTTGAGGTTTTCGTAACGGAAATGGCAATTGAATGTTGTTGACTAGAATTCTGAATAGAAACATCGGCATTTTGATTAAGATGATGCTCAATGAATCGGTATACTTCGCAGTATTCATATAATATATGAACATATCCTTGGATAAATGTGGATAAAATTTTAAAAATTCCAAATGTAGATGTGCATAGCTCTCCAATAAATTCACGAATAATCTCGACTCAACCAATATTTCTTAAGGCAAGACCACTTGCACTTATTTGATACCATAGTATTCCAATATTTCCATGGTGATTTGAGATATTTCTTTAAGGCGCTCTTCAAGTGGATTAACACCGCATCCCAATAAAACTACCGTTTTGCTCATTTGTGTTAGTAAACGTAACGGTCGTTTGAAACAATGACAAAATTATCAAAAAATATAAAAATTCCTCCATAAATAACAACTAGGATGATCCAAACTCTCGATATCTTCAGTTTCAAAATTTGGAAAAAATATATTAAACATTTTTCAGATATAGTCGTTTTATTCAATTACAGTGTAAATTTACATTTAAGAGGCAGCATTATCAAACTTCAATCGCTAATTCATAATCAGCCATCTTCTCCTAGGTTTATAAATATTTTTAAGTATTCGTGGTTTAAAACTGGATCAGTGAGGTTTTTAGGCATGGGCCAGCTGGGCCGGGCCCAGGGGCCCCGACGGCCTGGAGCATCCGAATAATTTGTATCAATAAAAGTTGTCAATAATTGTAAGGACGCGGGAAGCACTTCCCGCCCTAAGTGATAAAGAAATCTACGCTCGATAATATAGTGACGCTGTCGGTAACATTGAGTTCGGTAACACAGGCTGCTTATCAATCAACAAAAGTCTGGCACTAAACGTAAGGTTTAGACAGAGGTTGCCTATTAAAAACGAAAGTACACAAGTAGAATTCTAAAACTCATGTAGTATTTCACGGAGATATATTCTGCAGTCGTTCAAATCAAAGGTAAGAATAATGACAAATCACAATACTTGTGTTAACGTACAAATAAATCTCCAATGTCGAATTCATATCTTTTGGCATATTTATTTTTGTCGTAAATAAAAAAAAATAAAAATGTGATTGTTGAGATAGTTACTGATTAACGTCCCTGATAATCACGTTTTGCGCAAATTGTATAAAAAACAAATATGCTCCCAAAAAATTTGCAAAAAATTTACAAATAATTGTGCTATTGCTCTCACGATTTCAAAAAGTTTGCATGTATTTGCACAAGATTCATATAAATTTTGCAACAAGCTAGCATAAATTTTTAATGGAATTATGTAAATATGTGATTTTCATTAAAAAATACATGAAAAATGTGTGTGATTTGTAAATTAAAAAATGGTGGGGCCTTTCTTTAACATAAGTGTAAGATTTATAACAGCCTGGTTATCAGGATTGTCTTATGTTTGTTTAGCTATGTGTAAAATTAGTTATGGACTTGTAACAGTGTAAATAACAAAAGTTTCATTTTTCAATTTTACAACTTTCAATTATCGCGCACATAATATAATATTTAGGTTTAGTTGCAGGATTTGAAAATAAGACAGTCAAGAAAGTAATCAGCTAAATTATCATAACGTAAGTAGAAGACAAATATAAATTAAGTGAAAAATGTAACACATTCATATAAAACTATAAGTCAATAATATTTATTTTAACAGGTCTGATTGAATCAACTCAAGAGGATGTCGAATCGGAGTTATCAGAGTGGCGCGGCAAAAAGACGAAAAGCTGCGGAAGAAAAACAGAAGATTGCAAAATTGCCCAAGCTGTCAATTCTTCACATACACATCACCAAAAGTGATGGAACCTGCAGCTCCGACTTCGCCAGACAATGCAGCAAAGACAAGTCGCAATGAAGAGCTCCAATTGTCTCCAGCACCCATTGCTAAAGACGATACGACTCGATCGACGTCGATAGATTTTACAGCTTTGGAGATTCTTCATCCGACCTGTGCAGAGTTGTAGCCCCCATCAACGGAAGAACCGCTAGACACTCATCAGATTCCAGAAACCGTTTCTAATGATCCTGCAGCCTGGTCGCTAGTCACCGTGAAAGAGCGTATTGTTTGGATCAACAAGGGGCCTGAATTTTTTCATAACAGGAATTGCAATTTCTCAGATTCTACTAGAACCTATCTGGAGCACGATGGAAAAAAAAGTGAAGATTTGGTGTCTGAATCCATCGGTTTTTTCCCGGACACTGCAAAATGGCGAGATAGTTGAGAGATCATGGCTTGTGTACTCTCCGACACAAAAAGTTTTGTTTTGCTTTGCGTGTCGAGTTTTCGCGACTACGAGTACTGCATTCAGTTCTGCAAAAGGCTTCACTGACATTCATTAGCATGTATTCTGGAACATGAGAGCAGTTTGGGACACAGACAAGCCATGTTGACCTATATATCATGGAAGAAGAGCGTTGGTATCGTCGAGAACACTCTGGCCGCTCAATTATACGACGAAATAACGTACTGGCGGGAAGTGTTAAGAAGAATTGTCGAAGTGGTAAAATTCTTGGCATCAAGAGGGCTTGCGTTCCGTGGAGACGATCAGGTCATCGGATCGCAACATAACGGAAACTATTTGGGAGTTCTAGTGCTACTGAGCAAGTTTGGTCCGTTCCTTGCCCAACATTTGCACAATCATGCAAATAAAGGGAAAGGGCATGTCTCCTACTTGTCAGCTTCCATTTGCAATTAATTTATTGCTATAATGGGATACAAAGTATTGAGCCAGATAATTGGAGAACTGAAAAAAGTAAAATACTACTCGATAAGCGTCGACTCTACACCTGATATTACTCACGTCTATCAGCTGACGTTTGTCGTCAGATACGTGAAAGAATGTACCTCAGTAGAACGTTTCCTCGCCTTCGTGCCAATCGAAAAGCATGGATCTGCGTACTTATCCGATACCATTGTATCGTTTCTTGCAGAAAACGGTATCAGGTTGGCAGACTGTCGTGGATAAACATACGACAACGCCCAGCTTAGTAGTAAAACGTCTTTCGGATACCAGATGGTCCGCACGCTCGGATGCTGTTTCAGCGTTACAGAAAAGTTATTCAAAAATAATTGATGCTCTGAAGAATATGGACGACGAAAAAGAACAGCCAGAAACGCGAAATGAAGCTCGAAACATTTTAAACAAAATGCTAACGTTGAATACTGTTCTGCCGACCGTGATGTAGAGCAAAATAATGTTCAGGTGCAACGAGACATCTAAGAGTCTCCAAAGTGACAGTATTCCTCTCGACGTGGCTCTCAAGTTGGTTCATTCTTTAACTGATTTTGTGAAGGACCAACGCGAACAGTTCGACAACTACGAAGCTCCTTCAAAAGACACTTACCCGGATTTCGACTACAAAAACACCACATCCAGTACAAGGAAAAGGAGTTCACGCTTGACATTCTTCGAAGGAGCTGCAGAAGACACCCAGTTTCAAGGTCGCGAGAAATTCAGGATTCAGGTCTACCTTCCAATCATCGACGAGTTGATAACGCAGCTGCAACGACGTTCAAAGGCTTATGATGAACTGCTCAATTTGTTTGGATTCTTTTCCAAATTGAAAGTTTTGCGCGCCGAAGAGCTGAAAGTTCACTGTCAGAAGTTTAGTGAGTTCTACATGAATGATCTGACGGAATTGACCTGCTGCTGGAATGTATGCATTTCGAGCATTATTTGCTACAGGAAAAAATGCTGGATGAATACATTCCTATTCACGATATGTATAAGCTTCTTAAAAACAATCATCTCGAGGAAACGTTTCCCAATATAGAGATAGCGTTCCGCATTTTCTTGTCCCTCATGATAACAAACGCAAGTGGAGAACGATCATTTTCGAAATTAAAACTCATTAAAAATGAGCTGAGAAATAGTATGGATCAGGAGAGATTAAGATGGTTATCCCTAATGAGCATCGAGAATGATCTTCTCCAACAAATAGATTTAATTTTATATGTAACCCTATATTGTAACCTTATTATAATAATCCACTTAATACACATTTCGTTAAAAAAATTTTGTTGGTGGGGGCCCCAGGGGCCCCTGGCCCGGGGTCCCAAAAATCTTAAAGACGGCACTGAAGTGGATATTTACAAAAGAAGCCACTTGAGTTTCAGAATCCCGTAGATTATTGTTTCAGAAATTGTGGAGGTATTTATACATTAGCAATGATACAGCAATTATAAAATATGCTTGGTGTGCAAATTCTTGTTGCATAAAAGATTTTTTTTTATATATCAATTATGTAAATAATTTGAAGTAAAGAAATAGACATAAGCGAGGTATGAAAAGTAACGTAGATGCAAAGCAATACAAGAAATTAGTTAAAAAATATAATTATTTAATCAATAAAAAATAAGTACAGAAATATAGTAATAAAAACAATTAAATATTACACTGAGATAATAAAAATAAGCACAAACAATAAAAATAGCATTTCGCCACCTCCTTGTTGACTATTCCTAGATTCGGCAAAGAGAGATAAAATTGTTTTTGTTGTACAAGTCACCATATTCAACTCAATAGTTAAAATTCTACAATTGTAGGTTTACTTGACACTTATTTTATAAACCTGCTTAATCTCAGTCTGAAACGTGAAACGTCTCTTTAAATGTAATTCGGTTTGTAATTTATAATTTGGTTCAGGGGAATATCTATAAAACCGTGAAAGATTGAAAAATGCTTCAGGCAAACGTTTCAAGGTAATTAATGGTTTTGCAATAATTTGATATTCTGCCAAATGCCGCTACAGCAAATTGTTTATGGCTTATTTTTCAAAACTAACTTTTGGGAAATCAACTTTGTTATAATAATGAAAGAATTTAACGTGAAATTTTCTTTAATTCTCCACTAATAAAACTTTTTAGGTTTACAAAATTAATTGATCATGGTGGGGGTATTTAGCAAAATATCTTATTAATGCAAAATTTGATTATACTATTTTAAGTAACGTTAATTACCATTGAACTTTTATACGAAATATTTATTGTCTACGTGATTTTATTAACAGATTTGATAAATCATTGTTTATAAAGTTGCTATATTTTAAAGCTGAGTATCATTTGCATATAAATTACAAGTGCAAATCCGCAAAGCATCAGCGACGAAGGTCCAATATATGCAAAATAAATTAGGACTAAATTGGATCCTTGAGGAATCTGATCTGAACTGACATTTGAAAAACTTTTTTTTTCTTCTTATCAATTTGAACCCATTTTTGTCGGTTATAAAAAAAACTGGCCAGTAGATTTATAGGACCAGAGTCCAGTCCAATGTACTTTAATTTGGCTAATAGGGCATCAATGTGTTAAAGGCCTTGCTGTAGTCTACTAAAATTAAGCGATATGCCCTTATCTGTAGCAGTAATTATGTCAGCTATAACAACTGCCGTTTAATCTAAAACCGGATAGATTAATCGGTAACTGATTATAAGATTAAATCAAATTAGTTAATAAAATCTCATACAGAGGACATGTGCGAAATATTAATATTAGATGTAGAGGTAATGTGAAATGTTAATGCGATTATATGTTTAGAGGGTGTTAGTTAACATAAAATTGCATGATTCTCTTTGTATTGTTCATACGGAATTACTAATATAGAATACCGAATTCGATTTTGTGAAGCTTTGCTTGACAGACTTGTCGAATATGAAGTAATCGGTAATAACTTAACATTTTCGATATTGGTCGAGGGCCAACCTTCGTTTACTATATGAAAGGACTCTATTCCCAAAAAGTTACTGTAACATATGATATCTGATTTCATCAAATAGGATAATCGACTCATGTTTTTAGAGGATGGAGCCGAAAATGCAGTGATAAAATTACCTGAAACACATTTAAATCCCTCCTCGACGAATACTTGCATTTAAATAAAAATCACTTTGCTCACAGTATTTAAAAAAAATATTCATGTACTTATTATTTCTACTATTAAAATCATAAAATATTGCTTTTTGACTTTTTCTGTGCACCTTAAAATCAGCCCATTTCATTGAATCAATCAGTATTAGAAACATAGGTTAAGTTGAAAAACTGATTACATATTCTATGTTAAGCTGAACTGATCAGATAACAGATCATTATTTTTATTATTTCTAGAGCTGGTCATATGAACATGTATCCAAGACAAAAAAAATATTATGTAAGTTGATTTTCTTCCCTTCTACGTTATTTTTAATTAAATTACATTAAAATATGCAAAATAAATATCAAACAAAGTTCAATTTTGAATATTAAAAAACTCAGCGTATTATACAGGGTGATAGCCTTTCGCAAACTGGACAATTTCTATTTTTTTCAAATGGAACACCCTATATATTATTTCATAATATTATTATATTTTGGTTGATAGAGTAATTCTGAAGACTAAAGTTCAACTAAACTTTACCACTAAATTAGAATGAATTATCTTTATCAGTTTCAGGGGAGCACTTTAACAATTCTGTTCAAATTTTTGTATAAACAACTGAATAACACAAAAACGGCCCGGTGTCAACCCCCACAACCTAAGTCATTTTAATCTCCAAGTAACGAGGAATTCAAAAATGCTAAAAGATATAGGGTGTTCCATTAAAAAAAAAACATAAGTTTGGTCCGTAACTTTGTTATGAGACACCCTGTATAAATTTAAATATTTTTAGGGCATGCAGCTCACTATTCTGCACAACTTTTGTATAAAATATTTTTACTTTCTCCGTTACGAAGTACGAGAAAGTATTGTGATCGTGATTTTTTTTTCAAAAATTTTTTTTGCGGAAATATCCGTTTTGGGGTCCCTAGATACCATTTCAACAATTTCTGGAAAAAAAAATTTTGTGTCTGTGTGTGTGTCTGTGTGTGTGTCTGTGTGTGTGTCTGTGTGTGTGTGTGTGTGTGTCTGTCTGTGTGCGCTGTATCTCAAAAACTAACAGAGCAATTGATATGAAACTTTGAACATACGTCTTATTTGATAATCTGAAGAACTGAAAAGCTTTTGGTAAAATTTCGTACACCGGAAGTGGGTGTTTACCTTAACTGTTTTTTGTTTTTTGCCAATATTTTCTTAAATATGAAAAATATCACAAACATTTTTAAACAATCATTAAAGACAACAAAGAAATTAATATCTTTTGCTTGAAAATATTTTTCATAAAATCATTGCTATTCGAGAAAAAAATTAATTAATTTTTTTTAAATTTTTGGTTTATAATTATGAAACGATAATGGTTACAGCAAATTTATGTGAATAATAATTGTAGAAAATTACAAAATGAACTATTTCTAAAGAATGAGTTTTTTTCGAAATGCCTTTAGTTTTTGAGTAAATAGAGTTTTTGAATTTGAAGTATAATTTTTCCATCTTTTATAATTTTGACGTTTTAAACGTCAGTGTCATCCTCTCGATGTACATTTAAAATATGATTTAAATTGAAAATAAACCATGAAAGCGTAAATATAAATAATACCATCAAGTCGGAGAAAGTAACATGATGGCCACATCACCATTTTTTAAAATTTTGACACATAAGCACGTGATTGAACGATCCCAGAGCTCTGAAACACCCTGTATAAAACGTATCGTATTTTAATTATTATAAAGACATGAATATTATGAAGGTTACTTACAGTATGTGTCTCCGATATGTGTTTCAACATATTATCGATTGTGATTTTGGGACTGTCACATTTCCTATAATCTCCCCATCTATAATTCATTTCATATAGTAATGAATAAAGATAATTTTTTTTTTACAAAATCATACTTTCCGGCAGCTCTATCCTTGGTAGCGGGTGGACCGTTCGTCAATCTACAGCACAAAGGTTCTGGGCAATCTGCATTACTTCCTTCCATATAGTAGGGATCGTAATGTGTATCCGACAAGTGAAGAACCTTGAAAGAAGGGGCATTTTCTTCAGGTATTTTCATTTCAAGGGTTTCTGGTTTGGGAACAGGTGGAAACATCACTTCCCATTCGTGGTATGGATTATATACATCTCCACACCCATCACCAATTACAAAACTGCATATTTCATCTGGACCTACAAATATCTATTTTAATCGTTTTCAAGATTCTCATGATTAGGAAAAAGTCAAACTATTTTAGAATGTGTAATGAATTTTCTGTAAATTATCTTACTTAATTTTACTTTTCCAAGTACGTCAATTACTTCACCAGCAAAAAGTTCGGTGATACCCTCACACACTCTTGGAGATTGGATTTTCAAGTTTGCGCAAAACTGATAAATAGTTTTTTTGATTTCTTTTTCGGATTTTCCAGTTCTGATGTAATGCTGTAACAGTCCAGCACCTAAAATTTGTTTAATGAAGCTATTATGCTGCAACGGCATATTGTTGATTACCTGCTTTGCATGCAGTGCATGACACTTTTGATAGAAGAGAATTTTCCACCTCGAAGGCTACCTGCTTCAAATTCAACAACTTTAAAGCTTTATCGACAAATTTCGGCAAATGTGTTGAATCTTCTCGTTCCCATAGCAGTCTTCCCTGAAATTAAATATTATGATAGTATAGTACCGGTTTTCTTGTTTTAAAATTGGTTCTATATGACGTGTGTGTTAAATACTTTTATTTTTTTCGTATACAGGGTGTTTGAAATTCGAGGCTCAGCATGAGAATCTCGCTTATTAGAAAAGATAGATGATTTGTTTAAATTCGGCACTGTTGCAGAATTTTATGCTGATTTATTATTAATGAATTAATCCGTTGAAAAAAATTAATTAAAACATTTTGTTTTCGAGTTATGTTAAAAAACTGAAAAAAACTGATATTCTTTTTTTCTTTATATCTTCGTTATTTGAGGTGATATTTAAAAACGGAAAAGACGTTTTCACAGTACGTTTTTATTATCTAATAAATAGCGTAAGATTTTTCTTCGTAACATGTATCGTTTCTTTTGAACCATCATCAACTTTCTTATTTCTTATGGAAGCCATATTTATTTTTTATCACATCTGAATGCTCAATTTATTGTGATGACAACAATATAACACAACCTACATTTAATATTATAAATGGGGAGCCTCGAATTTGAAACACCCTGTATATACTAGTGGAAAAAAATTAAACACTTAATATTCGTGAAATTTCGACCATTTTCAAACCGCCAAAACTCAGCATATTTTCAATCGATTGTGATGAATCTTTGAGGGCGAAGAACTTTGAAGTGTCTTCTTTAAAGTCATGCATGCGAACTTAAGCGTAACCCCTTCCACCCCATCTAGAACCCCTGTGAAAAAAAAAATATTCAGGAAACCATGTCTAACTTTGACGATGTGTACGGAGTTGGAAAAAAAATGTCTACTCGATCCACCATAAAGGCATTAAAACTTGATCAATTCCCTATGCAGTACTCAAAGAACGAAGTTCCTACGACGATTTGGCACCAAGTTAAGGGTGTTTGAAAAAAAGTGCATTTTGAGGTTTTTCGCACAAAACTCAGTGACTTTTCAACCAAATTGAATGATTCTTTCGGGAAAAAATCCCATTCTGGCTCTAGTTTAAGAAGGTAAATTCAGATTGGGTGATCCCTTTTCGAACCCTTCAACCCCCGAACAAAAAAAAACACGTTTTTGAGACATGCATGACGAAAGAAGTATCAAAGATTTTTGCCCTCAAAGATTCAGCAAAAGCGATTAAAAATACGCCGAGTTATGGCGGTTTGAAAATGGTCGAAATTTCACGAATTTCAAGTGTCATTTTTTTCCACCGGGAAAGCGTGTTTTCGTGAAAATTTTCGAATTAAATTTTGGTTTTCACTCCAATCGCTCCAAACACTCCGCTCGGTTGGCTCGCCGCTTAAGTCAAATTCCAGTCATCCGCGTTTCCCTAACCCGTATTCCTATCAACTAGCCTTCTTTTTTCTTTTCGATAAATATGAAAGATAAAATATCATTTATATCATGAGATTACTGAAAGTTATATAATGGCCACACAATAGTATATTATTATACAAGTTTAATAAGAGGGTCCATTGTGGCACGAGTGCTCTAATGCAAGGAGTGCCACAATGCCTCTTATTAAACAAGTATAATATATAAGTACTATTTTTTCTATTTTGGATTTAGTTATGGATTTATATTTAAAATAAAATAAAAACTTAAACATTTACTGAGTTTTTACTGTAACAAGTGGCTGTACTGAAAAACCATCTCGATTTTTCCCTCACCTTCGAATAATCACGAGGGATTATAATGTGTTTTCTATTAAAAAAATATCCACAAGCGACCCCATTATTTCAGGATTATAATCTTAGAAGGAAAATATGTTTATTGAATTTTCGAATATAAACAATTATTAAAAATCATAATGATGTACTTACAGTTGAATCAGCTTTTGCGGGAGCGGGTCGAGTGTGGTTTCTAATTTTATCCGATAATATTGGATTTTTATGCGGTTCATTTTTGTAATTCCAATTATCTTTATACTCTACGTCACCTTCTATCGTTTCCAATATCAATGGATGACCTAAAATAAAAACAAATAGTATTAAGTAATTGTTTGTGGTAAAACATTGGGAGTTTTTCAATTTCGTTTAATTGTGCATTACCACGAAAAAACAATCGCATCTATCATTACTTTTAGGTAAGATATAATAACAATAATATCAAATTGGTCATCGTTAAATTTAATTTAAATAGACTTGCATATTAAATTAATAAGGTATTAACGATTTCCTGAGGAAAAGTTATAATACTAGAGCTAATTCTAATGCCGGAAATTGTGCCGAAACAATTTTTCCCCGAGATTCTACGAATTTTCTCAAATACCTCCCGGGATGTAGTATATGAGCTAAATTTTGTGCGGACATATCATATTTGAAGCGATGCCGTGCTTTCTTTCTCTCGCAGATAGCCTGGCGACAGGCATCATTCCATGATAATGGCATGATAGTGTTAGCTCCATCGAGTAGCATCTGATTTAGGGAATCAACAGCACGATTAGTAGTACTGAAATCATTGTTGTTTATATTAACGGAACGCTAAAAAAGGTGCCAGTCAGCCTCAGAGATTTTCCATCTAGGTGGCCAAATGAATACGTCTGCACGCTGGGCCAATTTACAAGTTATGGGGAAATAGTCACTACCGCATAGATCTGGGCTGACTTCCCACACAATTCGAGGCTAACGAAGGCGATGTTAGAGAGAGAGAGATCTATACACGAAAAGATGTCATTTGCTGCAGAAAAAGGTATGTGCTGCCCATTGTTCAAAATAATGGCATCATCTCTCTGAAATAGTAGTTCGAGAGCTCTACCCCTGGGATCAAGATGTGCCGATCCCCATAATGGATTATGGGCGTTAAAATCGCCCATGATAAGGAAGGGCTTCGATAAGGCTATGCATATCGTCTAGTTGGAGAATCTCTCCAGGAGGAATATACAATGAACATATAGAGATTATTTATTTTAAATTATGGCTTCAGAATAGACGGTATTTGTAATTAGGACTGCAACTTCCCCACATGCACGCTCCCCAGCAAGAAAATCCCTTCGGTAGAAGTCGTACCAACGTAGGGTAGGTGTTTGTGACTCCCGGAAGTAAGGCAAACTGCGACAGGGTTTATTGAGTTGCAGAGCAATTTAATTACGAAAAGATGTGTATAATAGTAATTTATTATACGAATGTGGAATGTGCGTAATTAGTCCCGCAAGAAAAAGTTATGAAAAAGTTAATTTTCTTAAGGGACTAATGAGTAATTCCACATGAGTATAATATAACGTTTTATCCAAAATCTATTTGTAATTGCATTAAATATTAAAATAATGTTTATAAAATTTTGACAAGACATGTTGACGTACGCGGTGTCAATTTGAAATATTTCAAAAATCCTATGAAGGATCTATGCATTCCGTGAGAGAAACTTATTCTCTCACTAGGGGGTAATAAGCAACATTACATGGCTCAAATGACCACTGTAATTCGATTATTACACCCGATTTTGGATAAAATCTATTTACGTTTCATTGTAAATTAGTCATGATTTCGGTTTTGGTTTTGTGGCCTTTTTTGCTACCGTTTATATTATTTTGTTTTATGTTTTTACTCAGATAGGACGGCGAATCGGCGTCGTCTAAGTGGTAAATGATCATATCATCGGTAAGGCTTACCGATGATGCTCGTGATGGATGTTTTGCCTCCTTTACGGAGGATGAAGCAGATTCTTTTGACAGTTTGCTACCATGAGAGGTAGATG
Source organism: Ocypus olens (assembly GCA_910593695.2). Classification (NCBI taxonomy): domain Eukaryota; kingdom Metazoa; phylum Arthropoda; class Insecta; order Coleoptera; family Staphylinidae; genus Ocypus; species Ocypus olens. The sequence continues at coordinate 35,401,614 of OU343058.1, forward strand.
ATGGTTTAGACTTATGTTTAGTGTCAAGTTTACTTTCATTTTTTGTGATTACCTGATCTAAGTCGCATTGAATGGCGATGGTTGAGGTTTTTTTTTTTGAAGAAAGTTTGGTTATTATAAGCAGATGGAACAGGAGTACGGCTTTTCTTTTTGGCTTCACCATATGAAATACGGTCTTCAACACGAATCTGCTGGATAGCGAATTCTCGATGGAAGGATGTACAGTTTCTTGACTGTGGCAAATGCGGTTCAGAACAGTTTGCACATTTTAAAGAGGTGGGACAACTTCTACCCTCGTGAGGGCGATTGACACACTGTGTACAAACTGAATCGTTCTTGCAGATACCCGACACGCGTCCAAACTGTTGGTAATTCAGGTATTTGCTAAAATTACAAGGGGCACTATCATTTAATTGTTTCTGAGGTAAATTTGGATTATTTTGGTTCTCCATGTTATTTTGTATTATTATCGGTTCCTATGCTATCCACCCACCTTGGAGCCACAAATGGGAGATCGTGGTACAAACTACCAGGATCTCTTGAGATACATAAGAACTATAGCCGTCATGGTATTGTTATCGGCGCTTAGTTTATCTACGCGTAATTATCTTAATTTGCATTTTATGAGCTAACCATTGCTCCTTTTCAAAATTAACATAAAACCGCATTATTGAAATTTCCAAACAAGAAAATTTTCGAAGAAGTACAGCTGCCAATACCAATACAATGAAGGGATAAGCTTCCACCGCTGTGCTTCTTCCCATCGAGGACGTCGTTAGGACATTTCGCAGTGGAAATGTGCAGCTGCCAGTGCCCGTAATGGGCTGTTGATCCGCCCCCCAGCTGCCTACGTACGTGACGAAATCGGTTCGAACCCAAATTGTTCTTGGAAGAGCAATTTGCCGGTTCGAACACGTGCGCCGACCTCGACGCTCTCATCACACCCTACCACCACCACCATCCGCAACCCAGAGAAGAGTAGGGCGTGGACCAAGTAAAAGACCATGGAGCGCTCCCCAGACAAAAAGTCATTTCTCAACAATCACAGAGAATTACATCTATCACTCAGACACGAAGTTCTGCAACAGAGCCGCCGACGTCGCCGAAGGCGCGGAGCCAACGACGCCGCAGCCACCGATCCAACGACGTCGCAGCCGCCGATATTTTATTTTCTTGTTGAACATTTTACTGTATAATCCGTGTGTAAATAAGAGCGATCGTTATCGCGCCTGTCCGAATTTTTCTACCTCTGCGCCATCCTTGTGTGTTCTTGTGCTGTTCTAATAGCTACACCGACTCCAAGAGCTATCTGGAGGTCATCGAAGGCGGGTTTTCACCCCTTTGCTGCGACCCCCCGTTGACAAGTGTCGCCCAACTCTAAGCCGAGTCTACGCCCACGACCCGAGGATGCCAGCACCAAGGACGGGAGACACAGAGATGGACATAGACAAAGCGATTGCCTTCGAGAAGCGGATGTACGAGGAAATAATTCGTTACCTTCGAATCGAGAGGGAAATTGCGATGATCCGGCGGGCGGAACGAGACGCGATTAGATACCAGCACGACGAAATTCAACACCAGTCCGACAACCTTCGCCAGGAAAGTCATCGCTACGACTTTCCCGAAAGGACCTCGCCACCGCAGACGCCAGTACCAAAATTGCAGGTGTGCACTGCCTCAACAAAGGTACTCGACGAGTTGAAGTACGAGGAAGTGACGCCCCTCGCTGCGGACCATCCCGTTGTTGCCGCTGCAACAGCCACCATCAGGCCAGAACCAACTACGCTGCCAGTCGCGACGATGAGGATGCCGCTCGTCCAGGCCCCAGTCCTACCCGTCATCACCGCAGCTTCCACGGTCGTACCTGTGCCACTACCGTCGCCGCCTCTAGCAAACGACGAATTGACGGGGCTGTGCAATCACGTGACCGTCTAGAGACCGCAGAAACAACGACTGCCAACCGTTGTTCTCAAGCTGCCCCCCAAAAGCCCCAAACGTCGCAAGAAGCCGGTAGTCACAACTGCCCATCCCCCTCCGACCATAAAGAGGGCCACACCGGGGCCGTATATCCAAGCCTCCAACGGCATGCAGAAGCCCCAAGCTCCATTTGACGTTCTTACCAGGAGATGACGCCCTCCGGCCCAGCTACTGCTGCCTGTCGCTCCAAGGCTCCGCACCGTCCACAGACGCCGCGTCCAAAGACGCCGCATGCCGGACGATCCATGGCAGCCCGTCTACCCACGATGCCACAATATCTGCAGACGTCGACCTTCAAACGATCCACAGCAAACCGTCATTCATAGACAACGCAGATGTCCAAGGAAGCGACGCCCTCCGGTCCACCTGCCGCCAATCACAGATGCCGCAAGCAGAGACCGCCCCGCCTCTGGAAGGCGACCTGCCACAACCGTGACCACCACCGAAGTTGCCATCACGATTACGGACCCGCGAATCGTGATGCGAGTGACCGTGACCGCGACCTCTGACAATTATACTTAGTGTTAGTTCCCCGCGAAAAGACGCAATAACGTAGTGTAAGTGCCCTCATGAGCGCTTCAGTGCGCCATGAACGACAACTCGAACAATCCACCTCCGCCTGACGACACGCAGCCACCACCAAGGAACGTGTCGTGACGTCGCCCCCGACCAGCTGTGTGTATTCTTGGAAAACGGTTCCAACACACCAAGGCGTCGGAACCTGTACCGCCCACAACACCAGCCCAGACAGACACCACCTACAACCACCCACCTGCATGCGGGAACACATGCAGTGGCACCCATGACAACATCCAACCAAACCACCTCCAGCTCCAGCCGCCCCGGCGTCCGATGCACCAGCCGCCCCAATGACTGGAGAGACAGACCGCACGTCTCGACTCCCGCCCTGCCAGTGCACGCCAGGATGTCACTCATCCTCGGCCGGACCAGACGTGACTGCTCCGAGGATGCGACCAGCATCCTAGGACCCAGGCATCAACAGATGCAGAGATTCGGTGTCGAGATGCCCGAATTCCCTCACACCGTAACCGCGGAAGGATCTCCAGGGACCAGCGTCGAGAGCAACTAGTGCTGCCTCCCCAAGACGCCCAACAGAAGTTCCCAGTGGAACATGGATCCGGTGTAGGAAGACCGAATCCCCTCACGCCTCAACCTAGTAATGATCCACCTTTGTGATGACATAACCACGACGACAACTTCAACTGACAGCCATCATATCTATATACTTTCTACGCACTTTAAAATTCTCTCGTTTTCCGGGGCCGTTTTTTTATCGGCGCTTAGTTTATCTACGCGTCTTAACAAATGCTTAATTATCTCAATTTGCATTTTATGAGCTAACCATTGCTCCTTTTCAAAATTAACATAAATCCGCATTATTGAAATTTCCAAACGAGATAATTTTCAAAGAAGTACAGCTGCCAATAACAATACAATGAAGGGATAAGCCTCCACCGCTGTGCTTCTTCTCATCGAGGACGTCGTTAGGACATTTCGCAGAACAATGGAAATTTCGCAGTGGAAATGTGCAGCTGCCAGTGCCCGTAATGGACTGTTGATCCGCCCCCCAGCTGCCTATTGGAAGAGCAATTTTCCGGTTCGAACACGTGCGCTGACCACCACCACCATCCGCAAGCCGGAGAAGAGTAGGGCGTGGACCCCGGAAAAGACCATGGAGCGCTCCCCAGACAAGCAGTCATTTGTCAACAATCAGAGAGAATTACATCAATCACTCAGACACGAAGTTCTGCAACAGAACCGCCGACGTCGCCGAAGCCGCCGATCCAACGACGCCGCAGCCGCCGATCCAACGACGCCGCAGCCGCCGACCCAACGATGCCATGCTACCATCGCTGCTGCAGCGCCGACCTCGACGCTCCCATCACACCCTACCACCCCCACCATCCGCAACCCGGAGAAGAGTAGCGCGTGGACCCCGGAAAATACTATGGAGCGCTCCCCAGACAAGCAGTCATTTCTCAACAATCAGAGAGAATTACATCAATCACTTAGACATGAAGTTCTGCAACAGAGCCGCCGAGCCAACGACGCCGCAGCAGTCGATCCAATGACGCCGTAGCCGCCGATCAACCGACGCCGCAGCCGCCGACCCAACGACGCCATGCTGCCATCGCTGACGCCGCCTTCGCCGCCACTGCCATCGCCGCCACTGCCGATGCCGTCGCCGCCGCTGCCATCGCCGCCGAGCCGCCGGTCACCTCTCCGAGAACTCCTCGGGCATCCCGGTGCGAACTAACTGAAGTGTTAGTGACTATTGCTTTCGTGACTGTTTTTTTTTTCTTTTCGTGACTTTTATTGTTGACTTTCCTGCGCGTATATATTTTATTTTCTTGCTCAAAATTTTACTGTATAATCCGTGTGTAAATAAGAGCGATCGTTATCGCGTCTGTCAGAATTTTTCTACCTCTGCCCCATCCTTTGTGTTCTTGTGTGTTCTTGTGCTGTTCTAATGGCGACACCGACTCCAAGAGCAAGCTGGAGGTTATCGAGGACGGGTTTTCACCCCTTCGCTGCGACGCCCTTGTTGACAGTATGAGCCACAAGCAGCCTAAATGTGCCCCCAGACCGCGCAAGACTCGTCCCATCAGCATGCCTAAAGAACATGGTGACTTGCCGATTAATCCTCACTGGGCTAGGCAAGAACCTCCCGTTTAGTGGAATGTAAGGCCGAAGTGGTGATACAGATAGTGACATTCCTCAACCACCAGGATCTTTTTCTCCCCCGACACGAATCGCAGCGCACTGCAAACACGCAAGTGGGTCATATAGACATATAGAGACCATAAAGGAGGGATAGGCCGCTTATCAAAAGTAAGAACATACAGGACAAGAATACTTGTGGCCATTAAGTTGACACCCGGCTGGTACTCACGAAAGCCCGTACTCTAACCCCCACTCACAGGGGGCTGATTACCGACTAAGGCTAGCCCAGCAGGCCAGGGAGCAGATCATTGACTGGATGTCATCGGTAGGGATGCAAATCTAAATGCAGAGAACGGGGGCGATTTTTTTCCCGCGACGAAGGATCTGTCACATTATTAAGGTGTCCCGTACCCCTCGATATCTCGGCGACATCTTGAAAACCCAAAGTCCTAGTCGCGGCAGACGGAGCTTCCTAGGAAGCACGAACGATTACCCGCCTTATGGCCAACATCGGTGTACCTAGCGAGGTTGCTGCTCGGGGTGGCAAGAGCCAACTTGCTCTACGACTCTCCCACCTGGGTTAGCTGACGCCTACAGCAGGCACTAAGACCGCGCTTTATCAGGGTGTGGAGGGGCTACCCCATTATTTCGATTGAGGCGGCAGAGATCTTGGCATAGTCGGCCCCACACGACGTCACCGTTGAGGGATGTGCGAGGGCCTACCGGGTGATAGCAGCAAGTGCGAGAAGGTCAAACGGGAGGCCAGAGGCAAGCAGATGCAAGTTTGGTTGTGGGCACAACAGACGCGTTGTTTAATTTCGAACGTGCGTGACTAACAAGAGAACGGTCGGGGGCGAGGGACCACCTCTTGAAGACAATGGCTTTTTTCATGTGTAGCATATATCTTCTCAAAAATACGAGCTTTATGAAAAAATGTTTCATATAATAGTTTTTCCGTATTTTATGCTCTTTGTAACGATGTTTCCTAAAAAAATAAAAAAAAATAATGTAGGCCGTTTTCTTCAAAGTATGGTTTCACCCCCTAAACCCCGAGATAAGCACATACAAAATACGGCTCTCTTACTTTTTGACGCTCTACAAACATATACAAGGTGCGACGCAATCGGTGACGGACGGCCCCGACCGTTCCCTTGTAAGTTAACAGGAGGACGAGCGAGACCGATTATTTCACTACCCAGATCACGACAGCGCATGGCTGCTTCTAGGCATTCCTGTTTAGGATGGGTAATACGGCAAATTCATCCTGCATATTCTATGAGGAAACAGTGGAAGATGCGACCCATAGAATGTTCGAGTGCCCTGCTTGGGCCAAGGAACGGGCATGACTTGAGAACACGATCGGAGAGCGAGGTTCTGCAGATAAGTGATACCCTGGGTCATCAGAGCAGCTAATCTCAAGAGGTGCTGTGGAATAACACCTGAAAGGGTTCACTCAGGTCGGGAATCCTTAAGTGGGATTAATAATAATAATAATAACATTTATTTTCGAAAGGTAATAGATACATACATTAAGAAAACAGGTCAACAAAAGAACAAGGCAATACTATTTTATGGTGACATAATCATAAAATTCTAGTAAGGTATAAGGCTCCATTTCACATAAAAAGTTAAAAATTTCCCTCTTATACACATTGTAATCTGTGATACTCTTAATATAATCTGGCAATTGATTAAAGAATTTACTACATACATATGATGGATGTTTTTCAGTAAGATTAAGCCGATGAATTGGATATACATAATTACATCTATGTCTCGTATTATATAAATGATTTGAATAGCAATCTTCAAAATAAGTAGCAAGTTTGAAATTAAATTTCAGACATTCTAGAATATATATTCCTGTGAAGGTGAGCAATTTTTCCCTCTTAAATAGACCCCGGCATGAAACTCTTGTGCCCAGGCCATATATAAGCCTAAGCATCCTTTTTTGTAAAATGAATATACTATCAGCATTTACACAGTTCCCCCAGAAAATTATTCCGAATTTTAAAATCGATACGAAATTTGCAAAATAGACCACCTTTAAAACTTCTATATCGACGGTTTGATTAAGAACTCTCATTGCATAGAACACCGAACTAAGGCGTTTACAGGTATAATTTTTTTAATCACTCATAAAAAAATCTATTTAAAACAACTAACAAGATACAAATAACCATGATAATATCCAACCTCGAATAGAACACGGAAAGACACGGAAAGAAGAAAATTGATAGTATAGTTACACATTAAAATTATTTAACATGTTGGCTGCCACGTAATTTAAAAAAAGTAAAATTAACTACGAGACAACTCGTGGTCGGTTTCCTGGGCCGGAATGTAGACTAGGAGTTATCTCGAAGTATTTTTAATTTGCGATATACATTTAAATAGCAATGTGTATAACTAGCAATATAAAAAGGAGAAAGAAACTGGATACGCTAACAACAGATTTGAATTGAAATAAGGATTTCAATCAAATGTAATACATATTGTGCTTCAGTTCAGTGCTCAAAATGCTGGGTGATCGTCTCGTTTGTAATGAATGCATGGGTCCCGTAAAAAAAATAATTAATGTAATATTTTTTTCAGCAAAATCATTCGTAATTGTAATAATCTGATAAATGTAATTCACACAATAATCATAACAGCGCATGATAAATATCAATCGTAAAAGATAATGGAAGCAAGACGTTGAGTAACGCGCGGTCTCGCGGTCGGAATAACATCGCTAAAATAAACAACAACACATCCACGCCCAAAAATACGCATCGCACAAAGAACTCTTACTTGTATCATCTAAAATCACACTTAGCATCGGGAAGAAAACGTAAACATCCTCCTGACCGAGATTCAGAAAAATGCAATTCATAAAATTCAACGTCCAAAACAAGACCAGAAAAATACTAATAAGTAAATTCACGGGAAGTTCATGAACTCAAACATGTAGACCAGAAAAATACTAATAAGTAAATTCACGGGAAAGTTCATGAACTCAAACGTGTATTTCTGTACGTGGCTGGAAAGAAAGAATGACTAGCCTGAGTTAGTAGATATTATGCCACGAATTACTTTCTTCACAACCTCCAGACGCTTTGAGCGCTAGGACCATGGGTTGTGTAGAAAGGGGGTATCGCCAGACGCTTTGAGCGCTAGGAAAAGAACCTCCAAAATTTAATGTCTAATAACTTTAACTTGTCACTATTGAACGTATTGCTTTCTTTATAACCTCCACACGCTTTGAGTGCTAGGATCACGGGTTATGGAGAAAGGGGTCTCGCCAGACGCTTTGAGCGCTAGGAAAAGAACGCCATTTACCATCCGAAAGAATGACTAACCTGGGTTGGCAGACATTATGCCACGAATTACTTTCTTCATAACCTCCAGATGCTTTGAGCGCTAGGACCATGGGTTGTGTACAAAGGAGGTATCGGCTGACGCTTTGAGCGCTAGGAAAAGAGCCTCCAAAATCTAATGTCTGATAACTTTAACTTGTCTTTATTGAACGTATTGATTTCTTCACAACCTCCAGACGCTTTGAGCGCTAGGACCATGGGTTGTGTAGAAATGGGGTATCGCCAAACGCTTTAAGCGCTAGGAAAAGAGCACCCAATTTCTGATGGTAATCTTATTCATTTCTGATGGTAATCTTATTCTCCGAACGAGCATTCACGCCCAAAAATACGCACAGGACACACTATAGTCAAGGTCACCGATTGTGTAAGTTATTAATTGAGATCTAGTTGAAAGTTTTATCGACATCAAGCAAAGAGGTCCATTACCAAGCCTCACGTCGTTGCAAATAATTCTGAGTCATACGTATTCTGGTCTGGTCAAAGAGGAAGTACAACGCCGATTTGTAGTTATAAATTGCAAATTATTGCAATATTCTTTTGTAAAATGTTCGACGATAGTTCTGAGACTGGTTTTCCCACAGGGTTTTCCCAGATCTATTGGTACGGCAAGGAAATGTGTCCATAAATCAAATGACATACCCTTTGTTGTACCAATGCAAATGCCAGAACTGATAAATCAAATGAATAAACGTCCATTCATTCAACAAACAAGCATTTCATTTACCTAAACCTAACGAACAAGCATCGACACTCGTAACGAATCTGTTAAATAATTAAGGGTTACTACAAAAATGAAACACAACGTATGTAAGTACAAATAGGTCAGTATTATTAATTATGAGCAACTAACCTGATAATTTGTTATATTTACGCATATGTGTTACTGTACAAGCCCACAAATTGGTAAATCTTAGCGTTTTATCACTAAATCTCAGCATTTACCATGGCCAACTTATTTTGATTAAAATAAAAAGGGTTTTAATGAATAATTAAACAGAATTTTTACTTACCTCGCACACATATTAGACTTAATATCCATATTGATATGAAGGCGAAATTTTTCATAATCTGAAATTAAAAAGAAAAAAATTAAATTATTTATCTACTCATATGAACCGTGTCAAAGATAAGAATGCACAGCGTGGGGATCTTGAAAACGGTAAAAGATACAGTGGCTTAAATCAGGAAAACGTTGCACCATTCAGAGTATGTTTACATGCCGATCGCAGAAATTCATGATTGCTTATTGTTTTCGAAATTAAAAAAAAAAATGCAATTTTTCGGATTTTTGATTTTTCCAATTTTTGTATTTATTTTAAAAGATATTAAAAACCTAATGCTATAACTATACTATAGTTGAACGTACATCAATAAGCAACATTATCGTTTTTGGAATAGTGACAGTAAAAGATAATTTAATCAAAAGTTATTACACCTCATTTGTGTGTTGTTAAAATTATCATTTGAGAATATTTTTTTAAGCGAAAAGTCTCGAGTTACAGGAAAAAGACAACAATATTTGGGAAGATTTTTCGAAAATATTCTAAATATACTCCACTTTGATTTACATCGGTGCTAGACATATGCCTAAACATGGAGATAAATTGTACATCCTTAAGAGGATGGTGCTATAGTCAAAGAAGCTTTTAAAAAATACTTTCCTATTTAATTATTTATAAAAATTGCTATTTAAGGTACGCGATTTGTTTCCGTCTTTATTTTTATATGAAGATACTACTTAAAAGAAATGTGCGTGGGTCTCTAATATTGCAATTACAAGCGTCACGAATGAACCGCAATAATACCTGAGACTTTGTTGTGAAAAAATAAATTAAATATTACAATGAAAAATATCACTTTTCATCTTCTGCAATTTGAGTTTTACAAATACTCTAAACGAAAAGCTAATATTTATTAAAGCAACTGCTTTTCTGACTAATATTGAATTATACAATAAATAATTGTAACGGAATTTCACTTTAATGTAATAAACAATAAATTTGGTAGCAATAAACAAGAGGTAATTTTTATAGCTAATACAAAAAATGTATAAAATTTGAAGACCTTTATATAAAAAAGACGTTGTTAATATACTCAGTGACATTGAACTTTAAACGCCAAGAAGGAATAATATTTTTTCAACCAAATTTTGCAGAAACCTTTAACTATCGAAATATAGTTATTGATGGAAAAAATAATTTCGGTAAAGCAGTATTGTCAATTTTTTCGAAAATTTTAATTGTTTCCCGGTGTAGTAGAACAGGAAACAGTTTCCTGATTATGCACAGAAAGTATAAAACATTGCTTTCAGGGCAGTGAGTTCAAAAAAATATTTTTATTCACAATCACCAAATGTAATGATAAAAGTAATGCAGTATTTTCCGACTCGGTATGTAATATACTATTTCACGTTTAAAAATGTAAAAACGCATTATTTTCAATGAATAACATCTATTAACTTGTTTCCTTGGCTTTTTGGTGTGTTCAAAAATGTTCAAAATTTGATAGTGATGCGTCAATGTCACCCTTATTTGACAGCTGTAGAATTTTTTTTGGCATCAGAATAAATAGTTTCTAAAAAAGTACGGCAGCTTTCTGAGGGGCCTTTAAATTGATATTTTAGTTGAAATTTCAAAATCGAAAATTTTCACGAAAACATACTTTTCAGTATTCTTTTATTTTATGGAGATAATAACAATTTTGATCCTTTTTACTTTCTCCGTTACGAAGTACGAGAAAGTATTGTGATCGTGATTTTTTTTTCAAATTTTTTTTTTGCGGAAATATCCGTTTTGGGGTCCTTAGATATCAATTCAACAATTTCTGGAAAAAAAAAAATTGTGTCTGTGTGTGTGTGTGTGTGTGTGTGTGTGTGTGTGTGTGTGTGTGTGTGTGTGTGTGTGTGTGTGTGTGTGTGTGTGTGTGTCTGTCTGTCTGTGTGTGTGTGTGTCTGTCTGTGTGCGCTGTATCTCAAAAACTAACAGAGCAATTGATATGAAACTTTGAACATACGTCTTATTTGATAATCTGAAGAACTGAAAAGCTTTTGGTAAAATTTCGTACACCGGAAGTGGGTGTTTACCTCAACTGTTTTTTGTTTTTTGCCAATATTTTCTTAAATATAAAAAATATCACAAAAACATTTAAACAAACATTAAAGACAACAAAGAAATGAACATCTTTTGCTTAAAAATATTTTTCATAAAATCATTGCTATTCAAGAAAAAAAATTATTAATTTTTTTAAAATTTTTGCTGTATAATTATGAAACGATAATAGTTACAGCAAATTTATGTGAATAATAATTGTAGAGAATGCCAAAATGAACAATTTCTAAAGAATAAGTTTTTTCCGAAATCTCGTTAGTTTTTGAGTAAACCGAATTTTTGAATTTGAAGCATAATTTTCCCATCTTTCATAATTTTGACGTTTTAAACGTCAGTTTCATCCGAGTCTACGAAACATTCGATATACATTTAAAATATGATTTTAATTGAAAATAAACCACGAAAGCGTAAATATAAATGATACCATCAAGTCGGAGAAAGTAACATGATGGCCACATCACCATTTTATATTATTTCATTTGATTTTTCAGCCCAAATATGAAAATTATTGCGAGAGTAATACATAAATTAAAAAACGAGAACAGATGTGAATTAAAAAATGCATGTCTGGAACCTAAAAATTTTACATAAATTTGGTTTAATAAAAAAATGCTCGCGTGTTAAATGTAAGTTTAATAAATCGGAAAATTTGCCACTTTCCATTTTCTATAAAACTAGTTAATTATGGATAGAGAAAGTAGAATTGAAAACTGGAACAAAATATTTGAAGTAAAAGAGAACAAAACACTTACTTCTTACTAAGAAATATTTAATTTATAACATTGTCTACATTAATTGAGTAAATTTTTGATCCAGTGAATTGCATAGTATAAATGGGAAGTTCTCCATTTAACGAATTTTAGATCAAAAAAGTTGTGCAATAAATTTTTAGTGGAATAAGTTGTCAATATAATGAACTTAATAATGCAAGATTATTATTATTTCTAAGACAAACTATTGACAATCTTTACAACGAAAATCAGTTGAGTGTTTGTCAGAATTTAAAGCTATAAATAATAATAATGTGTGTCTACTTTGGTTTAATAATCGACTTTTTGTTATATCAAAAATAGTTAAACAATGAGATATTTAATTTTACAGTTCTTGCTCACTATTTGTGGTAAAATTTTAGTTGTCGCGATTGGAAGTACTTAAATGTGACAGGTGTCGACATCAAAATTGCCGTTAATGATAATTCATAGGATAATTGGAACCAGAGGCCAGCATGGGCCGTTAGACCGGGCCGGGCTTGGGTAAATTGAAATCCATTAGAGACTGTAAAGTAATAACTAACAATAAGTGTATTAAAAAAATGGGTCTTTTTTCAATTCACAAATTCGCAAAAATAATAAATGTTGAAAGAACATTATTTCATTTGGCTATAAAACTTTTTTCGAAATGGTATAATCAAAATTAAATTTAAACTTCCTTCATTCTCTCTGATCGGAACCCTCCTATACGTTACATACTGAAAATGTTTGAAATTGCATATTGGGGATTTCGCTACCAGTACCATTAAGGTTAAAGAAAACAGAGGCGTAATATTGTTCACTTTTTCACGGCAACACACCATACACAGAGGAAAGGTTGTAATTTATTACATTATCACTTTGTTTGCAAAAAGAATAGCACACACGATTACATAGATTCTGAAAATCTCATTGCAATACATGAATTAGAAGTCAATATACTTTTAATGAGCGGTGTCTGTGGGACACACTGTATTGGATTTGTCTTCTATTTTCACTACAAATAGTTATTTAAAAAATATGAAACAACGTGTTAACTTATACCAGAAAATGTGTTTCACCGTCAATATCAAGTGGATTACTAATTGAGGAATTATTCAATATTTACAAAATATATTATGATGAGGGAATATACCCATTCAAACTTGTTTGTGAACCTGTAACTTAAAGGTTGGATGAGACTAAAGAGTGTGGAAAAAAACTAAGTAGGTTTGCTCGTTAGGGAAAATCCATATTTTATACAGAACCCTACTCTTTCACTGCTGTTTTACTGTTTTATTAATGTGCATGTCAGTTTGCATTTAAACGTGCATATAAAGTATTATATAAACAAAATGGTTGTTGGTAATAATCCAGGGAATTGTATTTAGAAAGTAGGCGACGAAAGGAAGCGTTCCTTCCAGAATACTTATTGTTTCTATTTTTTCAGGTCGTGCAATGCCGGAGTTAAGTAATCGAGCACAAAGAAACGTTGCTGTGAGAATTTGTAACTTTGTGGAACGGTATTTTGATTAAATTAATGTCAAGGCTAATCGACAATGGATTTAAGCGAGAAGCGACGGTCAAGAACGATGCTTGCTACGGTCAAGAACGATCCTTGCTCTTGCGGATTCATTGAATATATTTTCACGCTTCGCAACATTCCTGTAATAAATATCGTATAGGTAAACGTATTAATTATTTAAATAATATTCATTCAGAGTTATTGCGAGAAAACTTCAGAAAATATAGATCTTCACATAAATTTTGGCCGCAAATGAAAATTTACCCTTAGTACTCTTTCACCGGTACCAGGATGTAAGTCAACTTAAAATCGTTGCGTAAAGATTAATTTCAGTTTATTTAATATACATTTCTATACTTGCGTCTATAATGAAACTATTACATCATCCAAATCTCTACAGTAATGGCTCATTGTAAAATTACGATACTAGTGTTATAATAGCTTTGGTGTGATTAATGTTTAAATGTAGACTGTATTAAAATTGCAAATGGCAAATGCCCCAACCGGTCATAAATGATACAAAAATAAATTATAGTTTGTTTAATACGGTTACCAATGACCATCAATTTTGAACATATTGATGTTTTTGCTAAAAATGTATAAAAGCCACAAAATATAAAATACTCGTTTTATAAGCGGTTTCATCGCACTTGGACTCGTTCGATTAAACTTTCCCATATTCAAAATTAATTTCCATCATAAATAAGTGGAGCATATGCAGGTTACACTTCCAGATAGTTTTTTTTTGAGAAACTAAACAACGTGCGATCAAGCCCTAGATATAATCGAAAACATATTTAAAAAAGTACATGTCGTTTGCAATACAATTATATCCGCAAAGTTGATGAAAGTGTCATGCTTGTCTTTCTTGGAGACTGGTGTAAGGTTTTGAACCCTCATGTTTGTAGTAAAATTATTCGATGGATGGGAGGTGCTTGTTTATACACGAAAAAGTTGATATTAAAAGGTAGGTTTCTTTAACAGTAATTTGACAAGTTATGTGACGTTTACTACCGATCGTCTACAACGACAACGACAACTTTAAAGTAAAATGGCCCAGTCCGTAAAACTCTACCTACTGGACGAGTCATTAAGACGGTAGACACCTACTAGCAGTTCAGTAAACTAAAAAAAAATAGAAATCTTGAAATTTTCAATTGTTTGAAAGTGGTATAAATGGTGTCAAATTACTTACTGTAGTTACCTTAGCAGGGCAAGAAATATTTTGAAACTACTTTCTTGTCAAAATAATGTTAAATTGAATTTGTTCCTTCAAACTGAAGATAATTTATCATAAATACGAGTATTAATTATTGTTTTCTCGTCATCGACAACTGCGGACCGGTTTTGACATACGTTGGTATCATTAGCAAACTACGGTGTTTGATGAAGAAACGGAATTTCGCCATGGAGTTATAAACTACCCAAGAAAGATGGAAATACCGTTTAGGGGAGATTTACTGTCCAAACGTTGCACTAATTGTAAGAACAGAGTGGAAATACCGTCATCAACTCCACAGTAGCAGGAAAAGTGAAAAATCGATTATTATAACAATAATAATGGTAATAGTAAACATCAATTATCTTTTCGCCGTCATCAACGACTACGGACCGATTTTGACTTACGTTGCTCGCACACTACGGTTTAGACAGTAGGTGTCGCCTTAATAGTGTTTCTATCTTAACATGTTTTTATTATTATTATGATGCAAGAAAGCAAGAAGACATTCTTGTTTCTTTATATATGATGCAACAAATAAAAAATAAAATATATTTAGAGGAGAAATAGCCTACTCTACCCTTAATATTCTTATACCACAGGTACAAATGTCTTATGACAAGTTCCTTCCGTAATTAAAGAGTGTTTAATTGAATTTCTGCCAAGCACAAACACTTTATTATATTTTTTGTACTCCCACCTCTAAAATTTATCGCTTATGTTTCCATGACGCTCAGTGATTCTTTAAATACACCTTGACAAACTGTGACTTTGTGCATTTTGGTCATGGGCTGAAGTTAGCTCCAGATCTTTAAATCGCTGAAATCAATTGAAACTCAAAATCAAGTTAGTTGTAGTAGGCTTTGAGTTGTTAATTGTCACATGTCATACATGTCAACGCGATGCAGTGCGACCACGCGCATGTAATTTTCATAGTATAAATAAAGTACCTTTCGAGTAAATAATGAACAACAGTGAAAGTGTCGAGGATACCCCCGAAATTATTCAAGCAGCGACATCGGCAACTGCTAATTTTCTGACGCCGAAATCAAAAAAACCAATACGAACGTACGTATAAACTTTTCCAAGATTAGCGTCAAGAAAGGCAAACAAATTCACTTTCTGAAAATGTATTACTTGCATATTTCGACGAACTTTCGAAAAAGATGAAACCGCCCTCTCTATGGGCAATCTACTCAATGTTGCGGATGACAGTGAATATTAAAAACAATGTGGATATAAGCAAGTACCCCAAATTGTGCGCGTTTCTGAAACGGAAATCGGACGGTTACAGACCTAAAAAGTCGAAAATTTTGACACCGCAGCAAATTAAAGAATTTTTGTCGTCTTACCTTTGAAAATAGGTAAAATGTAAAATTAAATTAAACAGAAATATTAAAAGTATAAATATTTCAGGTTGGGCTAATTTTCGGCATAATGGGAGCTTGTCGGAGAGCAGAATTGATGAAAATTGAAACAAGTCATATTGAAGACCTCAACTCTGCCATCTTAGTTCACATTCCCGATACAAAGACAAAAATAGAACGTCAGTTTGTTATTGGAGGTACTTTCTACCATACCTGTAAGAAATACATGGAACTTCGATCCACAAACCTTACAAGTACCCGATTTTTCCTAAATTACCAGCAAGGAAAATGTACAAAACAAACCATTGGAATTAAATAAATTTGGAAGCCTCCCTAGCGTTATAGCAAAATTTTTAAAGTTGTCTGACCCTACTTGTTACACCAGTAATTGTTTAAGAAGATCATCAGCGAGGATTTTACTGGACTCGGGTGCCACTATAACAGAGAGTTAAAGCAACAAAATTGAGACAGGGAATAAAATCTTCAATACCGTACAAAATAGTGATGTGCAAAATAATGTGAAGAATATTAATATTTCAATTACTGAACGTTCCAGCTTTAATTTAGACGAAAATGAAACAAGGAATACTTTCTACTTAAATAATACACAACACCAAAGAAATTTAGGAGAAAGAATTATTTCCTTCAGCAATTGCCACGTCTCTAATGTAACTTTTATTGTGTATCTACCAAAGTAGACTAATTTAATAATATTATGAAGTTCATTTAAAATAATAAAATAATTTTAAAACTTTACCAATTCAGTCGTAGAAAAAGTATAGTATGCAATTCGTGTTATAAACTTCTCTAGACACTCGTTATTAAACACTCGCTCCGCTCGTGCCTAAGTAACTCGTGACTAAAGTGCCGTTTATAACACTTGTTGCATAATATACTATAATACATTATGTTTCTATATTGATCTATCAAACATTCTGATATTTTTGCTTGATGTGTTCCGTTGCTTCTTTTACCTTGTTACGCAGGATAAGATATTTACTGTTTAAATATTCAGGTTTCTGGCATTTTGCTTCAAACCATACTTACGTTACTGGGTTAATTTTCTTTTATTAATTAGTTGCCTATTTCAAGTTTATTTGCCACATCTGACTTCATTTATCAATTATATCATGCTTGTCTCATGAATCAATTTTTCTTCCCGGATGTGTTTTCTGATTTCTTAGCGATCATTTTTCTACTAACGCCTGATTCATCCGGTGATTTGCTCTTCATTTGAATGGAAAGATTCTGCTTGATTTCGCATGGTTTTAGAATTAGAATATCTACTGCTTTCCTTATATTGGTTATATAGCTAAACGAGAACCAAATTCAACAAATAACTGAGTATCGCTTTCAAGTGATCCGGTCATATGCAACATGTAGTTCACTGGAGATTTCTAACTATAGTAATTTGCCGCAAAAAAATTCAACTTTGTTCTTAGTTTTTGAGAAACATGAAAGTAGGTGTAAGAATCATAAATTTGCTCGATAAAACAAATTGTCACTCTACTCACTAAAAATGAACTACAATTCTATTACATAGTCTGTCAACACACCATAGGTCTCTTAATGGAATCTCCATTAATACGTTCGCTGCCACCGCAATTGGGATTGCATTTACGCAGATATAAAGTCGGACGCACTAGCGCGTCGGTGGCAGTGAACGTGTTAAGCACACTTTTAGCAAATTTATTTATGTAAAACATCAAAGAACAAATTTTTTAACTAGATTTCACTAAAGGCATATTTATTTTTACTAGTTATATCAGGTCTCTTCAGAACATCATTATTTAGTCTAAATATCCTCGACGTCGCTCACAAGAGATTAATATCGCTCACTCCATGTCAAACTAGACGGTTTTCGGTAAAAAAAATAATTAAAAAAAATAAATATTACGGGAAAATTAAAAATTACTACTAGCAACACTGCTTACACGACTCTCTCGTGTTAAAGCGCTGGAAAAATTTACCGGTTATATTTTATATTATTTGTTTGGAATATGGAATATCGATAATTTTTAACAATAAAAATGGATAGGCGAAAAATTCCTGGGGGCCGGGGGGGAGGAGGGGTGGTGGTTAATTACCCGATTACCCCCCCCCCCACAAATTTAAATAAATCTTTCGTATTAATTACATATTTAAAAACACCAGCGGACAACTAGAAAATGTTTCGAAAGAAAAATTAAGCCGCATTACTAGCTATGTATGTAGTAAGTACATAATTTAGGACTTTATGGACGAGCCTTAAGGGTAGGGTACCCATTAAATTAGCCGTTCAAGAAATCAAATATATATTAGTAAATATTAACTTTTTCGAAAAGTTTATTTTTATAACATATTACATAAAGATCGATTATAATTTCTGTGTTTACGTTTTGGTTTAATCTTTATTATTAAGAAAGTTAGCAACATTTTACTTTAAAGAGATAAACTGCAGAACCAATTAAGTAACAACAGTGAAATTTGACTTGTAGCCTATCAATACATACATCTAGGCAATGAAGTAATTTGAAGGCAAAATCATAGTTAATAAAAAACTATGAACGAATTAAGAGACAAGTGAATAATAAAATGATGTTTCTTGTGTCTATTTCCATTAGTATTGGTCAAAACTTGATAAAATTTCCTTGCTATCTAGGCAGCAACATAATTGACATATGTGCAAAATTTAAAAACAATCCTGTGGCAACTTTTTAAGATATCCATTCAGAAAGAAATAGAAATTTTATGTAGGTATTTCTTGCAGCGAGTATATTGCTCTTCGTCCTAGTACGGGCATTCGGCCACTTGAGGGGGAGTTCATTTAGCGCGAGGTTCAAATCGTTCTTCCGAGCTAGATTTCGTATGCCATATGCATATTCGCCTGCATGCCCAATAATATCGCATGTTATTCACATTTCTGCATTACTTGCGACGGCGGCGACGGCACTTTCTCAAATTAGTGTATCGAGTTACAACTGCACTAAAAAAATAAACAAGGGACCGGAGGTACCTGCGACGATTCCGAATTATAAAATATACATCATACCATAATACCGTGTGTTCGATAAAAAAAAACGCCCAACGCCATAACTCTGTATTTTATTGACCGATTTGAATGAACTAAAAAATAAAGCCAATGGCTGTTTAAATACTATAAAATGACGGTAATTATATATTTTTTCAAAATCAACTTCATTGCCAAATGATTGTCAACTTAAAAATTTTAAACGGCTGCATGTACTTTTCTAATTTTATAATATTAAAAAATGTTTTTCTGAATCCAATTATCCCCGTTATGGTGGTTTTGAGTTAATATTTATGCCAGAAAAAGATGATATTAAATTTTGTTCACATGATTTTTTTGCTAATAAATGTAGTGCGCCTTGAAAAAAATTCGAATCGACAATAGTTATTTAAGCAACAAGGAACGTAAGGACGTATTA
Source organism: Ocypus olens (assembly GCA_910593695.2). Classification (NCBI taxonomy): domain Eukaryota; kingdom Metazoa; phylum Arthropoda; class Insecta; order Coleoptera; family Staphylinidae; genus Ocypus; species Ocypus olens. The sequence continues at coordinate 35,421,009 of OU343058.1, forward strand.
ACATTTGAGGTAGGCGAATACGTAGCCTGCCGAAAATATTAATTGTCATTACGTTCCGTGTTGCTTGTTTTTTGTCCGCTATCAGAAATATACTACTTAAAAAGGTCAAAAAATATTCTAAAATACGGCTTGTAACATTTGGGATCCAAATTTTATGGTCACCTATGTATCCTATGATAACCCAGCAACCGAGAAAACAATGTCGATTTTTGTTTGTTTGTATCAATCCAGTGAAACTTTCTGCGGGCATGGATGATATTAACGAAGCTGCGAATATTGCGTGTCGAACCTGTTGCCGACAAAATCGAAAAAGAGGTATGATTCGTATCGTGTTGCGACGCTTTTAAGCAGTGGTTATGTAAAAAGAATGCCGATGCTATAGACGAAAATGTGATGCTCGCATATATGTTCCGTCGTCAAGGACAACAACCACCTCGAATATTATCAGCCACTTACGGTACCTGTAACCAATGCTTAGTTACATTGTCAGTAGCGGAAAATAGTTATTTAAGCAACAAGGAACATAAGGACGTATTACGACGAGCCTCTAAAAAAAAAAAATTTATGAGATATCCGTTTCCATATGAGGTAATTAATACAGGTTTTTAATTGATAATACTTATTAACATAAATCAATTGTACACATAGAAAATATTAATATTAATAAAAAATATTAATTGAAACATGAAGTAAAGTTGCAACTAGTCGGAAATAAATACTCCGGAATAGTACCAAGTTCTTCAATTAATATTTAATAGGTAATTTGTTATTTTTACTTCACCTGGCTACATTTTTTTGACTGATTACTGCATCCACTAATTTTCAGAATTCCTGTTGTCAAAACTGTAAATGTTAATTATATGTTACTTAGTCGTGAATATAGGGTATAAATAAAATTGTTTTATTTTAAATTGTAATGGTTTCAATCTTTTGACGTTTTCGTGTGTAAAATATGTACGTATTATTGAATTATCCTGTTGATACAGTTAGTGTCTTACCCCATTTTTTTTTTATTGTAGCTTTATTAAATTTAAAATATAGTACTAAATATAATTAATTTTTGATTAACGTTTATAATCGATAAATGAAATGAAACTTTGTTTCCTTTAATAGTGGGATATAACTCATGTGGCGATAAATTACGAGAATGCGATATAATGAATTATCAAAAATAACACAATTACCGAGCGCCGTTTATCTTGCAGTCATCCATAAGAAGGCCAATTTTTTTTTTTTTTTACTTAGGCTGAGCCATTCAGTCACACACGGCTGTTATTTTTGTATTTCTGTATGAATAAATGTGAATAACTGAAGAAATGAATAATGTGAGACATATACAACAACCACGGACCCGAGCGAATACTTCTCGATCGCCGAAAAATCTTTCGCCCGGGATGGGAATCGAACCCACACGGCCGCGGTGCATCCGGCACAAGCGCTCGCCTCTGCCCACTACACCAACGAAACCAATTAATTAAAAAATAATTAATTAAATAAACTATCAAAAACGGTTCGGTTCAGATATGATTTTTTGCAGCGAAGGGACTTCTTTTACTATTTTTGGCGATTTTTTTAAACATGTTTTTTCGGGCTTGGGAAAGATATTTTGTAATAGAAATGATTCAATTTTAAAATTAAGAACTCTCACTCGTTGCAGATGCATTAAATAAATGAAATAAAGACAAAAAGTAGATTGAATATATAAATATTCAACCTGTTTATTTCAATATAGTAATTTACAAGTTCGGAAAGTGATATTTTACGGGATGAGTAGTAGAATCCTGCGAGTCCCGTAAAATCACTTTTGGAAAGTGTTATGTACAATATTTTTTCTGCAGCCGTTTTGTATGTAAAAAAAGCAAAAAGCAAAAACACATATGAATGTTATATGACAAGCGCTGTCATAATTAAATACGAAGTTGATGTTTTTGTCAAGGCTACCTACATATACTGGGTGCTGTAAAATTGGCGCATTAACTCAATGGTACATTGTCGAGGATTACTTCGAGAGTATGGAAAAAATAATGAAAAAAAAAATCGGTATTATATTTTTTCAAAGATTTGAAGACTTTAGTGCAAATTATTTCATTGCTTAAAGTTTGCCTAACATTAATTATTTACACTCCAGCTCATCAAATAATTTTTTCAGAGATACATACTTTCATGCTTGTCAATATTATGTACAATTGGTATTTTCAAATGCGATAATTTGATTTTCAATAATTGATTTTCCCATTGAAAGAAACCTAGCATCAGTAGATTTATCAGCAAATCAATTATGTACGCGTGTTACTTTATCATTATGTAATAGTACGAAATGTACGATATTTTGGTCTAAAGATGACAAGACAAGATGAAGTGTATCAATTTGTTCTCAGAACATTTTCTTTTTAATCAAAATTCCAATTCATTTTACATTAATTCGCGGACATCTCAAAATATTGCATAAATGCACTAAATCTTACCATCTGGAGTCACTAGAAATTTTCAAACAGATCCGGAATCCATCACTAAATATCGTTAATAAGCAAACTGACTATCTTTAATCTACTTCAACTTTTTCGCTATATTTTGCAAATTATATGCCCCAAAATATTTAGTATAAATTTAATATGATTTATCCGTTTATAAATCACTTGATAAAGAAACATAAGTTTTTGTATAGAATTAGATAACTAAGACATTTACAATTACAATTATTGTGGTTAAAACATTACATTTTTCGTGTGGATAACACTTCGACTGATAGTAGCAATCGTCTTTATTGTTTACTTTTTGTTTTTTTAAATAAATTTACTTTATCTTTCTGAATATCCTGCATAATAATTTAATATTCGAAAACATACACTTTCCCGAAAAGTTTATGTTCCGTCCTTAAGTGGACACGTTGCGTCGTAGATTATAATATCGGGTGTGTATAAATTGGCGATATTCTTCCTAAAATTCTGAATCGAAAATGACGATGCAAAAATGTTGCATCAAGCTTCATTGGCCATCAGGAGCCATTTAAAAGAGATGCACATTAGGCAACATATCATTTAAGGGCTGCCCTGTTTCCTTTTTTAAATATCATGGTTGATTATGAGGGTTGGGTCAGAGTGGAATAGTAATAATGATAGAGAGAGGCTTATTTACAGGTGTATATGTCGTAGGCTAATTGAAAAATTCGGCTTATTGCAAAGAGCCCCGTCATTTTGCAATGCGCCTGGCTAATTGGAAATTTGTGGAGCACTTTCCAATCAGCCTGATATTTTTAGGCCTATTGCAATAAGTCCATGCATCTTTAGGCTTGTTAGAAAATGAGCAATTGTTTGTTCAAACAGCCTGATTTTATCCGGGCTTATTGCAATAAGACTTATCTCATGACGGCTTATTGAAAACTACGGCGCGTTTGAGTCATTGCTTATGCTTAGGTTAGTGTGAGGTTAAGGGGTCTGGCCACCTTGAAATTTTCAAAAAATCGATTTATTTTCCGTTCCTATAATGAAGGCCAAACCTTCAAACTAAGCCGTGGTAAAATTCTAAAAAATGACGAAGTTACAGCTATTCTTAGGTACAACTTCGCGGCGCACTTCCGAGCCGATGATGCGCGGTTTGACAAGCAGCTTTGACCTGCACGGCTATTTATCAACACTTAGCCTATTGTTGGCTGTTCCGCGTTTCCCTGTCGACAGACACGGAATTTTTAACTTTCTGTCTATTGGAAACAAGATGATCTGAATTTTTGAGTTGAATATCTAATTTAAAAAGGTACGTGACCAATAGGATAATCAGGATTTAAATAAGCCGATGAGTTCAAATTAAGGGGCGTGACCGCGACAGGTTTGAGAAGTCATCAGCATTTTAAATGAGCTAAATTGAATGTTGAGGGTAGCGGTCAAATCCTGAGAGGTGTTCGCTGATTATAGTGTCCGTTGCATCATTACGTTCATCGGCACGTTGCACTGTAGAGCATTATTTTGAGTTTGAGCAACATAGTAACATGCATCGTATAAAGTTTAAGTTCACGACGAAAATGGAATTTCAACAGCCAGAATCTCGAGTTTATCTGGATATCAAAGGAACAAGAAATCGGAAGAGGCGATCAACCAGTGTAAAAAAGCGAAATCGGCCAGCCAATGGATATGAAATGGAGCACAAAACGAAAAGTACCAGCACAGCAACCAAGAAACTGAACGCTGGCCAAGATATCGATGTACCGGTTTCGGCGAATTTTGGATATAGGATTCTCCATTTTTGTACTGTTTTTCAAGTAATTAGCAGCGTCGTCAAGCGTAATGCAACGGTGAAGTAAGGTTCACGGAATCGAGCATTCGTGGACTCGGTTTCAAATTAGTAGTTTCTTGCGGCACTTGCGAACCAACAACTGTTGATTCTAGTCCACTCATCAACAGCAAAGCCTATGACAAAAACAGACGGATTATCCTCGCATTCCGACTGTTATCGATTGGTCTTAGAGGAATAGAAAAAGTTTGTGGGATTATGGATTTACCGAACGCAGTGTATCATTCGTTCTACAACACTGTCATCGGGAGTATCAAAACTGCTGCAAGAACTATATGTAACGTGTCCATGAAAAATGCTGTACAAGAGGAACTGAAATTGACATTAGAAATGGGGAAGGGTCCAGGTTTGACTGTTTCGACGATTATTGGATATTACTCAGGAAAACTAATTGATTCTATCATAAAATCTTCGTACTGTAAAGCTTGCGAGTATTGGATCAAAAAACTCAATAAACTTGAATACAACTTATGGTATGAAGATCACAAGGAAGAATGTTCCACGAATCATGAAGGATCGTCCGGGAAAATGGAAGTCGATAGCGTTAAGGAAATATTTGTGGGTCAATAAAAAAATATTCTGTCCATTACACAAATTACATCGGAGATGGGGATTCAAAAACCTACAAAGGAATTGTTGATGCGAATCCATACGAAGAAAAAGTAATCAAAACCAAAGACCAAAGGGCTGGGTGGGAAAGGAAAACTTACCGAAAAGCTAATCAATGAGCTAACAGGATATTATGGTATTGCTATTCGAAGATTTTCTCATTCCAAAGACGAAATGAAAGAGGCAATCTGGGCAACGTACAAACATAAAATCTTGACAGACAAAAACCCCCAGCATGACGACTGTCCTCCTGGAGAAGACTCGTTGTGCATTTGGCAAAAATCAAAAGCGATCGGTACTTTGGATGAGTATACTCACAGGAATCCAACAATCGTTCAAGGTGCCCTTGAACCAATTTACAAGGACCTCACTTTAGATGAACTGTTGGAGCGGTGTGAAGGAGGCTTCACGCAAAATAGCAACGAGAGCCTCAACGCGGTTATTTGGTCAATGGCTCCGAAAACCAGTTCAAGTGGTGCAAAAGTTGTCCAAATTGCTACCCATCTTGCGACCAGCATTTTCAACGACGGCTATAAAAGTATAATGCCACTAATGAACATGTTGAACCTGGAAATCGGGTATCGCTGCTATGACTTCTGCCAGAAAACCGACAAACTGCGTTGCGAAATCGGAAAGATACGAGTTCAACAAAACAAGAAATTAGCTCGCCAAGCTCGTAGATAGCTTCAAAACCAGGCCCAAGATGCTCAAACAGCTACAGAAGGACAAATATATGGGCCAGGAATCGCTGATTGAAACTAACCTGGACAAACAACGCACCATCATCTGCAAAACTGCGTTCTTACTTTCTTTAGCGTTTATCTCGAAACTACACTTTTTGACCTTGCAGCTTGTAAATCTCGGAAATTTATGGTCCGGTTGCCTTGAAATTTTGGCACAATACTCTCAGGTCTATTATCTAAAATGTAGCGTAGGATTTTTCACTGAGTTGATTTTTTTTTATTTATTTTTTTCTCAAAAAATTTTCAAAAAAATTCGATTTTCTTCTATACTTCCATAATCAGAACAAAAAATCCTACGCTACATTTTAGTCATCCTCTTCAAGAAGAAGCTGCTGTTTTTTTTTTGATAACCCGTTCTCGAGATTTCTTGCCTGCAAGGTACGCACATGTGCGGCAGAGGACTTTCGCGGAAACACCTATAAAGCCGCCATTTTTAAATATTTTTTGTCAAAAATTATAACAGATGTTCATCAAGTTATAAAGTGGCATGTGTGCAAAAATCAATAAATGTATAGGAAGTCCCTTTTTGGACGGCTAGTGGTTTTACCCGGAGTAGCCGAAGTGACGACGAAGCCGTCACAAACGCATAGGAAGTAGTGGTCGATGGCGGAGCGAAGCGGAGCCATCGATCGTCATTACTTATCAGTTAGCAGTTGCAAATGGTTTTGTTTATGCTTAGGTTAGGATGAGGTTAAGGTTTCCCCCTCTTTGGACGGCTAGTGGTTTTACCCGGAGTAGCCGAAGGGACGACGAAGCCGTCACAAATGCATAGGAAGTAGTGGTCGATGGCGTTATATAATGCTTATTGCAATACGCCCGCAAGAAACCAGGCTGTTTGAGTAAATAATTCCACATTTTCTAACTAGCCTAAAGGTGCATAGGCTCATTGCAATAAGCCTAAAAAATATCAGGCTTATTAAAAAGTGCTAGATAATTTTTCAATTAGCCCGGCGCATTGCAAAGATCTTTGCAATAAGACGGATTGTGCAATTGGCCTACGACATATACAATAGAAACAAGCAAGTTTGAATAAATTCGTTTTGTCAAAAGCGGGTGTCAACGTTGCCGAGTCTATTCTTTATGAAAATAAGCTAATTAAGAAGTGTTAAAAAAAACACGTTTGAGATAGAAAGATAAAACATACTGATAAATAATTCTCAAACTAATCATACTACCGAAATTGCAGGGTTTTCTGTAAATGGATATCGAATAATAACGCATATTTAAACTTTAAGGACGCCATGAAGGCTCAGGAATCATGGTATGACTTTTAGAATTAAAATATGCTGCTTAGAATTCCAGGAACAATATCGTCACGTGTAGATTATCCGCCAATTTATACACACCCGATATATAATCGGGATTCGAAAACTACATAATGGACATTAGGAAATTATTAATTAATTATAGACCTCTTCTAAAACTGGTTAGGCAAAAGAATTCGCAAAAAAGAAACTGCAAGACGCCGATCCGGATGGGAATGAGACGTTAAAAATATAAACGAATGTAAGGACAGGACGGCCTCATATTGCTTACACTTTCAAATTTACAGTTACCCTAAATTCCGTAATAACGAAATTAACATCTGCTTGATTAATGTATATGACATATTCGCGATAAACTTTTAGTAAGCAGGCTATGATATTTATTTAATATGTTTGAACCAGGAAATTTTGACAAACATCTAAACAAACTTATGTTTGACAGATATATTTCTCTACATCTAACATTCGACTTATTGCTACATCAAAAACTGTAGAGCTATTGTAGATCATGTGTGTGATCTATGTGTTTTATTTGCCATCTTACTTAATTTTCTGAACATATTAACGATATATAGGGTGTTCAATTTAAGTGAAGACTTTGAAATATCTCGAAAACTACACATCGAATAAAAAAAATAGTGGGTCGAGTTTCGTATCATTAGATGTCCCCCTCCGAGGCGAACAAATTTTAATTATATTTTTTTTATTCGATGTGTAGTTTTCGAGATATTTCAATGTCTTCACTCGAATTGAACATCCTGTATGTTAAGCCACATATTAACGATATACTCGTATGTTAAGCCACAAATATATCGATTGGATTTGTCTTCCTCACATGCAAATATTGTATCAACATCAATTTACAAAAACGTCACCACTATTAATTTTTAAGTGGTAACCTCGAATATGCATTATTCATATGGTACTTACGTATCACACAGCGTACAGTCCGCGCCTTATAACATGGCGAGGGGCTTGGATGCGCAGAGGTATTTTACACCGGCTAAATTAAAAAAAATCCAGTGGCGGCGAATAATATGCGATAGAAGTAGCGACGAACAGCAGCGGCATTGGGCATCTATTTTTAATACAATTTACAATTGTAATCTAGTAAGGTTATTTGGGACAAATTAACTACCTGTCAGGTAGGTAAGTAAACGACAAAAGGGAGATAATCCCCTACTAATTACACTCAACAAACCCACATTACGGCCGCTTTTCCGAAATGTGTCAATTGAGTGTAAGCAACCATTGTGAACGTTACAATTTTTATAACACAATGGCAACTACATTAGCTCGCAATAAGGTGATTCACAGTCAGGCGCGCGAAGTTATTTTTAATGTGTTTAATTATTTCAAAACTATTAAAGTGGATTGTGTCCACGGCGACGGGTGTTTCAGTGAAAAGTTTGGAACGAATAGTGAGTGAGGGAAACAATGCACCCGAAAATGGATTATTATTTAAGAGCCCGAATACAAAACGCGTCCGCAAGTGCTCGGTGAGGGAGTTAGAACAGTTCGAAATGTTATACATAATTTTCATAAAAGAGTTCATCTTACATCATTACGAGAAGATTTTGGGTGGCAGGGGAAGTTAACATCATTAAGAAGAATTATCAAGGATCTTGGATTTACATTTCGGAAAACACAGAATAATAATCAATTGTTGATTGAAAAAAGTGATATTCGGGCGCGTCGTATTAAATATTTAAATAATATACAACATTTTTGAGAATAACAACGCCAATAGTTTTTCTTGATGAAACTTACATCCACAGTGGGCATATCCTTTCAAAAAGTTGGAACGACAACACCAAAAATGGAATATTTTGCCCAATTTCAAAAGGTTCACGGCTAATCATTATTAATGCTGGTGGTGACAAAGGATTTATTCTAAACTGTTTACAAATTTTTAGATCCGGTACGTCATCGGGGGATTATCATTCAGGAATGAATTCTACAAATTACGAGAAGTGGCTTCGCGAAAAGTTAATACCAAATTTGGAGCCACAGTCAGTTATAGTTGTAGATAATGCTCCTTATCACAATGCAAATTAACCATGCACCGAACAGTAATACCAAAAAAGCTGATATGATATCGTGGTTTATATAAAAAAAATATCATTTTCACATACCATGTTCAAACCTGCACTATATTTAATAATAAAGGCTCATAAGAATCAACATCTTCAGTACAAATTTGATACATTGTTTGAACAGTATGGACATACTATTTTAAGACTTCCACCCTACCATCCAGATCTGAATCCAATTGAACTAATTTGGGCAACAGTGAAACAAAATGTAGCAAAACGAAACACCACGTTCAAAATACAAGATATGTGGAAATTGGCTGAAGAAGAATTGGTGGCAATTACCGCAGAAGACTGGAAAAAGAGGTGTGACCATGTCATCAAAATTGAAAGTGATTACCTGGCAATTGAAATCATGGTTGATGTCCGCACCGAAGAGCTTGTGCAGATTCGAGCGACGACAACGATGACGACTAAACGACGACGATTTGAGTGACGATTAAGACAATATAAGTATATAAGTGAGTGTTGTGCTGTATATACATTTTTGTTTATATTTAATTTAATTTAAGATTTTTCATATTTTTTTTAATCTTGTATTTTATTATAAATTTAAAATTATATGCCTGTAATATTTTATTAAATGTATAGTAAGATATATGGTTTATGGCCGTCACTACCCGTGCTGCACTCAGTTACTTATTTTGAAGTTTTATACGAGTTCTACTGGTTTGTTAAAGTAGTGGGTATGGTGTTTGTGCTTTGTGTCCAATGCAAATCTAACCATTAACACACATATGTCGCATTTTGTGAGTATTTATATTTAATTCAATAATTAAATATTTTAACCTATCCGTTTGTTCACTAAAATTTGCGGTAATTATTGGAACTAACGGCGCGGCTATTCTATAGTTTCGCGACAGGGCTGGATTAAATTTATATTTTGCTGCTCATTTATTAAATCTGCGTACATTCCTTTCATCCTCCGTTGAATCGATTTCTTCCTATTCCGTGGCCCTCACACCTTGGTTTGTCTTTAAAAGTCGTCACGATAGGCCGCGTGACGTGAAACGAGTGATATTTTGTCTGTACCCTTATTCTCTTACGCAATATGGTTAACAAATGCGGTATATGTGATCAGGCGGTAACCCGTAATACGCCTCTCATGAAATGTTCCGGAAAATGCTCTAAATCTATTCACATAAAATGTAGTGGCCTAATAGATGTTGAAATTTCGTCTCTCAACAACTAAAATATGAAATGGGCTTGTTCTAAATGTATTCCGTCAACGTCTCCATTGCCTTTTAACGGTTCATTTAATTTTGATACCCTGAATAAAATTATAACGGAACAATTTTTATTATTTAAAGAAGAAATTAAAAATATTATTGACTCACGATTTAGTAAAATTGAATCCAAAATCCTGAAAATAGAACAAAATAATAATACCCTTAGGCATGAGGTTGATCATATTAAGAAGGTAATGTCGGATAATGGCTTTATAACGGAGGAGGTTATTGAAGAAATGTGTGATAGATCTGCAAGAAAAAAAAAAGTGTTACTATTTAATTAAAGGGCTATTTCTGATAAAGTAAGGGATGACATTACGGAAGTTAATACTGTTCTGGAAAGTCGAAATATTGATGTCAGACCAGCTAAGGCTTTTCGTTTGGGCATGATTAATAACAGTAATAGGCCGAGACCTTTAAAAGTAATTTTTAATAACGACAAGGATGTATTAAATGTAATTAAAAGTAACTCTGTTCAACCTGATTCGCTTGTGAAATTCCGTCCAGATCGTACAAAAAAACAAATTGAATATTTCAACAAAATTAGGAATGAACTTGAATTACGTAAATCTCAGAATTAAGCCAACTTGTACATAAAATATCGTAACAATATCCCTTTCATAGCCTCTAACAATCGTCCTAATGTATCTCGGTTAAAAAACTAAATTTTTTAATTAATAATAAAATTTATTAACTAATTTTCAAATTTATTAACTAATTTTAAAATTTATTAATTAATAATAAAATTAATAGTCAAACTGACGGTTTACCAATGGGTTCGCCCTTGTCCCCTCTTCTAACAGAAATTTTTATGGCCAATTTCTAACAATATTTATTCAAACAGCCTGTAACTTCAAATATATTTTATTGGGCAAGACACGTTGATGATATATTTTGCATCTGGACTGGAACAACACGACAACTAAATTCATTTTCACAATTTATTAATACAATCAATAAAAATATTCAATTTACCACGGAAATAGAAATCAACAACGGTTTAAACTTTCTTGATCTATCTTTAACGAAAATAAACAATAAATTAGAATTTAAAATTTATAGAAAAAACAGCTTCACAGATACCATTATTCCAAATTCTTCTAACACCCATTACCAAATTAAATACAGCACTTTCCACTCTCTAATCCATAGACTAATACATATTTCTCTCACCGAAAATAATTTTAACGAAGAACTAAAAACAATGAAAACAAAAGCATTTAATAATGGTAACAGTACAAAAATTATAGATAAATTCGTAAAAAAGAAAAAACTTAAACAGCTACAAAAATATTTCTATGTACAAATTAAAATAGAAACAAAAAAATGGTACAAGTTGGAATTTGTTAACAACCTATCACAAAATATTAAGAATAATCTTAAGGGGTATGAGTTTAATATTATAATGCCCAATCCAATCAATTTACACAAACTTCTAGTGAACAAAAAATCAGAAGTAAATAAACTAGAAAAGTGCGGTATATACGAGATCAAGTGCGGGGATTGTGAGTGTGTGTATATAGGACAGACGGATAGAAATTTCAAAATCAGATTAAATGAACACAAGAAGTCAATATTAAATAATAAAATTTCTACAGGTCTGTCACAACATAGTATTGAATGTAACCATTTTTTTAGTGACAACAATTTCCGAATTTTGTATTCAGGTAATAAGGGACGGGATTTAAATCTGCGAGAGGGCCTCAAAATTAACAAGGCAATAAAACATGGAAAAACCACACTTAATAACGTCGAAGATATCTGGAACTCCCCCATTCCGACGGCCTTATTACCTGATTTTAAATTCCTGTATAAATACCAGTCGATGTTAATTTTGTACATATCTCCTTGAGAATGACCTAAGGTCGAAACTAGTCGGAGAGAAAAATAAAATCAGTGAAACAAAACCAAGTGTTTTAATTAATCAAATTATATAATGATGTTTCACCACGGGTTAAGTGAGAAATTAATTGATCATAAAAAACTAAATATATATTATCAAAACTGCGAGGGTATTCGAACTAAGCTTAAGGATCTAATGTTTTCAGTGAATTCAACTGATTTTGATATTATTATTATTTGTGAAACATGGTTGTACAGTGACTTGTCGAATATCCTATTACATTTCAATAGTTATAACATTTTTAGATCAGATCGTAGTGTCGAAGGTGACGTTAGAGGCGGTGGATTTCTTATTGCGGTGAAGAAATCCGTTAATTCGGCTTTTATTACCAAGTGCAACAAAATCGAACATTTATTCGTCTCGATTTCCATCAATAAAAATATTCCTCCCCGTTCTCCGGTTCATATTTATAATAGTCACGCCTATGTTCTTGAAAGTCTTTGCAATGATTTTACAAATTGATTTGCGGGGACTATAATCTACCAAAAATTAACTGGTCAGATCAGGGTTCTATTGTGTCAAACCTCAATTCGCTTGATGGTAATTTACTCTTAAATAGCTACAGTTTCTGCAATTTTCAACAAGTTAATTTGATTCCGAATGCTCGTGCTGTATTTTTGGATTTGGTGTTTACTCGACTGATCAATGTTTCCGTTAATTTAGCAGATAATATTTTATTACCTACAAGTTATCATTCAGCATATTCAATTCATTTGCCGGTAAGTAATATTCCAATATTACGTACATATGAGAAGACTATTTTATATAACTTGGGCGATTACGAAGCACTAAATTTATTTTTTAATTCCATCGATTGGGACCAAGTACTTTCCGGTAACGATATGAATAAAATTACGGATAAATTCTATTCCATTCTACATAATGCTATTGACTGCTATATTCCATATAAAAACACATGTCTCGTTTCCTAAATTTATGAATTCTGAACTAAAGCAACTCATTCGTAAGAAGAAAGTTGCCCACATAAAATATAAAAATACGGGACATCCAGAAGATTACGTTGATTTCTCCAACCTCAGAACGGAGTGCAAGAGATTATGTAATATATCATATGATAACTATTAATCATCCGTCGAATCCAAATTGAAAACTGATCCAAATTATTTCTGGCGATATGTTAAGGATAACAGCAGCAAAGATATGTTACCTAGTTGCTTGATGTATAACGATACTACTGCTAATTCCGGTGAGGCTGTTGTCAACTTATTTGCCGATTTTTTTCATCAATATATGTAAATTGTAATGAAGAAATTACTTGCGATAATAGCTACCCAATTAGAGTCTAATAGTTTTTTGTTTTCGATTAGCAAAGAGGAGGTGTTTAATACAATATTAAGTCTAAAACTAACAAATGTTGCCGGCCCTGATAAAATACCCGGTATGTTTCTAATTAATTGCATTTATTCACTTTGTACACCAATATACCTTGAGTATGCATCTCCAATATGGTCACCTTATTTGCTGATGGATATTGAGAGAATTGAGAGTGTGCAGAAAAAATTCTTACGAGCTATTGAATTTAAACAGGGCACTAAACACATCCAAGGTTCTTATTCATCAGTTGAAGATGCATACTCTGGAGGTTCGCTGATCAATTTCGGATCTTTGCACACTTCACGGTTTACTAAATTCTCAAGTATAAATTCCCCTTCCTTATTGTCAGATATTAAATTATTTTCTTCAAACTATTCAACCGCTTTAAGGAGTAATACTTTATTTTCAATTAACAAATATAATACGAATTTCTCATACAATAACACCATCAGTAGTATGCTTAGATTGGCAAATGATCTAAATGTTAATCCCTGGTTCAATTTGTTCAATGTTGAAGGCCACAAATTTAGAATGGCACTTAATAAAAATTTATAATAATAACGATTTATAATTTTATAGTATTTATTATCTTGCAATCATTGAGCAATAACTCTATGTTAACTAGATTTAGTTTATTTAGTTTAAGTTTATTTAAATATGTATTCTGTCGCATTATTGTAAATAGGGGGCTCCCGTTTACCAAGAAATAAATAAATATACATACTATTCAATAAATCCTTAAAACGTGGTATTATTCCTGATGCTTGGAAGATCAGTTATATCTCACCGATTTTTAAAGCAGGCGATCGCCAGTTAGTGCCTAATTACAGAGGAATTTGCATTCAATCATGCATGCCTAAGATGTTTGACAAATTGGTTTTCGTGCAATTGGCTTGGTTTGCTAAGAACATTATTATTCCACAACAGCATGGCCTTCTTTCGGGTCGATCAACAGTGTCCAATTTAATTGTATATAAACACTTTGTGTCTTCTGCTATGGAGGCCAATAATCAAGTTGACACAGTATATACTGATTTCGTAAAAGCTTTTGACAGAGTCAATATAGAGCTTCTTGTATGTAAACTTTCTAATATGGGATTACATGGACCAAGTCTTCATTGGATCAACTCGTTTTTGTCTAGAAGAATTTAAATTGTACGCATAAAAAAAAATTGTTCCATTCCAATATCTGCATCCTCCGGTGTACCTCAGGGCTCTCGTTGTGGTCCTATTCTATTTTTAGTTTTTATTAATGACTTGCATAATGTGATTAAAAACCGTAACTTTTTAATTTAAGCCGATTACCTCAAAATTTTCAAGATTACAAAATCCTTGAGGGGCTGCTCAGAATTACAGAACGATTTAAATAATATATATGTCTGGTGTAATGAGAATCGGTCTAGAAACGTTATAGATTTTATCTATAATATCAACGCTAGTCCTTTGGAAAAGAAAAATACAGTTACGGATCTGGGGGTTATATTTGATTCTCATTTTAACTTTAATCAACATATTGACCTTATATGTAATAAGGCACTAAAAAAATGGGGATTCGTATGGCATATTGGTAAAGATCTAAGTTTGGACTGTCTTCGGTTACTTTATTGTGCTTTAGTACGCTGCCACTTAGAATATGCGTCAGCAGTTTGGTCACCATACACAGACACCAATTGCGACAAACTGTATAGGGTTCAAAATAAATTTTTACGAAGTATGGAGTACAAGTCCGGGAAAATCCATATCCAAGGATCCTACTCTGACATCATATCATATCATATCATATTTATTTTCACGTAAGCCACCATTTACATATATACATATACATACACACATATGCAGTGGATGTGGTCGTCATAAAGTTTAAAAAATTAATACATGTACTACAATACTACAATTTAAAAATATAGTGAACAATCTTACAGTGTAAGTAGTCAATATATAAAAACAATACATACATAACAGTTACAAATCTCTCCGATAATTTTCAGTTAAAAGTATAATTAAGTCCATTTGTAATTTACATATTGGATGGTTGACAACTAATAAACTCAGAAAACGTGTGGAAACAATGCTCGACAAGGTATTTTTTTTTTAAGTTTGGCTTTAAACGAGTTCAAATTAACAGCGTTCGTAATATATTTGGGGAGCCTATTAAATACAGTTGCACATGAGTACATTGCCGTTTTTTCGTACAGTTTAGTGTGGTGTTGTGTTGTTCTAATATTTGAGTGATGTCTTGTTGAATAGTTATGTACACTTCCATTTGTTACGAACTGTTTGTTGTTTTTGTAGACGTATATGGCACATTTGTACATATAAATAGCTACTACAGTCAGTATGCTATTTTCTTTAAATAATTTACGGCAAGATTCTTGCTTTCTTAGACCAAAAATGAGTCGTAGTATTTTCTTTTGGGCTACAAATACTCTAGATATATCGGACCCACCCCATGTTAATATGTTATAGGATATATGAGTATATACCAATGCAAAATATATATTTATCAGCGTCTTATGATTAAATTTACACTTCAGTTTTAGGATTGCATAGTATGCGCTGTTTAGTTTGGACGTGACATGATCAATGTGGTGGGTCCATGTTAACTGTTCGTCTATAAAACTGCCCAGATATTTTGCGGATTCCGAGCTCATTGCAATTTCGTTGGCTGGCGGCTTCTTATTGTAAAATTGTATTAAAGTTGTTTTATTAATATTTAAAAGTAGATTGTTTCTGTTGCACCAGTCACTTATTTCAATGTTCGTTTGCTCAATTTTATTGGAAAGTTCAGATTCGTTTACAGCGGAGATAACTACAGCTGTATCGTCGGCAAAATTTATCATGTAACCGCCACTAATATATTCACTTAGGTCATTAATATACAGCAAGAAAAGTAGCGGGCCTAGCGTTGAACCTTGCACTATTCCTTTATTTGAGTCGCACTTTATAGATTTGTTGTCACTTATTTGCACAAACATTTTACGGTCGGTCAGGAACTATTCTATCAGATGTAGAGGAGGGCCACGGATACCGAGAGAGTACAGTTTGTCACGCACAAATTTGCTGTCAATCGTGTCGAATGCACGCGAGAAGTCATAGAAAATAGTTGCGACGCACTTTCCCGAATCTATATTTCTAGATATATGTTCAATCGGTGCAACACTCGCGGTTTCTGTTGAACAATTTTTCCGAAAACCATGCTGAGAATTGCTCAGTAGTTCACATTTATTTACGTAGTTATCTATTCTTATTATCAATGTCTTTTCGAACACTTTCGATATTACATCCGAAAGTGCTACGGGGCGATAGTTTTCTTTATCCGTTTTTGTGCCTTTTTTATAGATGGGATGAATCTTGGATGTTTTTAAAGCTGTGGGGAAGACGCCGGTTGCGAAGGCCAGATTAATTAATTATTCCAGCGGTTTCGCGATTTCAGTTAGTTCATATTTTAATGTTTTTGCTGAAATTCCATCATGAGTCACCTTGGAATTGATTTATTAGGAAAGAGAAGAGCCATCGCTGACTTATGTTGTCTTCATCGCTTGATTAATGGTTCCATCGACTGCCCCGACCTTCTAGCTGAACTGGATTTCAACATACCCCACAACAAGACCACCAGGAAATCACCTCTCTTTCGTCTGCGTTTTTACAACACAAACTTTGGCGCGAACAATTTACTTCATCGGAGTCCATTGCGAATGGTGTAGTAAAGGAAAGTTGGTTCAACTTATTTAATTCCTCTTATTTTTCTTTTAAAAGGAATTTAAATAAGAGACTAGTGGTTTAATTTCTTTGTTGCATTATTTCAGCTTCGGTATATTTTTATTTGAATTGATTTTTTTTGCTTATTTTGTTTTTCATTTTTTTAGTTACATTTTAGTTTAGACGGATGTCAAACTTGTATTTCATTTTTTTAAATCTATTTTCTTATTTTTGTAAATTTATATTTACTTATATTTTAGTGTAGGTAGTGACCAAATTTGTATTTTATTTAATTATTTTTTCTTAATTTAAATATTTATTTTTGGTTTTGTATTGCTGTATTTTGTGTTTATTTTTGTAAAAGGGGTTACCAGTAAATAAATTATTATTATTATATATGTTATTTTTATTACTTTTATTATAAGTGATTTCCATATAACAAAAGGGCTAAAGAAATATCTGCGTTATTATTACGCTACTGAGCGCAGCACACATTTTAAATGTGTCGATCAGCGCTAAATAGCGCACTTCGGACTGTTCGAGCTGCGCGGCTTCTCGCCGTGCTGTACCTATAATTTGTATTGATATGATATAAGTTGTATAAATGTAAGACAATACTTTCTGTGCAAATTTTCAACTCTCAAAACTGATTAGAAAACTCATACGTACCTCGATTTTCAATTAAACCACATGCTTTTCAAGTCCAAATCGTTTAATCGTCAAGAAGAAAATATCGACCTCTATGATTATTGGTCAAAACTGCTTGAAAAAGTTAATTTTCGAAGAAGTATGGTCCAATGACTCCTTAGGCTGAAAACCCCTACCGAGAAGTGGCACGTTCTGGATAAAGCAGCATTTATTGAACTCTCTTCTCCATATGCAGAAATTTTGAGTGCTTACATATCAATGCAAGTGGAAACGACACAACGCACTGTGGTCTAGAATGAAATTTTAGGGGGACAAAAATATTAAACGCTACAAATACTTTCTAAATGATCTTCTTTTTAATTATATATATATATATATATATATATATATATATATATATATATATATATATTGTGTTAGCTTCTTACGTTTTTAGACGATCTATTAAAATTAAAAATAAAAATAAATATTTATTTTTTTTTAATAAAGAAGCGCACGTGAAAATTCATTTAACAGTTATGAGAGTGACTTTTGGTTATGTGCAACTCAGAGTATTGGTATCTACATTTTTTTAGTACTACTAAAAATGTAGAAACTAAAAACAATATTTAATTTTCCTCAACTTCAATTTTATATGTCTATTAATAAAAAAAAAACAATTAAAATATTGATCGTACCTTCGTTTATGTTATCCATATTGCATGTTTCACGTTTATTAATAAAAATTAAAAGAACTGATTGTAACGAATGTTAAATGAATACTGGCCCTATGCACAAAATGGGCCTAAAGAGGGCATATTTGTATCTTTATATCGCTGGCTCAGATAAGTGTTGTTGTTGTTTATATTTTGTCCCGCCAAGTTTACCAGATCATATTTAATTATGTTCTATTAATTTTTACGAGGTGCCGAAAATCGATTTATATATCCACTAAGATTTCGTTTTTAGCCATCTGCGTTCCATTATACAAAATCGAATAAAAAGTAAAGAAACGCACCTTTGCGCACTTTTATATTAACAAGGCATATAGAGGGACAATGTAGCTACATTTTGTATATCTCAACTTTTAGTGACATTTGGGTACAAAAAAGTAACAGTCCGTTAAACATGTACATCTCAAACAGAAATTAAAAAATTAACGCAACTTCAATTCTCTTAAATAAATATTTAATGTACATATATATTCAAAAGAAAATGATCGAAATGTTTATTATACCTTTGTTTATGATTTATGTATTACAGATATATTTCATATCATTACAAAAATTTTATACAACCAATAATAGCGAGCGCAATATTACGACTAGCGATGAGCACAACATATGCCGAGAAAGGTCATATTTGGGGCCTTATTGTATCTCATTAACGCCGATAAAGGGTGTTTTTTTATGGATTTCTTCTAGCCAACTATTCTAAATCACATTTAGTCGAGTTATCTTAATTTTAAAATCCATCAAAAAATCGATTTTGTCCCCCTAAAGTTTCATTCTAGACCACAGTGCAACGAGGTGAAAAATGTTTTTTTTTAAATTGTAATCTTCAATGCGTTCCAAGTACCGATTCACTAACATACGACGTGACTGTCAACAGTTATCATTTTTTAAACCAATTGAACTTTATACGGTCGTGAACCCAAATCTTTTGAAAAGTTCTTTGTATGAAATCTTTCATTATTGCGAACGATGAATTCTTGCTTCATTTAGCGTCAAAATGTTTCTTCGGAAGAACTGATGAATTGCTGTTTTGATATTTATATCAGCACAACTTTTTCGAATTTCTTGGAACATCATTTCGCGCGAGAAACAGCACGACTTTGACGAAGTGCATTGCTGACTTTTTCACTATTCTCATACTCAATTTGAACTATTTCTCCGCGTTCTGCGATGGTGTATGACTCCATGATTTGGCTTTTATATAGATATATCTGCTATAAATATTATAAGTTTGACAGGTGAAAACGAAGGCAATTCAAAAGTAGTTTTTGTTACCCGCCCTTTAAAACAATTTTAAGTTTGAAGTTCAAGACGAATTCTTCTTTTTTATGCACGTAAAGCACGGTTTCTCAATTGCAATTATCCAGGAATTTCCTTGTAAATGCGGAACCTATGCAGCGACCATTGCTGTTTTTTAATCAATACTGATGATTAAAACAGATTGCATAGGAAGTGAAAATAAAACGACGATATTATTGTATGTCGTGTGATTACATGAGTATTTATTAAATAGCACCGCCGCCGCGCTGTAATGCCTTTGTCACTAACACGGTTTAAAAAATAAAAAATAAAAGTACTGCTCTCTAGAGCGATTAAGAAATTAGAAGCTAGTAATTTAATACCAGACAATAATGAATAAGAATCAATGAAAAATTAATTAAGCTATGAAATATGTATGTATAGATCTGAAATTAATCTAGGAATCTCCACGGTATGCATCTTCAGAAACATTATTACGGAATAAATTCGTGGATCTATGATTACTCTGCAAACCCCGTCTAATTGAATTTGGCTCATTTATGGATGTATAAGCACTTTTCTATAGATATGCCTGATAGCATATTTCCATTCGATGTAACTTTTTCTGCACGCTCTAAATTCTTTCAGAAGCGACTTGCATATGACGTGACCGGATTGGAGATGCATACTCGTAGTGGCATCTTACAAGAGAATAATATAATAGTTTAGGGTAATTATGACTTAACACCCTGGACAGATGCTAGATAAAGCAAGACATTTTTTTAGCTTTATCACAAACTGAAATTATATGACCTCTGAAAGTTAGAGCGCAATCAAATAAAATACACAGGTCCCTAACAGTGCATGTTCTTGCCAAAGGAATCGAGTCGAACAAATACTCAAAGTGAATTTAGTTTGAAGTTTAAAAAAACGACATAACACTACATCACTAGATCATTCTGTAATATTATGCAATCCTCTATAGCAGACAACTGAACCATTTTGTTTGTCGGGCCATATACACATGACTGCACAGACCGCAACAATGTATCAATGAAACCGATTGATAGATTTTTTTTCTGCGAACTTTTAAATAATTTGATGCCTATTGGCATTACCGGGCCACTCACTGCGGGTCGCAGATTGACTGTGGCTGCTCCATAGTATGAATCGCTTGATACCGTACAGTTTGAGATCAATCGCGTACATCAGGTGATTTCCAAATTCCACGACGCCCACTAGGCCGTTAATAAACAATAGGAACAAATCCGGAGTGACTGAAATTAAAGTAGATAAGAAGTTAGAGACTTTAACTTGTAAATTGCGATTAGCGAGGAATGAGTTTAATTAACCACAGCAAAATTTTGACATGCATCCTAGTAATTTCAATTTGTGAAGTAATATCAAATGGTCCACTCTGTTGGAAGCCTTGAAAAGTCGGTGTAGACTACATCTACCTGTTTGCGCTTGTTCAAGGCATCCAACAAGAATTGCTTGAACTCGAGAAGAGTAGTCACAGTTAATTTGCGAAATTGAAAACCATGTCGCATACTGAATATTACCGGATGAATAATCCATGCCAAATTTATCGCTCACTAATTTATGAAAAAGTTTCGGAATCGCTGATTGTAGCGAAACGTGGCCACTTGTAAATATGGGATGTAAGAAACATGATTCCATATATCTGGGAAAATTTCAGTACTAAGAAAGTTTCAAAATAGCCTGTGAATGGGCAAACATGGAGAATATGAGCAATTGAGCAGTAAACACTGCTACACGAATACGTATTTTTCAAAGTTAGCATGCTATGAAAGAGATCAGCAACCGAAATAGAGCATTTTGAATCCATGACTTGTTGGATATTGGTAATAGAGGCATTAGATGCATCTGTCGCAGAGTCCTTGACACATCCTGTTGAATATAAATCCGCGAACAAATTTCCAATTTTGTTTTGATATTCTATCTATTTTGGAAAACCGCTTTCCTTGCAGGATTCATTAGCAAATTTCTAAAAATATCGAAGATACGCAAAAACGTTTTATTCAGTCTTACTTCAATATTCCGTACAGAGCTCCTTATATCTAGCTTTGCATTCAGAATATAAGTTACTAAAACTGCGATAGTCCACACAACGACCAGTATTTTTTAAATTTTTGTGAGAACATTTCTTGCTGAAATAAGCATCCAATTAAATCGCTTAATTCTCAGTCAGGTGTACAAAAATAACGAATCAATATAAACTTACATTGAAATCACCTTATGGAAGGCGCTATTACGACGTTGCTAAGCAAAATAAACATTTCAACATAATAATTCAATATGGTAAGTAATTATTACATCGAAATGTCATGTTCACGGTTCGGCAATGAAGATACTCGAGAACCAACGACGCCTCGCACGGAAAGCGGGTGCCAACCCCCTCGACCACGGAGCGCCCCTAACTGGTAATAATTGTATTTTTAATAAATAATGTTGAATAATTTACTTGCAAGAAATGTTCGAACCGAATATCCCTCAGACATTGATAAATACTCAACAGTAATATAACGAGTGCCTATGATTTTTCCAGCAATTATTAGCGGCAGGATCACGATTGCTTGTTGCGACGAAAATCAGCACGACTGCGAAGCAGGAGTGCTGATTTTCTAGAAGCAACAAGCAAGAGTGATCTAGACGCTAATAATTGCCTAGGAAAAATCAGTCACGAGTTAGATTCGAGAAGACAATTGGCCGAACAGAAAGTTCACACTTCATAATTTGAAAAGTTAAATTTAGTGATACCAAGTGTCAGACGTGTATTAATCTGCGCTACAATAATTGTAGTAAAAATGAGTTTACCAAGATTTTGGAAATGACTATGAATACTATTACTGATGAAAGCACTAACACTTCACCCGAAAATACAAACAGATCGAAGAAGTGTTTACCGCAGTCAAAGAACTAAATAACTCAGTATGTCCAGGACCAGATATGGTACCGAATTATTTTTTGACAGAGTGCCTGTACAGTATATCTATTCCAATACACTTGTTATTTGTTAAGTCACTGAAAGACTGCCAATTTCCTGACCAATGGAAAATTAGTTATATCACACCTTTGCACAAAAATGGTGACCGCAATGAAGCAATTAATTATAGGGGAGTATGTATACAATCGTCAATACCTAAAATGTTTGATAACTTAATATCTAAGCAGCTCTTTAATATTAGTAAGAACATAATAATAAATGAACAACATGGGTTTTATGAGGGGCGGTCGACTAGCACAAATCTAGTAGTGCTCTCATCTTACCTTTCAAATGCCTTGGAATGTAGTAAACAAGTTGAAGTTATATATACAGATTTTTCCAAGGCATTTGATAGAGTAAATCAGAGTATTTTAATCGAAAAACTAAGGACCATTGGCTTCTCACCTAGTATAGTGGATTGGCTCCAAAGTTTTATAACTGACAGGTTTCAACATGTAAGGTTTAATGAACACATTTCCAGAGCAATTTCTGTAACCTCCGGGGTCCCTCAAGGATCTCATTGTGGACCGATCTTGTTCCTCTTGTTTGTTAACGATATATCAAAATATATAAAACATTGTTCATTCTTATTGTATGCTGATGACCTCAAGTTATTTAGAACTGTTGACTCTTTTCATGACGCGAGTCTTTTACAAGCTGATTTAAATCATTTGGACAACTGGTGCAAAGATAATGAAC
This sequence comes from Ocypus olens, assembly GCA_910593695.2. Taxonomy (NCBI): domain Eukaryota; kingdom Metazoa; phylum Arthropoda; class Insecta; order Coleoptera; family Staphylinidae; genus Ocypus; species Ocypus olens. The sequence goes on from OU343058.1 coordinate 35,444,475, forward strand.
TTTTTTTCAACACAGCTAAATGCTACAACGTTTCTTTTACCAGAAAACTTGTATCGCTGAAAATTGAATTTACTATTAATAACGTACCCCTTCAGACTAGAACTGAAATAAGAGATCTAGGAGTGATGTTTGATAGTAAATTTACTTTTCACAATCACGCTATGACAGTGGCAAGTGATGCACTAAAAATATTAGGATTTATACATAGATTTTCCAGTCAGTTCTCAATCGACACATTCAGAATATTATATTTAAGTCTAGTTCGCTCGAAACTAGAGTATGCATCTATAGTGTGGTCACCTCATTATGAGAATTGGTCTTATCACATCGAAAAAGTGCAAAATAAATTCTTACGTATCGTGGCATTTAAAATGGGCATACCGCGTGCTGCCATAAAATATGATCAAATATTGTACCTACTTCATTTACCCACACTAAAATCCCGTAGATCATTTAACGATATGTTGTTTTTGTACAAACTGATAAATGGAAAAATAGTGTGCCCTGAACTTCTATCAGAACTAAATTTTTATTTTAAACCAGGCGGTTGTAACACCCGTACAAATTGTTTGTTCAGGCTTAAAATTGTAACAAAAACGTATTGCTTCAATAATCCTATGTATCGGATTCAAAAAACTGCAAATACATTAATTAATAATATTAGATTTTGTTTATTTCATCCATCTTTAGATGTATTTAAAAGACGCTTAAGGTCAATCATTACAGATTCATCCACCAGCTGAACTACATTAGCACTGTTATGACCATGTGCATGCGCATATGTATATGTATGTGTATGTATATGTATATGTATGTGTCATATGTGTATGTTTATGCATCTATATATGTAGGCATACAACTGTATTTGTGTGTGAGAATATGTTGCGTATGTGTACGTACATGTGTACATATGTTTATTAACTAATCATATTATTTATAAGGCCATACTTCATTAAGCGATAAATTATGTCGTAAACTGTATCGTATTATTATAGTATTTTTTTTTGTATTCTAAAGGGAGTAATCCCGTAAATGTGTAAATAAATAAATAAATAAATAAATAAATAAATTCACGAGCAAACTGTTTAATTTAAAAGTCCGGCAATAACTGACGTTTTGTATGTTATAGAAAATGTACTAACGCGTTGCTAGGCAATACTAACATGGTGGATTATCTGATTAGATACCACCCAGGGTGAATTGCCATGCATAACATGCAGCGTGGTCTGTTACGCATCGTAATTAGAATTTTATTGGATCATGTCATCAACGGTTTTCGATTTCATTGGTTAGTAAGTAAATGAGGGCAATTGTCATAATTATTGAAGTTTTCTCAAGCACGTTGCTTTAAAGAAACAACAACCCTCCGCCTACGGCGTCGGGTTGTTATTAAGCAACGTGCTTTCGGAAACTTATTAAATTATTTCGTATTATCAATGTCCTTGGGATATTACAACTGATAATTTCTTCCTAGGGAGTAACTGAATTAGCTCTGCATTGAACCAAGCAGGAAATGTGGAGTGTTTCTTAAAACTGTAGTGAGCATTAATAAGTCCATAACATTATACAAAATTTGATTAATTAAAACACTTGGTTTTGTTTCACTGATTTTATTTTTCTCTCCGACTAGTTTCGACCTTAGGTCATTCTCAAGGAGATATGTACAAAATTAACATCGAGGCCCTCTCGCAAATTCAAATCCCGTCCCTTATTACCTGAATACAAAATTCGGAAATTATTGTCACTAAAAAAATGGTTACATTCAATACAATGTTGTGACAGACCTGTAGAAATTTTATTATTTAATATTGACTTCTTGTGTTCATTTACTCTGATTTTGAAATTTCTACCCGTCTGTCCTATATACACACACTCACAATCCCCGCACTTGATCTCATATATACCGCACTTTTCTAGTTTATTTACTTCTGATTTGTTGTTCACTAGAAGTTTGTGTAAATTGATTGGATTAGGCATTATAATATTAAACTCATACCACTTAAGATTATTCTTGATATTTTGTGATAGGTTGTTAACAAATTCCAATTTGTACCATTTTTTTATTTTAATTTGTGCATAAAAATATTTTTGTAGCTGTTTAAGTTTTTTCTTTTTTACAAATTTATCTATTATTTTTGTACTGTAACCATTATTAAATGCTATTGTTTTTATTGTTTTTAGTTCTTCGTTAAAATTATTTTCGGTGAGAGGAATATGTATTAGTCTATGGATTAGAGAGTGGAAAGTGCTATATTTAATTTGGTAATGGGTGTTAGAAGAATTTGGAAAAATGGTATCTGTGAAGCTATCTTTTCTATAAATTTTAAATTCTAATTTATTGTTTATTTTCCTTATAGTTAGATCAAGAAAGTTTAAACCGTTGTTGATTTCTATTTCTGTGGTAAATTGAATATTTTTATTGATTGTATTAATAAAATTCTATTGAATTTTTAATTGAGTATTTTGAATGAAAGTTAATGAATTCTGGTAATTTTTTATTTAAATATTTACATAAATTGTATGATGGGGCATATAAGTACGAAACTACAGGTCTCATAGGTATATTATCTTTGTGTAGTTTCGGTAAACCATATAAAACCGGGGCTCTAGGATTCATTTTTGTTAATTTGAAAATATTTGTTCTTGGGATTAAGTTTTCGCATTGTTTTAATGTTGTTTTAATCTCTTGCTGGAATTTGTTAGTAGGATTATTTTTTATGCATAAAAAGTTGTTAGAATTTAATAGTTCCTCCACTTTTTCAACATATTCTTTTTTATTTAATAAGGTTACAGTATTCTCTTTATCGGCTTTAGTGATTATTAATTTTTTGTCGGCAAATTTCTTTTTTAAATTGGATATTATTTTGGCTTCTGGATTATACGATTTTTTTATAATTTTATGATTACTTATTATTTTTGCAATTTTGTTTTTGTTAACAATCTATCATTATCAGATTTTATGTTGTTACAAAGTATTTCGGCACTAATGCCGACTGACTCTAATACAGAATTATTATTGATATGTGGACTATATTTCAATCCTTTTTCTAATATATTTGTTTCATTTGATGTTAATATGACATTACTTAAATTTTTGAGTCTAGGGTAGAATTTAATATTACAATGCTCACCCTTATTGTCTTCAGTTTGTGTCGATAATTTTGTGTTTTTTGCTTTCCGTAATTTCTTCAATTTCCCTTCTTGTTTGATGTATTGTTGGTGTCCGATGAAGTTGGCTTTTTCTCTTAGGTTTCCGTCGATGGAATCAAACTCTGCTGGGTGAAGGTGCATGGCGAGTCGTGTGTGTAGTAATTTTAAAATGTGTGATGTGGCATCCCTCTTACTGTACCATTTTTTCATTTCCAGATGAATCAAAAACTTGCAACTGTGGTTAATTACCTTAACTGCTTCGTTGGATTGGAGATTTACGTGGATCTTCATAAATTTTGGGATTAACTGTTCTCGGCGGCACATGACGTTGAACCAAATGTGATTGTTTAATTTGGCGAATTTGATGAGGTTTCTTTCGTACATAATGGTGAGATCTGCTGTACTGGCACTTACTATATGATTAATTAATTTCTCACTTAACCCGTGGTGAAACATAATTATATATTTGATTAATTAAAACACTTGGTTTTGTTTCACTGATTTTATTTTTCTCTCCGACTAGTTTCGACCTTAGGTCATTCTCAAGGAGATATGTACAAAATTAACATCGACTGATATTTATACAGGAATTGAAAAATCTGGAACTCCCCCATTTCGACGGCCCTTATTACCTGATTTTTCAATTCCTGTATAAATACCAGTCGATGTTAATTTTGTACATATCTCCTTGAGAATGACCCAAGGTCGAAACTAGTCGGAGAGAAAAATAAAATCAGTGAAACAAAACCAAGTGTTTTAATTAATCAAATATATAATTATGTTTCACCACGGGTTAAGTGAGAAATTAATTAATCATATTATACAAAATATTGTGAAAATCCATTCACTGCTACATTTACATCCGAATGAGATATTATCCATCCCAGTTGACTTAAGACAGTAAGAAATAGTCATTTAGACCAGAGTAGTTTGCATATTTAAACAGGTATACTCTCTCGTACGTATCAATTGTTTTTAAACGAATTAATGCCAGCGCACTAGAGCGAAGAGAATTTAGTTCTAACGCGCACTTGAGATCAGTTTTCGTCGTCGACGTTCGTTGAAACTTTATAATTTTATAGCATTGAAATATGCAGAGCGTTGGCGAGGAAATAATGTGTATAACATTATTTTGCGAAGAAACAGAAAATTGAGAAGAAGAGGCGAAAAACGGAGAATTTGGGATCATACTATTTGCAAGAAAAAAAAAATAGAAGGCGAGTACCAAACGCTATCCCCGGACTTATTAGAGAATTTCTTAAAATTATATCCAAAATTCATTATAAATAGGTATAATTCCAAATCGATGTTAATTTATTTTATTATGTGTCGAGCATCGCATCTTATCGGATATTCTCCTTCTGTTAAAAAAAAAGTGTTTAGATAACCAACAAAATAATTTAAATTGTCACAATTCGTTTGATCTTCACTAAAATACTGAAGTTTTAAAATTATATAAAAAAACACTTACCTTTTTTATACCACTTTTATTTAACTTTCGTGACTACATTCTCAAACTAAGTACTTAATTCAGATGCGAATTACAGAGGTGTATGTACTAAATCTAAAACGTTTCGAAACGAGGGGTGTACATCAGGTCAACCTGGTCGTTGAGGATGGAAATTCCCGGATTAATGTTTGCTTTGTGATTTTCAAGGGCTTCCAGTAAATCCATTGTTCTACCACTTTCGTGGAGATGGATTACCGAAAGTACATTCCGAAATTATGGTTTGATTCTAACAGATGATTTGCAAAGGTTGAATTGTTATGTTTTAAATTGTATGATCTATGACGTTCTTTTAATCTGATTTGAAAATTACGACCTGATTGTCTGATGTACAATGCTCCACAATCTGGACATGTTAAACTATAAATTCCTAACTTGTACACAGTTTTTATTGGCATTTTTTTGAATTAAAATTTAAAAAAAATCTAAAAACTAGAATAATTACCGTGTAATTAAAACTATAGTCTATTTTTCATAAGATTACAAGCAGGGAAGGATAGGGCAAATATGACGTTCTTTGACTGATAAATTCATCCCATGCTTTTCCCTCACACTGTCCATTATACATATAATCCACTAGATTTAAATTTCGCACCAATATTTGTCACCAGATTCACATATGTTAAGATCTTCTGGTGTTTGTATTCTTATGAAAACTAGAGTATAGTCGCGAAAGTTAAATAAAAGTGGTATAAAAAAGTTAGGTGTTTTCTTTATATCGAAATTAAAAATGTACCACGAAGTGAATGCCTCCAAGATTCAAGAATTGAAAGATTAACTTAAATTCCGCTAGTTTTTTTCGACAATCTAATATAATTCCGCTAGAAAATCCACCAGCCGCTAAAACGAAAAATATTGCGCAATTCGGATTCAAAATCCTACATATCAAACATATCTTTCGCTGATTTGGCAACACAGGTAAAATTTAGTTCTACTCCGACGAAGCGGAGCTACCTAACATGGCATTATAAAGGGCTTCATGTATTGAAGTCGGTAAACCCGGAGCAATCTAGCGCCAATAACATATTTTATATACATTAACAACTTCATAAAGACAGTTATTAATATTATAATAAAACACTTTTAACTTTGTTTTGTATAACTTATATATTTATTTTTGTGACTTAAGTTTGAAAATGGTAATTGTATTACCGAAACTTAAGTCACAAAAATAAATATATAAGTTATAAAAAACAAAGTTAAAAGTGTTTTATTATAATATTTAAAATGTATAACGAAGTAGAAGCCTCCAGCATAAATAGTTATTAATATTTATCATAACGTCTTTTAATTTGTTAAGCAAATCTTCGACGTTATGATAGGACTTCTGATTTGATATAAAGTAGGGTGGTCCTTATTTTCGAACTTTAAATATTTTTATGTAGGACCTCATCTACGGGGTTGCCGTTGTATAAAATCCTCGTCACACGGTTGAATCAGATCTCCTCATATGAAATATTTTCAACTTTCTATCACATCCGGTTCCACCGGAAGTAGCACCAAATTTGTTATTTTAAATGGAACACCCTATATATTAGTATATTTTTGGATTCCTCTTTTAAATTGCAACATATTTTGTAGAAAGATTTCTACACTTATCTCTTTCAGTTTTCAACAAAATTAGTTATATCTAAAATTTTGACCTCTAAAAGACTGCTTGAAATCTGTGTGTAATTTCTCTTATCAATAAGATAAACATATGATTTATATCTCTAATTATACTTAGAGGATGTCTCTATGAGCAAAATAATTGGAAACTATCAATTTTGACAATAAGTGTTCTTAAAATAGCAATATCTAATTGCCCTCTTAATATTTTTTTTTTGGAATGACATTTTTACTTTCTCCGTTACGAAGTACGAGAAAGTATTGTGATCGTGATTTTTTTTTCAAATTTTTTTTTTACAGAAATATCCGTTTTGGGGTCCCTAGATGCCATTTCAACAATTTCTGGAATTTTTTTTTTTGTGTCTGTGTGTGTGTGTGTGTGTGTGTGTGTGTGTGTGTGTGTGTGTGTGTGTGTGTGTGTGTGTGTATGTGTGTGTGTGTGTCTGTGCGCGCTGTATCTCAAAAACTAATAGACCAATTGAAATGAAACTTTGAACATAAGTTTTATTTGATAATCCGAAGAACTGAAAAGCTTTTGGTAAAATTTCGTACAACGGAAGTGGGTGTTTACCTTAACTGCAAAACTTATGTTAATAATAATTGTAGAGAATGCCAAAATGAACAATTTATGAAGAATAAGTTTTTTACGAAATCTCTTTAGTTTTTGAGTAAACTGAGTTTTTTAATTTGAAGTACATTTTTCCATCTTTCATAATTTTGACGTTTTAAACGTCAGTTTTATCCGAGTCTACGAAACGTTCGATGCACACTTAAAATATGATTAAAATAGAAAATAAACTATGAAAGCGTAAATATAAATGATACCATCAAGTCGGAGAAAGTAACATGATGGCCACATCACCATTTTTTATCACATAATACGATTGGGACTCATACTCCTAAAGTAATTAGTTTTAGAATTATTTCTGTTCCGAATGCGATCAAGGCTCTTCCTAACGGATCAAATTGGATGATTTGGAATATTCCTTAATAAAGATAGATTTTCCCTTAGAAATAATCACAAATCAATTAAATACATTATTTGATCGGTTTGGAATTTCCCTAGATTCTATATAATTAGTTCCAATGCACTGAAAAGATCAAGAAAAATGTTAATAAACAAATCATAAATTCTTTAAGTGTGGTAGGAGGTGTATAATGAATGGAAAAATTCAATTCTAAATTTACAAAAGATGAATCTCAAAAATAATTTATTTTACAGGTATGTCTAGTATTTGTTCCTATTAACCCTTTGCACTCGAAGACTTTTTCGCTTGGGCGAACTAGCAACTCGAGACAATTTTGGTTATATTATACTTATTGAGACGTAACCCTGAGCTAACTAATGCCGACAAATTCGCGAACACAAAAAATACTATCGTAAGATCGTATTCGCGACAATAAATATATTTTCGTAAGATCGAATAGTTCGACGTAAATTTTAAGTTTCCTGCGCATCCACCAAGCGATCAATTTATAAATCAGCTCATTTTGGTTGTTTGAAAAGCGGTGCTTGTTACTACTATAAACTAGCTCGTTCGCAAAGGGTTAACTTTGTAGGGTTCAAATTTGAATGTCCCGCTTCAAAACAAACCAGATTTGAATAGTTGACAGTCATTTTGAGATAAAATTCTCCTAGATTTTCTTCTCCGCCACTAAATTCCTCCAGATTTACCTGCGTTGGCAACACTTTTGCGTGCACAATACTGCCATTTTAAATTTCGAATTTATAAGCCACTTCCTGCTTCAGAATCCATTAATATCATCTAATATTTATATACGGGATATTCCACGTCAGGCGGATCAGCTTTACGACCAAAATTGAGGATTAACTAAAAACTCTTCCTTGGCCGGAAAAATTACTTCAATTTATCTATTTTATAATGCCATGTGGTATTTTAGAAGAATCCAATATGGCGGCCTTAAAATGGCTGTTTTATCCTCAAGAAAACACAAACTAATTTATTAATCTGTTCTGTACAAAAACTTATATGACCTCAAAATTCTTTTTTCGCCTGCCTCTACCGAAACCATTTATTTCGGCCATAAAAATCGGGCCGAAACTACGATTTAGCGTATCTAGGGCCGAAAAAATCATATGCATAATCTAGACAACCTTCCGCGGAATATGAGTAGGCTACAGTTCAATGGTGCGCGATATAAAATTTTCTGCAACACTGCTTTTACTTAAGGCAGGCGAAATAATATCGAGTGTAACTCATGCCGAAATGCTTTAGCAACCCTTCACTTTTAGCAACCCTCGCTCGCTAGCTAAAAGCCTATTTTGGGCCCTTGATACACTATATACTATTACAATCTGAAAATTTGTATTAATGTGCCTACATTAGAAACTACTAAAAAAAACATGGCGACTCCAATGTGGCGGCTCCAAAACTCAAACATAGCAAAAAAAACCTGTTCCGGGATAAATCGAATAATTGCCCAAATTTTGCTCATGGACAAAGTAGAAATACAAATCTGTTTATTTGTATGTAGTTCCATAAGATACAAATATTAAAAGAAAAAGAAAAATAAAAGAATTAAAAAAATGCAGACTTTTAAAGCAAACTTTACAAGCAGCCCTCTGAAACGCGGAGAGCTTCCGACAAACATGAAAATTTAGAAGGTCTAAAATACAGATTTTTCTACAATAAAAAAATTAAACAAAATTGAGCAATTACTCCATTAACTGCAGAAAACAATGACAAAACCTAAATAAAACGTTGTATTTTGCTTTTTTGAGTTTTGGAACCGCCATATTGGAGTCGCCATGCTTTTTTGTCTGATTTGTATTTCTACTTTAAAAATATATGTCCATGAGCAAAATTTGGGCAATTATTTAATTTATCCCGGAAAACAATGATACAACAGGTTTTTTGCTATTTTTGGGTTTTGGAGCCGCCATATTGGAGTCGCCATTTTTTTTATTTTAGTAGTTTCTTAAAATAGGTAAATTAATACAAATTTTCGGATTGTAAAAGATGTTTTTTTGCTATTTTCGAGTTTTGGAGCCGCCATTTTATTTATTTATTTTATTTATTCATTTATTTATTTATTGTTAATGCTGATACAAGAAAGTTTACATACTTCAAGATAAAGTTTAGCAAAACAAATACATATTAAAATGGCTCAAATATAAAGAAAACATAAGTGCATGTTAAAATATAAAATATAGCCAATAAAGAATCTTTACACATTTCATTATTATAGTTAAGCAAGATTTGTTTATATCATATACTAAATGTATGAATTCTTTAATAAAGATGATTTATATATATATAAAATATAAAAAAAAATACATAAATACATGGTAAAATATAAAATATAAATTACAATACATGCATGTTGAAATATAAGATACATAAATACATGTTAAAATATAAAATATAAAAAAATTAAACACATAAAGATGTTAAAATATAAAGTACATAAATACATTCAGGAGATATTTTTCAAGTATGTTAAATTGGGATTTTACAATAACTTCTGATATTGATTGTCACCCTACAATACACCATGTATCAACCGGGTTCATAAAACAATTTGAGATAAGAATCAATTAAGTAGAATCTTCATGAAAATAAACATATTTATCGGTTAAACGGCAAATGCACGTAATTGAACGAGTAAAATAAGTAAAGTCAAAACTAGAATCTGGCTATGATAACATAAAAATGACGCAATAAGCTATAAAACATTTATAATTTTATGCATTTCTATCTAATCCAAACAAATAATATCCAAAATTTCACTTCCTAAGTGGAAAGTTGATGAAATTAAAATGTTTTACTAATATAAAACGTTGGGGCGTTGCGCCGCGCCTCTCGTGTGATCGCATGAAAACCCGCGCGGCGCCTCTCGAGCGCTAAGGGTTAATAATTTTTTTAACTTTTCCGATTATATATTTTTCTTCTTCAGATGGTTCAAGATTATCGTTAAAAGTATCCAGGTCACAGTCAAACCATATTTATAATTTATAGTTTGTTTTCAGTTTGTTTAGTTTATAATTTGTAAAATGTATATATGAGAGATTCCACGTCAACTAATCCATTAGTGAATGGGCTGGTTTTCAAAACTCTCCCAGAAGTATTGGATCATCTTTGGGGTCCCAAAATATACAAGATGCTAAATTTTCAGCCAAGTACAAAAAGTGCCGAAAACTGTTTTTTTTTTTCATTTTTTGTCCGTGTAACATGTCGAAAAGGTATTCCGATGGGCACAAGCCCACCCCAATGCAAGGAAACCCCTCGAATAAAAAATAACTATGCTGTAAAGCATAGACCAACATGTACATGAACTGAGGATTTGAATTTCCCGCTGCTTTTGAGCCACCTGCCGGTCACGGTCTCCGCTCGCGCTACCTACTTTACCTATACAATCCGGAATGCCGGGTGGCATTCTGGTTGGTATACGCGGATTATTGTCCATACGGCCAGTGCAGTTTGTTTTGATCCTGCTAAAGTGTGGATATTTTTTCTCAACGTAATTTTCTTTCTTTACATTGTGCTCACAATCTTTCTGGAAAAACATTTTGTGGTGTAAAACGATTATCTTGTGAAAACAACAAGTGGAAAAAGTAAGTTGCTCATTAATTCTTGGGCAAATGAACGCCTATGACGGAACAGACTAACATTTCTTGCGGATGGCAATTAAGTTTGAACTCAACATAATGTTGAATGAAGATCAAAGCGGATGCTTTCGAGGAGCGGATACCTCAAGTTCTCGCAGTGAACAACTTTTGCCTACAACTTCCAAACCTAATCTTTTTGACCAAGGTAAGATGTTTACTCTAGTTTGGGATTTTCCGCGGAATAATACTCCCAGCATTATTATTATTTTGGTTCGAGCTGCAAACTGGGAGTGATTTTTACCGGGAGCTTTGTTATTTGCAGTTTTTTTATGTCAATGTGAAAGAATTTTTATTTTTCGACAAAATTCACCAAAAAAACTAACATTCCGAAAAATAACCCCAAAAAACACCAGAATCCCTAGTTTGTTTATTCGGTGCGAGATTAGGAACTGTAATGCCGCCTGGTGGCGGCCGCGCAGTTTTTGAGGTTTTCATATTGACCAGTAGTCTGCAACAACTAGTCAATAAATTCTTTTAAAATGCCAAATGGCTGGTGCTCACAGAATTGTCCCCACCGAAAAAGTCAATCGTTTTCAAAAACGGATTTATTATCGTTCACCGACAAAAAACGGACTGTTTTTTTACAGTACTGACAAGAGAACAATTGACAATTCAAACTATGCGGAAGAGTATTTGTTTACTGAACAATGATATAGAAATCATGAAACTACTGAAAAAGTCGTCTGCTCTACCCCATTAGTGCGAAGAAAGAAATCGCCGTGGTGCCAGGGTAGGTATAATCTTGCACCGAATAGATCGAAAGCGTTCTCTCATTGGTCTCTTGTGGGCCCTCTCAAATTTGCCCTTTCGTCTGAACCAGTCATTAATCTGAAGAGACACGGCTCCAATCAGTTCCAGAGTATAGAAAAATCATGTTCTTTCTTTCCTATCCAAACTCTTCTTCTCTCTCCCAAATAGGAACTCTATACAATCCGAAAATTTTCCCTTTTGGTGAAGAATATTTTTTCTCTGACGCTGATAATGACCAGAGCCTTCAATTTTCTTATCTTAATCACAACAAAGCGCATGCAACGATAGTAAATTATAAAGAACATCTTCTCATGGTGGGTTTTAATTATCTTGCAGAATCCACTACAACAGAGCGATGCAGCCTAAGTAAACATCTCAAAACGGTCGCTTGCTGTGGCACTCAATTTGAATTATTGGCAAATCTCTCCAAAGACAACCAGGAATTAATTGAATTGAGAGCTAATGCGGAGTTGCTAAAACATGCGTGTATTTGTTCTGCCCATAAGCGGGCTTTACTTCACACTTATCCATGAACGGATATGCTGCGATCCTCTGGGCAGGCATAAAAAAGTCATCACACAGTCTTTGAGGGAAATTTCTCTTGATTACTAAATTGATCTCCAGCGAAAAGGGTTCAGGACGAAACCAGGTCAAAAGATTTGCATTAATTGTATGAAAATCATAAAAACTCGAGAAAATGTTCCAGTTGTCAAAGAGAAGCCGAATTGCAGCCAGAACCATCACCACCAAGAAATGTCTCAAGACACCCATACTTCTCAAAGTGATAAGGAATCGATTACCTGCACTCCACAGGAGAGTGCACTGGATTTTTGCAATGAGATATTCCACAAACTCGGTCAATCTCCGATAAAAATGAAAGGTGGTCGGGTGAATCAGATGATTAAATATGGGCGAGAAAAGTTGGGAAAATTGACTGAATATTTTGAGGGAAAAATTAAAAAATCTTTGGATCTTCCATCCACATGTAGCTTGGATATTCTACCAGATGCAACGGTGAAAGCTAAACTTTTTGCTAGTTTAATGACGGATTTGCAGAAAAAGGTCAGTGAATTCTCTAGATCGGAACAGAAACGTCTACTAACTATAATCCCACTTGAAATGAGCCGCAAAGAGGTAGCAAGTACTTTCAAGGTTTCGGAAAGGCTCGTAAGACATTCTAGAGGACTCAGGAGAGAGGAAGGTATATTTGCTGTTCCTAAGCCCAGAGTTGGACGGCCTCTCGAAAAAGAAGTCCAAGAGCATGTGATACATTTTTATCTGGACGATATAGGCACACATTCTCGCATCATGCCCGGTATGCGAGATCGCGTCAAAATAAGTAAAAATGAGTATGCCCAGAAACGTTTGATGCTGTGCAATTTGCGCGAATTGTATTGCCAATTCAAGATCGAATTTCCGGTAGGATTTTCGAAGTTTTCTGAAATGCGGTCCAAGCAATGCATCCTTCCTGGAGCTATCGGAACTCACTCTATCTCCGTTTGCACCCTGCACCAAAACTTCAAATTCTTGCTCAAGGCATGTGGCCAGGACTGTTCTCTCACGGATTTTCTATCCAAAATTGTTTGTTTGCGACATTGAATCGAAAGACTGTATGTTTCGGCTTTGTTCAAAGTGCAGGAGAGATTCGACATCCACCGGCCGTTTAGAGAAACTACTATTTTCAGACGACCAAGAAGATGATGATAAAGGGGATGAACAAGAGTACGAGTACCAGGAATGGTTAATAACAGAAAGAGCAACATTGTTGACAAAAAGAGCTCTGAGAAGTGAACTTGTCGATTTGCTTGAAACAAAATTAGACCAGTTATTACCACATGCGTTCATTGCCAAACAGCAAGATCTGATATATAAAATTATATGTACATTCAATAAATCACTGAACTAAACCTTGTTTGTAACACATTCACAGCCATTATTTCACGAGAAATCTCATGTAATCGGGCGCAATTCCTAGTTTCTTGTGCATCGTTGATCAGACTGTTTCTGACTTATAACCCATGTATTCTGTATAATTGATATTTTTATCTTTTAGCATGTTTATATTAAGATACGTGGGAAACAGACGTCGAAGTCACCATTGGTGTACCCTTTCAAAAGGCTAAATGGGCGAAAAATTTCAAAAATACAGTTTTTCGCCACTTTTTATACTTGGGATGCAAATACACATCGGAAATTTTTATTCATCTTAAAGTACTTAGAAAAAGGAACATTTTGACGTGTTGTAGAAATTTTAGAAAAATGAGACTTCGGAGATAAAACGCTTTGAAAAAAAAATCATTTTTGGCTCGGGGGAGCATGTTATCGCAATTCTGATTTTATTATATCTTCTGAATTTTTTTCAGCCCAAAATCCGACTATGCCATCCCATATATGAAATTTTGCCATTGACGTCGAAAAAATGAAAAAAACACTGAATTGGCCATTATAATGAACTGTGGCAAAATTAGTGGCTGAAAATTTAGGATCTTGTATATTTTGGGACCCCAAAGATGATCCAATACTTCTGGAAGAGTTTTGAAAACCAGCCCATTCACTCCTGGATCAGTTGACGTGGAATCTCTCATATATCAAATTAAGCAATAGTAAATTTGGTACTATTGCACAAATAAGGTTTTTACATATTTTTTTTAATTATTAGGTAAAAAGATTGAAATATTATTATATTAATATATCTTTTAATTTGACCCTCATGGGGCACGGGTTAATGGTACTCAATTGATTCCAAATTTTGTCAAGATTGTTTTCTTGTCCATTGGGAGAAATTTTTTGGGGTCTTATCATATAAATTACAAAAAAAAATCCCATATAAATAAGGACCACCCCAATATGTAGGGTATATCATCGCTATATTTAATAGTAAAATTTTCAATTCTGTGAGTGCTGACTTGATATGATTAAAATATTCTCGTTATTGGAGAGTGCGATCATTTTTGAAGAGTGACTGTTGTTCCTAGAGTTAGATTTTAGTACTAATTTAGCGGATTGTTGGTCGTTCTTCTAAATACGAAAAACATTAACTTCAAGAGTTTAGAGAATTTTCTCAATTTCTATAAAATCGTCATTCATTTTCTACTTTATCTCCAACGATTTCGACTCCGATAAAGCGGCGTTCACACGTACGCGCAATCCCGCACGCTCGGACTGTCCCTTTCCAATCCCGTGAATGTGAAAGTAAACACATCGCACAGTCTAAAAATGTACACTTTTTGTCCCGCTCTTCTCGCATGGGATTGGAGTCTTAAAATTTTTTGGTCTGCTTTAAATTCATCGCATATAACACAGTTTTGGCGTTCATAAGCTGGAATTTGCCCTTTCAAAATTGTGTCCACTTTTGCTTAACACGATTGGAACGCCACGTTCCCGTCCTATGTTAGAGAAGGCGCGATAAAACGGGGCGTTCCAAGAACACGAGAAAAAGTGTCCGTATGAACGCCGCTAATTAGCCTTTAGGAGGAATGTATCATGTTGTGGTATAAATACTAAGAAAAGTGAATTCACTTTACCCTATAAAAATAGAAAACAAACATGTTATGATTTTCTAAACTAAATAAACGTCAAATTACTTACTGCAAACCAAATATTTACGAAAAGTAGAATTCTTATAAGAACAGATGTTTATGAAACATGAGGTAAAATAACAAAATTCGATGAATAAAGCCACAAACATTATAAATTCGTCGCACAGTAGGAAAGAAAGTTAACAATGAGTAAATTTGTGTGTGTCAAATAATCATTATTTTCAATAATTTCCACGCATGATTGGTAGACCTGTAGTATCTAGTTTCATATTAATTAAAGTAGCTCTAAGTTTCATATGAGACGTTGTATGGCAACAATATTATATTATTCATATTTTTCCACATTTCTCCATTGCAATCACACTTTGTAGTTATGCAATAAACTTAACGAATATTGCTTGTTATATTCATTTACTAATAAGAAGTTTTTTTTTAATTCATATTTGGCTATCGCCTGGCCTTAGTATAATAACCATTGGCCAACATAACAATATAAGATATCAATCATAAGATAACGTTCGCTTTTCATTCGTGCTAGGGAGACAAAACAGGGACGACACTCTTCTCGCCTAGGGGCTCTTCAAGGCATTTTGTACCACTAGCCACGGACAATGGGAGGACCCACAAAGCATAAAAACAAAGGACTCTCATTCACCGTTAACCTACAACTTACAAACTAATTAAAACCATCAGCTTAATCGACCAAAAGTACTCAAAAACCCGCACATAAACCTCAACGTTTCTTGACTCTAAAATTGTCATATAATTAAAGGGAAGGGTCGAATTGGAAGAAATTGAGTTAAACAGAACTTCTCTCTCTTGATAGAATCTATTACAGCTCATCACCATGTGTTCCAAAGTTCCTCTATCGCCGCATTCGCAAAATGGGTTATCTTTACGATTAATTTTATATAAGTAGGCCGGGCATAAACCGTGATTACAACGAAGTCTAAATATCGTTCTTACACGATTTTTGATGAATCCTTAGATTTAAAAAACCATGGAATAACAGGAACCATGGGAGAAATACTTTTGTAAAAATTACCGTAACTCATGTTTTGGTAAAACCGGTCAAAATCCTGGTCGAGTTGCTTCCTTAGATTATGAAATAAATCGGATGATGTCGACGGGTAATTTGCAGAATTAGTACAAAGCAGCTCTTGGTAAGCAATCAACTATTTCGTTGCCGATAATGCCTGAGTGTCCCTTAACCCAAAGAAGAGCTATTTTGTTATTGAATGAATGCACAAGCTGCAGAACCTCCGCTGTGATTTCATTTAGGGTGGAGAAAATTTTTTTTTTTTTATAAAAGTCAGCAACACTCTTATCTGGTATGCGCTACCAAATAAACCATTCGAGTGTGACCCATCCGTATATATTTTATATGAATTTGGCTATTTATTATGCACTTCTTCAAGAAAATTAGCTGTATGTGTTTCCTTTCAGCCAGCCTCAGGAACCTTTAGGTAATGGCATCTGATAGGTTTTATTGAAATATCATACGGCAAATTATATATTGGGTTCTTGTCTGTTTTAACTAGCTCAGTTTCATGCTCTATAAGGGTTCTATAACAAGTGACTAGTACTGGAGATTTTTGACAATCCAATAACGCGAAGTCAAATCTAAAATATTTAATTCTTTAATATTTTTTAATAATTTTGACTTCCTGTGCCTTAACTTCAGTAAAAAATTGTATCCTAATTGTTTACGACGAATACATAATGGTCTCTCATTGGTTTCCGAGAGCAAACTCTTTATTGGAGTGTTACGCAAATGCCCCAATACATAATCTTAAGCATTTATATTGTAATACGTCTAGTTTTTTTAGGTGGCAATTACTTGCGTTACCATAAAGTAAAGAACCGTAGTCAATTACGGAGCGGATAAATGATCGATATATCAGTAGAGAGATTGCCGGATCCGACCCCCAATTACAGGAAGATAACATTCTTAGGATATTTACTCCTTTTTCAACTCTAGGGCCTATATAAGCAATATATTTGTTCCATAACAATTTGCTATCAATAATTATACCTAGAAATTTTACCCATTTCCTATGCTGATATAAAGTGACATCTAACGTTATATAATCAGCATCAAACCTCGATCGAGTGAAAAGTACACAGTTGCGACTTGTCATTACAAATAGTAAGCCCATTATCGATACAATAAAATTTAAATCTTCTTAGAGCGGTTTCTAAGATCTTAAAACCTGTATCTATTTTTTGATTCTGTGTGTAAATGCAAATGGGTAATTCTACTTTTCGATGCCTAAAAGTTGGTCTCCCATAAACTACACTCTCTCCTAAACACAATTATTTTATTTAAGGGTAAACTACTTTACGTTTCTATTTTATACTGGTTGAAGTATGCCTACAAAAATTTATTTTAAAGAAATCGTAATAATTATTCCCATTTTCGGGGTAACTCAGTTGTATTCTTCGGTAACTCAGTTGTTTTTCATACGAAATATGCCTGTCCCAATGTCGTGTTCTTTTTTGTTAAGTTATTTAATTAAAAAAACTCCCAAGACAACATAATAATTAAAGGGTTAAGGTTACGCAAAAAAACTCGAAATTTATAGCTAAGCAATCCACAACCATTTCAGTACATTCAATATTTTATTACAATTTCCGAAGTCTTGTCGCCGTCACCGAGTAAAATGTTACCTACCTAGTGTTACCATAGAAAAATATAATTTAAAAGCAATATTTTAAGAGTCTGTTTTCATTGGGCGATTAGTAAGATTGTGACTCAAAAGTGTCACGTGGCCCTAGAGCGGGGTGGAGCGCGGTGAGCGAGCCAGTTAGCCGAGAGGTGTGGTAAGGCGTGCGTGTGTTTATTCGGAGTCCGCTGAGTTGCTGTCGGAAAACGGTAAATATTACAATTTATTTAGATTTGTATATATTCAAGCACTTATTAAGGTGTTCGTATCTTGAAAATCATATTATTCCGAAGTAATTAGTCATAGCCTGTCGTAAATGATTAAAATAGTCTGAAATTTACTATTGCGTTACAACTACATTGCGTTACCACCAAATGGTAACGCAGTTGTTACGTTGGTAACGCAGCAGTAATTTTGTAAGCTTTTATTAAAACTTAGTGTTGTATTATAACAGTACACGTATTTCCTTTGGGTACCTTCACAAAAAACTTAATATCCAATAGCATTTACCAATTGAATATGAAATGGCTGATATTTTTTATGATTTTCAAGCACAACGGAAACGGGCATCTTCAGACAACTTTTTATAATTGTTATATACTTAAAGGTACTCGTCTCACAAAATGGCACTAACACCCGCTGAAAAACAACGACGTTATCGACAAAAATTAAAAATTGATCCTGAAAAATCTGCAGAGGCTAAAAAAAACACCGTGAAAGATATCACGCTAACAAGAAATTAGTTAAAGAGATGACAGAAAGAGAACACAGATCCGCTAAACGTAAATGGAAAATCGCAAATAAAAAGCGTAGAGAACGTCAACAAGCTACTCGTGTTGTACTAGAAGGTCTTGAAACTCCATCTTCAACGCCACGGTCAGGGACTCCTACATCCAGAGGCCGAAGACAAGTAAGACGCGATCGATCTGCGTTATTTCGAAGAAACGTGAAATTGCAAGAAGAACTAGAAGAGCTTAAGAAAAAGTGCAATAAGCATAAGAAGAGATACCAAAGAATAAAGAAGTCTAATCCTAAAACGAAGTCTAATCCTGAAGAGAAGTCTACTTCTAAACAAGATGAAAACGATAAATATAATATATTGACCAAAGCCATCAAAGACCATTACAAAAAAATAAAGAATATAAAGGAGAAGCGAACTCTAAAACAAATATTTCGTGAACAGAGCATTGTTGATTCCCAAATGAAAACTAGTATTATTAGGGATTCGCTGGGTATTGAACAAATCAAAGTGAGACAGAATCCTCTAAAACTACCCATCTTAAGATTAACTATTCAAAGCTTTTTCGATCGTGACGACACATCTAGAGCAACAGCAGGGAAAAAGGAGACTGTAACTTATAAAAAAAAATAAAAAGCAGAAGAGGTACTTGCTTGATTCAATGAGAAACCTATTTCGTACATTTAAAAAAGAAAATCCCGTGATGCAGTGCTCATACTCCTATTTTGCAAAACATAAACCATTTTATGTAAAGACGCCGACTGTTGATGGCAGAGATACTTGTCTTTGCAAAACACATGCTAACGCACAGTATCTTATTAATGCACTTTACAGGCATAAGATTATTTCTACGTCTAACATGAGTAACTTTATTGAAAGCACAGTGTGTTCTACAGACAACCAAGCATGCATGACCGGTACATACGAGAACTATATCGACAAACAAGTACTTCATCAAATTTCGAATGAGCTTAAGACTATCAAATGGCCTCAATGGACAAGAAAATTTGAAATTGTTGACAAATCGGGTAAAATAGTAAAAATAAATAAAACAGTTAAAGAAGTTGTCGAAAAAACTGTCACAGAAACGTTGGAAATATTTAATAAAACAATAGTAACATTGAAGAGACATAAATACAACATAAAAACACAATTCAGAAACTACCGATCCGCGATTGATGATTTAAGAAATGACGAAGTTGATATGCATATCGACTTCAGCGAAAATTATAGCTGCAAAAATTACGAAGAGGTGCAGTCACATCATTTCGGTGGATCACGGAAACAAGTAACGTTGCACACTGGGGTA
This sequence comes from Ocypus olens, assembly GCA_910593695.2. Lineage (NCBI taxonomy): Eukaryota > Metazoa > Arthropoda > Insecta > Coleoptera > Staphylinidae > Ocypus > Ocypus olens. The sequence continues at coordinate 35,464,373 of OU343058.1, forward strand.
TTGTATCTGAAAACCGAAAGAGATGTCAAGCCAACTACAATATCATTTTGTAGCGTATCGGGGAACAACTTGCACAGTCCTGTATCTATTTGGGCCCACCTTCATCCTATCATCACAGAAGTGAAAACTAACTACCCACATGTCAAAACTATCCATTTTTTTTCTGATGGACCTGCCACACAATACCGGAAAAAGCTCAATTTTTTTTTATTTGTACAAAGATATTTGAAGAATATCAATTAAATCGCGTCACATGGAATTTTTTTGAAGCCGGACATGGTAAGGGTGCAGCTGATGGAGTTGGGGGCTTCCTAAAACGTACTGCGGATAAAAAAGTTGCTACAGGAACTGATATTTCTGATGCAGTCACGTTTTTCGACACTCTGAAAGAGTCAAGCAAGATCCGATTGTACTTTGTTACTGACGCAGATATTAAAAAAGTACAGAAGACCGTCCCCGAAAACATTACTCCCCTCCAGGGAACAATGCAAGTTCACCAGATTTTTACAGATGCTCCTCGTAAACTTTATTATAGAGATCTGAGTTGCTTTTGCCAAAGAGGTTTTTGTACTTGTCTCGAACCAAAAGTATACCAACCTATACGAGTAGTCTGTGCCGATGAACACGTTACAGATAATATAAGCGAGAATGAGGTGTTGTGTGATATTGTAAATATAATATCCGAACCACGAAGAACCTATTATAATTGTGTTTATTCTTCATCTTCTAGTGACGATGGGCCACTTTCAAGTTTTAAAAAAACTTCACTTTCTAACGTAGAAGAGTTACCGTCAGCATCGAACGTTCAAGAACAGCAACTTATCGACAAAGAAAACATTCATCCATCAAAAATATCTAACGGGGTCTATGTCACTGTTAAATGTACCCTGGAAAAAAATCAACATTTTACATACCTGGGTATTGCTCAAAGCGAAGTAGATGACGAAGGAGATGTGAAAATTATGTTTTATAGAAGCGTCGACTCGACGGGAATGAAATTTAAATGCGTAAAGACTCATGTTTCGTTCGAGCCATACGAAAACATTATATAAATAGTTCCTAATCCTCGCATAATTACTAAAGGCAAAAGGGTGTTCTATTGTTTTGACCAACCTTTAAATATTTTTGAGAAATAAGTCTGACTATTATGTGCCATTACTTGTTACGTTATTAAGAATATAATTATAGGTATTTACACGTGTCTGACTATTATAATGGTAAATGTTGATTGTTTATGCTTGTTTGAATTTACGGTATAAATATTTATGATTATATTTAGTAATTTAGAGCTTTATCTAGTAGTTCAATACTGTTAGTTCAAAGAAGAACAGTACAATGTGATACAAATACTACTGTGTTACTAATATTACAACTGCGTTACTTTGTTGTCCCCTTAATTAATTTAATGTTTTATATAATTTCTGGACTATGATTACTAATAAAAAGGTTTTGTTTGGTATTTACTTGTAATAATAACAGAAATCTACATATATCTATAAATATTATGTTCAAATAACTGTAATTTTGCGTTATATTTAATATGTAATTTTTATTAACCTTAGTTTCAGTAACGCAGAACCAACCTTATAAAAAAAAGTACAATTGTTTTGATGTTTTTTTGTGATTTCACATAAGTAGGTAATATTTAATATTTTATTAGAGAATTATTTCGGGAATAGATCTCATTTTAATTTTTCTTTGAATAAAAAAAATATGTTCAAAATTAAGTAACGCAGTGGTTTTATTTCCCCGTCTTGTCCGCAAAGAAAATTAATAAAACAAAAATAAAAGGGAAAACTTCGCTGCTAGCATTAGTACGCATTATAGTATTAAATTCCCTTCATCTACAACCACTCGCATCACCAAAGTTTTCAATTTTAATTTTATATTTTTTATCCAAATATACTCGGAGTTTTAGGCATCGAAAAGTAGAATTACCCAAATATCATCAGCATATTGAATGATTTTTAAAGTGGGGTCAAAAATTAAGTCCAAATCAAACAAAAAAGAGCATATAATATGGGACTTACAATACTACCTTGCGGCAGTCCTACATTAGCGGTACGCGGGCAAAATACTTTTCCATTAACATATAAGTACAACTGTCTATCCGCAAGAATATTAATTAATTCGTAATTTAATGAATGGAAGAGGAAAGCCGAATTTTTGTAATTTTCCTGACAATAAAGATAGGTCAACACTACCGTATGCACTCTTAATGTCTACAAAGAGAGCCGAAACTGATTGGTTATTAGATAAACTAAATTTTCCGTGGTTAACTTATTTTTAAAGTTTGCATTTGAAATGACAGTTAAAAAATATCAGTTGTGTTCAAATTGTCTTGAATTCACTTATACACATTGTTGAACTCTTTTGGTGCCACTGAATTCAAAAATTCGATAATTTTAGCTTTTATTTTTATTTTATTACAATATCTGTTGGTTAGTTTATATTATTTACATTTTTTATTAATAATTAATATGTTTAGCGATGTTAATGCCTAAAAATCGTATGTATTCATATTTCTCGTAAAATATATACGTAAAAATAGGATACCTTATTTAGTCTAGTGTAAGTATATCTTTATTTTAATTTTAATACTAGGCAGCCACTACATAATAATTGTTAAGAAACGATTGTAAATAATAAAGTACCATTAAAACACTATTTATTGAAAATATGTTTTATTTCATATTCTTAAGAATATATACAGATTGGTGGCGCGCTGGCGCGAACTAGGAACATGGGGCATGCATTTACAATATGCGCCTTGATAATTTGGTTTAAATAAGTGCACTGTCGTTTATTTAGTTATCAAATTTGATTCTGTTACAATGAATACATATGAGTTGGTTAAGAAATACTGGTTATTAAATGGATCTACAGTAGCAATTTAGTATTTTGTTATCCAATTATAATGTCTGCATGGGTTATGTCACAACCAGCAACGAAAAATTAAAGGATTGTGTCGTCCATTTATTGGAAAAGTTGATTCGCCCGTAAAAAGAACGTTCCTTCGAAAATTCGGGTTATTTGATTTCTCCATTACATCTTCACATCATTGACTTCGCTTTATTTAATTAACGGGGTAGATTACGTTTTTAACACTTTATAGGAACGATATCCATTCTGCTTCAAAATCCTTAATACGATAGTACGGTGTAAATTAACCTGTTTAGCAATATTTCTGGATGACACACGGATTCTATTCTACAGCAGCACAAATCCTTAATTCGTCAAGTTCTTGTCCCTCAGTTTTGAGTTGAAGCTTTTTTCTGTGGTTTTTGGGAGACAAACATCCTTTATTCTTAAAATTCTGCACAATTCGGAGTATTTCTCAAGCAACTCATATGTATTTAATGCAACAAAAATAAATTTGACAACTAAATAAACCGACAGTGCACTTATTAAAACAAAATTATCAAGGTGCATAGTGTAAACGCATGACTGTCGTGCATGCCCTATGTTCCTAGTACGCACCACCAATCTGTATACTTCATTTAATATGTTTTCTTTTGTGTATTTACTTTTTGGGACTAATTGTGCTTTTAAGCGCATGTTTCCGGTCTTGTTTTTCAATTCTCTTATATAACTTCACAAATTGCTCTTTGTATTATTTTCATTCATAACCGTATTCATCATAATATGGCGCCCTGGGAATGCAGTTTCCACATAACGTGATTTCTTTTTTAAATGTCAACTCATGTAATTTGACCCATGTTATAATAGTTTATTTTTTAGTAGTATGATATTTACGATTATCGTCGTGGATACAAGGCATGAAAGTGTACTCATAACTCCCGTGGGAGATATGAGTTATATCTCCCTTGGGAGATAAGTGATCTTCTCCTGTTTACCTGACAAATAGTATGTACAATTTCCAAATTCTCCGCTCAAGATGATGGTTGAAGATACACAATCTTGCGTCTGCTCACGACCAACTTTATAGCGAGACAGGAATTAAACTTTTCTCCCAGGTTTGTTCACTATTTTATTCACAACCGTACGTTTGATGTTAAAGCATTAACGTCAAATCAAATCAAAATAAATAAACGCCAGTTCATGAAATGCGGGCGGTTTGATTTAAAATATTATTAAAATATTTAAAGTATTTGCATGGTTGCTAACTCATAGCAACCATGCAAATACATATTGCAGATCGATATACTGAATATTTTTACGAATTACTAAAAAATAAAATATTGTATACACCGCGGGAGATATTCATGTTCTTCGCCCTCGGTTGACTTACAAACCTCGGGCCAGAGGCCCTCAGTTTGTAACCCTGTCAACCATAGAAAAAAACATTCCATATCTCCCTTGATGCATAAATATCTATTATTATTTCCATAATATAATGGTCTAATAACGTCTAGGAAATCTAGAAAGAACATGCGTTTTTAGAAACAAAATCGATCGTTTTGCGGCAAAACCTTGCTTGGAACTTTATCGAATTTTTCGGTTTTAGTTCATACACCCTGTATATGTATTGATAACGTAACTTTATAAAGTTGTTATGCGAATTTGAATTAAAACATTTAGCAGTATATAAACACCGTTGAACCATAAAGCAGACTTTCTATATTTATACGTGACCGGAAATGGAAGTGTGCCTAATTTCAATCAGGTCCAATTTATTAATAAACATAAATTATCAGTCACTCAGCATTTAATACAATTGAACTCTCTCGCCGAAAAAATCGAGCAAACTTGAGGAGTAATTACACTGACCACGTGAATTTTAAATCACAATTGTTGTTAGTAGTAAACTTATATATTATGATTTATTTATTTAAAAAAAATCATAATTATTTCACTTCAAATAAATTTAAATATTTTTGCAGAGCTCTTTTGTTGCTGGATGAGTACAGGAAGAAGTTCACGTTTTCAAAATCAACGTTCTCATTGCACCGCTGGGCGATGATTTTCGATACGATCACTCGACGGAATGGGACGTGCAGTACCAGAACTATACCAGAAATTGTTCGATTGAATTCCAAGCTTAACTTGTATGTACAGGTAAGAGACGGTGTTATTTAAAAGATATACACTTTTGCTTATGTTATCTTATTGGATGCTTAAGAATTTAATCAAAAAATAAATTTCAACAAAATAAATGGTTAAGAAAGATGGTACTTTGTTTATTAACCCTGCAGTGGTCGCGTCAAGTCTTACAGACCCGAGGCAAACGTTATTCGTTGGAAATTTGTTGGAGATGATGCAATAACTCTATATTTTTGGAATAGTTAAAACTGCCGCTATTACTATTATTAACGCCTATGTTCAATCGTAAAATAATCACAGCAACGCATGGTATTCAATTGAAATTGTATGCAACCTAGTACACACAGGTGACAGTGACACAGCTTAACGCATTATGAATAAAGCTTAATTAAACTAAATACCGTTTCACAGAATTCCGTTCGTTTGCATTTGTCTTCATTTGATAACTGCCGATGATTTAAAAACTTGTAAGCATTGTATTTAAATTCTTTTTATATCGTTTAAACGGAAGCTGAACTTATTTGAAACTGTGCTTCAATAACTCTTCAGGGGGTAAGTACCTCGCGCCAGAGCTAGACCAGAATGATCTAAAAGAAAATGATAATCGGAACTATGTTGGGCCCTAAATTTTACCGAGTACGTAAATTTGTTTGTGCACGCCTCCAGGGTGGATGCAATATGCTTCATGCAGGTGGCGTTCATAAAGGCAGCGAAAATGAAGCAAATTTGTATTGCAGAGGTGCAGCGCTTATGTTTTTTCGACTTTATTTGATTACGAATAATTTTATTACGTACATATTGTTTTAAAAAGTATAAACTATTTTTCTGTAGCATTACATTTTTAATTCTTTGCAGAGGAAAACTCCTGATATCCATCCAATATTGGTAATTTTCAGGATGAATTATACAGTTTGTCTGATGATTAAAAAAAATCAAATTCTATAGACGAATAATTTAACCCTTTCTCTCTAAATGTGCAAAATATCGTTTCTTAATATTTGATATTACTTCAGAATTATGCAAATGATGATCATCAAAAATGCAAAGATTTTCGACGCGGCACTTACCCCCTTAAAGATCATATGCGGTTCTGTTCTGGGTAACAAAAAATGTTGAGTTTTATCTTTTCCGTTAAAATGTGACTTTTTTTAGCCCTTTCAATATGAAAATTACTCACGCAGCCAGTATTGTCAAAATTATGGACAATATTAAAAATTGTTCCGATGGATTGTATGTAACACCTTGAGTACTGTTCCCGCTCCTATACCAATGAATTATTTGTATTCTTTCTTCAATTTTGACAATTAAATAAAACTGAGTAAGTATGGTTGCCTACCTATTACTGCCTTGGTGTGATTATTTTACTATTGAACATAATAATAATAATAATAATAACTTTATTGCCCAACGGAAGATCCAATACAGGGAAACAAATAAACTAGATAATTAAATATTCTAAATTACACAACCTACATAACTAATAAAATAACTTAACCTATATTTGTTAATTCAAACAAAAACCAGTACAAATTTTATAATAAAAAGTAAAAATACTTATATGAACAGGTGAACACAACAAAATGAATATTTTCAAAATAGTGAAAATATGAAAGAAGGGTTAAGAATGAGACACGTAGATTACAGGTGATCGAAAATACAACTGATTCTTGAAAATACAACTCGAATGTGGGACGCTGATTGGCTAGCGCTAATATGAACTAGACAGTGGCAGTGGCTGCCAAACGGCGCATTCATTACACGAATTTATAAATTTTCGCTACGTTTATACAAAATGCGGCGTTTTTGAAACCGCCTGCGCTACAATTGTAAAAGAAGTGAAAAATTACGTTCCGAACATACAAAACCAAAATAAATTTTATATGTAATTCGTTATATTCTCCTACTGAACATAACGCGTGGGGATATTAAAACCATTGCTTTGCAGTCGTTGCATTTTCATCCGAGATTATAACTCGTGATTTCATTAAAAAAAATTGATTGCAATGGTATAATCTCCCTACTTGTTATATTATAACTGATATGAAATAATACAACTAAAATCTGGGACACTGATTGGTTGGCACTGAAAATACAACTCAAATCTGCGACGCTGATTGGCTGGCACTGATAATACAACTGATCCTTGAAAATACAACTCGAATGTAGGACGCTGATTGGCTAGCGCTAAACAAACTAGTACAGTGGCTGTCAAACGGCGCATTAATTACACGAATTTGTAAATTTCTGCTACGTTTATACAAAATGCGGCGTTTTTGAAACCGCCTGCGCTACAGTCATAAAAGAAGTGAAAAATTACGTTCCGAACATACAAAACCAAAACAAATTTTATATGTAATTCGTTATATTCTCTAACCGAACATAACGCGTGGAGAGATTAAAACCATTGCAATTTTATTTTGAAATACACTCGTTATAACCTCGGATGAAAATGCAACGACTGCGAACTCGTGATTTCATTGAAAAAAAAATTGCAATGGTATAATCTCCCCACTTGTTATATTATAACTGAGAATATAACTGATTTGAAATAATACAACTCAAATCTGGGACGCTGATTGGCTGGCACTGAAAATACCACTGATCCTTGAAAATACAACTTGAATGTAGGACGCTGATTGGCTAGCGCTAATACAAACGGCGCATTCATTACACGAATTTGTAAATTCCGGTACGTTTATACAAAATGCAGCGTTTTTGAAACCGCCTGCGCTACAGTTATAAAAGAAGTGAACGAACATACAAAATCAAAACAAATTTTATATGTAATTCGTTATTCTTTAACAGAACATAATGCGCGAGGGAATTAAAACCATTGCAATTTTATTTTGAAATACACCCGTTATGTTCTGTTCTCGGGGAGTTGTTTTAAAATCTAGATGAGAAGCATTTAAAGATTTTTGCAGAATCGTAAAATGGAAATAATTTTTAGTCATTTTGTAAAGTTTCAATTCAAGCACTTGATAATCGTTTTTTTAAATTTGTGTTTTGCCTCTGAAAAAGTGCATATTTAGTATGATGATTTGCTCTGTTCTCGAGGGATTATTTTTAAATGAAATAATTAACGTCGAATCGTCTAGTATATTTTGAGTTTTGAGAGAATTGTTATATTTTTTTTAGTTCGTGAAATTTGTAATTTGAAAATTGTTATAGTGCTGGTTTCGTGGTATTATTTCAAAAATTATAATAAAGGAATGTTTAGTTGTTCTCACCGAATATTAAAGTTAAATGAATTTTGGTACATTTGGGAAGTTCAGCATTTGTTTTTATTTTTATTTTTTCAGTTCATGAAAATAATAATTTGAACATGAGAGGTGAGAAAAATGTAGTATGAAGTAATTAATAAAGCGTTTTAGATTTACAAAATACATTTCGCATTATTTCTAAACTTTTGTTTCTTCAAATTTCTTCAACCATACAGAATTTTAGGTTAGAATAAAGTTGGTATGGTGGGTGGGTGCAATTTTACGTGTTAAAGTGGGCCATATCTTATTGCCCACACACCTCGTTTTTCACCAATGAATAAATTTATCAAAAGATAATAAAATCTTCATTTTGAAAATGAGAAAATTTTAATAAAACACCCCTAAAATCTTGATTATGATCATTCATAAGCAGAATAGTGCCAAATTTACGATTTTCAAAAAAAATTCTCTAAAAAGAAAAGATTAGAAAATTAAGATTTTCAAGTGTATTCGTTATACGTTTTAAAAATTGAATCCTCAATGTTTGGTTTTTTAAAACGTATAGCGACCAAACGTGTTACACTGCAAATCTTGTTTTTTAACTTTTTTTTCTCGTTTTAGAGAATTTCTTCTGATCATTGATACGTCAAAATCGAGACATTTGTGTGTTAAATTTTTGCAAAAGGTGTTTGTCGATTTTTTAAAATAACACTTCCAAATGTGTTGGACAATTTCAATAATGCAAGCTTTAAAATGTGAAAAAAATCATTCAAGAAAAATAAACATAATTTTACATACTATAACTCGCTTTTAATTCATATTCATACACACTATACACTAAACATTCACACCAACAAAACAATACTATATACACTGCCACACTCAATAACACAAAAACACTCGATAAAATACCACAACCACGCGGACAGAACCAATTAATTTACTATAATTCGAGGCACACACAATATAATTAATAACACACACATACACAACGACAGAACAACACCCACGTAAGTTACACATACTAATATCAACTTATTAAAATAACACAAATAATTAAAAAATCACTCCAATTAACAGGTTAAGATAATTAAAACAGAACCAAAAAACAGAACCTCATATCAAACACAACATGGAATATATCCAAAACCAAAACATATTTTACATTTATTAGACGTGTAAGTATATTCAGAATTTTGTATACATTTATTAGGATAACAACCCACACTACCAAATATATATAAATTTTTTTTTTTCTAAATTACTAATGCCATAATATTTTTCAATATAAGACTATAAATGTACCCCTCTCACCCCCTGCGTTACAATTTTATATTTTTTATATTTTTATATTTTGTTTTTTAAACATGTATATATTTCGTATTTTTGTAGTTTTTCTGCTGAAGATGGATATTATCCGAAACTAGTTCAGAAAAATAAAATTTCAACTAAATACTGGGACGTACGTCATTTTATTACCATTTAAATAATTAAGATTTAAAACCGTAATAGCTAGATACACCATCAGGGCAACATCTATTATCTTAACATTCGACAATTTCCTTGACTGGGTGGAGAAATCCACAGACAATAAGAAACCATAAACTAGCGACAATTATAACAATATCATTGATAAACATTGAAATATTGTTTCCCCGTGCGACAACCGAGCACCAGTTTCAAACTTATTAGAACTCATCAGGTCAATATAGACTGTGACAGAGAAACGTTTTTTCACTATGGAGTTGCAACCTCAAGTATTCGTAATACTCCAACTCCAACACGAGTCTCGGTGGCAATTTTTCCGCCACCGAACTCCAACACACCGAACACACACCGAGACGAGGCGGCCGCGGCGGCGCACGGCACACCATCTAGAGGACGCACAGCGACAAGTGGAGGAGTTTTAGCTGGTATACCCTTCAGGGACTCCAGCACTACCCCGCTACGGGGGTGTCTATAAAAGATTTCTCCTCCACACATCAAAACAAAAAACAAAAAATAATTTGTTTACAAATAATAACAATGGGAAATTTTTTGTTTTAATTTTCCGCTCTACAACTATTAATAGAAGTCATTTTTGCCGAAAATCCATAGTTTTCGCTCAAATGCAAAAAACCAGTAAAAGACGCGATAATTAATATATACCGGGTGATTATTCCAAAACCACCCCTTTTCATGCGTGCGCCAGGTGAAAATAGTCTTCAGACAGTCCAAACACACCTAAGTATACAGGTCGCTAAGGTGTGGGTAAAATTTCCCTAAAAAATATCTAATTTGAAGGGGCTATAATATATTTTTTCGTGTTAAAATATTAATAGAAATCTCTATAATACTACAGCCTGTCGTAAAGATCACTTTACCTCTAAAACCTTTAACTTTGGCGCTCCCTGTATATAAATAGCTGAATGCACCATTTTGTAATCAATTATTCCGAACTGCGCATATTAATTAATTATCAACATCCTGTAACATGCACTTATCACTTATGCAGTTGTATTCAACCGAAGAGTTCGTTTTTGCGACAAATGAATGATTTAAACATGTACGTATTCACAATTATTGATTTATTAGCCACTCAATATGATTTTATGAATAATTATTCCTTGGTATATTATCTTCATACTTGCCGCATTATTCTCAAATAAAAGTTTGTGTTAGTGTACTTCGCGCCATTGGAACTCTTTCAGTTCATTTATTCAATAAAAGGTGCATATAAAATGTTTCTTATTAAAATATTTTTTTAAATCAAATATCTTTTTTTTTATAATTGAATGTTAAGCTAAATCATTTTCTTTATTTCTTGGTGTAAATATTTAGTAATGTGTAAATAAAAGTGATACCCCAAAATCTATTCTAGATTAACTAGAACGATAATAGAAAATACTTTAGGTACAAATACCTATAAAATATGAAACATTCTTAGAAAAACTATTAAATAAATATTTATTTCTTTAGATTTTACATATGTTGAGTGTTTTAAATTATATATTTAACTCATTTTAAAAATGCGTAAATTTCATTATCGTAAACCTTAAGCGCTATTATGATTATTAATTGATTTATTTTGAACAAATGGTTCTACTACTGGCCCAAATTATAATATGACTCTATGAAAGAAATAATCGAAAATAATCTTTTGAATTATTAAAAAAATAATTGTCAAAATAGTAGAATTACCGCCGGTTGCGTAAAGCATTGCTAATTGCGTGATCATTTAACAGGCCGTCAGTTTGACAACGTGATCAAATTTGATTAATGGGTTTTATAGAACATATTTATCATCTTGTCAGCTGATTGTGTAGTTAATTATGCGTCGTCAATTTATTCTCAGATTTCAGTTAAGTTGGTATTACGCGATTACGTGTGGCAAACTTCATACACGAAAGTTTGTCATTGTCAGTTCAGTTTTCGTTTTTAAATGATGGAACGCACAGCAAATTTTTCATTCGTTGATAAGGAAACTCTATTAAGTTTAGTAAATAAGTAAGTATATTTTTTTAATAAAATTAGCATATTCTAATTAGTTTTCCCATCTTATATCCCATTTAAGACACAAGTCCATAATAGAATGCAAAGCATCAAATTCGACATCTTTGCAATGCAAGTTGGATGCATGGAAACAAGTAGTTTTAGAATTCAATGCAAACAGTGAGACCAAGAAGAGTCTCAAGCAGATCAAAAATCTTTATTTTAATTTGAAAAGATAAGTGAAGAAAGGGGTAGCCGAGGAACATGTAATTTGCTTTTTCCGCTACCGACAACGTAAATACGCATTGCATGCATGGTTACAGGTACCGTAAGTGGCTGATAACATTCGTGGTGTTTGTTGTCCTTGACGACGGAACTTAATTTTTACTTACGGACCTAGGAAAATAATAAACAGAAACGTAACGCTCCAACATATAGGCGAGCAACACATTTTCGTCTATACCTACAGAATCGGCATCCTTTTTACATAACCACTGCTTAAAAAGAGTCGTAACAGGACACATACCTTTTTAGATTTTGTCGGTAACACATTCTAACACGCAATATTCGCAGCTTCGTTTGCATCCGTGCCCGCAAAAACTGTCACTGGATTGACACAAACAAACAAAATTCGACATTGTTTTCTCCGTTGCTGGGTTGCCATAGGACGCATAGAACGCATAGGTGACTATAAAAATTTGAATCCCAAAAGTTACAAGCCGTATTTTAGAATATTTTCTGATCATTTTTAAGTATTATATTTCCGGTAGCGGAAAAAAATTAATAAGCAACACGGAACGTAATGACAATTAACATTTTCGGCAGGCGACGAGCCTCGGCTCCGCCTCGGTTCGTATTCGCCTACCTCAAATGTTAATACGTCCTTACGTTCCTTGTTGCTTAAATAACTATTTATTGCACTGCTAAACTTTGATTTACCAATTAATTTTATCTGTAGAAATGAGAATATATGCGTGCTAAGAGTGTAGCTGCAAACGGCAAGGTAAAATGCTTACGAAAGGTAGTGAATGTAATTATTAATGATAATTAAAAATATTTGTAGAAAGAGATTATAAAAACTGGTGGTGGGTCTTTCACACCACAACTGGATGAGGAAGGTGCTCAATTGTTAGCAATTATGGGCGGGCAGATAGGGCCCCTGCCAAATTCATTTGATGATGCTGCAGTGTATTGCTCAGATGGTAAAAGCTTCACATTTGCGAATATTTTAATTTTCTAATATATAGGGTAGGGCAACCCATACGACGCGGTCATTTGATGGAAAACCATGTAACTTCGTGTAATTCTTTTCAAATAAATAGCCGTAGGATCATCGTATGCACAATTTAAAATTATTACCAGTTATACAGGGTGTCCCATAAAAAAGATACACATCAAAGTTATGTTTTTTTAAATGGAACACCTAGTATTTTTTGTCATTTTTGAATTCTATGGATCAAATAAAGGTGAGTTACTTCAATATTCCCTATACCTATCGTTGACCGTTTTCGAAATATTTAACGTTTTGTTGAAATGAATGGTTCACGGGAAATTTTATTTTTGCCGCAGTACTTGACGCTGAACCTCTATAATCATTTTCATTCTTTGGTGGAAGGTTTGAACTACAGGGCCAATCATGATTTCATATAAAAAATTATAAGGGTGATAAAAAAAATGTGGTAGAAAATTGTAACTTATAAAGTTGAATAACATTGTTTTTTTAAATGGCACACCCTATATTTAGTAACGAGGCCTTGCGTAGAATCTTATTATCTTTCAGATTGTATTAGGGTTTCCTAAACCTAATCTCAATAGTTTTCTTGTATTCGGCGATTTTCATATCAGGAATTATTATTTAACAGATTTTTTAATTTACCCAGCATTGACATTGCCTGATTTATGAAAGGAAGTCACCGTTAATCAATTTAAGTTAATGAAAAAGTAATAGGGACTCTAATTTACTTTCAGACTCTATGAGCGTTCTGTGTACCTAATCTCTAGGTTAGAATTCACCATTTTTTTTTGTCTTAGAGATTATTATTCAAATGACCTATTCTTTAAGTAAATCAAGGTAGCGAGATTGTTTTTTATAATTGTTATTGACAGTTCACAAAAGTTTGGTTTGTGCGAATTGTTTATGTAATATTCGAAAGTATAACTGTAGAATTATTAAAAATGAAAACTTACTCTATGCAAGAGAGAATTAATATGCTCCTAATAATTGGTGAGTGCTTTGAAAATTGCTTTTTGGTGTCAAGGGTGGATGCTCAAAGATATCCAAAGCTTAACCACCCAAATAGGGCTATATTTGAACGATTGCTACTAGAATTTCGTAGAACTGTAAGTGTAGCTTATCCAAACATAGTTCAACAAAAGCCCGTTGTTGAGAAAGAAGAAAATGAATACCTTGTGGTAGGGTCAGTCATAGAACACCACCATATAAGTCAACGGGCAATTGAAACGGAAACGGGTATTACCAGACGGAGCATATCCAGAATATTGAAAAAATATAAATTTCGCCCATATCATATTCAAACGCACCAGGAACTTGATCATTTGGATTTTCGTCGCAGAGTTGAATTTTGATTATGGGTTTTGGACAGAGTAAGAGAAAATAATAAATTTATTGATTTAATTTTATTTTCTGATGAATCTACCGTCCATAGTAGCGGTCTAGTTAACAGACATATTTTTCATTACTATAATGATGCAAATCCTCATTTTTTTCGCACAGTTGATCGCCAACGTAGATGGTCTGTTAACGTATGGGGGGGGCATCGTAGGGTCCAAAATAATTGGCCGCTACTTTTTTGATGCAAATTTAAACGGACAAAAGTTTCTCCGATTTCTATGTCAAAACCTACCTGAACTACTCGAAGATGTGCCTTTGAACATCAGGCAGCAGATGTGGCTACAGTTGGATGGTGCTCCTGCACATTTTCAAAGGAATGTCAGGGAATTTTTAAATATGCATTTTCCAAATAGATGGATAGGGAGAAGCGGTCCACAAAATTGGCCTCCGAGGTCTCTAGATTTGACCTGCCTCGACTGTTTTTTATGGGGATATATAAAAAATATTGTTTTTGACACCCCACCAACAACAGCGGAAAATATGAAAGGGATAATACGGGCGGCTTTTCAAACCGTTACTCCACATATGTTATTCAATATTAAAAAGTCCTTTGAAAACAGAATTAGTCTATGCATTGAAGAAGATGGATGTCATTTTGAGCATTTAATTTAGTTTTTTTTATTGTAATAGGCAATGTTACCGTAATAAACGAATTCTGTTTTCAATACACTTTTTAACATCTCTTGCGTTTTGTGTTGTTTTTTTTCGTTGTTTTTGCGTTGTTTTTGCATTGTTTTTTGCGTTGTTTTTTGTTCACGTTCTGAATGTTATTGCATTAAAATTATTAACGAAAACGATGGTTGAGTTTGTATTTTTCTTGAAAATAATTTGTTTAATGGTCCTAATATAAATTTTGCAATGTTAATGTTGAGTAAATTAAAAAAAATTGCTAAATAATATTTCCTGACATGAAAATCGCCGAATACAAGAAAACTATTAAGATTAGGTATAGGGAACCCTAATATAATCTGAAAGATAATAAGATTATACGCAAGAATACGTTACTAAATATAGTGTGTGCCATTTAAAAAAACGAAGTTGTCCAACTTTATAAGTTACAATTTTCTACCACATTTTTTTTATCACCCTGTATATTTTTTTTAATTAAATCATGATTGGCCCTGTAGTTCAGACCTTTCACCAAACAATAAAAATGATTATAGAGGTTTAACGTCAAGCACTGCGCCAAAAATAAAATTTCACGTGAACCATTCATTTCAACAAATCGTTAAATATTTTGAAAACGGTAAACGATAGGTATAGGGAATATTGGACTAACTCACCTTAATTTGTTCCCTAAAATTCAAAAATAATAAAAAATACAGGGTGTTCCATTTAGAAAAACATAACTTTGATGTGTATCTTTTTTATGGGACACTCTGTATAACTGGTAATAATTTTAAATTGTGCATACAATGATCCTACGTCTATTCACCTAAAAAGAATAACACGAAGTTACATGGTTTTCCATAAAATGACCGCGTCGTATGGGTTGGCCCACCCTGTATTTTCTTATTATTTTTCACAAGTCACAGAAAACGTACTTGAAAAACAACAACTGGAACCAGAATGTGAACCAGTACCAGTATCCTTACCTCCACAACCTCAATCACGAGCAAAGACTCCTCAAAAAATAAAATTGCGGAAGCCCCTAAATTATAAGGAACTTTATTTAAAAAAAAAATAATGAAATAGCTTGCTTCGAGTTAAATGTGAAAATAATAAAAAAAACAATTATTAAATTAAACATTTTGTTTTACTTTGTAGTACTTAAATAAAATTATGTAAAAACAGTATGTATTAGTGCTGCGCGTACAGCAGTGTTATTGTCATCTTGAGGGATGAGTACCGGTTCGTCTAATTCAATATCTTCTTCTTGCAGACCATATGCGTTATCATGAAATTCATTGCATATTTTATGCATAACATCACATGCTACGATTACTGTTAAAGATGTTTGCAGCTGAATCTCAAGCCGTTTTGTAAGGCATGGAAATCGCCTTTTCCAAATCCCAAAGCCACGTTCGATAACATTTCTGGTTGCTATATGTGCAGCATTATAAGTTTCTTCGCTAATATTTTGAGGATTTAATAGTGGTGTTAACAATTTTTTTTTTGCAGGGATATCCGTTGTTTCCAAGTAAGCAGTCGCTTCCATATTCTCCAGCCCCAAATTCAGCGCACAATGATGAGTCATTGAAAATCGTGCTATCATGCACCGATCCAGGCCAACGAGAAATAATATGACATATTTTCAAAGAAACATCACAAATTGCTTGAATATTTAGCGAAAAATACCCTTTCCGTTTTCTAAATGTCTCTGCGTTTGCACCACCGGGGGACTTAATCGGTATATGTGTGCAATCGAATGCACCTACAACTTTAGGAAATCCACGTATCCCATGAAATTTTATTTTAACGCTGCGTTTTTCTGCATCTCTTGGCATATTAATGAAATAGGGTTTCAGTTGTGCAATGCATCGGGATACTTTCGGAATTATTCTGCACACTATTGACTTATGTACTCTAATATCGTCTCCTAAAAGCCTTTGAAATGCATCAGTTGCATAGAATCTCAGCGTCACTAATATTTGTAATTTTGCTGAAATAGACCGATTTCTATTTGTACGGGGTTCAAGGCCAGGCAGGTATTCTTACCGAACCTGAAGTGATACTTGAAATCATCATCGTTGTATAAATTAAACGGATCTTTCCTACCCAAGAACCGTCTTGGACGTCCAATCACTTCAATTTCTTCTAGATCATCATCAGAAAGGGATGATAAACTAGATATTGACATTTTTTTCAATTCCAACTAAATTTATGCAGCACAAATACTTTTAATAAACATAATAGTCGGTAATAACTCATTTTTCACTAAAACCAATATTCAGAAACGATATACTGCACATTTAATCAAAGGCTGGTGTGTAATCACTTCTGACATATCGCTAACTATCTATTTAACAACACAATCATACTAACAACGCTTTATGCAACTCATATTAGAGTTAACGATGTAGTTAACAACGCGATCATGATTTTGACAGTACGATCAATTGATGATATGTCAAATGCATTTCAGAAACAGTTAACTACATGATCACCCATGATCACGTAGTTAACTATGTGATCAAATTTAACAATGCATTGTGCAACCGGGCCTTAGTGTTTGACACTCGGGACGACTATACCAGGTTTATAAATATGAAACCGGAATTTTTGTATAGAAAATACACGTTTATCGTATGAAAATTGTAAAAAAATATTTTATTCGAAGTATTGCCCATCGCTAGCTATACAATTTTTCCACCTGTCTGACAATTTGTGGATGCCACGCCAAAAAAACTGTTGCTCTTTTGAGGCAAACCAGTCATCGAGCCATTTTCGTAGATTTTCGTAAGAAGTAAAGCGCTGCTCGGCAATTGCGTGTCCCATCGATGCAAATAAGTAGTAATCGGGCGGAGCCAAGTCTAGTGAGTAAGCCGCATGCGAAAGTATTTCCCAACTAAACGCCTGTGTGTGATGGTGCATTATCATGAAGCAAAATCACTTTGTGTTGCTTTTTTGATATTCTGGTCGCTTTTCACGTAAAGCTCGATTCAAATCGATCATTTGTCGGTAGCGTTCAGTATTAACGGTTTCGCCAGGTTTTAGTACCTCATAACAGATCACACCCTTCCGATCCCACCAAACACATGGTTCGCCTGGAGTTATCCATGATCTTTTACGCTTAGGATTCTCAAAATATATCCACTTTTTATCGCCAGTCACAATTCGATGGAGAAATTACTTTCTTTTGTACCTGGCGAACAGCATTTCGTAAATGGTTTTTCGGTTTTCATTGTCTTTCATTCAGTTCATGTGGAACCCATTTTCCCATCTTTTGGATCTTGCCCATGGCTTTCAAACGTATGGAGACGGCTTCTTGTATCACATTTAATTGATCCGCGAGTTGTTGTTGCGTTTGAGCGTCATCTTCATACAACATGCTTGCAATTCGCTGTCTTCAAACTTTTACGGTGGTCTTCCACGTTCTTCGTTTTTCACGTCAAAATCGATTTTGAATTGAATTTTTTAAACCACAAAAAGCACGGTGATTTACCAAGAGCATGCTACCGTAAACTTCGACAAGCATTCGATGCGATTCTGCAGCAGTTTTCTTCAATTGGTAACAGAAAATCAATGATGTCCGCAAATCGTAGTTTCCAGGCACAAAATTCGACATGTTTAACGCAATTACAAACTATGCTGTTGTATGAAACTTCTATTATTGTGAGATGAAAATCTTTGTCAGAGACGTCAATAAGGAAATGGCGTCAATGACGCGGTTTGACGGTAACTACATTGACAGCTAGGGACATCTATGGGCAAATTCCAGTTTTATATTTATAGAGCTGGTAGTGTGTTTATTCTACAGATAGAGTTATAAAAACGCCCACAATCGCTAACGCATCATTCTTACTGGCCGATTTGAAACTTTGCGGAAAAGCTGCTGTCCAAATCACGCAGTACAAATACAAATGGTGGATGCGATTGTTATCTGTCAAAATGCCGACAAATCCAACCATGTTTTTATAGGTTTAAATTCACAGAAAATAGTACTCGTTACCATGCTATAAAACTGTACATA
Organism: Ocypus olens; assembly: GCA_910593695.2. Taxonomy (NCBI): domain Eukaryota; kingdom Metazoa; phylum Arthropoda; class Insecta; order Coleoptera; family Staphylinidae; genus Ocypus; species Ocypus olens. Next base: position 35,483,316 of record OU343058.1, read on the forward strand.
CAATACTTAACCTGTAATTTATAAAACCTTCTATTACGTCTGCTGAATAAGCAGAACACACTTAAACCTATATTAGAATTAAGGGCTCTGTAAGGGCTAATTTAGTGCCCAATCCCTGATTTTAGAGCTCAACCTCTAATGGTGACAATTGCCCTCATTTACTTACTAACCAATGAAATCGAATAACGTTGATGAGATGATCCAATAAAATTCTAATTACGATGCGTAACAGACCACGCTCTATGTTATGCATGGCAATTTACCCTGGGTCGTATCTAATCAGATAATCTCTCATGTTGGTATTGCCTAGCAACGCGTTGGTTCATTTTCTATAGCGTATAAAACGTCAGTTATTGCCGGACTTTTAAGCAGTTTGCTCCTGAATTCGATCTGTTTGTATTTTCGGGTGAAGTGTTAGTGCTTTCATCAGTAATAGTATTCATAGGCATTTCTCAAAATCTTGGTAAGCTCATTTTTACTACAATTATTGTGGCGCAGATAAATACACGTCTGACACTTGGTGTCACTAAATTTAATTTTTCAAATTAAGAAGTGTGAAGTTTCTGTTCGGCCAATTGTCTTCCCGAATCTAACTCGTGACTGATTTTTCCTAGGCAATTATTAGCGTCTGGATCACTCTTGCTTGTTGCTTCTAGAAAATCGTGATCCTGCCGCTAATAATTGCCGGCAAAATCATAGGCATCATATTACTGTTGAAAATCACAACACTTCAACTTAATGTTAAGCTAGCAAAGCAGCATCCGTAATTCGAGGATTTAAATGCATTTTCTGTACCACACAATTAAGGGCTAACTAATTAAGTGCCCTATTCCTGATTTTAGTGATCCACCCCTAAGCTAGAAAAAAATATTACACCCTATAGCTCGATATAAATATTTGCTTAATGTATTTTGTCTTGTGAACCAGTGGACATCAAAAGTTGGAAGAAGTCTTTATTTTTGTGAGAATTCAGCCTTTTGACCTCGCGTGTAAAGACTATATTTAATAAGTAAATAGTATACAAATATTATTGATTAAGAAAGGGCTGCTTAGATATTGGCCCTTTATAGGGGACCTTTGGAAGAAATAACGAATATCAAAAGCGAGGACCTATTTTTTACTTTCTCCGTTACGAAGTACGAGAAAGTATTGTGATCGTGATTTTTTTTCAATTTTTTTTACGGAAATATCCGTTTTGGGGTCCCTAGATGCCATTTCAACAATTTCTGGATTTTTTTGTGTCTGTGTGTGCGTGGCTGGGTGTGTGTGCGTGTGTGTCTGTGCGCGCTGTATCTCAAAAACTAATAGAGCAATTGATATGAAACTTTTAACATCCGTTTTATTTGATAATCTGAAGAACTAAGAAAAAAAATTATTATTATTTTTTTTATTTTTGGTTTATAATTATAAAAAGATAATAGTTACAGCAAATTTATGTATATAATAATTGCAGAGAATGCTAAAATGAACAACTTATAAAGAATAAGTTTTTTTTTCGAAATCCCTTTAGTTTCTGAGTAAACTGAGTTTTTGAATTTGAAGTATAATTTTTCCTTCTTTCATAATTTTGATGTTTTAAACGTCAGTTTCATCCGAGTCTACGAAACGCTCGATGTACATTTAAAATATGATTTCAATTGAAAATAAACCATGAAAACGTAAATATAAATGGCTATGATACCATCAAGTCGGAGAAAGTAACATGATGGCCACATCACCATTTCTTGCATAATTTTTACTTTTTCAAATGCCTCATTGCACGTGAAATCACCCGATGTATGTTGCCCTCATGTCACAGATTTTTGTAATTTTTCCTTTTCAGCAAGTATATTATGAAAAACGATTACATTTTTTTTCAGAATTTTTGCATCAGAACTGAGGTCAGGCAGTCATTTTCAAATTTGACGCAATTTAACAACATGTCGCTAGCGGACAATGAAGCTTTTAAATTTTTAATAACTGTAACTTTGTTATTTATAAACCAATTTTGTTCATTTTGGTGGCATTTGAAAGACAAACGTGTACATACATACCGTGCGCGCCTAAAGTATGGAATATAGTCAGTAAAATCGAAATAAAATATTTTTGGAAAAAATCCTCGAATACGTCGATTTTCTTTTATAAAAATACACATTTTTGCATGAAAGTCGATTCTCAGTCGTCATTTGTTTTTGAGTAATGACGTCATCCATTTTGTTTTTAAATGGCAACCCCCTATTTTTGTTCTTGATTTTGAGAGATCTTTTTATTGTCGAACTGGCAGTATAAAAATATTGCCATCTTACATAAGACATTTTTCGAGTAAATGACAATTGAAGGTGAGAACTTGATATCTAGAGTTTTTACAAAATGAATTTGTTCCAGCGCTTTTTTCCAAACAAAAATGATCTTGACCTTCCATACATACAATATGGTTTCAGCAAGACGGCGCAACCACGCACTATGCGCGTTTTTTGACAATTGCATTACGAATAGGTGGATTGGCAGGCGATGGCCGATAGAATAGCCCACGAAAGAGATGAATACGCAGAATTAGCCTGGAAAATATTCAAAATATTCAAGAAGAATTTCTACATATTCGAAAACAAAAAAAAACAAAAACAAAAAAAACAAAAAAACGCGCATGGTGGGGGCATGCGCCGTCTTGCTGAAACCATATTGTATTATTCGAAAGGTCAAGATCAATATTGTTTGGAGAAATTGCTACAAGCGCTGGAATAAGGTCATTTTGAACAAAATTCTAAATATCGGGTTCTCACCTTCAATTGTCATTTTCTCGAAAAATTTCTTATGTAAGATGGCAACATTTTTATACTTCCAGTTCGACAATGAAAAAATCTCTCAAAATCAAGAATAAAAATAGGGGGTTGCCATTTAAAAACAAAATGGATGACGTCATTACTCAAAAACAAATGACGACTGAAAATTGACTTTCGTGCAAAAATGTGTATTTTTATAAAAGAAAATCGACATGTTCCAGGATTTTTTCCAAAAATATTTTATTTCGATTTTACTGACTATATTCCATACTTTAGGCGCGCACTGTATAACCTTTACAAATGTGCAATAAAATATTTTTTGTTGCAAAATGTATGCAAATTTCAGGAATTTATTACAGCAAAACCACAAGTTTCAACAGCTTCATTTCTTTTTCCATAATGCTAGTAATCAATTATTTTCACCATAAAAAAATTAGGAGGGTTTTTTGTGGTTGGACAATTAAAAAAAGAAACATGGAAAATGTAAAAAACTAGTTCACAAAAAAATAAAGATTTGTATTTTTCTTAACATTCTAGCAATTATTTTTTTCTATTTATAAATAATTTTCGAATGGATGGAATAATATCTAAACCGTCTTTAATTTTTTTTTTCATAATGCTGGTAATCAATTGTTTTCACCGTTTTATGGAGGATTTTTGTTATGTCTGGAAAATAAAAACTTTGTAAATGTGTGCCATCATAAACAGGATCATGGACTAACAGCAGTATATAGCAGATATAGTCTTGGCAAAAATACATGCGATGGAATGCGTGGTACCATAAAACGTTTAATCAGAAGAGCAAGTCTTCAACGGCCATATGAGAATCAGATATTAAGTCCCGAAGATGTTTTTAAATTTTCCAAAACTCATGTTCCTGGAATAAATGCGTTTTATGTGACAACTGAAGATATTTTAAAATGCTCAAAAATGTTGAAAGAAAGATATGACACTGCTTCCACAATACCTGGGACAAGAGAAAATCACTTCCTTCAACCACTGGATGAAAGCAACTTACTTATAAAAAGAGTTTCAGAAATCATTTCAAGTTTCTCTGGGACAGCTAAAGAAGGAAGAAATTATCACCATTAATGAAGAATAATGTGTTGCAGCTATCTATGAGAATCAGTGGTAGATTGCAAAAATACTGGTACTCAGTGAAGAACATATAGGTGTAAAGATTCAATTCCATATGATAATATCTTAATGAATGACCTACCACACACACAAATTTTTAAATTCGTCTTCAAGAGCATAATACTTTCCCGTACTTCGTAACGGAGAAAGTAAAAATTAATTGCTGGAATCTTGAGTTTTTTCGAACTAGTTAAGAATTAGCCTACGTAAGATCATTTATTATGAGAATAATATTTTTTGCATTTTCCTTGGTTTTTTATTGTCTAACCACAAAAAACAAGATCCTGATTTTTTTATGGTGAAAACAATTGATTATAAGCATCAGGAAAAAACAAATTGAAAATTGTGGTTTTTCTGTAATAAATTCGTGAAATTTGCATATATTTTGCAATAAAAACAATAAAAAAGTATGTTATTGCACATTCTGTTTTGTACTTTTGTCTTTCAAATGACACTAAAATGAACAAAATTGGTTCATGAATAATAAAGTTATAGTTATTACAAACTTAAACGCCACCTTACCCGTTGATGCCATTTTGTTAACTTGCATCAAATTTCAAAATGACCCACTGACCCCGGTTTTGACATAGAAATTCTGAAAAAAAAATAGCATTTTTCATTATGTGCTTGCTGACAATTCTTTTTTTTACAAAAACTGACATGTGGGCAATGAGATTTTTTAAATTTTGGGTGATTTGAAATGAAATGAACCAAATAACTTGATTATCTTGACATGTCATTTATTCACCGGAGGCTGAATCTCCGAGTCGATTCTGCACAAGTCAAATTTCGTTCCCATAAAAAAATATTTTTAATACGTTCAGTTAAACCACACTATTGGCAATTTAAAATGAATCTTATAATATTAATCACAGATTTCATCAATTATCTTATTTTACGATTGCAAACCAGATTCCTGTATTTTTTAATTAAATGACATCATGTTGTAATTTACTAAGTATTGTATGTTTAATGTATGTGATAGTAACACAAGTTATTTTTCAGGTCTTCCATCTGCAAATTAATCTTACTTCTATGGATACTACAGCACAAATTAAGCTTGATTAAAGGCCAGTGCAACACGACGTATACAGAAGTTCCTGCTCTTTTTAGCGTTTCATATGTTGATGTTAATATTATATGCACATATTCAATGCTATACAATCCTAAAAAAGTGAACATAACACCATACTATGATTTACACTTTGATAATTTTCCGGACAAGCTAATCACTACACAAGTTGATGATAGTTTTATACCGACATTATTCAATGACACATTTACCGGAACTCATGACATTACAATTTTAAACATAAAACATTCGCAAATTCAGAACATTGATGCTAATGCGTTTATTTATTATAAGCGATTAAAGGAATTAAATTTATTTAATAATTCATTAAGTGTTTTAAAGAATAGCACGTTTTTACCTTTAGTTGGTTTAAAATCTTTAACTCTTTCAAATAACAAAATTGGCATGATTGAACCGAACGCATTCGAAAATTTAAGAAATCTTACCACGATGAATTTATCATTTAATAATATTTCAAATATTGAATTCATTTTTAATTCTATTTCTTTATTAGATTTGAATATTTCATACAACAATTTGCAAAACCTGGAAAACAATTATTTTCATCAATTATACCAACTTGAACAACTAGATCTATCCAATAATAAAATATCATCCATACAACCAAATACATTTTCGATGAATAATCTAATTTATTTAGATTTATCAAAAAACTTAATTCAATCATTGGATGGATTCAATGTACCCGAGTGGATAATTTATTTTTACTTGGATTACAATAATATTTCAAGCTTAAGAGCGATACCAAATTTCTACCAATTAATGTACTTATCTCTAAGAAAAAATTTAATTTTTGGAATTGAAAATTGGGTTTTCAAAAACAGTGCCAATCTTACGGATCTCGACCTTGGTAAAAACAGTATAAAAGTTGTGCAGACTGGATCGTTTATTCATCTAGAATATTTGATACGTTTAGATCTTTCCGAAAATGATATCTCCTCTATAAATACTGGAACGTTTTCGGGATTAAATTCTTTACAATATCTCAATATTAGTCGCAATCAACTAATGACCATATCCGGTTTTCCATTCCATAACACGCCATCAGTGAAAATACTCGATTTAAGTCAAAACTATTTAGAAATTTTGGATCCTTCCGATCTAATAAAAAGCATCACTTTTTTGAATATTTTGCAAAATCCCATTAAATGTTCTGTTTTATCAAACCTCTTGAAGATTTTCAAAAGTGCCAATGTAACTTTAGCTAGTGAAAAAGTTTATGATGAAATGAGTATAAGCGGTATTGCCTGTAAAGAAGATTTAGAATCATCTTATATTTCAAAAAATACGCTGAAAAATGATGTAGAAAATATCGGATTAGATTTTGTTGGAAATAATTATAACGTTGGTACAATTAATAATTCTTTGATAAACTATAATAAACGTGAAGATGACTATGAAGTTTTAAAAAAATTAACTATTTTAATAACAGTGAATATAATAATTGGAGTATTGATTGTATTTATCATAATATTTCTGGTTAACTACGTTTGGTTTACTTATAAATGCAAGATTAACCAAACTAGAGCAGTGAATAGTGACTTATCATCAATGAACGAATTACAATCTATAATGTTGTAATCAGGGTAGGATTGTTTCTTAATATAATTAGTATCGTAACTGTATTATAAACAGACGTGCTTAGTAGTATATAATAACATATTGTAAAATGATAATAAGCATAAATGTTCTGTAATAATGATTTTATATTATTTTATAAGAACTAGTCATTTGACCAAGTAAATTAACAACATTCATTCACTATATACTCAGTGGGCTGTAATTCGCTGATTTGTATTTGAGAATTCAAGAAGAAAGTGTTCACGACATCATGACAATTGAAGAACATCTACGCGGCGCGGCGTCGTTGCCAAGAACTAAGCATTCATCGCACCTCTGTGAATTTTGAAAGTAGACGAGCATATAGAGCCATTCAAGATTCAACTACTACCTGAGTAAAAACCCATAGAACATTAAATGAAGACCGAACTAAGCACCGACATGCGACAGCATTCCCCCGCTGAACGACAGACCAGCGATACCGAAAAAAAAAGGATCTCTCGTAATGGTTTCGCATTTGTATTTTCTCTGACTATACATACAGTAATTTCATATTACAACTCCATGCTTCAATATCGGCAATGAGTGATAAAGCACATTTTGATATATTGGTTTGTGAATAAACCGAAATAACTCGCACGATCCAGGATTGATGATTACATCAATCTCGAATTACAGTTTGGTGCGGTATTTGGACCGGGAGTGTACTTGGTTCGTATTTTTGTGAACACGATGACCCTGCTGCTTTTACCGTTACCAGGGAAAGATATTGGAACATGATCCACAACTTTTTGTACCTCAATCATTAAGCTTACAAAATATCTGATTTCGACAGGATGGAGCTACGAGTTATACCAGAGCAACTATACTAAGACCACAGTTTCAAAGACATTCTCGTGATGTGGCATCAACTCTAGATTTCCCGACTTGAGTGATTCCGACTTTCTTCTGTGGACTTATTTAAAGAACAAGGGCTATGCTTACCAACCTACCACACTTGAGGAGCAAAATATACGTCAAGCCATCACAGACAGCGCGGAAGGCCGCTTTTCAGCCGATTCAGCGTTATTGAAAACATGGTAAACCTCGCCTTGAGCGCATCAATATATTCTATGTCACGTGATAATGCGAATTTCAATAAGTTTGACTAAATCTATTTTATTGTAATTAACTAAATATGCAATAAAACAATTTCTTACGAGTGCTCAGTGCATTGTGCAAATCATTTATTTTAAATAGGCTGTTACAATACTTGTCCACTTTCATAGCATGCGATTATACAGTAAACCACACTCGACCACAGTAAAATAAGGTACAGTGTATTTGTTCGACTATGCATTGAACGCTGGTTTCTTCCTCGTCGCGTTAAAAGCTGCATGACCTTCGGTTGCATCTCGTATCCCTTTATATCCCCCGTGTTAAAACTCTCTATTTTTATATTTTGTTTACTCAAGTGTTCAATGAATGGTCAACCAAATAAGTTGTACCGCATTTTACTGTGGTAAAGTCCATATCATACACCAAGTAAGGCCTTATGGTCGGATGCTATCCAAACGGGCAAGGTTTGTTCTAACTCCCTGGACATCTTATCGGATCGGGATCTGCTACCCAGGATGACAACCTGCAAACCGTTAGGAGTTATCGTTTCTGGCGCATTAATATATCAATATAATTTTAAGGGGAGCGCTCCAACAATTTCCTTAAGGGGATACCACTCTCTTGAAAAAGAAGACCTTATAGTATCTTGGCATTTTTTTCGTGGCCATTACAATAATCATACTGCAATATTGAAATTTCACGAATAGAAAGTTAAAAGATGACACTTGGGGAATTAAAATTTATTTTTCTGTAAAAACTGTAAATTGTTCATGTAGCACACGTTAAATATGTTTAATATATATACAAACATCTTTATTTAAGAATTGATACAAATATATATACATACATATAAAAAATTATGGTTTTCCGCAATTCTTAATTGGCTATCGACCGGAGGTCTTTCAGCCAGTCTTCTTCAGTCTGTACGTCTCTGTCAGTTATGATTAATGTGATGAAAAGATGAAATGAATTGAAATATGGTGGTATCTGGATGTTTAATTTTTGGAATGATATTGGGGTTACGTGGTAAGCAAAGATGATTTAGGATGTGTAAGATGTGAGGATTAGTGGCAAATTTAGAGGATAGGTGGATAAGGCGTTGGTCAATTGGAGTTATTATGTTTAATATTTGTGCGAATTCGATGTTCGATTAATCCATTTTACACATGATTTAATTTAATTTAATAAAATAAAACCGGTGGCATGGACTTTCGTTAATAATATAGTGTTTCGATCATAAAAATATATCGGATAGTTTACCCACAATTTGGGTATTCGTTTCGTACTATAAACATTTTCTTGCTATAACGAGGCGAAGACTTATTTTTCTATCTCTCTTTCGCTAAGGGTACATCTCTCTCCTCAGCTGCATCTCCGATTTCGCTCACCATTTAGGCGAGTGTTAGTTGATTTATGGGAGTATAATGCAAACATCTTTTATGGGTTTTTGAAATGAATGTGTGACAGTATTATTTTAATCGGAATATTAGTGTAAAACTACAGCAGACGGATTAACACGATTATTTATAAAACATGGTAACATGGTACTATTGAATTTAATAAAGACGAAATATAGCCTGAATATGTGAATATTCAACCTGTTCCTGACTCGGCAAAATTAAGTCTTACTAAAACTATAGTTTCGATATAAAGAAAACACTTAACTTTTTTATACCACTTTTATTTTACATTACGTGACTAGTTTCAATTACACGGTAATCATTATCAAACTGAGTACTTAAAACACGAAATACAAAGGTATATATACTAAAACTAGAATGCTTCAAAAAGAGGGGTGTACATCAGGTCAATCTGGTCGTTGAGGATGGAAATTCCCTAGTTAATTTTTGCCTTGTGAATTTCAAGGGCTTCCAGTAAATCCATTGTTCTACCTTTCTCGGTGAGATGGATTACTGAAAGTACATCCTTGCCGAAATTATGGTTTGATTCTAACAGATGATTTGAAAAGGTTGAATTATTATGTTTTAAATTGTATGATCTAAGATGTTCTTTTAATCTAATTTGAAAATTACGACCTGATTGTCCTATGTACAATCTTCCACAATCTGGACATGTTAAACTGTAAATTCCTGACTTGTACATACTATTTATTGGTGTTTTTGCATTAAAAATTAAATTAGAGAGTTTGGTGTTGGATCTAAACACAATGTCAACGTCTCGTTTTTTAAAAATATTTTTAATTTTTGAACTTATTGTTCCAAAGAAAGTTAATATTTCATATGATTTGTTTTCTGTGGCTGGATTGGTAGCATATATGTAATTTTGAATTTGTTTTAATTGAAATTTATTAATTAATTTGGATATAAGTGATTCTGGATAGCCATTATTAGTAGCAATTTGTTTTATTGTATTGATTTCTTTCTTAAGGGATTATAATAATAATAATAATTCGGAGCTAAGTGGAATTTTGAATGCACGGGTTATCATTGAGTAGAAACTTGCTATTTTATGTTTATATGGGTGGCGGGAGGAATTTGGGATAATTGTATCTGTGAAAGTAGGTTTACGGTATATGTCGAATCTAAGTTTATTATTAGTTCTAGTTAATGTTAGGTCTAAGAAATTAATTTTGTTATTGCATTCTGTTTCTACTGTGAACTTAATGGATGGATGAAGGGAGTTAAGAAAAGTTAGAAACTGGTTAATTTGTCTGTCACTACCAACGAAGCATGCAAAAATATCGTCGACGTATCTATACCACCATTTTATGTGTTTTTTACCTTGGGGTGAGTTTAATATTTGTTTTGTAAGGTTATCCATAAAAAGTTCTGCTAGAAGCGGGCTCAGGGGTGAACCCATTGCTAGACCTTCTTTCTGTATGTAGAATTTATTATTAAATGAAAAGTGATTATGTTTTAGAATTAGATCTATTAAATCAATAAAATCTGATTTGACTACTGGGTTAACATTGTTACTATCTAAATGTTCAATTATCAGTTGGATGCATTCTTCAGGTGGTATTTTCGCAAACATATTCGAGACATCGAAGGATACTAACTTACAACTGCTGGCAATGGTTATATTTTTAAGATTATTAGTTAACTCTACAGAGTTTTTAATGGAATGGGGATCGGTGAAGTTGGTGATAGATTTAAAAATAGAGTTAAGTTCAACCGATATTTTTCGTGTTGGAGAGTTTATGTATGATACTACAGGACGTATGGGATTATCGGGCTAATGAATTTTAATAAAACCATATAGCCTGGGGGTTCTGGGATTCATTGGAAACAGGTATCTTGTTTTATTGTCTGGAAATAGGGAGTTATCCTGTACTATGGATTTTAATTTATTTAATAATTGGTTAGTAGGATCTTTTTTTAATTTCTGTAATATTGGAAGTGCTTATGAAATTTTCTACTTTTTGAATATATTCTTCGTTTTTTAAAATTACTATAGAATTGCCTTTATCCGCTTTTGTTACTACTAGATTATTATGTTTTACTTTTTTGTTTATGGCTTTGATTATTTTCGTGTCTGAGTCTGAAATTAGTTCTGTTTGTTTGATTAATTTGGCTATTTTTAACTTGTCAATTACAGATATGTTTGTGTTTTTTGATGCTATTTCTGATTCTACTACTAGTGTTTCTTTAAAAGAGGAGACGCTGACATGTGGTGAATATTTTGGCCCTGACATTATTATTAAGGTTTCTTTGTGTGTGAATTCTGTGTCTGTTTTGTTTATGAGTCTGTTATAAAACGCTGGGGTACCTTCTGCTGCACTGCTCGAGTTGTTTTGTTGTTGTTGTGTTAGGAGCTTTTCCAGTTTCTTCTTTTGGGTATGGCTTTTCTTATAGTTGATCTTGCTGACTCTACTGCGGGCGTAGTCATCAAATAGGTCGAATTCCACCGGATGGAGTGCGTGGGCCAATTCTGTATGTAGCACTTTGATGTATGAGCTGAGTATATCTCTTCGTTTGAACCAGAATTTGGCTTCTTGTGTAAGCCACGTCCTTTCTGCTGTTTTCTTCGTGTTCTTTGCTGCTATTATTTTAGATTTGATTGGTATTTGCACAAATGTAGGAATAACTTTTAATTGAAGGCACTGTTGGTTAAACCGGGCATTGAGGGTTGCGAGTTGTTTTTTGATTCGTAGTTTTAAGTACATTTTCGCCTTTATGGTCACACTGGCTTGGATTAATTCTTGAATCTTGGAGGCGTTCACTTCGTGGTACATTTTCAATTTCGATATAAAGAAAACACTTAACTTTTTTATACCACTTTTATTTTACTTTACGTGACTAGTTTCAATTACACGGTAATCATTATCAAACTGAGTACTTAAAATACGAAATACAAAGGTATATATACTAAAACTAGAATGCTTCAAAAAGAGGGGTGTACATCAGGTCAATCTGGTCGTTGAGGATGGAAATTCCCGGATTAATTTTTGCCTTGTGAATTTCAAGGGCTTCCAGTAAATCCATTGTTCTACCTTTTTCGGTGAGATGGATTACTGAAAGTACATCCTTGCCGAAATTATGGTTTGATTCTAACAGATGATTTGAAAAGGTTGAATTATTATGTTTTAAATTGTATGATCTACCTGTTTCCAATGAATCCCAGAACCCCCAGGCTATATGGTTTTATTAAAATTCATAAGCCCGATAATCCCATACGTCCTGTAGTATCATACATAAACTCTCCAACCCGAAAAATATCGGTTGAACTTAACTCTATTTTTAAATCTATCACCAACTTCACCGATCCCCATTCCATTAAAAACTCTGTAGAGTTAACTAATAATCTTAAAAATATAACCATTGCCAGCAGTTGTAAGTTAGTATCCTTCGATGTCTCGAATATGTTTGCGAAAATACCACCTGAAGAATGCATCCAACTGATAATTGAACATTTAGATAGTAACAATGTTAACCCAGTAGTCAAATCAGATTTTATTGATTTAATAGATCTAATTCTAAAACATAATCACTTTTCATTTAATAATAAATTCTACATACAGAAAGAAGGTCTAGCAATGGGTTCACCCCTGAGCCCGCTTCTAGCAGAACTTTTTATGGATAACCTTACAAAACAAATATTAAACTCACCCCAAGGTAAAAAACACATAAAATGGTGGTATAGATACGTCGACGATATTCTTGCATGCTTCGTTGGTAGTGACAGACAAGTTAACCAGTTTATAACTTTTCTTAACTCCCTTCATCCATCCATCAAGTTCACAGTAGAAACAGAATGCAATAACAAAATTAATTTCTTAGACCTAACATTAACTAGAACTAATAATAAACTTAGATTCGACATATACCGTAAACCTACTTTCACAGATACAATTATCCCAAATTCCTCCCGCCACCCATATAAACATAAAATAGCAAGTTTCTACTCAATGATAACCCGTGCATTCAAAATTCCACTTAGCTCCGAATCCCTTAAGAAAGAAATCAATACAATAAAACAAATTGCTACTAATAATGGCTATCCAGAATCACTTATATCCAAATTAATTAATAAATTTCAATTAAAACAAATTCAAAATTACATATATGCTACCAATCCAGCCACAGAAAACAAATCATATAAAATATTAACTTTCTTTGGAACAATAAGTTCAAAAATTAAAAATATTTTAAAAAAACGAGACGTTGACATTGTGTTTAGATCCAACACCAAACTCTCTAATTTAATTTTTAATGCAAAAACACCAATAAATAGTATGTACAAGTCAGGAATTTACAGTTTAACATGTCCAGATTGTGGAGGATTGTACATAGGACAATCAGGTCGTAATTTTCAAATTAGATTAAAAGAACATCTTAGATCATACAATTTAAAACATAATAATTCAACCTTTTCAAATCATCTGTTAGAATCAAACCATAATTTCGGCAAGGATGTACTTTCAGTAATCCATCTCACCGAAAAAGGTAGAACAATGGATTTACTGGAAGCCCTTGAAATTCACAAGGCAAAAATTAATCCGGGAATTTCCATCCTCAACGACCAGGTTGACCTGATGTACACCCCTCTTTTTGAAGCATTCTAGTTTTAGTATATATACCTTTGTATTTCGTATTTTAAGTACTCAGTTTGATAATGATTACCGTGTAATTGAAACTAGTCACGTAAAGTAAAATAAAAGTGGTATAAAAAAGTTAAGTGTTTTCTTTATATCGAAATTGAAAATGTACCACGAAGTGAACGCCTCCAAGATTCAAGAATTAAAACTATAGTCTTCAATCGGAACGTTGTCTCTAAGTTATTTATAGTCTTATTGTTTGATAATTTTACTACTAAGTAAGCGTAAGCCTCGAAATGCTGTATTTCGAGAACGGGTGTATATAGGAGGTTGAAATGTTCACGAAAAATAAAAAAAAAATAAAAAAGTACGATCCCTAAAATTTCAATCCCCTACAATCAACCCTACACATTTGGGGATTGCTACCCTCCAGTTTAAAAAAGTATATATTTTTTTCGGATGATCCCGTCCAGGAAACAAAGCTCCAAATCACCCCTGGACCCTAGGGCAAATTTTTGAAAATCGATTTTTGAGAATACAGAAGTTTGCGCCAAATCCATCTCCTCTCCTTTTGCTAGACGATTCGGATGCGGATGCGAAAACTTGCAATCGGAAATTGGCATTACACATTTCGGTAGCAACCCCTCGGGCGTTTTTCTAAAAACTGACATTTTGAACGCTTCCAGAAGCAAGGGCGCGCTTGCCCTTACGGTCACGACACATTTTCAAACAGTTTTGTAGAACGGACTCTTTTTGACATTTTATGTTTGACCGCTTTTTCGATAGCTCGATAGAGGGGCCATTTTTTACTAAAAATTAAAGAAGTGATTCAGAATTGCATTCTGCATCGAAAAAATAAGGGCTATTTTTTTCGTAGAGCGTACCGTTTGGGGTCTACGGCCGATTTTCAATTGTTTTCTGGGGATGTTTGAAGATTGTTTCATTATTTTTTCCGAAAATTAAAAATCTGACGACGTCATATCAGTCGGCGAATTCCGTGTGAAAGATCCCCATAAAGTTTTTCAATCCGACATTTAGTTTTCGAGATATGACGATGTAAGTAAAAGGGAGAAGCGAAATTAAGCAGCTTTGGCATATTTTGTCGGTAAATATTTTTGACCGTTTTTAAACAGATTTTTTTTCTTTTTACATAACGAATCTGACGAGGGATTATCATTGCACTTTTGTGTGTTAGGAGAAAACATTTTGAATTTTTGAAATCGCCCAGTTATTAACCGAGATATGAATTATTATTGTTTGGGAATATTAAAAATCTTTTCCCTAAAAATCTATATCAAACAAAGATCCTTCCGTGAGGGTTAGAACAATGAAATTTTGGGAAATCATTAAGCATCCCATTTGAAGCAGATCACCAAAGTTTGGTAACATTTTGGTCACCCCGTCAGCTGCAATGGGGTGCCAAAGATCAAAACAAGACCTATCTGTGACGCCCATAATTTTAATAGCATCAACAAACGAATTCAGTATGATCTTCGAAGAAGCCTGCAACTTTAAATTCGGGTGACAAACCCTCAATCGCACCCCCAACTCCTGCAATACGTTTCTAAAACGATGAAAATCAATTTTTTAAATCGTCAATTTTTGAAACCTCGAAAAATGCAAAATGTATACGCTTTACAGCCGCTCACTAAATAATTCTTAGAGGACCAAAAGTAATGAAAAAAAGTTTCTTCTTGTTAACGTTCGAGTGCTTTCCAAACAGCAAATTCAGAAATGCATTGATAGTGATTGTCATGTTTCACAGATTATATCAGATTCTGAAACTGTGGTTACTAGATTACGTTCTCTATGTTCATCAGAGGAGGTTGAGCAAAAAGATTAAAAATCATTTTTTATTTTTTTTACCCCCTTCTGCAATGCCGAGAGAGCTGACCCATTTAGGTAATGTAGTGGGTATGAAATGACATGGATTGAGCAAATTTTATCGTCTCAATGATCCTTTCCGATTCTTAAATTCAATTTTTTTAATTGAACATGAAGGTCCATAAGGTCTACTTTACAGCAATTTTCTATAGACATTGCTCTCCGTCATCGATTAGCCAATTATATTTTAACACGTGTAACTCCATACTTCTTCTAAAACCTTGAACAATTATATTGCATTTCATCGAAGTTGATGTTCCAGACCAATACTTGATACATTTATGATCAGTATGTGTTTCTGTTGTATTTTCCGCACAAATAGTACAGTATTTATTTCGAATTCCTAAAAATAATAATTTCCCCGTCCTTGTTCCGATTATGCAGGCAACTCCTGAAGCTGCATCATAATTGGTTCTATATGAAGCCACTGGCTATATCTCGAGATGCAAATAAATTTCCACCGAGGGATGCGTGCTATTTTAATTACAATAAATATTTTTTATAATAAAATGTATCAAATTAATATAATTTGAAACAATTTTGAGCGAAATAATTGCATTTAGAAAGCGGTGTACTGAAAATTTCACAAATAATATAATTTATATTTTAGATTTTTAGGGTCTAAAGTTATCATTGAACATTTCGGACGAAATTGATATATTTATTCATGAATAAAATTTTTAATTTGTTTGTTAGATAATTCAGTAAAAATCTATATTAATTTTATAGTACTTCAATGATCAGGAAGGGCTTTAGTGATGTAATGGTTATCTGTGTTGTAAGCGGTATAGTTTTTCAACATATTTTTCGCAAAATCCACAATATCTATCACAATGCAATTTTTAAATTCCCTCTGGGAACCGGGCGTCAATGGGGTTAATACTGTAATACATTTGTATTTGACAATATAATTATACATAATCTGAAGTGGATTTTGAAAGAGATTGGCTACATTTTGACTATTTGATGAGGGATGGCCGTATCTCAATTTCCGATTTTCAAAAATATCGGAAGAATTGAAGTATTCAGGATTTTATAATTATGATATTCTGCGTGGAAAGCGGCTCTGTATTGAGGGTAATAAATTTTAATAATGTAAATAAGCTGGCGATAAGCAATTTGGATGGGAAACCACACAAATGAAGAATGTATGTGATGCACGCGTTGGGGTCCACATAATTTTATATGGCCGCATTTGAAGGATAGACATATTTATTTTTAAATGGACTAGATAAAGATATTATGTGCCTCAAATAATTGTTACCATACGTATGAAGACGTGTACTAAAATACACTTGAAAACAAGAAATTCGCTTAGACGAAATAAAGTGGTTTGCCCTTAAGGGAGCTTATTGGTACCAATATAAATTATGGTCGATTTCAAATAAGAATATAGAAGGTGCCGCTACCGACGCGACGCAGTGTGGCCGATTGAGCAAAACGCGGCCATCCGCGGGGCGGGAGGGTCGTTTTTCAACTTGAATTATTTAAAAAACTAAGTACAGCATCACGTTCCTCATACTTTGGAACCTCGAAGTCTAGAATTTCAACGAAGTAGTGTTTATGATTAACGAGTAATTAATTCACAAACATGGGCAATTTCAATAAGTGAATTTTGAACGAAAATCGACGCGCGTTTAAATACACATATTTTCGTAATGGTTTAAAACATGTATCTATTGTTTTTTTCTGTAAAAGTTAGATGATCTCTGCTTCAGATAAATAAAGAACCAAATGATTAACATTATTATTTAATAAGTTATAAATTTATGAAGTCACATAATTTTAAAATATAAATTTTAACTTTGCGAAACTCGCAAAAACGTATTTCAAATTTGTCCAACCTATAATTAGCACTAAAATGTAGCCCCAAGTTTTGTCTACAAGAAGAAATCAATATTTTTCAAATATCGAACCAACTCCGTGAGAAAATGAATTTTTAATGTCGCGAGGCGGGCCAAATCGTCAATCGCGCGAGGCAATAAGTCGACTGAGCTGGAAGATATTCACGCGGCAACTCTTTCTTATACAAATATTTGTTATTACCACTAAAGTGATCAAATTTTTTTCGAATAGCAATCCATAATAAATATATACTTTACAAAGAAAATGTGTATAATATTTTTTTTTAATTAAAACCTAAAAATGTATTTTCCGTAATTATATACCGGGTGTAACTGAATTCTGGTAGACCCCAAATATCATTTGAATGTTTACATAATTTTTTATTAAACTTTGTATGCCTTTTTAAGGAATAAAGTGTGTCGACATGTGGACTTTTAATAAAAATTCCACTTCCGGTTTAACCGGAAATTAACTTAACTTTTCTGTTTCAAATAGAATACCTTGTATATTTTTACATAATTTAATTCGTCTCTAAATTCTGAGTTTTTAAATGTATCATAAGTGACCTTTTGGTTGTTTAAATTGGTTGTTTAAATTAAATTTAAATAAAAAACAAATTTAAACTAAATTTACAGACAAATTCAATTATATAAAAATATACAGGGTGTTCTATTTGAAATAGAACAATTAAGGTAATTTCCGGTTAAACACGAAATGGAATTTGTATTAAAAGACCACATGTTGACATACTTTATTCTCTAAAAACATCATACTGAATTTTATAAAGATTTATGTAAAAATGGTGATGTGGCCATCATGTTACTTTCTCCGACTTGATGGTATCATTTATATTTACGCTTTCATAGTTTATTTTCTATTTTAATCATATTTTAAGTGTGCATCGAACGTTTCGTAGACTCGGATAAAACTGACGTTTAAAACGTCAAAATTATGAAAGATGGAAAAATGTACTTCAAATTAAAAAACTCAGTTTACTCAAAAACTAAAGAGATTTCGAAAAAAACTTATTCTTCATAAATTGTTCATTTTGGCATTCTCTACAATTATTATTAACATAAGTTTGCTGTAACTATTAGCGTTTCATAATTGTATACCAAAAATGAAAAAAAGAAAATATTGTTTTTTCTCGAATAACAATGATTTTATGAAAAATATTTTCAAACAAAATAATTGAATTTCTTTATTGTCTTCAATATTTGTTGAAATATTTTTGTGATATTTTTCATATTTAAGAAAATATTGGCAAAAAACAAAAAACAGTTAAGGTAAACACCCACTTCCGGTGTACGAAATTTTATCAAAAGCTTTTCAGTTCTTCGGATTATCAAATAAAACTTATGTTCAAAGTTTCATTTCAATTGGTCTATTAGTTTTTGAGATACAGCGCGCACAGACACACACACACACACACACACACACACACACACACACACACACACACACACACACACACACACACACAGACACAAAATTTTTTTTCCAGAAATTGTTGAAATGGCATCTAATCTGAGTTCATTTTGCTCGAAAGCAAAACGGCAGATACAGATTTTGCAAAAAAATAATTAGCATTTATATCTTTATATGATATATGTTCATATGAACTTTTCTTCATAAAATGATCTTAGGAAGGTACACCCTTTATTTAGTATTGTTGTGTTCACAAAATTATACTTGCTGCTTTGTATATTTTGTATGTGTTCGCTAAATTGTATTTGCTGCATTTTTGTAATTCTATTGCATTTTGATATACATAAATATATGTCCTGATTTTATAGTTGTAGTGTGACTTTATTTTCAAAATGATTACCTATCCACATGAAATTCCATATAGACACAATTATCAGTAGGTATAACAAGGGTATCAAGCAGTACCTCATAAAATACAAATTTTTCAGCAGGCAAAAAATCTACATGAGCATATATATTAATAACAAAAAAAAATATTATTTCTAATTGTAGTAAAAAATATGTTTTGAAATTACATTTGCTATTTTTTGTTATTAATAAATCTGCTCATATCCTTTCTTTATCTCTCTTGTAAAATGTATATGTTTGTACTGCCTTGAGACCACCTAAAACGCGAATCGCGCGAGCTTCGCGATATTTGTCCCATATACGGCATTAAGTAAGAGCGAGAAAGCAAGCTCTCACGTCGGCGGGTTGTATACTTTTCATATTTGCCTCAATCGTTCGGCATATAGCATCCCTTCCAGTATGTATAGAGTTCAGTGATACATTCATACACAGCACGCTCTCTTTTGGGGCATTTGTAAAGGTACAAAATTTTACTAGCCCAGCAGAGATGCCATCGCATTGGTCCATCCTATTTGGCCGTGCAAGAGAGCTGAAAAAATACTTAAGGGCGAAATTTCTAATTTGTGTATATTCTGTGAAAACATTTGCAGTAATGTAAAATACTCGTGATTCTGACATAGCTTCCCATATCGACTAATCAAAACGCGCAGAAACTTTCACATTTGATTGATAACGCTATCTTATCAACTTGAATATACGAGTATTTTGGGTGTACTGCTTTATATAAGCTTAACGAAGCTATTTACACCTAATTATGTATAGCTATACAAAAAGAGGCGGAATGTGAATATAACGTCGTTAAGCAAAGTTATCTGCAAATAGAATGCATTTAGACATTCTATACCAGCACTTGTAAATTCAATTAAACTCTACGTTTAATTAAACCGATAAACTTAAATAAATATAACGAAACCAAATAAAAAGCAAACAATAACTTAATTCCGTGTTATTACTGATTTTTGTGGAATAGCGTAAATAATTGCAAGCAATTACAAGTAACAACAGAACTTTCTAATGCAGTAAACATTGCTTTGAATGGATTTCCTTCTGCAAGGTGAATGTTAAGGAAGGAATCACCATCACTTCCTAATTCCAATTAATAATGTCATATTCTGAAAAACCGACATATGGCGTCTTTTAATGCGGTTTTCAAACTGTTGATTTATTTATGTGCAAGCAAAAATCAATAGGTTATTTTATTGATCATGGAATATAGGTAATAATTTACACAACCCATTAAGTTGATGAATGAATGTTTCTTTCTGAAGTTTGTACAAGAAGAGATAACCATATACAAACTGACATAATTACTCGGAAATATAAGATTAATATATTTTCCAAATATAAAGAAATATAATAAAAATAAGTATGACAATACACAATGCAAATATATTGTAGCGTAAAAATCTTATCCCAGGGCGCCGTTGGTTGTTGGAATGGGTGTGGAAATATTGGAAAAGAAATAAGCCTGTAGGTTCGGGGGGACAACTTTATTTCCGCAGCTACGTACATGAATTGACTTTCTACGTGTATATAAAAAACTACAGCAGGTCACGAGAAACAATAACTGTAAGACTCGACAGCCAGTAGGCATGTAGCTTTTAATTATAATTAATCTAGTCAGTAATGATTTTAGTATATTACTAATAATTCGACTTATCGTCTCGCTGCTCACGGCGATCAACCCCAAAATCCTCGTTCGGCGAGGCGGCCACAAAAACCTTGCAGATCCCTCTCCGCCGAGCCGAGTGCGCGCAAACTAAACCGCGCGAACACGATTTAAACAACGTACGTACGTATTTTATGCTACATAGCCCCCCCTAGCTCGGAGTAAGAGTAGAACTGTTTTACTCTTTCCGAGATATATAAGCTTTAAGATGGGAAGCATGAAACAATCCACGCTCCCGATTGGAATCAATAAATTTTAGAAGGAATGTGTTTGTGGCAATTTGCTTGCCGACAACATAAGGACCCTCAAAAAGCGGTAGAAACTTTTTCGTTTCTTGTAGTAATGAATTTGACAATGGATTCGCCCGTAAAAGTACTTTATCGTTTACCGCAAAAATAGGGGATGAACCCTTCGCGCTCTTTAAACGGCGCCGTTCCGCTTTACTATAAAGGCTTTCTCGCGCTAAGAACAGACGAACCTGGTTATTTCGCGTAGTTGTTATTTCCGGTTCAGGGCCGTGCAGCTGTGGTGGCAACAGCCTTTGATAAGAACACCCCAAATGTAGTTCCCGAGGTGTGAAACCGGTTGTTTCATGTACTACATTATTTAACAGATCAGCTATATGATCAACTTCATAAGCCCACCTACTATGTTTTTCTGAGCAGAATGTTCTAAATAGTCGGCTTAGTTCCCTCATTGTCCGCTCGGAAGGATTGGACTGGGGGTGCCGGATTGAGCTGAAAACTACGCGTACTCCCATGCTTTGCAACTCTTCGCCCCATTTGCAGTTTGTAAACTGAGTCCCATGATCGGATAATATTTTTTCTGGTACTCCGGACCTGGGGAAATATTCTTTTGTTAACCTATTTAATATAGTCAACGTGGTTGCTCTTTTTAAAGGGTAAAGTGTGACAAACTTTGAGAATACATCAAGCAGTACACATAGATACGTTACTCCCCCGCGAGATTTGGGGAGTGGACCATACAAATCAAGGGCTAATAGCTCATTTGGTTTTTCCGGTAAGATAGATTCTAAGGGAGGATTAGGCATCGCGGTGACTTTAAGCTTTTGACAACGGTCACATGACCTTATAAAGTTTTTTACATCACGGTGCATATTATTCCACCACACTTCCTTCCTAAGTGCAGCCCATGTTTTATAAACACCGAAATGTCCCAGACCTTCATGGTAAGCTTTAAGGAAATCCTGGGTACGAGAGGACGGTATGCAAAGAAAACACGGTTCATCCATTCCGCGACGATGATATAATAAGTCGTTATATAATAAAAACTTTGAACCGATCCCATGAGGCGAAATTTCTCTAATAATTTTAGACAATTTATCATCTTTCTGTTGTTCCCCGGATAATCCGTTTAGAATGTTTACAAAGTCGGGTTTAAGACTAAGTGATAACATTTTGAAACACCGATCCGACGGGGTGTCGTATCTTACGACGGGGGATCGCGATATAATGTCAGGCACCACATTATTTTTCCCCGGTACATATTTGATGGTATAATCGTATTCCTGCAAGGCTAGTACCCAGCGGGTAATCCTAGGCGATAGAAGTCGGCACGTATTCAAATAACTGAGTACGCGGTGATCAGTATAGATAGTAAATTGTTTACCGATTAAGTAATTTCGCCATTTTTGCAGTGAAAAAACTATGGCTAGAGCTTCGCGCTCTATAACTGAGTACCGCCGTTCGCGGTCTAACAAGGATCGAGATGCATATGCCAAAATCCTGCGATGACCATCTACTATCTGAAACAGTTCAGCCCCCAAACCAACATCACTAGCATCGCATTGTACGCAAAACGGAGATACAAAATCGGGATGGCTAAGTAAAACCTGTTGGGACACAAGCTTTATCAACGCATCAAATGCTGACATTTCAGCCACAGTCCATAACCATTTGTTCTTTTTGCGCAACAATGCAATCAGCGGTTCCGCAGTAGTCGAAATATTTGCACAGAATGGCCTATCGTAATTGCAGAGACCGAGAAATGCTTGCAATTGCCTGACATTCTGTGGCGGAGGAAAGTTTGTTATAACTTCCGTACGTGACGGGTCGGGTTTGCGGCCCCTGGAATTGATTACAAAACCGAGAAAATTCATTTCGTTTTTTAAAAAAGAGCATTTTTTTATTCGCACAGTTAACCCCGCTTCGTGCAGTCGCGTCAATACTTTATCTAGATGAATCAAATGATCTTCGAAACTCTCGGACGCAATGAACAAGTCGTCAATATAAGTTACCGTAAATTCCTGGAATTCTGGGCCTAGAATAATATCGATGGCGCGGGTAAAAGATCCCACTGCCGTTTTTAAGCCAAAGGGTAGTCTTTTAAACTGATACACTTTAGTGCCGTGCAAAAATCCGGTATATTTCCTCGAGGTCGGTTCGATAGGTATTTGCCAATAACTATTTGTTAGATCAACGCTACTCATATAATTCACGCTCTTTATAGTACCCAAAATGTCGTCAACCGGTCGCGGAATTTCATGGTCAGGAACCATTACCGAATTTAGGTGCCTAGCATCAAGGCAAACTCTTACACTACCGTCCTTTTTGACAGTACTTACCAGTGGACTTATATAAGGAGTATTGGCACGTTCAATCACACCCCATTCTATCATGTTATTAATTTCGGTTTGTACCGCAGGTCTATGAGAAATGGGAATAGGGTAGGGTCGTATTTTGAATGGTGTTTCATTTAATAGTTTAATTGTATGATAATATTCGGTAGTGCTTCCTGGCACTTCAGAAAAAATATGTGTGTGTTTTTTTAAGAGGTTATGAAACCTTTCCTTTTGATCTGACCTTAAGTTACAGGTCTGTACAATACTGCTTAAATTAGTAGAAATATTTTCTCTGGTATTGGGGTTAGGCGCTCCCGATGTTACCGCAATGGCGCGAAGTGCCTGTGGTTCCGCCCGAATATGCGGATCTTTAATCTCTGGAATTGTAAGATATTTAGAGCCGACAGGAATTTTTATTACTGAATTATCTAAGTCGATAATTGCATGGACCGATCGTAAAAAATCCATGCCTACTATAACGTCGTAACTTAGATTAGGTATTACTAAAAACTCCCTATAAGTATAATTTGCGAATTTAAACGGTATTAACGCTTGATGTGACACCCGCGAACTTTGTGACTTAAAGGCGCCTGTGACCCGAATGCCGGTTACCGGAAAGGCCGGAGTATCCCCGTGTATGTGCGACACTTGATCCCAAACGTCTTTAGAAAAACAACTTATTTCGCTACCTGTATCAATCAGGCACGGAAAATTACTTTTGCCTATTTCAATACTCACTATGGGTGATCTAAATTGCTTAACCTCGTGTGGGAAATCACAGTCATGCATTAAGACATCTTTTGGGTTATTATGATAATTGTTATTGAATATAGTCCGAGTTTTTTGCTGCTCTAAATCCGGACCGTAATTTAGAGTAGGGTTAAGTTTTCCGGACTGTCGCCTTCAGTATGTTCGAAATCCATATTTGCTACCGTTTTATTATAATGCGCTTTGTTAGGGTTATTATTACGATATTCGCGGCGTTCAGACGGACGACTTTCCGAATTATCTACATATTTAGCTGGATCAGGTCGAACTGAATAATCCGCGAGTCGTAAAATGCTTAGTGCATCTCCAATAGTGTTAGTATTAAACAGTGAAGCACGAACTCCAAATGAAAAATGACGAGACAAAATATTAATCAACATTTTTTCCGGATAAGGGGGTTCCAAATATTTTGCCTTGCCAATTTTTATCAGGAAATAATCCACACAAGATTCCCTGCGTAAATATTTTCCCATTAATAAGTCGGAACGCGTTTTTAATTGAATATCATCGTTCCAGAAATGTTCAAGAAATTTTAATTTAAACATTTCAAAATTATTGTAACTATCTAAAGTGGCGTCAGCCCAATATTTAGCCGATTGTTTAAATTGGCTTTTGCACCACAAAAGAACAATATTTTCCGGAATACTATAGAGTTCCATTGCAAGTTCTATCTTTTTTACAAATTCGACAGAATGGACATCACTATTATTTGAAAAAACAGGCAAAACTTTATTGGCCTCGGGTAAATGCAAATTATTATCCCGAGCATGATTAGAACATGAACTTAAAGTAGGATTATGCGAACTTAAATTGTTATTTGCTTGGGTAACAGTTTGATTTTCCGAGGCTGCGCTTTGATTATTAAACTGGTGTGAATTTTTTTGTGACAAAATTTCTGTAACTACTGTTCTAATTATATTCTCTAAATTACAATTAGTTAATTTACCGTTCATATTATTATTTGTTTGATCGGAATTCATTTCTTTATTCTGTGATAAGTTTTCACCTTCATTGGAAGAGCAATTTAAAAATGATGTGTTGCGTATCGTTGTCGGTGTTGTGTTTTCCGATTTTGTGGAAACTTCATTATTTGTATTCGTTAATAATGGATAGATCATACCTGCGTTCGAATTATTTAAATTGCTACTCTGTAAAAACTCGATCTCCTTATCAGCGCGATGCGTAGTTTTTGTGCCCTCAGCCGTTTGATGCGCTAGTCCATCCAGCTGGCGTGCTTCCTTATCTCCGGTCGCGGCCACGTTTCCCTTGGTAGGTTCCCTTCATACCAAATTTCCAGCCACGAGTTGAGTGCCAGTTGTAGCGTAAAAATCTTATCCCAGGGCGCCGTTGGTTGTTGGAATGGGTGTGGAAATATTGGAAAAGAAATAAGCCTGTAGGTTCGGGGAGACAGCTTTATTTCCGCAGCTACGTACATGAATTGACTTTCTACGTGTATATAAAAAACTACAGCAGGTCACGAGAAACAATAACTGTAAGACACGACAGCCAGTAGGCATGTAGCTTTTAATTATAATTAATCTAGTTAGTAATGATTTTAGTATATTACTAATAATTCGACTTATCGTCTCGCTGCTCACGGCGATCAACCCCAAAATCCTCGTTCGGCGAGGCGGCCACAAAAACCTTGCAGATCCCTCTCCGCCGAGCCGAGTGCGCGCAAACTAAACCGCGCGAACACGATTTAAACAACGTACGTACGTATTTTATGCTACAATATTAATATTATTAAGAAGCAAATTTAGTTAACAAAAATATGACATAAATAAATACCAATCGGAGAAATAGTTAAATAATGACAAATATCGCACTGTCTATTTATTAAAAATCAAATTAGACAATGAAGTATTTAATAAATCAATTTATTTATCAATCATTACATTAACAAAGGAAAACATGTTTAGGGCAAGTAATGCTGCGTGATCATTATATGAATAATAATATAAATTGATTTATCGTGAATCATAAAATATAAATTATACAGAATAAAACACTAAATGTGTCTATTTACTTGTAACATAAAGGACAGAATGATAATTATCTTAATAAGTCACATGCTTTGTTTCATAGTTTAATGTGATTCATTTATCCTTGTAACTCAATTGCCATTAAACGTTTCGTGTGGTATGTGCATCAAAGATGCGGTCATTTGCGAACTCTAGATCATTACTTATTACTCCTTTTCTGCAGCCGTCCAGAAAATAAAACTTTTGGTATGATATATTAAATCGAAAGTATCACTTTAAGTACCGAAAGTAGTTATTTTCGGGACGATTTTTTTCACTTTCGGAACGATTTCTTTACTTTCGGGACGATTTTTGTTACTTTCGGAACGATTTTGGGTAAATATGTAGGCGGCCTTGTCAATAACATCAACTTTATATTTAATTATGACAGCGCTTGTCATACAGTACGTCTCTGTAAGTTGGAACCATATGGAAAACTTCTTTATTATTAAATTTAGGAAAGAATATTATTCTTTATAAAAAGTTCTAAAATGCAACCTTTAGCTATCTAATTTTTTCAATGGTTTACTAGATTTATCAAAAAATATTAATTTTGCTCCAGAGTAAAGTACATTTATTTTTGACAATATCGATAAATGTTATTAAGAAAAGTTCAGCACAACTAAAAACCACGTTAAATTATTCAATTACTACCTTCTAGCATGGATCTTGTTATTTTTTACTAATTTTTCTTCATTATAAATTACCATTAATTTTGCTAATTTCAATAATGAACATTTTTCTCTTGCGATTGATAAAAACATGATAACCTTTCCTTTTAATTTGAAATAAAACAATAAATACAAAAAATTAATTGTGTCGCTAACATAATTATTAATGAAAAAAAATCCAAATATAATTTTCACCTATTCCACTATTGCCTCGACATATCCACCCTCTCCTTCAATACATTTCATCGTTCTATTGGCAAATCCCCGCAAAGCTTTCCTTATCATATCTGGAGAAATTTTCCGGCATGATTTTGAAATTATCCTCTCCAAATGATTAACATCTTGAAACGGCCCTTGTTGGTAAACTTTTTGTTTTAAGTGACCCCATAAGTAGAAATCCAGAGGGGTTAAGTCAGCGGATCTAGCAGGCCAAAAAAGATCGGAATATCTATGAATCACTTTTCCATTGAAAATATGTTCAAGATGGTTCCTAGTACTGTGGTATGAGGCACCGTCTTGTTGGAACCAAATACATTGACGTTCTTGTAAGGGAAGTTCGTCCATAAAATCATTGATGTGATTTTGTAAAAATTGTAAATAACGTTCGGCATTCATAGACTGGTGGGAAAAATACGGTCCAATTAATCTGTTTTTATTAATACCACACCACACGTTCGTTTTAAACGAATATTGGTCACGAGTCTTTATTGTAAAATTGGGATTTTTCTCAGACCACCAGCGACAATGTTGTGACGAGACAATTCCATTTGCAGGAAATGTTGTCTCATCGGAAAAAATTATACGTCTCATAAAAAAAGGATCATCTTCTAACGTTCCTTGGATGAGACAGCAAAAATCAAAGCGCCTATCATAATCCCTTTCTTTCAATGTGTGAACAAATTTTGGTTTGAATGGTCTGTATTTATTTAGTTTTAAAATTCTTGCCACTGTATCTTTGCTTACATTATTCTGTATCAAGGATTTCCTTTTGCGCAGTGACATTTTTGGATATTCGACAGCAGACAGCATTACTTCTTACTGCGTGTTCTCATTGGCAACTAATTTTCGGCATTTTACATTAAAATTATTTTTAATGCTTCCACTGGTCTTGAATTTTTTCACTATTTTCGCCACAGTTGAATGACTAATATTTCTATTGGGATGTCTATTATTAAAAATACTTGCTGCTTCTCTGTGTGTTTTATAGTTTTCTCCTACAATCATAACAATTTCAATTTTTAGCTGCCATTTGTATGTATTTTATAAATTCTAATACGTTGTGACGGTCATTGTTGAAAATTTCTTGTCACTTGCCAGTAAATACTAGATTACAGTGATTTTTAGTTGTGATCAACTTCTCTTAACAATATTTATCGATATTGTCAAAAATAAATATACTTTACTCTGGAGCAAAATTAATATTTTTTGAGAAATCTAGTAAACCATTGAAAAAATTAGATATCTGAAGGTTGCATTTTAGATTTTAGACCATGCAGAACTTTTTATGAAGAATAACATTTTAAATTTAATGATAAAGAAGTTTTACATATGGTTCAACTTACAGAGACATATTGTATAACATTAGTGTACATTTTTGGTTTTTTAACATACAAAACGGCTGCAGAAAAAATATTGTACGTAACACGTTTGAAAAGTGATTTTACGGGACTCTCAGGATTTCAGGACTCGCCTGGCTCGTCTTGGAAACTTCCCACTCATCCCGTAAAATATCACTTTCGGAACTTGTTACGTAAATTACTATTAATGATTAATATTATACATACGAATGAGTTTAGATAATTATAATAATATAATTTAAAACGAAATACAGGGTGTTTCAAAGCTCTGGAAACGGTCAATCACGTGTTTATTTTTCAAAATTTCATAAAATGTTTTATGCAAAAGTTGTGCAGAATAGTGAGCTGCACGTCCTAAAAATATTTAAATTTATACAGGTTGTCTCATAACAAAGTTACAGACTAAACTTATGTTTTTTTAAATGGAACACCCTGTATATTTTAGCATTTTTGGATTTCTTGTTACTTGTAGATTAAAATTACTTAGGTTTCGGCGATTGAAACCGGGCCGTTTTCGTGTTATTCAGTTGTTTATACAAAAATTTGAACAAAACTGTTAAAGTGCTCCCCTGAAACTAATAAAGATAATTCATTCTAATTTAGTGGTAAAGTTTAGTTGAACTTTAGTCTTCAAAATTATTCTTTCAACCAAAACATAACTCAGCGTATTATACAGGGTGATAGCCATTCGCAAAGTATACAATTTCTATTTTTTTCAAATGGTCATTATCATTAGATATTTACATTTTAAATAGCTTATCATTTGTGTGCTGTGTTAAAACTATCTTTGTATGTATCTTTTCTTGCAAGTTAATTCGCGAAACACAAACTAAACAGTCCGGAGATTTTAAAATCTTCGATTTTGGTTTTTAAAACTGCAAACTACCAAACGCATTATCCGATTTTAATGAAAAAGTCGAAAATTTTGTGCGATTTAAAAACCGTTTAGTAAATATTTTCGTGAAATCACCGTAAAACGTCAAAACTGCACGTTTTAAAAATTCGAAGATTTGAAATTGCGATTTTGTTTTTTTTTAATTGCACAACTATCTTTGTCTGAATTTCTGAATTTGATTATTTAAACGTCAAAATGTGGGAAATTTAGTGTAATTTTAAAACTGATTACATTTTTTTTTTCATGAAATTAACACAAACTGCAAAAATCCCACATTTTTTAAAGTTCCAAGATTTCAAAATCGTGATTTTGGTTTTTAAAACTATATAACTGCCAAACTCATTGTCCGATTTTAATGATTGTAACGTCAAAATATAAAAAAGCGATATAAATATTTTCGCAAAATCAACGCAAATCCTCAAAGTTGCACGTTTCCAAAATTCGAACATTTAAAAAAGCGATTTTGTTTTTTTTTTAATTGCACAACTGTCAAATGCTTTGTCTGATTTTGATGATTTAAATGTCAAAATGTGGAAAATTCAGTGTAATTTTAAAACTGATAAAAAAAATTTAATGAAATTAACACAAACTGCAAAGATTTTAAGATCGTGATTTTGGTTTTTGAAACGACAAAATTGCTAAAGACGCTGTCCGATTTTGATGGTTTTAACGTCAGAAGTGCAA
Organism: Ocypus olens; assembly: GCA_910593695.2. NCBI lineage: Eukaryota > Metazoa > Arthropoda > Insecta > Coleoptera > Staphylinidae > Ocypus > Ocypus olens. The sequence goes on from OU343058.1 coordinate 35,513,395, forward strand.
TTTAACAACCGGTTAATAAATATTTTTTTGAAATCAACGCAAAATATCAAAATTCGAAGATTTACAAATGCGATTTTTTATTCTTGTTGAAAATTGAAATAGGCGAATTAAGAAGCGGACCTGACAAAGTGAGCGTTTGGTCCAAAAAGGTTGAGAAACACTGCTTTATTATAATAATAATTTGAAATTTATACATAAAATCTAACGTAGCATATATTTGCCAACCGTGATCAGTCACAGTTTAAAATCACAGGTATTAAAAAGTTGAAATCACAAGTAGCAACGTGATTTAGAAGTAGCAGTTTTGCCCATCTCTAATACCGACACAATTTTAGGGATGGTAGAGGATATCAAAACAAACATATTTTGTTTTATGCACATATGTCCGAAAACGCTTCGTTTTCGAGATACCGGGTGTTGAAATTTGACAAAAATCGTTTTTTGTTTGTTAATCTTTATTAAGTTTATTGCATTTTAATGAAATTATTGTTTGCAATAATTATTTAAAATTTTGCACCCTATGGAAGATCCTAGGGATAGCTTCTACTTGTGCACGAGCGGCCATAATTTTTGCGATAAGGTCTTCCTCATTACGAATGGGTGTCTCATAGACTAAACATTTCAGAGATTTCTAAAAGAAGAAATCAAGGAGGTTTAAATCGTTCCGCTCAGGACAGGCCACGGGACCTCCTCTTCCAACCCACTGGACGCCAAATCGCTCGTCCAGATACTGGCGCACGTTCAAATCAAAGCGTGGAAATGCTCCTTCATGCTAAAACCACGTGTTGGCCCTAATGTCAAAGGGGGTATTTTCTAATAATGCCGTTAAAATATTTTGTAAAAATGTTGATAAAAGTTAGCATTTAAACGTGCAGGCAGCAAGTAAACTAGTAAACTCTCTCAACAATACCAGCCCATATGTTTAAAGAAAATTATTGCTGGTATCTTTTAGAGACCATGGCATGTGGATACTGGAACTTATTTGACGGTAACTAGATTTTAAGAATAAATGTACCTACTACATAATTATTTATTTTATGGTTCAATTTTTTCCTTTCTCGAAAACGAAGCGTTTTCAGACATATGTTTATAAAACAAAATATGTTTTTCTTGATGTTCCCTACCACCCCTAAAAGTTTCTCGGTATATTTATGGAACATCCCGCATATTAGTAAAATAGACAATATGAAAACAATGACTAATAATGATAGTGTTAGGGCTGTTTGTTGTTGCAATCATAGACTTAGTGGATGGAGTTTAATGATCTACGTCAGGCATGAGCAACCTTTTATTGTATAGGACCGAATATAAAAAAATTATGTCTACCACGGGCCAACACATAACAGTTAATAATAATAGTAATAATATTTATTAAAAAAGAGAAGGTACAAACATATAAGCATACCTAACGTTTTTATCGGGGGTAATACCACAAGAGGTAAGAACTTGGCCGGATAAATTTTATTTTTTACACGAGCCATTGAATCTACACAAATTTCAAGAATGAATTGAGATGGAAAAATAATTTATGTTAAGTAAAAGTACAATGGGTGAAAGAGCATTGTTTATTTGTAATGGAATTGGATGAAGCACCAATCGTCAAAATCGCGTGTGGGTAAAATGAAACTGGTCGAGTGCCACTAGAATCACGAAATTCGCGCCTGCGCATTTACGAGTGGTACAAACACTGGGATCTAGCCGTGAAAAAAGATATTTATAATTATTGTTTTGTATAAATATACAGTATGTTTTTTTTATCGTGGGCCATAGGATTTTACATGCTAAAAAATATACCATATGTTAATGAATATTTTATCATAAAATTTTGAAGGAAATTTTAGTTAGTTAAAAATCAATTATTTTTCTATATAATGCGCTGCATTAGAATAACTTACACATGTTTTATTCCATTGAAAAATGAAATTATTTAATATAAATAACTGAGCAGAAATAATCAAAGTACCTTGGATTTCCGAAATGTCAGATTTATTAGTGAGGCAAGTAATCAAACGAATTTATACTAGAAAATGTCTGTTTATACTGTTGAAGAACGGGTGGAATTTGTAACGGCAATTGTAAGAGGTTTGTCTAGCAGGGAAATAGTTGTATTTTTCTACAAGAAGTCCGAGAATTTCTATTCTAGGGAAATAGTTGACAACTTTTCTGCGGCGTATCCCGATCGTGGGATTCCGAGCAAAAGCACTTTTTAATGGAATAAAACATATTTAAATTATTCTAAAGAAGCTCATCATGTAGAAAAATAATTGATTTATATGACTAATTAAAATTTGCTTCAAAATTATATGATAAAATATACATTAACTCAAGGTATCATTTTTAGCATGTAAAATCATATGGCCCACGATAAAAAAAACATACTGTATAATTTTATTATTTATATTTAGTATACGTTCCATACATTTCTAACACACACAAAAGAGAAGACGCCAAATACATTAATTTATAAATGTTTATTTCATACTTATTAGTACATGATAGAACAAGATGGATATTAAATGCAATGCGATTCTGCAATTCACGCATTGTAGCAGCGCTAACCGCGCGCTTGCGACGTCTCGCGGCCGAAGTACAAAATGCAGTTCTGTCACGTGCTTTCATTATAAATATACGAAACTAAATGTATATTTAGTAAAAGGACAATCTTTACCTCACCGGCACATGGATAGGAATGACAATCGTGAATAATTTTTCACGCGGCAGCGTGTCCGAAACGGATTTCAATTATATTTCACCGCAGAGGTATTCAGAACCGACACGAACTGAAGTTAGCTGTTTACCAAAATTGTTAATACAAAGATCGTTGCATTGGTGAAGGTAAATAAATTTTTATCCACTTGCAAATTTGTTTGTCCGCCGTTTTAAATGCACCTTTTTATACATGAGTTGAATAATCAAAAACAATACAATAAGCAGTCGGACTCTTTCAGGCAATTTTTGTCAGTCAGTTAACGAGTAGCTTTTTCCACGAAAATCTAAAGGCAAAAGCTACAAATTAATTGACTGATAAAAATTACTTGAAAAGTCCTACCACGAATTGTATTTGGTTAATTTTTAGCGGTCGAGGTCGTTGATTAATTTTTCTGCAGTAACCTCTTGTAGGGATATGGATGTCGTTATTGTTTTTGTGGTCCATATAATCTATATTTTTGCAGTCTGAAAAGTGAATTAGAAAGTATTTCTAGCGACTCCGAGAGGTTGTGAGTCTAACTTCCGTCCTCCCTTTTCAAGTTGTTTTGGATACTTAATGGACTCAATTTGTTCACAAAAGTTCCTCCCGCTGTCGTTGCCTTCTTTTTGTAGAGTTGGTGAAGCTCTTTGTAGCAATTCAGTCAGTTTCCTGCCTGGAGTTTTATGCTTTGTTGCAAGTTTTTCTTATCTTTTTTTTAATTTAGTTGAGTCCACGTCTGTCCTCTTAACTCTTCCCGAGTTAAGAGGACAATCCCGAGTCAAGAGCATCATCGGATGTAACACATCGGCTGATAAGTCCCCGGTCTAACAAACAGATGGCGTCACAAATGCAGAATTCATATTTTGTTTAGTAAGTACTAACCGCCAAAAAGTAGCTGTAAAAATTTTATAAGGATCTGACGTTTTGTTCAAAAGTTACGGTGACTTAAGTGAAACAATTTTCTTTATTTTCAAAAAAATGGAAAAATCAGAATTTCGTGTTTTGATAAAACATTGCTTTTTAATGGGCAAAAATACCGTTGAAACGAAAGCATGGCTTGATAAGTGTTATCCGGAATCTGCACTAGGAAAATCGACCATTATTGACTGGTTTGCTGATTTTAAACGTGGTCGTATGAATACCGATGATGCGCCTCGCTCTGGTAGCCCAAAAGTGGTGGTTATACCGGAAAACATTTAAAAAGTCGACAAAATCGTTTTGACAAACCGTAAAGTGAAGTTGCAGGAGATAGCTGACACTCTCAATATATCAAAAGAACGTGTAGGCTTCATTTTGCATGAACATTTGTCGATGAGAAAGCTGTTTTCGAAGTGGGTGCCGCGTGTGCTAACAGTAGACCAAAAACACCAACGAGTAGATGATTCCCAGAGCTGTTTGGACCTATTTCGGCGAAATAAAAAAGACTTTTTGCGTCGATATGTAACGATGGACGAAACATGGATTCACCATTACACGCCAGAGTCAAAACGGCAACAGCTGAGTGGATAGTAGCCAGTGATCCTCGCCCGAAGCGGCCAAAAGCGCAACGGAGTGCTGGAAAGGTTATGGCATCCATATTTTGGGATGCGTACGGTATTTTATTTATCGACTACCTTAAAAAAAGGTAAGACAGTCAATAGCGATCACTACATGGCTCAATTGGATCGTTTGAACGAGGAAATTTCAACGAAACGGCCCCATAGGCAAAAAAAGAAAGTGATCTTTCATCAAGACAATGCACCGTGTCACAAGTCTTTGGCTACGATGGCAAAATTCCATGAACTGCGCTTTGAATTGCTTCCGCACCCATCCTATGCTCCAGATTTGGCCCCCAGCGACTTTTACCTGTTCGCAGATCTAAAAAAAATTATCGTCGGAAAGAGATTTGGCTCAAGTGAAGAAGTAATCGTCGAAACAAACGCTTATTTTGAGGCCAAAGACAAATCGTTCTTCAAGAAAGGTATTGAAATGTTAGAAAGGCGCTGGAATGACTGTATCGCTCTTGAAGGAGATTATGTTGATGAATAAAACAGAATTTGACCGAAACAATTGTATTTTCTTCATTAGACCGGAAACTTATCAGCCGATGTGTTAAATAAATCATTTACATGTTAAGGGTCTCCAAAATAAGCAATCTGTTCAATCAAATTTCGATTCCATAATAGTTCCCGAAGTGGCTTATTTTGGCAAATTGATTAATGGTCATTCTTAGTAACAGGCCCTTTCCAACTATATAAATATGCTTGTAATATACACATAAATGCACACTGCCAAAGTACCAATTGGTAAATCGCCTCTTTTCTGGTTATATTCAAATAGTTACATTAATGAACACATCAAATGGACATTGAATAATTATTTTTGGGGTTTCTATTAGGCGCAAATGACCCTTGCTATCAATGCGTTTTAAATCCAAAATTCATTCATTCCATAAGAAATTGAATTCCTGTTTATTTTCTCAATATTAGGCGACTTCCCACAATTTAATCAACATAATTAATCAACCATAAAATGATGATAATGTAAAATACACAAGCCGGAAGCCGATTCGTAAATGATTAATTTCCGTTTTTCACTGAGGCGTATCCTAGTGCATTATACTTGTTTATCAAGTGGAAACAATCTTATTGTCTAAAATTTTGTAATATTCTGCTCATGCACATACACGTATGTTTAACTGAATTGAAATTCACTATGTCTTAACTTCAATTAATTATTGTAAACATATTATATAAAGTGAAAAGACGAAGAAGAAGTTATTTTGACCTAAATAAACATTCGTGAATCGAGTTTCGAGGTGTTTAATTATGTATTCTCACGAAGTAACAGCCGCAACCATCCTCTTCGCGTATATCGCTCATTCCACGTCAAACCGGACACTGAATTTTATTCGATGATTCCGATTTTTTTTTTAATTTTGCAGACGCATTCTACATATGAAATAATGAAAGTCATGTTTCGCGAAAAAAAATTGAGATTTTTTTAAAGAAGTTATGCACGGTTGTAAATTGCAAGAAATCGCGAAAAACGTCGGTCGTGCGAACATTTAAACAACTATATCGTCAAACTCATTAGTCGCACAAAAAAATACAAGAGGTCAACTTTGAAGATCTTGGGTCATTCTATGTAGTGGTATATTTAAAATTAGCGTTTAATATTAATAAATTATAATTAATTTGTTTATAAATTTCATTAGTATTTTTCATTATCAACTCACCAACTTAAAATTTTGAAAAAATACTATCATATTCCCACTTCAATTCTAAAGAAACAGTGAAAATTTAAAAATGGAACTCAAACGGGCTCTATATTTAAAAAAATATTTAAAAGAGTACGACCGCGCCGCGCGGCGGTCAAACGTGTTGAGTACGTTTACGGGTACGTTACAGGGGCAATGGGTATAACGGAAAATACGTAACACATAAATTAGTGAATCAAGTATGTATATTTTCATTTTTTGCTCACATTTGCAATAATTGACATAGTAGTTAACGATATAAGAATTTAAAAAGACATAAAATAAGCAGTTATAATCTTGACCATCTGTGCAGACTTGTCTTATCAACAAATTCGAAATCATTTTTATGCATCTAATCACATAATTATAGTGGCAAAAAAATTGATTTTTTTCTTTTCCGAATCTCAAACTAGGCAAGACTCCTGACGAAATCGTTGTAAAAAAGTTATCGAATTTTATTAATCTCAGGAAATAAGTCGTGAAAATCCGGGATAAAAGGACTGCATCACCGTAAGAACTGATAAAGGAAAAGTAAAAGAAAAGATTAGTTCTGTGCAACTTGAAAGAAGCCTATGCTAAATTTAAAAAAATGAATGCACACTTAAAAGTACACTTTTCGAAGTTTATTGCACTGAGACCGAAGTATTGCATATTAGCTGGTGCAAGTGGAACTCATGCTGATGTAACTACATCAAAACGTTAATCACACAGATGATTTACCCTATAAATAACCCTGCCAAATATTTCATGTGGGCTAATAATATTAAGGATGTTAATACCGATTCTTTTTTCTCTTCAAGATTATAGAACGACACTCAAGCACTTTAAAGTCATTTCGAGAAAGCAAAGATGATTCGCGGCACTTTAAAGTACCGTTCATTTACTCCAGGACACACCGGAAAATCGAAATAAAAATCGTTAGCTACTAAGTCGATGATTACAAATGTGTGAAAAATAAAAGTAAACACACTTGTTTCATTAATTTATGTGTTACGCATTTTCGTTTTCTACCTATCGTCCCCGTAAACGCACTCTGCGTCGTCGTACGCATATTAATCCGCGGCGCTGCGCGATCATACTCTTTTAAATATGTTTTTAAATATAGAGCCCGTTGGAGTTCCATCTTCAAATTTTCACTGTTTCTTTGGAATTGAAGCGGGAACATGATGATATTTTTTCCAAAATTTTAAGTTGATGAGTTGATGATAAAAATGCTGATGAATTTTATAAAAAAAATAATAATAGTTTATTAACACTAACTGCAAATTTTAAATATACTACTACATAGAATTTTTTGTACGACTTATGGATTCGATGATACAGTTGTTTGAATGTTCGCACGACTGACGTTTTTCGTAATTTCTTGCAATTTACAATCGTGCATATCTTCTTCAAAAAAAATCTCAACTTTTTTTTTCGCGAAACATGACTTCCATTATTTCATGTGTAGAATGCGTCTGAAAATTTAAAAAAACATCTGAATCATCAGTTAATATTTTTACCGAAAACCGTCTGGTTTGACATGAAATGAGCGATATGTTTATGTAAGTGTACAAATCATCACAATAAAAAAGCTATAAGCAAAATCAAACAAATGTATGAGCAAAAAGTAAACGGGTGAATCAACATGGAAAAAGAAGTGTTAACATTTAAAAGTTCTTAAATCCGCTTCAATTTCTGAAAAAAATGAAGGTTAGTGATGCAGTGAATTATATTTTATGCCAAGGTCTAAAAATAGTCAGTTTAAAATAACGCTGTTAACTTCAATTATAATCATAGTTTAAGTACAATTTTTTGGATTGTAAATCAATAGCTGACTATCTCTAATGCAAACTGGGCAGATCTGTGTTCCAAAAATTCATATTTTCTGAATAAACACAAGCTTAAAAGTCATGTAATATATAAAAATGTCCAATTAGGAACTTATAATTGCGCGATGTGAACTTATTCAGTTTAGTTATTAAATAGGATCAAATAAACAAACGTCAACTATAATTTTGCAGTTAAGCTGTTGCACAACTATATAGAGTGGTCAGCGAAAAACGTCAGGTAAAACTATTCTCTGATTTATTCTAATAGTTAATAATCCTATTGCAAAAAAGTTGTGTAGCCCTCTATTGAGCCTGACGAGCTACTTGTAAGATGTGCTGATTTAGCAACACTGAATCACTAACAATTAAGTAAATTAGTCCAATATGCGAGTTTGATAGAACAAAACCAAAATAATATGCAAAACTAAAGTAAATATTTATACTGATAACCGCCAGTTTCCTGACAGAGTTGTAGTATTTTATGAAATAGAATGCAAGGGATCTGTGGCATTATTCTATTAATTACTTTCTGTTCGTTGGCTGGAGGTGTTGCATATACTTTCTATTTAAAAAACACCAAACAAAAAAGCAACCTATAAACAAAACTTTTACCCTTTATAATACCTTTTCTCCCTTAGTATACCTAAAATTATACTTTTTAAATCCACACCCAGTCCCTCCGTAATAATAATAACCATTAAAATAATCACTTCATTTTGAAATTCACACATTTTATTTTTAATTTTTGCCCAATTTTAACGCTCTCTAAATAAAAGGTGTAACATCTGATTTCTTTATAAATTATTATATGTTCTATAGCTCGATATGAGTGGTTTTATCTAAGAAAATTAATGTCTTACATAAAAAAAAGGGGAATAAATTACTAATTACAATAATGTTACATTTTTCACAAACGGGAGAAAAAGTCGATTTCTCAGCCGCCGAAATTGTGAGAAGTAATTATTTCTCTCCCTACGGGGGTTTCATTATTTATTTTGCAAATTTGCACATCAAGAAAAATCACGCATTTTCTCCCTTGATATGTAGGGTGTTTCAAATTCGAGGCTCACCATGGGGACCTCGCTTATTATAAGAGATAGAGGGTATGTTTAAATTTGACACTTTTGCAGAATTTTATGCTGATTAGTAATCCATTGAAGTGGGTGTTTTTTCCCAATAATTTTTTTAAAATGAAAAATATTACAAAAACATTTAAACAAATATTGAAGAGAACTGATATATTAATATGTTTTGTTTGAAAATATTTTTCATTGTTTTTTGATCAAAAAATGTATTCATTTTTCTTTCGATGATGATCACCATTTTGAGCTGACATTTTTGTCTCACACGTGATATGTATTTTTCTTTTATAAATATTAAAAATAAGTTTCTTCTGGATAAATTAAGAAAAAGGAACTATAAGATCGTCATTCTCCATAATTGCGTTAATGGCTAATCTACAGTAGTACCTCAGGCACAAGGGAGGATAGCCACTTTTTAGGTCCCTAAACCTACCCAAGAGCTACCTAAGCACAAGCTGCATATACATATAATAATAAAAATTATACAGTCTACAACTATTACGAACTGTATCAGTTGAACAGTAATTATTCTTGTATTTAATTATGTGGGCCGATCCCGGCGGCACTGCAATGCCGGGCCAACCCATGGTAGAAGTGGGGCAAGCCCCGAATTTCATCCCATTTCCAAAAATCAGTTTAATATACTGGACCCGCATGCGGGTCGTATCAGATATTAAGCTGATAAGAACAGATTTAAAACTTTTATTAGAAAAATAAGAAAAAAAATACAATATTGCACAAAATTATAAACATCAGATCAGAATATGAGATCAAGAATATGAGATCAAAATATGAGTTCAAAATATCACTATCAGGTATACACGTTGATTAGGAGTATTGCACTTATTAATTGGGTGTATTGCACTTTTAACTATTATCACTCGTACTGCCTCCTTCCAGATAGATGTTCGATGTATATATCCCTGCTCCATTTAATGGTGTCGGAGACCATCAATTTTCTCATCAGGGATGAATATTTACGGGGGATCTTCAGCTCTCGCAGGACATCTTCATTAGCGGGGTCCCAGGCTCCAAGGGCACCAATCTGGAACGGGTGGAAGGACACTGTGAACCCTTTTCCTCTCATTTCTTCTACGAGGGCTTGGTATTTAGTCCGCTTGGCATCAGCACTGGCCAGGAGCGCATTCCGTCCATTCTCGAATGGTATTGCCACGTCAATCAGCCTGATCATCTTAGCTGTGTCATCGTAGATGGTAATATCTGGCCGGAGGTTCCAGGAGCTGCCCTCTACCTTATTGTTGATTTTAACACGCCCTGATCTTGGTGGGAGGGCCTTTGCGAGACGGTCTTGGATATTATTGTGTCTCTTCTGCCAAGCTGCGGAGTGCATCTGGCAGTGGTTTAGGACATGCGGGAGGGTTTCGTTGGCCTTGCCACATCGACGGCACAGTTTGTTATTATTGCCAAACCGCTTGGTGGCGTTGAGCGGTACACAGTCCAGTCTGGCACGGTGTATGAAACGCCAGTCACAGAATCAAGTGGCAAGACCCGTTCGCATGTAGTGGTTGCTCGCCGACCACAGTGAGGTGCATTCGAAGACTTTGCCCTGGTCCTTCTTCTTACAGAGGCTAGCTGCAAGGTGGGCACGGAATGCACCTTTGAGCGTTTTTTCCGTTGCCTTCCTCCCTGACTCGGTTGGAGGTATGATTGTTTGGTTGTCTCGGCCAACACAGAGGCAAAGTTGTTCATGTATGGGTTGCCAAATCCATTTAAGCCCCAGTGTGTTCTGGGGATAGTCTTCTTGTAGCATTCCTTACTCTGGTCCACAGCGACATGATGTCACCACCATCACGGCCGAATTCGTTCTCAAGGTCGCCCGAGAGGTATTTGGCGATATCTTCCTGGGAAGGAGCTCGTGCAAGTCTTCTGCGGGTGACATCATACAGCTGGCTCCGGGCGATGTTGTTTACCGTGGTGTCTTGGGTGTGCAGCATTCTGAATCCTTGGATGACGGCTGCAAGGTCGGTCCAGGTACACAAGGGTATGGCATCTGTACCTCCTTGGTGGTTGTTGAGGTACAGTATCTCTGTGCTGGCACGCTGCGGTAGGTTTAGCCACTTTTTGAGGCACTTGCCTTGAAGCTTATCAAAGGCTTTGAGGGTTTTCTTCTGCACATGTGTCCCTCGCAGGATGAACGCCAGTTGTGGTAGGATGAAGGTATTAAGGGCATCGATCTTTTGCCACGGTGCGAGTAGGCTTTGGTCTTTTTATCCAGTTGGCACGCCAAGGTGCGTATATTCATCGCCTTCGTTGAGCACCTGCATGGCTTCCCCTTGGATATTATATGGGGTGATGTTTACCTGCCTCCTTCTTCGACAATCGAGGTCTAGTGTGGCGCATTTAGACGGTTTAAAAGTAAGGCCACATTTTTTCGCTGTCTCGCCGGCTGCCTTCAGGGCTTGTCGCATGTCCTCCTCATTTGACGTTATGATGACCAGATCATCAGCGTAGGCAAGCACATTAATCATCTGGTCGTCGATCGTAAAGCCCTTGTTGAGTGATGTAACACTACGGATGACTGGTTCAATGGCTAGGTTGAATAACACAGGGCTTAGAGGGCAGTCTTGCTTGACTCCTGCACCTACGTTGAATGGAGTGGAGTCACCGCTGTTACATCTAATTGTAGCTGTGTTGCCAGTGTATAAATCTGTCAGGAGGCTACACAGTCTATTTGGCAGTCCGATGGTTCTTAGAGTTTTTATGAGATGGCAATGCGGAACAGAGGTAAATGCATTGGCCAGGTCTAGCCAGGCTACCACAGCATGTTTTTGTTTCCTTCGGGTATGGTCGAGTACACTCTGTAGCACAAAGTTGTGTTCGTAGCACCCTTCCCCTTTTCCAAACCCTTTTTGGCATTTCGACAGGATTTCGTGTTCTTGAGCCCACTCAGATATTCTTCCTGCTAAACACGAAGCGAATAGTTTATAGATCGTGCTGCAGAGAGATATAGGTCTCCAGTTCCCTGGGTCTTCTGTGGGTCTTTTTTTGTGGATCAGAATGATCTGAGCGGTTTTCCATGAATTAGGGATGGTGTTCAGCTCGAGGACTTTGTTATACAGGGCTGCCAGTATGTAGCATCCGGGGTCTACCTTCCTAATTATGTTATATTTAACGCCATCCTTACCTGGCGCTGTATTAGCCATCTTGTTGAGGCGGCCTGTAATTTCGTCTTCTCTAATTGGGCGTTCTAGGTTGTCCGCCGGAGCAGAAGGGAGGAGGTCGTAGCAGTCGGAGGTCTCGGTATTAGATTGGCACATCTTCCCAAAATGGTTGAGTAGCGTGTCCTCCTCGATGGTGCAGTAGTTCGGTGCTCCTTGAGTAATTTGTTGGTACGCCTTCTTCTTTCTGCTCCTGTACAGCTTTTGGATTTTGGAGGCTTCGTTTCCGTCGTATCCCTCTCTTCTCACAGGTCTTGGTCGAGGGCGGGGCCGTTCGTTGTTGCTGGGTTTGGGGGGGGGGGGGTGTCCGATGATGTCCCTACGCCAGGTAAGTATGCCTCTCGGTCGTTATACCTGCGTATTTAAAACTCTGATTGATAATAACTATAGTAACTGTACATCAACGACATCTAGCTGTGCAGATGGTAATTAAATAAAAAATCAATTCAAAACGATTTACTTGATTCAATTTCAAATATAACAGTGACCTTGAAATATACAAACTTGTGTACTTTTGCTTTCAAAGTCCAATCATTAAAAACTGTAATTTAGATTTTTTATTGCACAACTACCCAACGCATTCTTCGATTTTGGTTTTAAATATTTTAAATTTTAAAACTTCAACATGTTCCAGTGAAAATATCACAAAAATTCTCACTTTTTAAAGTTTGAAGATTTTAAATTCGCAATTTTGATTTTTGAAATTGCACAACTGCCAAACGCGTTGTCAGATTTTGAGTCTCACGTCATAATGTAGAAAATTTAATACAATTTGAAAGGTGGTTAATAAATTAATTATACTCACCCAACCAGTTTTTATGCACATAGATATACGCAATTTTGCTTTGCCCATAATTTAATTAAAATTTCTTTTGGAGCTCCGACAATGCGACCGGCCACACGTGCCTTATTTACACCCGACCCTCCGGGCAAGTGCCCGGTTGCGCCTGTACGCCACCCCAAGGGCGGGAAACTATTGTGATCGTGAAGTTTTCTTTTTACAGAAATTTCCATTGTGGTGATTCCTAGATGCTATTTCAACAATTTTTGTAAAAAATGGTGATGTGGCCATCACGTTACTTTCTCCGTCTTGAAGGTATCATTTATATTTAAGATTTCATGGTTTATTTTCAATTCAAATCATGTTTTAAATGTACATACAGCGTTTTGTAGAATCGGATGAAACTGACGTTTAAGACGTCAAATTTATTAAAGATGAAAATAACAAATTATACTGTAAATTCTAATAGTCAGTTAACTTAAAAACCAAAGAGATTTCGAAAAATACTTATTCTTTATAAGTTGTTCATTTTAGCATTCTCTACAATTATTATTAAAATAAATTTGCTGTAAATATTATCGTTTCATAATTATAAACCAAAAATGACAAAAAAATAGTTTCAACCAGAAGATGTTCATTTCTTTGTTGTCTTCAAATTTTGTTTGAGGGCTTTTATAGTATTTTTCATATTTAAAAAAATATCGGAGAAAAACAAAAACACCCACTTCCGGTGTACTAAATTTTACCAAAAGCTTGTTAGTTCTTTGTATTATCAAATAAGGCTTATGTTCAAAGTTTGATATTAATTGATGTAGTAGTTTTTGAGACACAGCGCGCACAAGCAGACACATACATTAGAACAGGAATGCATATTGAAATAAATTGTATGCCTTTTTCTCGTATCGTGTAAAACAAGAAATCAAATCTTGAACAAAAAATTGGATGAAAATAGGACATGCTCTATTTCCATTATAGATCTCGTATGCGAGCATACGCATTTTGAATTTATATCGCTCGTCTGCGACATAACCTAAAAATGTGACACGTGAGTTGAGTTTACTCTGAAACCAAAAAGATTTAGAAAAAACTTATTATTTATAAGCTGTTCAATTTGGCAATATTTACAATTATTAATCATGTAAATTTGCTGTAACTATTATCGTTTCATAATTATAAACCAAAAATGAAAAAAAAATTAATAAATTTTTTTCTCCAATAAAAATGATTTTATGAAAAATATTTTCAAACAAAACATGTTCATTTCTTAGTTGTCTTCAACATTTACTTGAATGTTTTATTAAAATTTTTCATATTTAAAAAAATATTGGAAAAAAAACAAAAAACGGCTAAGGTAAACACCCACTTCCGGCGTACAAAATTTTAAGCTTTTCAGTTCTTCGAATTGTCAAATAAATCTTATGTTCAAAGTTTCATGTTAATTGTTCTATTAGTGTTTGAGATACAGCGCGCACAGACACAGACACAATTTTCTTTTTCCAGAAATTGTTGAAATGGCATCTAGGGACCACAAAAGGGATATTTCCGTCAAAAAAAAAAATCACGATCACAATACTTTCTCGTTCCTTGTGACGGAGAAACTAAAAATAAATTGTGTCTGTGTGTGTTGTATGTGTTTGGCTGTGCACGCTGAATATCAAAAACTAATATAGCTGTTGACATGAAACTTTGAACATAAGCCTTATTTGACAATCCGCAGAACTGAAAAGCTTTCGCTAAAACTTCGTACATCGGAAGTGGGTTTTTACCTTAACCGTTTTCCAATCATTTTTTCCATTAAAAATGACGATGTGGCCATCATGTTACTTTCTCCGACTTGATGGTATCATTTATATGGTTTATTTTCAATTTAAATCATATTTTAAATGTACATCATGAGTTTTGTAGACTCGGATGAAACTGACGTTTAAAACGTCAAAATTATGGAAGATGGAAAAATTATACTTCAAATTCAAAAACTTAGTTTACTCAAAAACTAAAACGGAAACGTTACGGAAGTTACGGAAACCACATGTCTGCGCATAATAACAAAAATTAGAAACCCGCATAATCCTTTGCATAACCCGCCCAATGAATTGCTTTACGAAGAAACAGGTGTTCAACCTTTCAACGAAAGATTGCTGAAATTGTCCACGAAGCTCGCCAATAATATGGAAATCGATAATCTTGCAAAAATAATAACTCCCAGCAATAACCGGCCTAGGAAATTCAAATTTCCAGAACACACACCTTTTAAATATTTACAAATGCTAAAGATTGATTGATATTTATAATTGATGCGTTTCTTTTTTTTGTTCTACTAACACGTCAAATAATTAAAATTAAGCAGTAGTACTAACACCAAATGTATCACAAATTAAAAATTGTAAGATGTTCAGAATGTACGGTTAAACGGGCTGAAAGACTTTAGTCAATTGCCCTTTAAAACCCTGTATAAAACCAGGTTTTAATAAAGGTTTAGTAATTAACTGTAGTTCCAATGACAACTTGACTCAATTCTACAACACGAATATTCATCCTAATGTGAACAATATGTTAGTATTTAAACTAGTAACATATGCAAAATTATATCTCAATTGAAATCAAATGCTGAAGGCTCTGATGGTATAACTATTTCAATGATCAGACTCTGTTGTCCTTATATTATCCCATATATTACACATATTGTTAATTGCTACCTGGAACAATCAATATTTCCAGATATATGGAAACTAAGTACTATAACACCCATTCCAAAAATAGAATGTCCAGAAAGCTTCAAAGACCTCAGGCCTATTTGTATTCTACCAACTATCTTTAAAATATTAGAACGTGTCTTAAAAGATCAGATAGTAGAATATCTCGAGGAGAATATCGACTTCTGCCTCCTACACAGTCGGCTTTTAGACCCAAGTACAGTTGCACCACAACTTTGTTAAATATTACTGATGACATTATTTTTGCAACTGACTAAGGATATGTAACTTCTATGATATTACTTGATTATAGTAAAGCTTTCGACACCATAAACCATGATATCTTGCTGTCCAAGCTCCATTACATGGGATTCCAAACTGAAACTATATCTCTAATTGCAAGTTTTCTTAAAGGAAGAACCCATATGGTACGAATTGATAATATAACATCAAATATAGTTAACGTCGGTGCTGGTGTTCCTCACGGCTCTATTTTAGGTCCAATTTTATTTTGTAAATATACCTCCTTTTTAACCGATGTACTAGAACACTGTTCGGCTAATCTGTACGCGGACGACACACAGTTGTTATATTCAAATTAAAATTCAAGATATTGACACAGCCTGTAGTAATATCAATTCCGATATATCTAAACTTGTGGAGACATTACGTTCTCATTTTTTTATTAATAAATGGATCAAAATCCTCGGTCATGCTGTTTGGATCGCAACATCTATCGGTGCTGCCAAAACGCAATTACAAATAAAAATAGATGATGAAATCCTGCCAGTCGTTGATTCTGCACATAATTTAGGCCTTATTATTGATAATAAACTACGTCTTAAATTGCATATTAACAAATGTATTTCTCGGGCTTACATCAATCTAAAAATGATATATTCTAATAGGGGAATATTAACGTTTGAAACCAAATGGCTTCTATGTGAAACCTTAGTATTAAGTCATTTTAACTTCGCTGATGTGGTGTATAATGCCTGTGTTGATTGCGTTACTAAAAACCGAATACAAAAGAAACAAAACTCTTGCATTAGATTAATTTTTGGTATACGAAAATATGACCACATTTCTGGAAAGCTTAACCAGTTAAACTGGCTAAACATGTATGATCGCCGAGTTTTGCATTGTTGTGTTCTCTATAATAAAATTGTTCAATCGCGCAGTCCTCCTTATCTTTACAATAGGATCGATCACATTTCGTTCAGATGTTCATAATATTAATGTGAGGTTTCGCCGCCAAATCATCAAACCTCATTTTTTGAAAGGTCAAGGATATAACAAAGTTCCCTCACACTTAAAAACACTTTCCGTTATAGGGTTTTAGGGTTTAAAGTTGCTATGTCTAGGATTCTGTTAAGGCATGAGTTTTGAAGTTTCTACTGTTATTTTCCAAGCTTAATGTTTTATGTTTTCCTTTCCTATGTATTTTACTTATATGTATATGTTTCATATATAAATTTTGAATATATTTTCTTTTTCATGTTATTTTTAATTATTACTCTGCACTATTTAATGTATTTATGTATTTTCAATAACAGGTTAAGTGGAAGAGCAGTAATGGTTGTTTATAACCAACTGAACTTCGCCTGTTCTCACAAAAAACATTTTCTTGTACTATTGACTTTTTTTTCTTTAATAAAGATAGTTTATTATTATTATTATTATATTAAAAAAACAAACAAAAAACAGTCAAGGTAAACACCCACTTCCGGTGTACGAAATTTTACCAAAAGCTTTTCAGTTCGTCGGATTATCAAATAAGGTTTATGTTCAAAGTTTCATGTCAATTGCTCTATTAGTTTTTGAGATACAGCGCGCACAGACCCACAGACCCACAGACACAGGACACACAGACACACACACAGACACATTTTTTTTTTCAAAAATTGTTGAAATGGCATCTAGGGACCCCTAAACGGATATTTCCGTAAAAAAAAATTGAGAACATTTTCACGATCACAATGCTTTCTCGTACTTCGTAAGGGAGTGAATAAAAAATATAGCAAAAACGGTAAAATAGATACTAAAGATAACAAAAAAAAAACGATTTTTTTTTGATTAAAAATATTTTCCATAAAATGATAAAAAAACATTTTGTCATTTTTGGTTTATAATTATGAAATGATAATGGTTACATCAAATTTTTATGATCAATAATTGTATAGGACACTATAAAGAGTATGTTTTTTTTCCAAAATCTCATTAGGTTATGAGTAGACTAAGTAATTTGACATTTTCATCTTTCAAAATTTGAAACGTCAATATCATTCGATCCCGCAAAACGCTTGATGTACTACATATATAATATAAACTGTAAATAAACGATGAAACTAACATCAAATCGGAGAAAGTTGTGTGATGGCCACATCACCATTTTTTTATTTATGAATAAGAATACCCCCTTAATGAATAAAAAATAGTTTTTCTACTTTGGTTCAATAATCGACCATTTATTATATCAAAAATAGTTTAATAATAAGATTTTTATTTTACAGTTCTTGCTCATTATTAAACTGCTTGTGGTAAAATTTTAGTTGTCGTGATTGGCAGTACTTAAACGTGACATATGTCGACATCAAAATGTAAAATTTCCGTAAATTCATAGGATAATTGGAACCCTCCAATGCGTTACATACTGAAAATGTTCGATGATTCATATTGGGGAGTTCGCCACCAGTACCACTAAGGTTAAAGAAAACGGAGGCGTAATATTGTTCACTTTTTACCGGCGTGAAAAACGTAGGAACTGGGTGACAGAATGGCCGGACGCATGAATTCATACCGCACTCGGCGATATTTTAGGCAACACAACATACACAGAGGAAAAGTTGTAATTTATTATATTATTACTTTATCACGGAAGAAACAGCGTAGTACAGTGTATGTTTCATTCGCGCCGTACAAGAGCCTCTTATGCCGATGTATTAATTCGGTATGGATTTTTAATTAACGTCGATCGATGCCTTAGACGAGGAACTAGAAACAAATGTAAACATAACCGTACATTTCTATAAACATTTAGGCAAGTTCGTTGCATTATTCTATAAGTTTAAATTGGTTACAACTTACTTGGAAATAGTTTGTTTATCGCACCCCTAGTAACTTCCCTTATTTCTGGAGGTGTGTAACTAATATTTTTGATTTAATATGTTTTAAAATTAACTATTGAAATCGCCGTAGAAATACTTATGTCAAATAATAAATTCATTCAAAACTAACAAAAAAATCAGTGCTGCCACATGTTGCAGATAAAACTCACTGCGTTTAAGTATATATTTTACTTTAGAAATAAATTCTTAACTGAAATTTAAGTAGAAAAAATAGTATATTATACTTGTTTAATAAGACGCATTGTGGGGCACTCGCTGCGCGAGTCGTGCACCAACCCCACTCGTGCCACAATATACCCTCTTATTAAACTTGTATAATAATGTATTATTGCAGTTGCATATTTTCTTCTATTTAATGGTCTTTCGAGGTTTAACAAAGCACCTCACATCTATTTTGCATTGGGATGGCCGACTTGAAATTAATTAAGGAATTGTTCTACCTGAAGCATGTCACTGTTTTCACGTGCTAAAATGGGTAGTCGCAAAATGAAATTTTTCTAGTGTTTGGTGCATTAACTTTTATATAATAATAGTTCTTGTCTCATGACTAGAACTATAACAGTGATTTATTTATATTTGGAAATAATAGAAAACAATAATTTCAATAATACACGATCAAATAAATCTTTTACCAAATTAATACCGTTTACAATATATTTTGTGATTAAGTACGATTCAATATGTAATTAATTATAATATAATAACGAAACTTACCAACTAAATTTTGCAGTAGAACTTAAATTAGAAGTCCAATAGACGATGAGTATCATTCTGAAAATAATAGAAATCATAAAATAAATAATCCATGATTATTATGTTTTGTTTTTAACACCAAGGCCCACTTGCACCATTTTTTCATTAAGTCTAACTTTGTAAAGTAGGACTTATATTTTAAGTCATGCTTAAAGGGAAGCGTCATGCACCATAGGAATTAATACAATTGCTTTAGCAAGCAAGCTCAAAGTGTTGCAACATCGCAAAATCTTGTGATTTTCACTTTTTAACGTTGGCAACATAGGTGTCCTCCCATGTCCTTTTCTCAGCTGATTTTGACATAAAGTGCATGCGAGTCTTCTTACGCGAACAGCGTTACTGTACGAACAGGGAAATGGTGAAACTCGCCATAATTATTTCAATGCGTAATTAAAGGCAAATGCGCGCGTAAAGAAATCTCGGCACGTAAAAAAGAGAGGTTATGTCATTATTAGCCAGTATTTTGAAAGTCATGCCAAGTAAATTCAACACAGTTTATTTGTGGACACGAATACACCGAAAGAACGACAATTCGTCTAAAACATGATAATGATCAGCTCTGTTCCAAACTAGTTACCTGGGATAACAGAAATTAATAATATCTATGAAGTCTAAATCGTCTTCAAAAATATCGTCCACTGCAAAGTTTAATTCTTCAAGTACTATTTTAAATATATGTACTTGGAGTCTTGTTATTAAAAATAATTTATTGTGCATAAATATCTGTCACAAGGGACCACTGACGGAACGAGTTAAAGGTTATGTATGCAGACTTAAATTCTAAGCGGTCCATTACGACGACTTATTTAAAGTCTTGCTTAAGCTGTACTTAAAGTATGGTGGAAGCAAAATACTCGCTTAAATGTTGCTCAAATTTTAAGAATGCTTTAAGCATAGCTTAATTACAATGGTGCAAGTGGCAGTAAATCTGTATATTTCGTACTACGAGGGTAGATGTAATCTGTCTAGCTATGAAAATGTCAAGTGATAATCGTCATTTTTTGCTGTCAAATTACTGAGACATTTGTTGATTTACGTTTCATAGAAATCATTGCAATTTCTGCAGAGGTAGCAGAGGGTAAATGTAAAAAAATAGTAAAGTGAAGCTCGAACGTAGACGCTTTAAAAAATTCTTAACAGAAAAGGGAAATGGACGAATTCTAGAGATGAAATAAGTATTACTTATCTTCAAAAGTAATTTATTTCCCTCATTTTTAAATACATTCTTGCTTCATTTTTCATCATGTCATGTTTTAATGTTGGAATCTGTTTCAGTAGTGCGCTTCCTTCGTTTATTTTGGAAACATCCTGCAAGGCACACACTAGCACACTTTTTTGATCTATTGAATGGCAATCATTTGAGGAAAGCAAAACCTCCGAGAAAAATAATAATTAGGTTCTTATTTCAACAAACTTATGAAGTAGTTAAAAATTATTGTATTCTTAAAAATCAAAATAGCTGGTTCACGTATTCCGTATTCCATATTCCGTATTCAACAGTATAACATCTATTTATATTAACCAGGGCATAATAAAGACGAGCTGAGCGAAGCGAACGATATCAACACATTAGGAGAGTCAATATAGTATATTGTGCACCAAGGGCTGCTAAAGCGTTTCTGCTGCTTGTATTTTTTCCGACTGCCGACAATATTGCGAAATAAATAAAATGTGAAGCACCAATTTTTATTTTTTATTAAATATCTATTACAATAAACGGGCACGTTTCTGTTTATTTTCGTATTCAATACTGACTCCCATCGACAAACATGTTGTTGATTCAACATTGAATAAGAATATAAATTTGATACCGGAACTTGTATTTCCAAGTAGTAAAACCAAGGTGATGAGTGATGAATTTGAACTCTTAGAAATGAGTCGTGAGTAAAGTGGCTGAAAAAGAGTCATTTCGCCCATCTCTACTTTGTACCGCTTTACATATGAACAGCTAACTGCAGAAAGGCATCAAGTCCAATTTGGCTAACTTTACAGGAGAGAAAAAAACCTAGTAAACCCATATTATTTTGTAAAAATTTATTTAAATGAAGAAAAACATTGTTTTACGACATTATTTTATGAACAAACATACAATTTTGAGAAAATTAATTTAAAAAAAGAAAAACATTGTTTTACTACATTATTTCAGTTTTCATCTTCTGTAGATGCTGTTGTCGTTGGCCATGACAAAATCAGATTCCAAAAGTTCAAGTTTTCTTCTGGTATGTATACCTTCGTTTTCTTGAGAGCTTCCATTTTTTTTTATGTTAATTGTAAGTACCTATACATCTATGAATAGGCTTTTTTGTAGGAGCCCGGATCGACTCTTCTGCGATCCTTAGTCTGAAAGAATCCATTGCCAAGCTGGCGATGTTCATGTTACACTGCACTTGCTTCTCGGATGAAAAAGTCAATTCTCTGTATTTTGATATGGAAAAAGTCCTTTTTTGTTTTTTTGAATATTTCTACCATAAGAATCATCACTTAAGCAGGTCTTTTTATAAAACTTGGGCCACCATTCATTGAAGTCAATAAAATCATCGATATTCATTTTGATTACAGAAAATTTACCGGAAATTTTTGAGGAATTCATTATAAGCGCTTCAACTTCATCTGGACTAATTGCCTTTCTACGGTAAACACAATATTTTTTATTTTTTTAATTTATTTATATACGGTAACACCATTTTTACAAACTGTACACATAAATCCATATGCAAGAAGAAGATAGAGAGAAAAAAAAGAGAATTACAAAATATATGTAAACAGAATTAATTAACTAAATTACAATACTATTACTAATTACGCGTGAATACAGAAACGCGCTGCATTGACATGTTTAAAAAATAATAATAATAATTTATTTTGAAATAAAATAATAAAATAATAAAGTAACAATATAATTTATATTAGGTGGTTCATATTAAGGAACCTCAGATGATACTTAAATTTATTAAAAGAATCACCGAACATATTAAAATCATCCCGAGAATTCAGCACATTTGCATAACTCATAACCCTTTGTAGGGGACTATGAAAGCTGTAGTTGTTGGATATTGGTTTTAATCTAAACATCGGTTTGGCTCTTAAAAAACGGTCCGTTACGGGAAAGAGGAAATCAACTGTTTCGATTAAATCAGATGAAATCATTCCAGAGACAATTTTAAATAGTAAGCACAAGTCTGACTTAATTCAGCGGATATCAAGCCTCTCAGTATTAAGAAAACAACACACAGCCTCATAATCCCTAAAGGACAAATTCAATTTATAAGACGCAAATGATATAAATTTCCTCGAACACGTTCAATCTGTTCCGTGTAACGTTTATAATAAGGAGACCATATGATTGAAGCATATTCGACATTAGACCTAACAAGACTATAATATAAAATTTTTAACGTGCTAAAACGAAATAATTTGCAATGCCTTAATATAAAACCCATTAATTTGAGAGCTTTCTTTGTAATATAATCAATATGTTCTCTAAATAATAGTTTGGTGTCAAAATGAACCCCCAAGTCTCGTATGCAATTTACTCGTCCCAGATCTATATTGGCGACACTATAATTAAATTCAATTATATATGAGCGTCTGTTAAAGGTAATAACCTTACATTTCTCGATGTTCAAATATAATTCATTATAAGTACACCAGTCATGTAAGTTATCCAGATCGGATTGAAGTTCGTAGCAATGAGCAATATCGGCGACAGGATAATATAATTTAAGATCGTCCGCAAATAGCAAGCGTCTTGCATAATTAAAACAATCACAAATGTCATTAACAAATAACAAAAATAAAATTGGCCCAATATACGAGCCTTGCGGCACCCCAGATGATACTTTAATAGCTGATGATATATGATTATTAATTTTAACTAACTGAATGCGACTTGACAAAAAGCTGCAAATCCAGTTCACAATTTGTATAGGAAATTCATACGAAATGAGTTTGTTGATTAAAACAGAATGCTGAACCCTGTCAAATGCCTTTGAGAAGTCAGTATATACAGTATCTACCTGCAACTGATCCCCAAAGGCATTTTTGGGATAGCAGATTGAAGAGCAACACCGCGATAGTTAACGATGTTTTTACGATCGCCACTTTTAAAAATTGGGCTTATGTAACTCGTCTTCCAAACATCGGGGTAAGTCGCTTCCTGAAGGGACGTTTCAAATAAAATATGTATTGGAATCGATAAAGAACATACACAGTTAGCCAGAAAATGACCCGGTATTCCATCAGGACCGCAGCCAAAGTTATCACGCATTAAGACTAACTCATTAAAAACTTCCTCAGCCGAAACATGAAGGTTATTACCATTAACAGTTTTTGTGGTTTTAAAGTTTCTTACATCATTTACGTAATGTGCGTCACTAGAAATATATGACAAAGAAAACCAATCAGCGAATGCGTTTGCAATATCAGCACCCTCCGTAATAATCCTGTCCTTGTATGACATCGATGAAGGCACACCAGACGTATTCCTGACATCGTTTATAAATTTCCAAACTTCCGAAGGGTTTCTGTGGATATTGTTCTGGATACGGTCACAGTACGAATCATATAGCTGTTTGCTTAACAATGAGCAGCGTTCCCGAAGGCTGCTAAATTCTTCATAGTCAGATAATCTCTCGGTAGTTTTTTATTTAGCATGAGCTATTTTCTTTTCTTTGGTAAGTGTGATTAAAGTTTTATTAAAACATTTTGGATATTTGGAGGATTTTCTTAATTTTAATGGAATAAACATTGCAATTGCATTATTGAGGATGTCATAAAAATTACTCACTTTTAAATTAATATCACTATTATTAAATACCTCCTTCCAATCAATACTATATAAAAAGTTATTAATGTCTGCGTAATTACAATTATTAAAATCATACCAAACTTCGCTAAAATGTAAGTTAGGTTCGAAAGAATTTACGCACCACGACAGTTCATATCCGTATGAATCGAGTTAACGCATAAATTATCAATAGCTATACACATAGAAATATTGTGAATAGTAGAAAAACAAAGGTCTAAATAGCGGCCTCTATTGTTTGGACAAGTGTTGATCTGGAACATATTTAAAAAACTAAATGTTTCTACAATTACATTTGCTGATAAATTATTACCAATGTAAGCATCAACGCCAAAATCATCATTTGTCCAATCAATGTTTGGTAGATTGTAATCCCCACAAATTAGAAGTTCTGAATCACTATGAGTATTAGCTAACACTTCCACTGTTTCAGCATGATTTATATATTTATCAGAACTTGAATTGGGAGGGACATACACTCCACCGATAATTATTTCAGTAGGACCAATTTTAGCTGATACAAAAAGCTGTTCTACTGGACTCTTTTCCAATGATATTTCATGTGATATTATTGAATTGCGGACGGCAATTAAGACGCCACCGCCCCGATTTTTGGTACTTGTTAGTGAGGTACGATCAGACCGAAAAATGACAAAATTATTTAACTGTAACTCACTATTCAGAAAATCCGCAGTTAGCCATGTTTCAACTAAAATAATAACATCATAATTACATAAGTTAATTGCGTGCATAATTTCTTTTAATTTGGTACGAATTCCGCCGGCGTTCTGGAAGTATATTTTTAGTTTTTTGTGGTAACTTGTTTGTTATTTTGAAAAACATTTACATTATTATCTCTGATATCATTATGACGGTTTATTATTATTTGAGGATTATTATTAACATATTTAATCACTAAATTATCCTCCCCATTAGCCTGATATAAAGACTTTATGCGCTCTCGTTGCATAATAGTTAAATCAGCTTTAATTTTAATTTCCGTTTTATTAATAGTTTTGCTTGCCGTCTTCAGAATATGTTCTACAGACGAGGGATCCCCAAAAATCAATTTCATAGGACGTGGCTTATCGTTTTTGCGGCCAAGGCGGATAATTTTTTCCGGAGTATTAATATTAGGAAATGCTCAAAAAAGATCAGCTGTAGCAGCAATATCATGATTAATACGTGCATTTGTATCGGTAGAAGACGATTCTTTGACATTATAAATTAATAAATTATTTGATCTTCTATTTCTGTCTAAAATTTCGTTGATAACACTATCACTAGAGATGCAACTAGATGACAGATTTTCAATTTTACCACTGTTGTTCGAAATAATGTTTTTATTAATTAATTCTTCGAGTTCGTGAAATTTAATTAGCAAAGTTTGCACTGCGCTGTTTATTCTAGCGTTCTCTTGCTTTAAATTGTGCATATCATTAATTAACATTTTTAGTTCAATATTTTCAGTCGCTAATTGATCACATGTAGATGATACACTAGTAACAGATTGTTTAAGATCTTTGATAATTAAAACAAGGCGTTGTCATGCCAATAACACCGCGTGGACATGTTTCCTTTTTGCAGTAAACGTTGAGTCTTGCACCTAGCAACAACTTAAAGAAAAAAAGAAAAATCATTCAACTTGGACATGATGCCTTTCTGCAGTTAGCGATTCATATGTACGAACGTAATCTGTCACTTTAGTGTGCGGCATGGCGCCGAATGTTAAGCTTTATAAAGGTGTGGGGGTAATACGTAATACCAAATCGTCATTTACCGCGGCCTTGAAGGATAACTTACCGTTAAATTAAGAGTTTTGGTTACGAAATAGGGCTGAGTTTAATGATATTTATTTTGGCAGCCCTCCTTTGGAAAATTTATGAAACATTTCGGACGCCCTCGGGCCTCTAAACCTAGTTAGCCGATAAATGAGCTTTCAGAATTGATCAGCGGAAAAGCCTTAAAATGCACTTATTGCATACAATAATCCATGTGCGGTAGTATGAAGAGTTTTATTTTCTTAAAATTAAAAATAAATTAGCAACAAACTTACTTATTGCGAAAAGAATTTAATAAATTCAATAAAACGAAATATAACCTGAATATATGAATATTCAACCTGTTCGTAACTCTGTAAGCAAAATTAAGTCTTACTAAGACTATAAACAAATAACTTATTGAAACAACTACTTCCCTGGCTAGTGCCACGCCGGATATTGAATGATACAAAAGAAATGTGCATGTTATTACTAGTACTATGTACTTAGCGAAATAACATTGGTTTAAGATCGTTTATTTCTACGTACAGGACTAACTTGAAAATTAAACTAAATTGAATTTGAAAACTTTAAACTATAAAACTGAACCCTAAAATATGTAAAAATTAAGTAAATAGCCATCTGCAGACGCGTTTCCAGATTTATCTCTCATCAATGCAGCTTCGCATTTAAATTGAATGTTAAAGAATAAAATACACTTACGTGAAGGTGACCGTCAACCTGAAGGAGTCGTAAACAAATGAGGAGATTATGGAAGGGGTTTGAACGAGTTTTATACCTGAGTTTTAGGTGATTAGTGAAAGTACAGATGTGAAGAAATAAATGATCTTGTTTTCAGTTGGAAAACCGAACACACGATTTAAATAATAAATAAATTAGAAACAACTTACTTGTTGTGTTGTATAATATATTCTTATTTTTCTACAGTTAAAATTTATTCTAACCTCAAATTAAACGCATTTTTAAACCAAAATACGTAAAGTTCAAATTAAATTGCAAGTTGCTTGCCGACCAATTACAATGGTTTTCACGAAAGATTGTTTCTAACAATCAACATGGATTTATGGCATCCCGTTCCACTATCTCAAATCTGCCAGAATATAAACAGTTTCTATTAAATGCCTTAGAAACACGTAGTCAAGTTGACAGAATCTACATTGACTTTTCCAAGGCATTTAATAAAATTGATTGTCATATATTGTTAGACAAATTAAGAATTTATGGACTGAATAGCAGTACCTTAAATTGGATATCCTCATTTTTATCTAATCGCATGCAATATTATATTTCAAATCCAATAAATGCCACAAGGATCACATTGTGGACCTGTTTTGTTCATAATGTTCATTAACGACATACAAGATAGTATTCAAAACTGACAGTAATTGTTGTAAGTGGATGACCTGAAAATGTTCATACCTATAATGATTGTGATTGTGAATGATTGTGATAGTATCAAGGAGGATCCGATTCGTCTGAACGAATGGTGTATTAGTAACAAACTATAATTAAACGTAAACAAATGCTATTCCATGACAACATCTAAATGTAGAGATATTGTTAATTATACCCATACCATCGGTTGTTCTAACCTTTTGAGAGTTGATACGATGAAAGATTTCGGTGTTACCTTCGACTCAAAACTTTCATTCAGTTCCCATATTCTAAATATAGGTAGCAAAGCATTACAAATATGGAGCTATGTATCGCAAATCAGTAAAAATTTAGATGTCTCATGTACATAAACTCTATACTGTTCACTGGTGCGAAGTAATTTGGAATATGCTTCGGCTGTATGGAAACCATTTACTGCAGTCAACATCAGTGCCGTACTTATGCATAGTCGCAGTAGGCGCTAGTTGGAGGCCTCGCCAAAAGAAGGGCCTCACAGGCCCTCGTAAACAAAAATCGCTTTTTGAAATTAATTGTTGTTTTTATTTTAAACAAGTGAACATTTCAGCGGATGATTGCGGCAAGGACGAAAAGGTAATTTTTAAGCTGTTTAGACTACCTTAGCTAGTTTGATCCATTTATAAAGAACCAGCAGCGGCTCGTGGATCTTCGTAGAGGAGACTAAAACAGAGATGCCGTTCGTGCTGCACCACTTACCGCTGTAGCAGTATGATTTCGTATTCTAGTTTGCAATCCAGAATATTTACCAGACATATTGGGTGCGTTATCCCCTACAATTTTCAATATCCAAAGTTAATTTTGTTAATTCATTAAAAATGATATATTCTAAATGTTCTGCATCATATTGATCTATTTGCAGGAAACCAAAAACATTTCCTTCAATTAATTATTTTTCTTTGCGAAAAATTTATAAATATATTTTTTCGTTTAAAATCTTTACAGTTGGTAGAGGGTCCTTTCAGCTTTCATTTGTAATTTTTCAGGGTGTGGTTTCACCCTGTTTTTAATAGAAAATAACGCTAAAGTACTATAATTAGTTCAAAAAGACCCCCCTACAATATCGGCATATTTTTCTATTTGGTGCTCTATTAACGAGGTATAATTTTTCAAAATGTGACCAAAATGCTTCACCAGTTTTATTGCGAATTTTTTTCTTCTGAAACGTAGTAGTTGAATTTCTTACGATTCATAAAAGGTATACCCAGCTTTCATTTGTATTTTTTTCAAAAATTTTGGAGCTTCCCTACGGTCATAGGACGTGTCATTTTGCACTTTTTGAAAGATCTTTTTCGCGGTGCGGTTTCACCCTCTGTTTTAAGTAGGAATTAAAGTAAAAGTACTTTAATCTGTTAAGAAAGAACCTCCTACAACACTACTATCAGTAGATTTACGATATCGTGTTTCATTAATGAGATATGATTTTTCAAAATTTGACCAAAATAATTATACCTATTTTGATGTTTCTTTCAAGGATGTATTTTTTTTGCTTCTCAATTGTAATAGTTGAAATACGCTTAATAAAGGGTATGACTTGCTTTTATTTGTAATTTTTTCAAAATTTTTGGAACCCCCCTACGGTATTAGGGCTCGTTATTTGGTACCAGTTGTAAGACATTTCTCGGGGTGCGGTTTCACCCTCTGTTTTAAGTAGAAATTAACGCAAAAGTCATCTAATCTGTTCACAAGAAACCCCTCTTCCAGTTTTCTAGGAGTACATTTTTTAATTTGGCGGCGAGTTTTCGAGGAGGAAAAGTGAAATATGCATGTAGTATGCATGATGTAAATTGTATTTATTTATTCTTTTATTAAAAATGTCATGGTGGCATATACAGCGTGTCTCAGACATGACTTCCCAGGCCTATAACTTTCTTATTTTTAAAGATAAATATAGAAAACCATATGTATTTTTAAATGGGAGCAAATTCTCTTTAAAATTATAAGAATAAAATTTTCAAAAATTTCTGCTCATATTTCGACAGTGATGTTCAACTTGTTTTTCAAATGGCACTGGACTTGTTTTTTCCATATTATAATAGTATTTTTTATTCTCTTTATAATCATGTAAATCAATATGGTTATTACATTAGAAAAAAATTGAGAAAAATGAGATTAAAGGTTGATTTTTAAATTGATTTTTTTTAGTTGGATTTGAAATATTTGATTTACAGAATGACATATGTGACAATTGTTCTTTTCAAAACTTGTTGCACCTTGTCTAAAGTTATAAGAAAAATGAATTACAGAAACTCTCATAAACTTGACATGATCCTTCTTTAGGGTTTGTGCAAGAAGAATGCAAGAAAAGCTGCAAGGTTGTATGCACAAAGATATCCCGAAAGACCACATCCGGATCATAAAACAATTATTAATTTGGCGAAGAATCTTTCTGCGCATGGCTCATTCAAAAAGAACAAGAAAGTTCCAGATGTAATAAAACGAACCGCTACCGAAGCAGTTCTGGGGTACGTTCAATTATACCCTAATACCTCGCTCAGGACTGTTGCATCTCAATGTGACATATCAAAATATTCGGTGAGTAGGATACTAAAGAGGAATTTATACCGGATTAACGTTTGGTGTAGCATAATAGGAGGAAATTTTATAGGGCCATATTTCTACGAAAGTACTTTGACAGCTAATCGTTACTTATCATTTCTTCAAAATGCTTTTCCACGACTCTTAGAAAACGTACCAGTTAATACAAGAATAAATATGATATTACAACAAGATGGTGCTCCAGCTCACAATAGCCTAATAGTTCGAGATCACTTAAATAATGTTTTTGGAGATCGCTGGTTCGGAACATATGGATCAGTGCGCTGCCGCTGGCCAGCCCGCTCACCTGATTACACCGTTAGACTATTTCCTGTGGGGGTATTTAAAAGCTCGTGTCTTTTCATTAGAATTTGATAGTGTGGATGAATTGAAAGCAAATATTACAAGGGTCTGTCGAAATATTCCGCAAGAAGTATTATCTGCTATAGCAGAGCGTTAATGCAAAGACTTGAATGTTGCGCGACTGAAAATGGTGGAAATTTGGAACCATTTTTGTAATCTTTTAAAGTTATTAATATGTTAAAGTTAAATTAAAAATATAATTTAATAAATACTGATTATTTACTATTCAATTGATTTCTTGTTGTAATTTTAAACAAGGTGCAATAAAATAATGATATTGAACAACTGTAATGACAATCTGTGAGTCAAATATTTCCATGGCCAACTAGAAAAAAATGAACTTAAAAATCAACCTTTAATCTCATTTTTTTTTCTAATGTAACAATCATATCACTGTCAAAATATGAGCAGAAATTTTTGAAAATTTTATTCTTATAATTTGAAAGAGAATTTGCTCCCATTTAAAAATATATATGATTTTCTATATTTATCTTTAAAAATAAGAAAGTTATAGGCCTGGGGAGTCAGGTCTGAGACACCCTGTATAGTTTCATTTGAAAAAATAGTTATTCATTGTTTTGCGTATGTTGACACCCTGTATAGTAGCGTGAACTAAAAAGAACCAAAGCCGATGTAT
The DNA here is from genome assembly GCA_910593695.2 of Ocypus olens. NCBI lineage: Eukaryota > Metazoa > Arthropoda > Insecta > Coleoptera > Staphylinidae > Ocypus > Ocypus olens. The sequence goes on from OU343058.1 coordinate 35,544,282, forward strand.
ATTATTCTTTATGATGTGGAAAATTCTCCAGTTGAAAATTACGCTATCTTTGCTAGGAACGCTTCTGCAATTTTTTCACTGTGTACACGTTTTTTCCACAAATTTCGCCATAATTAACCAATCGTCTATAATTGACCCATAGTATCTTATACTACTACTATTTTTATCAGCTTCTTAAGATAAAGTATAAAACGTGGGGTGTTCCATTTAAAAAAAAACATAACTTTGTTCTGTTATTTATACTGGGACACCCTATACAAAAACATACATATTTTTAAAATATGAAGAATGGGTGTGGGTACCAGTTCATGAAAAAAAGAAGTCGATATCTCAAATAGCAATAAGTTATGGGGCTTTTACAGATCTCTGGGTCACCCGGTATATACATGTATATCCAATAAAAAAAAATAAAGAACCTAATTTAACAGTAAATTATAAGAGCAACATTGAGCTAATTAACGAACTATGAGTAATTGACGCATTATGAAATAATAGTACTGTTATGCCCCAAACAATTAACAATAAGTGTTTAGCATAAAATGAACATAATAAATGATGATATAATAAAGTTATAAAACGAACGTTTCCAAAAATAATAATAATAATGTATATAACATAAAACGTTTTTTTTTTAATTTACTTCGCTTTCAAGAACTAATTATTGTGTAAGACGTCTTGGGTAGCGCGGAAGGATCCTTGGAAATGTTGAGGTTAACAACCTTCCCTTTTAGTCTTGTGTGAGTGAAGAATGTGAACATAAAAATGTCACAAGTATACGAATGTAACACGAACAAGTGAAAATATTAATGTGGAACGAGTTTGTTGTGTCGACTGAAAATTGCCTTTCATAAAAACTCAGCGTAGTGTGGCATAACGAAACATTCTTATTTGCCTATAATTCTATTCTATAATTTGTATTTCCGCATTTCCTGTTTAAAAAATAGTTTGCCTAAAGCGGTGTTGAGTAACAATGCAAGAATATAAATTTTAGTAGTTGTAATAATTTTATTCGATAAGCTCGTCCTATTGGTAATTAACCACAAAGTCTTTGTCATAATGGCATATTCAATTAGTCTAAATTAACAAATATTTATACACAAATTATATTCGAATAAGGATAAAACGCTAACAATGCGATCTGTAAAAGCCCCATAACTTATTCGCTATTTGAGATATCGACTTCTAGTTTTCTTGAACTGGTACCCACACTTATTCTGCATATTTTAAAAATATATATGTTTTTGTACAGGGTGTCCTAGTATACATTACAGAACAAAGTTATGTTTTTTTTAATGGAACACCCTATATTTTATACTTTATTTTCAACCCTCTTGAGAAGCTGATAAAAATAGTATCAGATACCAAGGGTCTATAATGGACGGTTGGTAAGTTATCGGCAAATTTGTCACAAAAACAAGGACACATTGAAAAAATTGCAGAAGCGATCCTAGCAAAGCTAGAGTCATTTTTTATACACTAAAGAATTTTTCACATCATGAAGAATAATACAAATCGGCTTTGGTTCTTTTTTGTTCATACTGCTATACAGGGTGTCAACATACGCAAAACAATGGATAACTATTTTTTTTTCAAATGGAACACCCTATATATCTTGCCACCAATGCATGGCATTTTTGATAAGCTTTCCAATGATGTACAATTTGTATAATGAATTATTAAGGATTTCTGAGATTTATCCATAACAACATTTTTCTTTTGTCACCTCCTGCTTATTTTTAGATTTTCAGCCAAAACTATCAATTTTCTGAAAAAGTAATAGGAGACCAAAGTTGCAGAGCGGAAAATTTTCGATCGATATCGGTCTTTCGACTCCCGCCAGAGTGCGCAAAATCTTGACCGTATATGCATTTTAGCGTTTTTTTCAAATTGTTTATTAATTAATTGCACTATACTTTATTTTCTATGCCCTCTAGCGGAAAAACAGGTATTTGTAGAATAATTCAAATGACCTACATCGATTGAAAATGTTACGCTCTACAACTCTTAAAAGAAGTAATTTTTGCCCAAAATGCATAGTTTTCGCTAAAAATGCAAAAAACCATTGAAAAACGCAAAAATTGATATATACATTTTCAATTTGCATTTTTAGGGAAAACTATGCATTTTTGGCAAAAATTGCTTCTATTAAGAGTTGTAGAGCGGAACATTTTCAATCGATATGGGCCATTTTAGTTTCTCTATAATTTCCCGTTTTTCCGCTAGCGGTGAGGAAAATAAAGTATAGTGCAATTTATTAATAAAAAATTTGAAAAGAAAACGCTAAAATAAATATACGGTCACGGTTTTGCGCGCTCTGGCGGGCAATGCACGCATTATCTTAAAAGTTGAAAGACCTATGTCGATCGGAAATTTTTCGCCCTACAAGTTTGGTCTCTAATAATTTTTCCTGAAAATGCATAGTTTTGGCTGAAAATCCAAAAATCAGCAGAAGGTGACAAAAGAAATATGTTTTTATTGAAAAATCTCAAGAATCCTTAAAATTTTGTTATACAAACTGTATATCATTGGAAAGCTTATTAAAATGCCATAGATTGGTGGCAACTTATATAGGGTGTTCCATTTGAAAAAAAATAGTTATCTATTGTTTTGCGTATGTTGACACCCTGTATAGCACTATGAATAAAAGAGAACCAAAGCCGATGTGTATTATTCCTTTATGATGTGAAAAATTTTCTAGTGTATAAATAATGATGCTATCTTTGCTAGGAACGCTTCTGCAATCTTTTCAATGTGTCCATGTTTTTGCCACAAATTTGCCCATAACTAACCAATCGTCTATAATAGACCTATACTATCTTATACTATTTTTATCAGCTTCTCAAGAGGGTTGAAAATAAAGTATAAAATATAGGGTGTTCCATTTAAAAAAACATAACTTTGTTCTGTTATGTATATTGGGACACCCTGTACAAAAACATACATATTTTTAAAATGTGTAGAATAAGTGTAGGTACCAGTTCAAGAAAACTAAAAGTCGATATCTCAAATAGCAAATAAGTTAAGGGGCTTTTACAGATCCCTGGGTCACCCGGTATGTTAGAAACGATTAAAATTAATTTATATACAAAGGATCAACAAATTCAATTACTGAATGAACAAAGTGATTTATTGTATTCCTCACTGTTTAATTTACTTTAGAATTACAAGAATTTTTCATCATAATTTTCAAATATATCAACATCTTTATTGCAGACACTTTAACAATATACCGGGTGACCCAGGGATCTGTAAAAGCCCCATAACTTGTTTGCTATTTGAGATATCGACTTCTAGTTTTCTTGAACTGGTACCCACACTTATTCTACATATTTTAAAAATATGTATGTTTTTGTACAGGGTGTCCCAATATACATAACAGAACAAAGTTATGTTTTTTTTAAATGGAACACCCTATATTTTATACTTTATTTTTAACCCTCTTGAGAAGCTGATAAAAGATACTATGGGTCTATTATAGACGGTTGGTTAGTTATGGACAAATTTGTGACAAAAACATGTACACATTGAAAACATTGCAGAAGCGTTCCTAGCAAAGATAGCATCATTATTTATACACTAGAAAATTTCCCACATCATAAAGAATAATACACATCGGCTATGGTTATCTTTTATTCATAGTGATATACAGGGTGTCAACATACGCAAAACAATGGATAACTATTTTTTTTTTCAAATGGAATACCCTATATAAGTTGCCACCAATCTATGGCATTTTTAATAAGCTTTCTAATGATATACAGTTTGTATAACAAAATATTAAGGATTCTTGAGATTTATCAATAAAAACATATTTCTTTTGCCACCTTCCCCTGATTTTTGGATGTTCAGCCAAAACTAAGCATTTTTAGGAAAAATTATAAGAGACCAAATTTGTAAAGCGAAAAATTTTCGATCGATGTGGGTTTTTCAACTTTTAAGATAATGCGTGCATTGCCCGTCAGAGCGCTCAAAATCGTGACCGTATATGCATTTTAGCGTTTTCTTTTCAAATTTTTTATTAATAAATTGCTCTATACTTTATTTTCGGCACTCTCTAGCGGAAAAACGGGAAATTATAGGGAAATTAAAATAGCCCATATCGATTGAAAATGTTCCGCTCTACAACTCTTAATAGAAGCAATTTTTGCCAAAAATGCATAGTGTTCCTTAAAAATGCAAATTGAATATGTATGTATCAATTTTTGCGTTTTTTAATGCTTTTTTGCATTTTTAGCGAAAACTATGCATTTTGGGCAAAAATTGCTTCTTTTAAGAGTTATAGAGCGGAATATTTTCAATCGATGAAGATGATTTAAATAATTCTATAATTACCCGTTTTTGTGCTAGAGGACGTGGAAAATAAAGTATAGTGCAATTAATTAACAAAAAATTTTGCTCGGACAAAAAGTACAGCTACTATTTTATTTCTGGTAAAAGATAACGTGGTTTCATCGAAACATTGGAATAATTAAAGAAAAATCATTATTTACTTAATGAAATGATTTTTCCTTATTAATTCCAATGTTTCGATGGAACCATGTTATCTTGTACCAGAAATAAAATAGTAGCAGTACTTTTTTAAACGCCATTTCTTCGAAAACAGCTGAATATCAACATGGGGTATGCTATATGAAAAATACTCAGAATTTTACGTAGAATTCATAAATGCAACAAAAAATGGGGGTTCACATTTGAAAAGTTTAACTTAGGGGCCGTATCTCAATTTTGTACACCTCGTACATTTGAATTTTATCTCAAAAAATGCGCGTTAAAAAAAGAATACACTTGTCCGAGCATTTTTCTGAAAGAAAATACCCTGAATTTTAATCGAATTGATTCCTTACTTTATGTACACAGTGTACGTTCTATTCCGGCAAAAAATTGCGCGTATAGCTCTTGCGTTTGTGCACTTGCTCAGGGCAATCTCGTTTTATAGTCCAGCAGTAGTCCGCCATTATATTCCTGTTCCATCACCCTCGATAGAGCTCTTCCATGATCATTGGGTCCTGGTGAAAGCGTTCACCTTATTCGTCACTTAGAGCCCCAAAGTTTTATGGGAATTTATCAAGGCTACTGTTCAAAAAATAGACCTTGATACTCATGTTGCATCCCAGTTAGCGGAAAGACAACAACTTCCAGTAAACAAAATCTCATAGTTTACACACAAGTCACACGTCTAAAGATTGATTTCCTTTCAGCGCGTTTGAGAAGAAATGTGTGTTTTCCGGGCGAAGGAGGTAACTAATTTCGAGATATTTACGCGGCAACTAATGATGCACCCGTATACGCTAGCTCGACTCCTATTCAAAATATCAACAAAAGGAAAACACTAGGTTATTCATGAGGTTTTTTGCTACAAAAGTATGCTGAACTAAATTTAAATAAAACAGAAAAATTAGGCGAAAATTTTAGATGTCGAAATTGGCCGAATGCGCGCGTTTGGACAGCTATTCCTCGGCACCTGGGTAAAGTATTCAAAAATTGAAAACGGGAGGTTGCTCGTCAGGTTTCTGGCTACAAAAAAAAGGCAAACATTTTAGATGTCCAAATTGGCCGAACTTGCGTGATTGGGCAGCTATTCCTCGGCACCTGTGCAAAATATAAAAAAAAAAAACGAAAAACGGGAGGTTATTTATGAAACATTTGGCTACAAAAGTAGGCCAACCTCATCGCTCTAACGTTTTTCATTCTCCAGAAATTAAATAAATTCAACACCAAACTACAAAAATAATGAAAATGAAAATTGCATGATTTCAGATTTGAAATCAGCATTGTCAAAATACCCAGAATCTCATGTAACAGGAAATATTTTTTTTTTTATTGCCCAGTATAATTGTCTTTATCCCCTTCATAATTATTAATTAATTTTCATTATTTAACCATTGATTGGTTTTTCTTCTCTTTTATTTCGTAGTTATTTTTATTAATACTTTTCGTTAATTAAGTTTATCTGTTTATTGATGTTTTTGTTAATATTTTTAATTTCACTTTCTTATTCAGATTATACTTGAAAAATATGTTTTATGTGTTTTTTTCCATTGTTTTCAGACAAATGTCGAAACGTATCCTAAATATAATATTTATTTATTGTTTATTTAAATGTACAGACATAGATATATAAATATATAATGGAATAACATTTCGTAATTCGTAATTTTTAAGTCTAACACAATAAAACAAAATCACAAAGTTATTACAGAGGGTTCAAAAATAAATAGTATTTTTAAATTGATATATTCTCGTTAATATCACATATTATTATTTTAACATAGATCAACGTTAGCAATAACATAGCGTTTTAGGCGTTTCCTAAATTGGTTCAAACTCGAAGACTCTTTAATACTTGTATGTAGTTTATTATATTTGTTTAAACCTTCATAGAACAATGAAAGATAAGTTTCCAGCTTTTTTACTGTATTAATAAAGAAGTTATTTCTATTTCTTGTCATATTAAGATATTGTGGTAACATATGGTTATTTAATTTGTATATAAATCACATGTTCATGAAAAATAACTGTTGACGAACAGAGTCCAAGTTCATGAAGCATTACTTTAATATGGGTTAATCTATCACACTGTAATATTGTTCTCATGCAATTATTTTGTAATATTTGAAATTGGTCCATGTCTGTACTGTTGATATAGTACGAGTATAATAATGTGGGACAGTAAGTAAAATGAGGACTGATGACAGTCTTATATAGAATTAAGCGGAAGGTTTTGCTGATATGCTTTGGACCTAATCTTATCTATTTGGTCCTTACAGTGGTTTTTAAAATTCAGGTTTAAATCTAAAATTACTCCAAGACACTTGATTTCCTTAACAAATTCTAAATCTTCCCCCATTATTCACACTTTATTTGTAAGGTTGTCTGAGTTTATCCCCAAAGTCATGACCTAAGATTTGTCAGTGTTTACCACTAGTTGATTTTTCTGTATCCATTCCCCCAGTTTCCCTAGCAAATTATTCATTTTTAGTATGGCTACATTTATGTCAGTGTGCTCAACGACCAGCAAGGACACATCGGCAAAAAAATTTAAATATTCATTTTGATTCTCTACGATCACGTTAATATTATCAATATTATAGGTCCTAATATAGTTCCCTAGGGTACACCATACTTATTTATTATAATCACATTGATTACTGTTAGCTGCTTGCTTTCTGATAAGTAATCATTAAACCACTTAAGTGAATCTGAATACCTATATTATGCAGTTTTATTAGCAATACCTCGCGCTTCAGAGTTTCAAATGCAAGATGAAATCAACGAACACAGCTACAATTTTTTTATTATTTTTGTTATCTAAGATTGTTTTCCACTTGTTTACTATAAGTTGTAATGATGACTCGCATGACTGATGATGTCGACATCCCGATTGATTTTGAATAAGGATATTATTTTGTTCAATAAAATATAGCAATTGATCATAAATGACTCGGTCTAAAACTATTTCTACTAAAGGTACAATATTAATTGGGCGATGTTCTTCGGCTTTAACTGAATTTTGCTTTTTTTTTTAATTGGAGTAATTTGGCAAGTTTTCCATTTAGCAGGAACTTTATTAGTGGATATAGAGTGATTTATGACGTTGCATAATTTATCAACCAGGATTTCATCACCAATATTTAGTACTGCTAAGTTATAGCCCGTTCTCCGGAATCTGATGGCTGTGATCGTAAAAGAGGGTCGGAGCTCGGTAAGTAGGGGACGTAATATTTTTTTTATCTCAAACCAATCTTTGTTGAGAAGTACTGGTGTAAAAATGCTTATATCAATCGGAGCGAAGGACAGTAATAAATGTATGGGATGCAATTAAACGAACCACCAATACCTTTTCTTCGAGGGTGCGTCGATCCTCTTCGGGAGTGGGTCGGTTCTGAGGGCGGACCGACCGTTGTACGACCTCGGCCGCCAGATTCCACCGAAAAGGCTATAATTTCGTCTGTAGATGTACCACTATTCAAACGTGCAAGTGCCATCCTTATATCGCGAGAATTGATCATTGACAGTCTGAACCAAGAATGGCCCACTTCACAAAATACAAGTGTAATGACCTGGTTACAGGAAGCAACTAACTCCTCTATACTATCTACTACATATCTATTAAATTTAATTGCAATTGTTTTAATATCGTAATAAATTAGACCATTGAATGACATTTTTGTATTTTTTCTATGTCTTTTGCTACCTAACAGTTCTTGTTTTCGCATTATGTTTGTAAGTATTAATAAGATTACAAAAGTATTATTTTTCTTTTTTGATGAATTTGTTGATGTAACTAAATTGCGTGAAGTTTTATACAGCTTTAATTGTTTAGAATTAGATAGGCATGCGCTTTTATACAATATATCACGCTTACATAACGTACGTATTTCACTGTCATACCATTTATTATGAAAAGGAGTACAGCTAAAAGTTACGAAAGGCGCTTGCTTATCTAGCGTATTTATAATATTGTTGTAAAAGTTAGACGTTAAATCATTATCACTAGTTTGCCATGTTAAGTCTGCTTGAAATAGGGAGTTATTTATTTTTCCATAATTTCTTAGTAACCTTATCTCCTAGGTCAATGGTCGGCAAAGTGCGGCTCCAGAGCCGCATGTGGCTCCTTAAGTGCGGCTCTGGCACAAATATCCACGGAAGGCGCAATAATATTTTCGTTTAAAAAAAACTTGGTAAGAAAAAAATTACATCTTACACAACACAAGTGGTCTGCTTTGAATGACCTGGAGAAGGACTTTCTTATTTCAAATGGCCGCCATATTTGATTTTTACACGCATAAATAGACTTTTTTTTCTCTTTTCAACGATGTACAACAACCTATGTCAAAATAATGGAAATATTAATTGTTGTAAGTTTAAAACAAGTAGGCATAAATAAAAATAAAACAAAATTTGTTATAACGACTAACTGTCATCTTACATTAGTTTATCAGTTGTATTCATACATGTGTATTGTCTTAAGTTGGTTGTAATATCGATAAATATTAATTACTTGAAATGGCGAATTATTCAATATCTGAACAATACGATATGTTTTATAATTACATCAAGTGTTACAAAAACCCCCATCTTGCAGCACAAACATACCAAGCAAACTTTCCTGAAAGAAGGCAGCCTGACATTAAGGTATTTAAAAGATTGGATGAAAATATGCAATTGTATGAAAGTTTAAAAAAAACCTAAGAGAAATAGAAATATGATCGTTGAAAAGAGAAGAAAAAAGTCTATTTATGCGTGTAAAAATCAAATATGGCGGCCATTTGAAATAAGAAAGTTGGTATTAATATCTCGGAAACCGCCATCTTGAATTTTATTTTGACTTGATTTCTATGTTTGCCTAATTAAACCAAGTAACTTTTATTTAAAACTTTTTTTCGCATCTTTAATAATTATTGAGATATTTGATTTTTTTGAAAATCGCGATTTTCAGTTTTTTTTAAATATTTTCTAAACTGCTCGGAATTTTGAAAATTTCTCAACATAATCTGAATCAGCATAGAAAACTGCACAACATTGCCCATTTAACCAGATCTTTAGCTTTAAGAATAAGAAAGATACCCATGCAATCCTACTCTATTTAGGACACCCTGTATATGCGAACAATCTTTTTCAAGCATGAACATTATCAAGAGTAAATTGATGAGAACTTGGAATCATGCCTAAAATTAAAAACAACAACATACAAACCTGACTTACTCAAACTTTCAAATTTACTTTTATTTAGTGTACTACTTATTTAGTGTAATAAAAGTTTACTAAACAAGCAGATTTGGCTCCCATTTTTTTTTTAATTGTTGTAATGTTCATATTTGGCTCTTTGACTAATAAGTTTGCCGACCACTGTCCTAGGTGATAAATCTTTTCTTGTTGAGTTGTATCATAATAATAAAGTTTCACATTTAAATGGTCTGATATTTTATTATTACATTCCACAGTGGCCTCGAATCCCATAAAGTTACAAAAAACTAAATCGATTCTAGATTTCGATGTCTGAGTTACCCTTGTGAATTGCTTAACTATTTGGCCAAATAACAATAAGAGTTACAATTTGATAAATTGTATGAGAGTGTAAGTTTGTCAAACAAGTCGCTTGCACCGAGATTACATGAACTGGCAATTAATTGTACATGCTATGTTTTCTATTTCGTGAATAATATATGAATTTTGGTTTTAAATCGCATCGAAATTATGGTCATTCGCCCCTCGTGAATAGTAATCTAGCATTCGTATACCTAATGACATTGCAACTCAGGTTATGACAGCAGATACAAAGTATCTATCACATTGTACATCTAAAAAAGTGCTACAAAGTGCGAATTGTAATGTTGAAATAAAAAAAATATGTTTATCCAAAATCGTGTGTAATAAGCGAATTACTGTGGCCATTTGAGGAAAGTAATGTTGTTCATTACCCACTAGTGAGAGAACAACTCGGACTCACAGAATAATTAAGCCCTTCGTAAGATTTTTGAAATAATTAGAATTTACACCACGTGCGTCAAAATTTCTTGTCAAAATTTGATAAATATTTTTTCAATATTTAATGCAATTACAGACGATTATGGATAAAATGTTATATTATACTCATGTAAAATTACTCATCAGTCCCTTAAGAAAATTACCCCTTAAACTAATTAGTACATTCCACACTTGTATAATAAATAACTATTATCCAAAATCGTATGTAATAGGCGAATTACTGCGGTCATTTGAGGAAAGTAATGTTGTTCAGCATTAGTGAGAGAATAACTCGGACTCACGAAATGAGAGTTTTATAGAAATAGAACTAATCGTGATAACAATGGTCTAATATTAATCAGAGTAAGTCGAGGATAAGATTTGGGAGACGTATTCGAATTTAGAGAGAGCTGAGAACAGCACCTACAAAAGCAGAACTCGCAAAAAACTAGTGATGGGCAAGATCGAGTATCTCAAAGATCGATCAATCGGTGATCGATCAGTTGATGTATCGAGCCGCTCGATCTTTTGCTCGTTCTGCTCGAGCGGCGTTGATCGATCAAAAGATCGAGTGGCGTTGATCGATCAAACGATCGAGCGGCGTTGATCGATCAAAAGATCGAGCGGCGCTGATCGATCAAAAGATCGAGCGGCGTTGATCGATCAAAAGATAGAGCGGCGTTGATCGATCAAAAGATCGAGGAGCGTTGATCGATCAAAAGATCGAGCGGCGTTGATCGGTCAAAAGATCGAGCGGCGTTGATCGATCAAAAGATCGAGCGGCTTGAAAAGATCGAGCGGCTCGATCATTTGCAAAGATCGAGTACTCGATCTTTCTTGATCGATCTTGCCCATCACTACAAAAAACCTTCCGAAGAATATTAGAGAAACAAAACACAAGCAGTTATGCAAACATCAGGAGGCAATACACTTTACTGTGTCTGATAATTTTGACTTGCGGTATTTCGTATATATTTTTTTAAATTTATTTACGTTGTAAGAATTTTTTCGTGAAATAAAAACCGTAGTTTGGTACACAATATAGGTTATATAGGTTGGTGAAAAACCAGGCAGATAATTTTGGTAAGTATAAATAACTTCAAACATTCATTCATCATCTTTACTCGATTAACAACTTATGCCAGTGCTTAATTCAGTTGCTCGACTTTTTTCAGCCAAAACATGGAATGGGTTCAATTTTTAAGTGTTCAAATCGTTACACGTAATTCTTAAAATTCTCTCAAGTGGTTTGAACGGTATATTAAAACTGTTTGAAAAATATTGTCACGAGACTGCTGAATTGCTTGTGATCAAGTATCCTTCGTACAATACGTCAACCACCATCCATAAGGTGATCTAATTCATGGTCAAAGAATCGTGGAATCAACCATTTTGCAAACAGGACAATTGCCCAAAGAAGCACAATAATCTCTAAATAAAGATGTCGGAAATGAAATAGAACTTAAAAATTGAGATGATAAAACCCTCGAAAATACATATTTAACAGGAAGCTCCAAGTAAGCCTATCACGAAGATCCATGGAATGACAATCCTGGCTACAGGGTGGCAAAAGACTTCATCTTGATGCACCCCACGATTACTAGATACTATTTGCAACTATCCAGGGGAAACCAATGAAAAATCGTGGGACTTTTGACTGGGCACTGCAATTTAAGAAAGCACCTAAACAGAATGGGCCTCCGTCCCAGTCCCATCTGTAGAGGGTGTGAAGCTGAAGAGCAGACCGCCGTACACGTACTCTTGGAGTGTACGTCCATCTCAGTAAGACAATCCATAATAAGAGAGGGATGTCTACAAACATCAGGCATCTAAAGAGTTTCTCTTGGTGCAGTCCTGGCGTTTCCCAATGCCTTGGGTTAGCTAGACGGCACTGGGGAATGAGGACTAAAATGGGAGGAGGGCCCATTGGGGCCTACGTGCAGCTCTCCCACCGAAATTATCCAGATCCAGATCCAGAAGATGTCAGAAACTAACGGCAACATTTTTCGCGATAATGTTCCAGAGAAAAGAAAACGATGGGAGACATCTTTTTCTGGATCCTTTTATTTCGAGTCTGCGAAAGTCGATACTGAAAAAATGTAGTTCACGAAGCAATTGCACTCCTGTCGTACGAGAAATTAAATGATTTCGATGATGACTTAATAGATATTGACAACGATGATAATAACAGTTCCGATAGCGATTAATGTATTTTGTAGAAAAAACTAGAAATAAGTAGATTGTATTTTATTGTAATAAATTTGTATTTACATCAACATTTTGTCCTCCATTTTATTTTTTCGAAATCAGAAACCCCAAAACCTCAAAATGGTCGATTTTCGGCGAAAATGATTATAAAAAAAAACTATTCGCTATTTTGTGTCCACCGTTTTTTTTAATACAAATAGCTTTAAACTGTCTTGTTCATATTTGGTAGTAATGATATCTTTTTATATTACTTTTCTTAATTATTGCACAACACTCATAAAGTATTATTATTATTATTATTATTATTATTATTATTGTTAAATATTATTATTATTATTGTTATTATTATTATTATTATTATTATCAATATCATTGTAGAACTAGAGTGAATCACCGACATGGAAAAAGGTTATAGCATGTTTTGGCCCCTTTATAAGATATTTTCAGCGCATTCATATTGTTCCTTACATGCCTATGCCTCATTTAATAACCAGACGAAGTCACATTTACACTATAAAAAGTTACTAGAAAAGTAATCAGAAATGTTTTGACAATAAAATTCAAATTATTTAAAATCGTTTACCGATTACATTCATTCAATAATTATAACAATATATAAATACATTTTAGGCAATGGGGATGGGGGCGAAAATGCCGCCGAGTTAGTGCTGGGTATACCGGGTGTCTCAGACTACCCGTACCAGCCTTTTATTTCGATAACACTTGGTCGAATGTGACTGGGACAAAAAAATTATTACCAAAGTGAACCCAAGTAATCTACTGATGAAATTATTTTTTACCGGAATAATCCGGAAGTACCCGGAACCGGAAGTAACTTTAAATGGCAACATAGGTGGAGTATGATATTAATTGATAGGTCTTTTTAAAAGAAACAACTTTTATTAAAATGTTTTTTTCATATTTTGCATATTTACGATAATTAAAAAATACCAATTGTTTGAAAGTATTTTATTCAACAATTCAAATAAGAGTGTGAAAGTAAAAAAAATGATAATTGAAACAACTATTTAATTATTTATGGTATGTTCAAATTGCTTTTCTTGATCAATGCATGTTTGTAGCCGATTTCGAACGTCGTTGACGGCCTGTGGTATCTCATCTTCACTAAGTTAACGGCAGACATTTCGTATCCTCTCCTTCATATTATCCCTCGTGGTTGGAAGTTCTTTACAGACTAGGTTTTTGATACGTTCCCACAAGAAGAAGTCAAGAGGCGTTATGTAAGGAGAATGAGGTGGCCATGGAAATGGTCCTAGCCTTCCAATCCATCGACAAGGGAAAAGGCGATCAACGGTTTGACGAGAAACTCTTGTGTAATGAGCTGGATAACCATCTTGTTGCAAATACATTGTTAAACGTGTCGCATATGGAACGTCAACTAGAAGGTCAATAAGATTATTTTCTAAAAAAATCAGCGTATTTAGCTCCGTTTAATAAACCATCGAAAAAATGCAGACCAATTATTTGTTTCCTAAAATACCACACCAAATATTAAGGGTCCACACGTGTTGATTATCAACTTCTCTTAACCAATGAAGGTTTTCATTACTCCAGTAGTGAGCATTATGTAAATTAACAACTCCGTTGCTTTTGAATGTCGCCTCATCTGTCCATAAAATTTTGTGATGGAAATTATAATTTTTATGAGACAACCATTCACAAAAATTAAACCTATCTTGAAAATGCCGCTCTTCAAGTTTCTGGTGTAGAGAGATATGGTATGGATGGAATTTGTTTATTTTTAAAACTCTCCAAGCAGTGGAGCGACTTATTCCAGCATCGATTTCCATTCTTCTAGTCGAGATGTTCGGGTCCAGAACAATTGCTGCAAGAATATCTGGTGCTCTTTCATCTTGTACACGTTTTCTGATACTTGGACCTTTGTTGTGGCTGGGCTGTAGCGTACCAGTTGTCTTAACTCGTTCTGCAAGGCGCCGAAAAACATTTTTTGACTGATTGGCTCGTTGAGGGTATCGCTCAGCATAAATTCGCTCAGCAGCAGGATAGTTTTGGCCGCATTCACCTAATATCATCAGCATATCAAAACCTTCGAGGTTTGTAAAAACCATGTTGACACATTCAATACTTTGATAATAATAATTTATTTTACTTCAAATATTCACGAACGTCAATTATTTTCAATTTAGTTTTTTTCGTTTATTTTTGTAAATATGCAAAATATTAAAAAAACATTTTTAATAAAAGTTGTTTCTTTCAAAAAGACCGATTATTTAATACCATATTCGACCTATGTTGCTATTTGAAATTTTAAAGTTACTTCCGGTTCCGCGTACTTACAGATTATTCCGGTAAAAAATAAATTAATCAGTGGATTCCTTGGATTCACTTTGGTAATAATTTGTTTTGTCCCAGTAACATTCGACCAAGCATTATCGAAATAAAAGACTGGTACAGGTGGTCTGAGACACCCGGTATAACCATAGTTAAAAATTAAATAACTGTGTCCTCGAAGATCGCGGGATGACTTCTTAAGAACCGATTCTTACACTTTCGGCGAGAGGAATAACTGGCTAAAAACACAAAAACTGATGCGAAACACGTGAAGCCGGTGGGACACAAGTAAACAGTAACAGATCAGCTGATCATAACAACGGCCATTACCGTTTTAAGCAATTTTGGCCAGTGTAAAAACGGCGCCCATTTAGCCAATCACAACAACGTATTTTCGCGGCTATAATTTGATTTAGTCCGCCTGGTTATTAAATGAGGTATAGCACATACTGGTCATCATCGGGCCCGCAGATATAAATTGTGCGAACTGAAGACAAAAATAGCATCAAATATGAATGCAAAAACTTTGACTTTGCTATTGCTCGGTATATTACGCTTACGCAGAAAGTGATAGTTTATTGAGCAATCACGTACGTCAATAGGTCTTCTAAAGTTCCGATTTTTGGCACTCTAAATTATTGGCGCTACTTAGAAAACGTGTTAGAACACATCGTGTTGGCATACGTATAAAGGTTGCACATCCTTATATTTCAGCAGGACTCGGCCACAGGTAAGAAGGGTTACGGCAGTATTCCTAGATGAGGCTGGTACTTCTATGAGCGACAGACTGTCGCCCATAGAACATGCCTGGCATATGTCCGTTACTAGAGTCAAATTTAAATAATTTTGAGTTATAATTTATTAAAAATTTTATACCGTATTTAAAGTTTCTATATTCGGTAGTAATGTTTTTATTACTTACAAAATATTGGATGAGGCTGTTACTTCTTGAAAAAAATCAATTATATAAGTCATAATTTCAAATTGTTTAAATCATATTTTCATCTACCTGATGAAGCCAATGTATGGTAAAATATTGTTGTAGAAACAATAAAAAAACATTTTGAAACCTTATACTAGGTCCGGGTTTTATTAAGCGACTTTCAAAATAATTGACCTCAATGTATGCGTAATTAAACTCACCGTTTTGCCCACTCTCAATAAAGCATCCACAAGGTATTTTATCTGTCCCTGTGCTCACTATTCACCATATTATTATTTGATAAAGTTCAAAATGTAATTAATTATTTAAAACCAACACAATAATTCATACACAGAAACGAGTCAATCAAATAACGACAAAGAACTGACCTCAGTACGTAGATTGAATGCCAAGCAATTTGGTTTGCAAACAAACATTTGGTTATCAAGAGATATATGATTCGTGATAAGTTTGATTAATTTTAAAGGTCAGTCACTGGAAGCGACAGGCGATTACAATATACGAAAATAATGGCAAGTAATTTTATATAGAGCAGAAAAATTAATAATAGTAATAAATTCAATCAATATCTAGTTAATAAACGTTTTGCTTTCTTGTTTATGTTAAGTTATATAATATTTCTGTAAGAAACACCTAATTTGCTTTAACAAACAAAAGATTAGTAGGAGGATTAGGCTCAATATCCCAGGCCCACTTATTTTTTTTTAAATTACAACTAAAATTAGACCAACTTACAGTAATTCAGTTGTATTAGTATAGAATATTACTGCCTAAAGTTTTTATTGTACTAAAAATAAAATGCCCAGAGTGTGGCATTTAGATTGTATTGGGTCATACCATCTAAAGTGTGAGTAAACATTTTATTTAGAAAAATGTGGGCTAGCGGATAGTATGGGAACACTATAGGTTAGAATAGTTTGAATGCACACAAATTACCCATATCAATTGTCCGGTAAAATAAAAACTTTTTACGGCATTCATGCGTTCCAAGATGTTTGATGGTCTGATTGCATGTTATTTCAAAATTTAATAATACCAGAACAATATGGACGTTTGACTCTGCCTAACTTACTGGTATTTAAATCGTTTATACCTGAAGCCTGGAAGGATGGCATGCACATGGATTGCATTTACACTTATACAAGGCATTAGATTATGTGCAACATGCAATTCTAGTATACAAATTAACTAACAGATTAGATATTATTTCAACGAAATGGATTATGAGCTATCTCAGCAACAGGATGCAGGTCATAACTAGGGCTGTGCAAAATAATCGATTAATCGATAAATAATCGATTAATCGACAGTTCGATTAATTCTAAAAAACGATTAATCGATAATTTGATTAATCGATTAATCGATCATTTGATTAATCGATTAATTGATCATTTGATTAATCAATCGACAGATTATTTTAATAACCGCCCAATCTATTATATTAACATTAAGTCATCATATCCACTTTATTCATTACTTTTATTCAATTGGTAAGCTGTAAATATGTGGGTATAAAAACTAATGAAAGTGTATTACAAGTTTTCGAGTTTCATCCGAGAAAAAAACGTCTGTTTATAAAGAAACCCATGATTCGGCCGCCGTAGATATTCATGTTGCTTAATCGAAAAAAAAAATCATGAATGAAATGTACACTTTGGTATGTCAATAGAGTTATAAATCATGTGAATATAAATGAATACACCGGTGTTTATACTTTCTGCGAAGAAAAGTCTGCACCAGCAATGCATATTAATGAAAAACAATTGTAGTCTATCGGTTAAATCTCATTTTTATGATGCCGAGCTTATATTAACATTCTGTGACAATTATTTATACTAATTTGTTAATATGAATTAATATCTCCATATTAAGTGCGTGTTTCTAAATATTGTCTATTTTTATTGGAATAAAGATTATTATTATCAAAATTACAGTGTTGACTCCCGTGTCCAGAGAATAATAAATTGATTCACTATTGTTTTATTATTTTAATATTCCATCAAAAGATTATTTACTTATTAGATTCTTTGATTAATCGATGTATTTGAATTATCGGACTAAACGAACTTATAATAAGAAAAACAAAGAAAATTAGGAACATTATAAATATTTACATAAGACTAATACTAATGAGATCGTTGACTTTGCATTTTGGCAATATTTTCAAAGGCATTTCATCCGATATAAGAGATAGACACTGATCGGATAGTTAAATAGTTGTTAGTTAAAGAATTTCTAATTTTTAATTCTGAAATATTCGCCAGAAAATGAGGATTCCGCCAAATAAATCGAGCCAAAGCAAGACATTTGTCAAGATTGGGTATTTCTCTTTAGTGTATTTCCTAAAACAATTTTTGGATTTCAAATACAAATCAATTTGAAGTTTGATTATTTCCAATTCTGTCAATCCTGATTTGCATCAACTATTGTAGAGATTTGACTTACAATTCCTTATATGTTGATATCTTATTGAAACACATTTAAAAAAAATAGTGCAATATTTACAATCTTACAAATCTTCAAATTTTCTCTTGAATTTTTCTCTTCTCAATAACTTCAATTTCAAGATATATTTTTCAATGCTTGGAAAATGCTTGAATTTTGTATCCCTTAAATTCGCTTTCAACAGTATCATAAGTTGCTGATGAACACAACATAAACATTGCTGAGTATACGCACAAGTGCTAATTTTCACTTCTGTCAAAGCCAAGACTACTTTAAACTGATTCCAAATCAATAATTCGGTCTTTTTAGCAGGGGTAATTCGCTGAACAACGATTATTTTGGCAAACGAATTTTCGTCAAAGCATTGCGACATTATAATAATAACTTATTAGGTATAAAATTATTCCTTTGTGATTATGTCATAGTTACACAGCTTTCTTTTTTAAACAGAATTTATAAATTTCATAAATAAAACATTAATTTTAAATTGTGCGATATTCTGCCGAATATCCCGCGTGCTGGATAATTTTTTGCTCGTGCATTTTTACGATTGTAATCGGTTCTTGTCTTAGTCTGGTGCCTCGTGATTATGAAGGCAAAGCACTCGCAAAAAATTATCGGTAATATTTGATGCACTAGGGATGTTATACAACGTTATAAAAGTTGGTGCACGGTCGTTTTATGGAAAACCATACAACTTCGTGTTATTCTTTTCAAATGGATAGTTGTGGGATCGTTGTATGCACAATTTAAAATTATTATCAGTTATACAGGGTGTCCCATTAAAAAGATACACATCAAAGTTATGTTTTTTTTTTAATGGAACACCCTGCTTTTTGTCATTTTTGAATTCTAGGGAACAAATAAAGGTGAGTTGAGTTACTTCAATATTCCCTATACCTATCGTTTACCGTTTTTGAAATATTTAAAGATTTGTTGAAATGAAGGGTACAGGTGAAATTTTATTTTTGCCCCAGTGATTGATGTTAAACCATTACAATAATTTCTATTCTATTATAATTTCCACCCCAGTAGTTGTAAATTACTAAGCTCATACTTGAATGGCCGTACACAGTTGGTCAAATTGAAGGATACCATGTCTGAAGGTATGATATACAAACACGGGGTACCTCAGGGGTCTATACTTGGCCCTTTACTATTCCTTATATACATCAATGATCTTCCCAACCAACTACCAACATCATCAGTCACATTATTTGCCGATGACACATCTATTGTTGACATATCTAACGGGGAAACCAATGCAATAAACAAAAATACACAATCCGTCAATACTGCAATAAAGTGGTTTTCAGCTAACAGACTACATGAAAATGCAGAGAAGTCTGCCAACATTGTGTTTTCACTTAAACCAAATTCCACAAAAAATAGTACCAAGTTCCTTGGAATTCATGTTGATACCAAACTATCATGGCAAATCCATGAACAACATCTTGCAAATAAAATTTGTTCTCAAATATTCCTACTAAGGAATTTAAAATTTTAACTACCCCACCAGGCTATAAGAACTGCTTACTTTGCCCTGTGTCAAAGTCATCTGGCCTATGGCATCCTGATATGGGGCCACTCCAGCATAATGACTAGACTGTTTGGCTTACAAAGACGTGCTGTCAGGATAGTAGCATCCCTCGATTACAGAGCAGACTGTCGTAACGCTTTTATAAGTGAAAAGATATTAACGCTCCCTAGCCTTTACATCCTTGAATGTTTGCTATATATACACAGAAATAGACACATATATATACAGCATATGGATGTTCACGCCTATGAAACTGGGTCTAGTGAACATCTATACCCTACTAGTATTCGCCTTAGCACTTGCCAGAATGGCGTTAAATATTATGGGCCCAAATTATTTAATTTGTTGCCCAGTACTTTGAAGTTACTTCCCACGGTAAAATTTAAAACCATTCTAAAAAAATATCTAGTCTGTAATCCCTTCTATTCTATTGAAGAATGCCTATCATTAAATTTTGCCAATCTTGATAAACAATCATTGACATAAAATAAAATTACATCTACTGTCTCACTCTACTGTAAGTTTAATCATCATATGTATTGTCTTATCAAATAATATTACATTTTAAATTTTATATCTTTTACCAAATAACTTGCAACTTCTATTTTATTTTGTAATCTTATTACATCTATTATTAGGAAATTTTATTTTATCATTGTCATGTTCATTTACGATTTTATTCTCATTTTATCTTTACAATAATTTTAATGTGTTCTACTCTAAGTCCTATTAACCTTAGTCTAAATTTCCTTCTGTGATTATATTATATATGTATTCTAATTAAGACTCTTGTATGCTCGTTGCCAAACTAAATTTGACGTATGTAAGCCTTGTGTAATAGCATGAATAAATTATTATTATTATTATTATTATTATTATTGTTGTTGTTTGGTTGAAGGTTCAAACTACAGCACCAATCATGATTTAGTATAAAAAATTATACAGGGTGATGAAAAAAACGTGGTAGAAAATCTTAACTTATAAAGTTGAATAACTTCGTTTTTTTTTAATGGCACACCCTGTATTTAGTAACCTATTATCACGTAGAATCCAATTATCTGTGAGATTATAATAATAATTATTGATATGAAAATCGCCAAAAACAAGAAAACTATTGAGATGAGAAACAGAGAACCCTAATACAATCTGAAAGAGAATTGGATTGGATTTTTTAATATGGATATTAATTAGCTTCATAATAGAAATAAAAATGAAGCTAAAGATAGAAACACCAAAGTGGCGGAATCTATTGCCTGAATGCTGTACTGAACCCAATCCGAGTGGCTTAACCACCAACAGATATGGGAATGCCAACGACGGCAAATATAACAATAATAATGTAGGAATTAAACATTGTTTTGCCATCAGAACACCTACAGACCGGTTTCAACCTTTCAGTATTAGTTAGTTACTGATGGGGAAAGATTACTATTGGAATATAAGTATTCCCAATATCGTTAATTAGTAATCATAGTAATCTTCATTTCCACATCAGCAACTAACTACACCGATGAGACCTGAAAGGTCGAAACCGGTCTGGAGGTGTTCTGATAGGGAAACAATGTTTAATGTTTACAATAATGAAGTTATTTATTCCGTGGTTACGTTAAATAAGTCTTTGCTGTTTGTTTTTTCCAAACTTGTTATCATGTTTCAAATATAAATGTAAATTACTTTGTCTATATTTAAATGTGATACTAATAACAGGTTCAGCTATATTAATTTTACCAAATACCACTTTCCTGATTAAATTTAGTCTACTTTTTTTTTGAACCAGCAATGGACCTAATTTTAACTGAGCAACTGTGTTAAAAAGAATAGGCAGGTATATACAGGGCGACCAGAAAATCTGATCCCGGGTAATGTTTTCCCAACCTGTTGGGTAGATGGAAAAGTCAGCGTACACGTATCCTATTATTTTTGGGGGTACAGTGTTTGAGTGAAAAATTTTTGATGTGTAATCTCTAGGTTTTTGGGGCGGGGGTTAACTCAAAAAATTGATTACTTATTGTATTTAACTATTTGTTGGCAAAACGAATAGCACGGAAGGTCTGCGAGAGGACAATTTCTCTGCACAGCGACAATTAATTTCCAGAGTATGGATGGCCAAACAAGTATAAATAAACATACCCTTTAATTTTTTATAAATATGTAAGCAAGCACGTAACATACTATAAGCATCAATCGATTTTGGCTTACTTGGAAGTAGTTTGTTTATCGCATCCGGAGCAACTTTATTTATTTCTGGAGGTATGCAAGAAATTTTTGAGTTTTATTTATATTCCGTTTTAATACACTATTTGCCATAGATATATTTTATTATATCAACTATTAAATTTGTTCAAAACAAAAACACAATTGTGCATCGCTTATCACTTTTGCTCATCACCAAATCGTCTATCGCTATAATCAATTGTAGTAGGAAGTGTCGGGCATTTAGTTCTTTCCGGGAAGGAAACGAACGCTAAGGAACCACATCAAGAAGTTAGTCGGCTTATTTTCTTTGTTCCCATTTTCCTGACAAGTGCATTCTCAATTGATCACCACGTGCTATCGGTGCTAGCTTTCGTGTAAATAGTTTACAGTCCACTTACTTCGTCCACAGAAGCCACAGTATCCTAGACATACTTATTTAATAAAAGGCATTGTGGCACTCGTTCCATTGGAGCAATCGTGTCACAATTAATCCTCTTATTGAACTTGTATGCATAATAATATACTATTGGTATTAATAGTTATTTAAGCAACAAGGAACGTAAGGACGTATTAACATTTGAGGTAGGCTCGTCGCCTGCCGAGTGGTTATGTAAAAAGGATGCCAATGCTATAGACGAAAATGTGTTGCTCGCCTATATGTTGGAGTGTTACGTTTCTGTTTATTATTTTCCTAGGTCCGTAAGTAAAAAATTAAGTTCCGTCGTCAAGGACAACAAACACCACGAATGTTATCACCCACTTACAGTACCTGTAACCATGGATGCAATGCGTATTTACATTGTCGATAGCGGAAAATATATATTATTTACAACAGTTAATCACACCTGAATTAAAATATTTTTAAAGTAATTCTGTATAATTTTAAATATGTATTTAATCACATTTTTATGTGGGCTACCCAATGTAAAGAAACGTATTATCCCCAAAATATAAAAATCAGCTTTGTTTATTCGTTAAATATAAAGTTATTAACTCTCTCTGCATATGCATAATATGTATTTTCGATTTGGAGAATCAGTATATTTGCTGGCGTGACATTAAATTGTGTATTCATTCTTATAAGGTAGATTGCTGTTAATAATATTCCTAGAGCGCTCGTCTATTTTTCATGTTTAAAATAATCGAGTAATAAGATATTACCTAATGAGCGCTAATAAATATTAATTATACAACTTTATTTCCTAACAGATTTGAAACTTTTAATTACAGGGAAAAAAACTTAAATACATGTTACATGTATGAGATATTAACTGGAAACTGAGCTATAATAATTATAAATTAATTAACATAATAATAGTTATTAAGATGACTACAATATTATGCGCCTCTTAACAATCGAGGACGTTTTTAAGCGCAAACCGCCCGAAATTATTATAAATCGAAAGTATTCAAGTTATATTCAAAGCTTTATCGTATCATCGATGGTGTCGAAATCAATAAATTATGTTTGACATATAAAAATACTAATCCCTTATTACCGTTCCTTGATTCGTAACTAACGAATTATGAGTTACTAAGATCCAGTGATGATATGTACGAAATATTAGTTTCTTTATTCGTAAATCAGTGACGGTTCGCGGGTTTTTTTCTGGTACGGCCGAGGAAGAAGAGGTGGTAATACAGATAGGTGCGGTCACGCAGCCAGCCGTCTCTGCAACTGACCCTACCTATCTGTATTACCACCTCTTGTTCCTCGGCCGTACCAGAAAAAAACCCGCGAACCGTGGGGGGAAATAATAGTACTATTATGATCCTAGTAATTATCAATAAAATGAACATATTACGATAAATTATATGTGTGTAAATATTATGACGCAATCTCTAGTAATACTAGTATAGTAGTACAAATTCCCCTGACAGTCAGTAAACAGTTTCCAATAATGAAGCCTTAACTCAACTTACAGGCTTATTAATTGTAAGTCGTCTACTATCTATATTTAGTACATCTCGCCACGCTTATTAAAATGTATTAACAGTGCCTTTTATTAGACAAGTATAATATACTATTTTTTCTACATTGGATTTAGAAAAGGATTTATTTTTAAAATAAAATATATACTTAAACATACGTTTTATTAGCAACATGTGGCAACATTGTTTGGGACGAACTTAATAGTTGACGTAAATATTTCTACGGGTTTGGTGAACGCTGCAATTGCTAATAAATTTGCCAACAAATACTGCACACTAGAATATATACCTAGAAGCAATGATGCTAATTCGCGAAAATCCTTCGTCCCGCTACAAATTTCCCAAAGCAACATTATTCGAACATCTCATAGCTTTAAGAGAAAGTGTGGATCACTAATGTCATCATACATGCCAAATACGTATGTGCTCTTTTTTTCACGTACCTAGAAGTTCCAAACTCATTATTCGTTTACATAATTCATTATATGTAATTCTTGGCTGAAGGACTCCGGTCGATGGCCATTGTATTTATTATGTATTTAGTATGTACAATAAACATTTATTATTATTATTATTATTTCTACGGCTATTTCAATAGTTTATTTTAAAATATAATAAATCACGAACATTACTTGCACACATCCAGAAATAAGAGAAGTTGCTAAGGGTGTGATAAACAAACTATTTTCAAGTAATTTGTAACCAATTTAAGCTTACGGTATGCAAAGTACTAGCTTAAATGCTTATAGAAACTTAAGGCTATGTTTACATTTGTTTCTCGTTTCTTGTGCAAGGCATCGATCGACGTCTGTTAAAAATCCACATCGAATAACAGAAACAGATCTTTTTCGCCACGAATAAAACATACATGGTACCCTCGTTGTTTCTTCGGTGCTATTCGTTTTGCAAACGAAGTGATAATATAATAAATTACAAACTTTTGGCCAGATTATGTTGCCGTGAAACGTAGTCGCCGAGCGCTTGCTAAATTCATGCGTCCGCCCGTCCAATTGTCGCCGAGTTCCTACGTTTAACACGCCGGTAAAATTTGAACAATATGACGCCTCCGGTTTTTTAAACTTAGTGGTACTGGTGGCGAACTCCCCAATATGCATTACCGAACATGTACACATTGGAGGGTTTTAATTATCCTATGAATTGTCGTTAGCGACAATTTTAAATTAAAAATAAAAAATCTCATTGATTTACTGTTTTTGATATAACAATAAGTCGATTATTAAACCAAAGTAGAAAATAGTACATTATTTTACAAGATTCATAAGAGGGTATATTGTGGCACGAGTGGGATTGGAGCACGACTCGGGCAGCGAGGATTGCTCCAATCTAACAATCTAACGAGTGCCCGACAATGCCTCTTATTAAACAAATATAATATACTATTTTCTCTACTTTGGTTTTAGTTAAGGATTAATTTCTAAAATAAAATATGTACTTAAACGTAGTGAGTTTTATCTGCAACATGTGGCAGCACTGAAAAAAACTGAATGTTTCGTTTCGAACGAATTTAATATTTGACATAAGTATTTCTACGGCGATTTCAAT
The DNA here is from genome assembly GCA_910593695.2 of Ocypus olens. Lineage (NCBI taxonomy): Eukaryota > Metazoa > Arthropoda > Insecta > Coleoptera > Staphylinidae > Ocypus > Ocypus olens. Next base: position 35,569,889 of record OU343058.1, read on the forward strand.
TGCTAATTTTAAAACATATTAAATCTATAATATTATTTACACACCTCAGGAAATAAGGGAAAATACTATCGGTGCGATAAACAAACTATATCCAAGTAAGTTGTAACTAATTTAAGCTTATAGAATAATGCAACGTACTTGCATAAATGTTTATCGAAATTTAAGGTTATGTTTACATTGCCACAAGGCTCTCACATTGGCTCAATATTGTTCAATATCTTTATAAATGATATCTGCAATACAATTAAACAATCAAATATATTATTATATGCAGATGACCTGAAGATATTTAAAATAATAGACACTAATGAGGATATTAAACAATTACAGACGGATCTGGATTGCCTCTCCACTTGGTGTATTAAAAATGATTTACATTTTAACATCAACAAATATAAAATAATATCGTTCGACAGAAGCTATACTGTGTGGTTGGTCATACATCTGAACATAGGGAAATAGCATGGGAAATCACGTTTTTTTAAATTCCTGCTCACCAAATTTATGTACAAGCATAAAAGAGGTATTACTTTAAACATCTTATTTGGGGGAATTTCTTGATGCCAAATACTTGCACGTTGGTGCCTTTTTTGAGGATAAACTAGTATTTTAAATAATAAAATTTTTACTCGTAAAAAAAAATGTACGCTGTGAAACGTCAATGTCAATAGCCACGACGAATAGAAACTGCAAAATAGAATTTTACAAGAAAACGATGATCTATTCTTACAACGAATGAGTATTTATTGCAAAAATGAATTTATGTAAATACATAAAATAAAATAATAAACAATAAACTCATTTCACAACATACATTATAATAGATATTTAAACAATCCTCCGTTTTTAACAAAACAATACCCTAGTCTATTGTAGAAAGAATTTGTAACATTTGCTAACTGTCTATTTGTGATAAGTGCACATTCTGCTGTTATTGCAGCAAATTTAGCAAAGAATTTAGGTTTGGATGGCGTCTTTGGTAAATTTTAGTTTTAAGATGACCCCACAAATAGAAGTCGCACGGTGTCAAATCAGGAGATCTCGCGGGCCAGTGAATTGCTCCACCACGACCAATCCAACGATTTGGAAATGCTTGGTTTAAATAAGTTCTTACAAGTCCAAAATGCGCTGGACATCCGTCGCGCTGCTTCGTCTAATGCAGGATAATCTTAGTTATCAATAGATCCAAATATGATTCCTAATTTAAATTTCCACTTATTTCAAATGGTCCAATTATTGTGTTATTAAAAATCCCAGCCCAAATATTATTTTTTTGTGGGTACTGCGTTCTGGTAGACAATTGTATTATTGGATTTTCTTGAGACCAAAATCTAGTATTTTGAACATTGGGTTCATTGTTTAGGGTAAATGTTGATTCATCCGTAAAACAAATAGATAAAAGAAAGTTAAGATCCTGGTTTGATCTTTCTTGCATTTATTCGCAGAATATACGTCTACTTTCTTCATCAAGTGGTAAAACTTCCTGGTGGCATTGTACTTTATACGGATGGTGGTTATGTTTCTTTAGTATTTGTAATACTGATGCATGATTTATATTGCACTCGCGAGCAATGGTTCTTGCAAATTGGAATTTATATTTATTAGTCCCAGAAATCTTTCTTCCAAATCTGAATTGTTTCGACTATTAAACATTAAAATCTTATTTTAAATACCGGCGATTAAATACAAAACTGATGTAATTACTATTACCTTTACTAGATTCAGCTGCGACACTCGCCGTAGTTTCGAATTTTTACAAATTTTATTATTTAAAATACTATTTCATCCTCAAATAATGCATCAATATGCAAGTATTTGGCATCAACAAATTCCTACAAATAGGACCTTTCCAAAGGTACCACTTTTATGCTTGTACATAAATTTGGTGAGCAGGAATTTCCAAAAACGTGATTTCCCATGCTATTTCCCTATGTTCAGATGTATGACCAACCACACGGTATAATTTCTAATGTAGAGTACAGTATCAGAGGAGTTGATTTGGATGTTGTGGTTGAAATGAAAGATCTCGGAGTATTGTTTGATCGCAAAATCACGTTTTTGCCACACATCCAAATGATAACTAATCAAGCACTCACACTTCTAGGATTTATTTCAAGAGTAGGTAGGGACTTTTCTGTAGACGCTGTAAAATATTTATATTGTTCATTAGTCCGATCACGTATGGAATATGCATCTATAGTATGGAGCCCTCATCAAAACTACTTGATTAAACATATAAATAAAGTGCAAAATATTTTTTTACGGATTGCTGCAGATAAATTAAATATCCCATTATCGACTCTGGATTATTCCGTACTATCTTCTTCATTAAATTTAAAACCACTGGAATGCAGGCGCATAGTCTCAGATTTAGTATTTTTATTTAAAATTATTAATAGTCACATTGATTGCTCCTTTGTACTTGAACTGATAGGTTTTCGATTCCAACAAAGGGCCCCCTATTACTATCTTTAACGTCCCATTTCACAGAACCAACTATGAGTTCAATGCACCCTTATCACGGACCCTAAGAATAGCGAATAGTCTGATAAGTAACACCAATTTCAAACTATTTTCAAATAATGTTTCGGACTTTAAATCTTATTTATCACGAATTGATCTATCGGTATTTGTTTCTAGTCAAATTTAAATAATTGCAACTTTCTTGTCGGGGGTTTTCATTTTCATTATGTATGTCTAGCGTACTGCATTATATTGTTTTTAACTTGTTTTTGTTTGTTTGTCACATGTTGTCGCAATTTTAAATTTAAATTTTAAATTTTAAATTGTAATTTTAATTTTTGTATTTTTATATTTTATATTTATAAATACAAGAAAACGAAATGTAGCCTGAATATATGAATATTCAACCTGTTCGTTAATCTGCAAGCAAATGCTTTCTGCAACAAGTAAAGTTGTTTCTAATTTGTTTATATTTATATTTTATTTTATATTTTGTTTTATATTTTATATTCGAATTAATACTTAAATGTATATATTAAATATATATTATTATTATTATTATATTATTATTATTATTATTATTATTACATTTGTTTCTCGTTTTTCGTACAAGGCATCGATCGACGCTAATTAAAAATCCACACCGAATTAATACATAGACAGAAACGGCTCTTGTCGCCGCGAATGAAACATATATTGTACTCTCGCTGTTTCTTCCGTGTTATTCGTTTTTCAAACAGTGATAATATAATTTCCTCTGTGTATGTTGTGTTGCCTAAATTTCATCGCCGATCGCTGTGTGAAGCATGCGTCCGGACGTTTTATTGTCACCGAGCTTTCCACGCCGGTAAAAAAAAGTGAACAATATTACCCCCTCCGTTTTCAGAATAAGTATTTACAACACAGATACGTATTTGTCTAATCATACCGGTATTTCCATGAGTGTAACATTTCTTGAAAAAAAAAAACCGAACTGCCGCCTTTCAGGCCAATTACAGAGCAAGGCAAGTATAATTTTCACAATGTAATCAATAAAGTGAATTGGAGACATATATTAGACTTATCACATACCTTAAATGAGAAATGGGACAAACTACATAATATATTAATTGAAAATGTAAATTTATGCTTCCCTATTAAAACGTTAAGGAAATCAAACAAAACAATATTTTGGTTTAATTCCGAACTTAGAAGTATGCGAGGAACCTTGCATACATTAAGTGAACTACATAAAAATCACTCTACTGAGGAGTTAAGGTTAAGAAGAAATAATTAATCCAAAATACTCGGAAACATGAAACCGGTAAATATATAAATAAAGCACATAACAAATCAAAAGCAACGTGGAGACTAATAGATTATGCCAGAAATAAAATTTAAAAAAATAATTGCTGTAAAATATCTTGTAATGATTTCAACTTTTTTTCGCCAATATTGCAGGATCAATAATAAGAAACTTGCCTAATGTTTCCTTTAATCACTCAATAAAAACCGTAGAGTCCCTCCGTTTTAAATTTACTGAAACTACACCGATTCTCGTAAGGGTGGATATACAATAGAGCATTTTCTCGAGCATTTGAATGTAATGTAACGTTCTATCGAATGGTACAATACAGGAAAATGCTCAGTTTCAAAAGCCGTCGTCAAAAGACGTCTGGTTCGTGAGGGTGATACACTAAAACATATCATAGAGCGGCTGGTTGTTCTGTTACTAGTAAATGCTCTAGTCTATACTCACCCTAAGAGATGCGATCCTAAGTATTAGAAATAGTAAATGTACGGATATTTATGCTTTGTCCTTGTTCCTTGAAATTAGCAAAAATCGTACCAATACACAAAAGTGGCGATGAGCAGGATTTAAATAATTTTAGACCAGTTTCAATCTTGACGATTCTCTCCAAAATAGTTGAAATAATTATGAAAAATCAAATACTGAAGTACTTTGAAACAAATAAACTTTTTACTGAAAGTCAATTTGGTTTCAGACCTTATCAACATCAGATGCTGTAATTGCTCTCATTGATAGGATCATGAACGCTTTTGAAAACAAAAATGTATCGATAGTATCTCTGTGTCTCACATGACTTGCTAATACTAAAATTGAAAGAATACAATTTTTCCATAAACAGCGTCAATCTAATGAAATCGTATTTTACCAATAGATACCTATCAGTATTTCATGATAGTGCAATCTCAAAGCTTGAGAAGATAACTTACGTCGTTCCACAAGGCTCAATACTTGAACTCTTGTTATTCTTAATATTTATAAATGACCTTCCTACCCAACCTAATATACCGACTGCCATATTATTTGCCGACGATTCTACTGTCATAATTGAGGGCAGAACAGCGGAGGAGACCAGCATGGAAAACAAGAAAACAATGGGTGCTGTAAACAGCTGGGTTACACGAAACAAATAGATTTTAAATGAAAATAAAACAAACAAAATAATTTTCAGTCTGAAGAAAGGCACTCCGAAATCCACCCACTGTTTTCTGGGTTTCCATGTTGATTCATCGCTCTGTTGTGAGAATCATGGAACTCAATTAGCAGCATCGCTTGCCTGATAGGTAGGTTCCCAGAAAACATAACCAGAACCATGTATTATAGCCTCATTAAATCGCGGCTGACATACGGTATTCTGGCATGGGGCCATGCAGCATGTAGACACAGGATATTTCGACTACAGCGGAGAGCAGTCCGTATACTGGGTGATATCAAATATAGAGATGATTGTAGGTCAGTTTTTATTCGTCTTGGAATTTTAACATTACCATCTCTTTATATCCTGGAATCTGTTATATATGTATTTAAAAATCCATACAAGTACACTGGGCTTGAACATTCCCAAGAAACGAGATATAAAAGCCAGATACAACAAAAGAAACTAAGATTATCAAAATCGTGTAATAGTACAAATTATTTGGCAATAAAATTTTACAACAAATTACCTGAAACCTGGAGGCAGTTACCTTTGAAAAAATTTAAGATGGTGGTATCCAATCTCTTGTTAAAGAATGGGTACTATTCATTTGACGAATTTATGCAAAGTAATATTTAACTTGACTTTTACAATTAAACGAATGGTATTTTCCACATTTACTGGGTATTACTTACTAATTTACTATAAACTTTGTATTTGTTTGTAATTTTGTATTTCTATTTGCTAAGCTACATAACTGTATGTTTACATTGTATATGGTGACTTATGTAAGACATTATTGTCAGTATGTAATGCATTGAAGGCTTCAAATTATCCAATGAATTCGTTAACAGCAGTTTTACATTTTGACGACTACATCTGTCACGTTTAAGTACTGCCTATCATTCATTTGCGTTTATAAAATATGTGTTTTCTAAAGCCTTCCGAAAGCGTGAAAAAAGTGCTATAACAGTTCATTTTTTCACGCTTTTGCGATTATTATTATTTTCTTTCCTACTCGTGGAAAAAGTATTACTTTACTCACTTGTTGGATAATAGTATATTATTAAACGAGTGAGAAAGTTGGCCATTGCCACGAGGGTGAAGAATTCACCCAAGTTTCTCACTCGTTTAATAATATACTATTTTCGCATCTTATTAAATAATATAAACGTTGCTGAGAAAATGATTCGGCCAAATAATGAGCAACTTTCTCAATCAAAAACGATTTAACAACGTTTATATTATTTAATAAGATGCGAAAAATAACTATTTTCTACGTCCGTTATAAAATGTACAGTTTTTTTTCATTCATTTGGGTTCATAAAATATGTGATTCCGGAACCCTACAAAAAGCGTGAAAAAAGTGACGTAGCGGTTTAATATTTTCAACGCTAATATAAAATTGTTTGCGTAAAGTGTGTCAAGAACGCTTCGCAGCTCGCCGCGAGTTCCGCCGATAAACGTCAAACATTCGTTTCCGATCAAAAAAAACTAATAATGATTATTATTATTATTTTCTTCATTTAAAAAAAGTATTATTACTTATAAACATTGTTTTATGGAATTTATTTAAAGTTACGGACGTAGAAAATAATTTGTATGAAACTCGAAAAAGCAACTTTTTTCACTTGAAGGAATTGGCGCACTCGCCTTCGGATCGTGTGGCAATCTTTCCTACTCATGAAATAACTACTACTTTACTCACTTGTTGCATAAATAACTATTAAAGTACTATATTGCATCATACTACATGATACGATAGCAGAAATATTTATTAGAAGAGAGACCACTAATTTATATTTCCACTATTAAATTTGTATTTTCACATGACATCAATGCTGTTATGAAAACCTTATCATTAATAGTAAGTCAAGGATCATTCAATGATTAAGAAGTGCTGATTGCACAATATTAAAATGTTATCAATATTTTGACCTGGTTATATCCTGTGCTTACAATTAAAACAGCAAAATTAGCATAGCTTTATTTTGTAATCATTTTTTTTTATTTCAAAAATTGCTTGATTGGTTTTTCTTAAATACAAATGCTTTACTTATAGTTACAGTGCCTCTTCAAAGAAAAAAAATATATGTTAGATGTGACGCGATAATTAAATCATGAAATAATTTGTCGATTTCGCCATTTGTGTTACGTATTATGTGAAACACGGATTAATTATTTTGCAGCATAATGTATTTATCCATTCTAAAAATGTTAATTGATCATCCGAAATGGTGAAAAAACGCCCACTGGCAAAAAGCCCATAGAAATCAAGACACCAGAAAGAAGCGAGCAGGAAAAAAGACCTCCACTAAAACCAACAAGAAAGTTAGCCCACGAAGAAATAGTCCGGGAGGTAGTGTCACTTTTAATCAAGTCATTTTATGCACGCTGGATTTTATACCATTGGTAGTTCCTATATTGTTCATGGGGTATCCGACCGTCAGACTCTCCGCTAGCGGTGGGTAGAGTTGTGGTAGGCTGCAGAACTTGTCATGAAAAGTTTTCCGATTAGTTATTTTATGCACGCTGAACATTGTTGAGGTAAATATTTACTAACTATAATTCATAAAAAAGTCGTCAGACCCTTGTCTGGGGGTGGAATGTCCGTCAGTTACGCGGTAAACTGTGAAAATGAAGTCATTGTATGCAGGTTGGAATTCATTTAGGTGACGCGTTTAAACCAAACGAATGTAGAGCTAGCGCTAGAACAAGAGCATTATTTCTCGATCTTTTAATGTAAACGAAAGATCGTTCGTAGCGTTTACACCAAAATATCAGCGAGCAAGAATGAGAACCAAGAACTAGAATTCTTGCACGTAGATATTTAGATCATCCGAACGAATGCTCATTGCTCATTCGTGCCAATTCTGTGGTTGGTAGTGCTTCTTTATGGCCGACACTGACAGCAATGTTATAATTGCAAGTGCTGCATTTATTATTCTGTCTCAAAAACACAAAAAGAAAAGAAGAAAGAGACATTGGGGGTGACAAATTTAATGCAGCGAAGGATACTGGATAATGTAGGTGAAACGATGACGGATATGCAAAAAGAAGAAAGTGGTCAATTCCAAAATTTCTGTAGAATGGCATGAGAGGAGTTTGACCATTTATTATCTCTGAACAGCGACAAAATTCGGAAAGCAAGTACGAATTTTATAGACTCGATTCCTGAATATGACAGACCAGCAGTAACTTTAAGATTTTTGGCAACTGGAGATTCCTATGAAAGCCTGATGTATTTTACTAAAATATTTGAATCCACAATATGTAATGCTGTATCTGAAGTATGTGCTGCGATAAATGAAGCATTGCATGACTAAGCTAAGGTAAGTAAACAACATTATTATACTCACTATTTTTGAGACATGTATTGGAAAAATAAACAAAAGGTATTTAATAGTATTTTTTAAAACACAAAAAGAAATTGAAAAAGAAAAAGTTACTTAAAATTGTTAACGTAATACAGTAAAGAATCTCTAGTTTCTCCAGTTTCAGTATTATCCGGAATGTGTAATTGCTGGCCTGTGTGTAAACTGTTTTCCATTACTGTTGTTATCTGGTTGGGTGGTGGTTGATCTGTGTTTATAGAATGCAGTAAGGTACTTTGTGAACTGTCCGAATATGAAGACATCGGAGTTGATGCTAAATTTGGCTCAAACTCAAATTTCCCCAAATCAGCGTCGAACAGTATATTATTTATGTAATGTTTAACATATACTTTCGTCCGTTTTGAATATTCGCGATGTTTTGAAGCTACAAGATTCCCAAAAGCTTGACTCTTGTCCATTTTCTTCGATTCATATGTATCTTTTAAAATACGGTAGCTTCGTCTACTCGAGGATCTTCAAGTTTAGATTTTTTTGGTGGTATTTTCATGTGGCTGGATCGTAGGGAAGTTGAAGGTTTCGATTGTGTTGTCGTGTTGCTTAATTCTACCGAAGTTACAGGTTGCAGATGTGTTGTTGAGTCTGAATGTGTACCTCTATTAGGGCCCACTACCGCAGCTCCTTCATGTTCATTTCGCTCATTCTCCTGCTTATCAGCCTAAAAGAACAGTTTAATTAATATACACCCTAAATTAAGTTTTTATTCATTCCAGACACTGTCAACAGAAGAAGCATGGCTATCTATTGCTCAGGAATTTAATGAAAAGTGGAATTTCCCAAACTGTGTCGGTGCTATATATGGGAAGCACTGCATCATATAAGCACTTGTTAAGAGAGGAAGCGACGTCTTTAATTATAAATCTACATTCAGTGTGGTATTAATGGCGTTGTAGACGCTAACTACAATTTTACATTCGCCGATGTTGGTTGCCAGAGAAGAATATCAAATGGCGGAGTTTTCAGAAACACTACTTTCTATCAGAAGCTACAAAATAATGAATTAAATTTGCCTAATGACCAAAGCCTTCCAGGAAGACAAAAGAATGTGCCATTCGTATTTGTAGCAGATGACGCATTCCCATTACAAAGACATATCCTGAAGCCGTATCCTGGTACACATGCCGGGGGATCCGAAAAAACGCATTTACAACTATCGTTTGTCAAGAGCAAGACGAATAGTAGAAAATGCGTTTGGCATACTTTCAGCAGTTTTTCGTGTATTGCGAATACCTATGTTACTGCAACCAGATAAAGCATCTCTCATAATTATGGCCTGCGTAAATCTCCATAATTATTTGATGAAAAGGAAAGCTTCTAGGAAGCTTTATAATCCACCGGGCATGATGGACAAAATTCAAGATGGCGTCGTTATAGGCCAGTGTAGAAATGTGGATTGTTTATCCTCATTTCTCCTATTACCCAACACTGAACAAAGACATACTTTACAATGTGAAAATATTTGGCAAGAATTTTCAGACTATTTTAATTTCACTGATATTTTGCCATGGCAAAAGAATATTGCATAATTGCATAACTAGTTTCTATGAACACCTTTTCTGAAATTTTTTGATTATAAATTTACTTACCATTTGGTATAATAAAGAAACATAAGTATCTACTCACCATGTTTTAATTTAGGTTAGTGTCGAAATCGAATGTTCTCCTCGGTTTATATTTATCCATCAAAAAGTGCATACTTTTAAATGCAAACCATTTCGAATTATAGGTGCAGTCGGCACCGCTGTCTGATTTCGTACTCATTGTTTTTTGCCTTTCTCGGCGGTAAGATGCAAGAAGCGAGTCCATCTTTATTTTACTTCTTCAATATTACGTTCTAGTATATTTGCAATTTCCAGCCAAGCATCGTGTTTGCGAGTTGTATTTTTATAATGTTCAAACGTCGGATCCCACAGACATCTGGAACTTCGATAGGCTTCTATCATAAATAAGCATTTCTCTTGAGACCAATTCATAGTTGAATCGATGATCTCGAACACAAGAACACTTTGAAGAGACCGCTCCGAGGAGCGAGCATGGTCGAACACGCAAGAACGTTTTAAGCAACTGCTCGTACGCTCTAGTACCGTTTACACCAAGCGAACGAGCATTCTTAGAATATTCCATAGAATCTTTGTGAATGCAGCAAAAACAACGAAAGAATGCTCTACGTCTCTTTATTTGATAGAGTGGGGATAGACTGAGCATTCGCTCATCTGATGTAAATCGGCCCTAACATGAAAATAATCATCAGACGTCACCAGAATAGTGGAAAGACCGTCAGCTGGGCCTCTGAAGTGAAGCGCAGCATTGAATGCGCGGCATCTTTTGCGGTCCAGCTCATGGACTTTTCACCACTCTGATGCCGACTGACTACAAACTATTACCTGAATAAATAAAAGTTTAATGAGTAGAGAAAAATCTAATGGAACGCCGCGCGCCTTTAACCGTGCCAATTTACTTCTGGCACGACATTTCGTTAGAATGTTGGCTGCAGCACAGTGGTGCGCGGTTGGGTATTCTGAACGTGCATTTGGAACCAAATAAATTCATCTCGCGCGCAACGTCGACGACACTTGTTGTCGTAGTTTCCGCGCCATACATGATGAGTAAAATTAATTAATTACGGAATAAGCATTACTATCGAGTAAATAAATTAAACAATTGGGTATTTTTTACGATTTGATTACCGTAAAAAAATACTGTGGGATATGTCGAACATTTTCTAGAATGTCAAAAATACAATATTTCTTAATAGATTTGACAAGTTTGAAGCTGATTCTGGCGGTTACTATTTTTTTAGAATTTTGAAATCGCAAAATGCAAATTATATTTTTCTAAAAATCAAGTTTCGAGTGCTGACATTTTGTTTCCAGTGGGTGTATGTCGATCATTTACCGATATGTCAAAAATACAATATTTATGGATGGATTTGAGTAGTTTGAAGCTAATTCTGGTAGTCACTACTTTTTTAGAATTTTTTAAATCGCAAGATGCAAATTCTGTTTTTTCTAAAAATCAAGTTTCAATGGCTAACATTTTGTTTCCAGCGGGGATATGTAGATCATTTTCCAGTTTGTCAAAAATAAAATATTTCTGAACGCATTTGAGAAATTTGAAGCTAATTCTGGCAGTCACTATTTTTTTGAATTTTTTAAATCACAACATGCAAATTTCGGTTATATAAATATCAAGTTTCAAGTTCATTTTGTTTCCAGTGGGGGTATGCCGATCATTTTCCAATATATTAAAAATGCAATATTTCTGGATGGATTTGAGGATTTTTGAAGCTAATTATGGCAGTCACTATTTTTAAAGAATTCTTTAAATCACAAGACGCAAATTCAAGTTTTCAGTGCTGACATTTTGTTTTCTGTAGAGGTATATCGATCATTTTCCAGTATGTTAAAAATACAATATTTCTGGATAGATTTGAAGCTAATTCTGGCGGTTACTATTTTTTTTTAGAATTTTTTAAATCGCAAAATGCAAATTATATTTTTCTAAAAATCAAGTTCAGAGTGCTGACATTTTGTTTCCAGTGGGTGTATGTCGATCATTTTCCGATATGTCAAAAATACAATATTTATAAATTCAAAAAACGAAATATAGCCTGAATATATAAATATTCAACCTGTTCGTAACTCTGCAAGCAAAATTAAGTCTTACTAAGACCATAAACAAATAACTTATTGAAACAACTACTTCCCTGGCTGATGCCACGCCGGATATTGAATGATACAAAAGAAATTTGCATGTTATTACTAGTACTACTAGTGAAATAACATTGGTTTAAGATCCCTTATTTCTACCCACAGGACTAACTTGAAAAATGAAACTAAATTGCAATCTGCAATAAGTAAGGTAGTTTCTATTTTATTTATTATTTAAATCGAGTATTCGGTTTTCCAACTGAAAACAAGATCATTTATTTCTTCACATCTGTACTTTCACTAATCACCTAAATTCAGGTATAAAATCAGTCCAACCCTTCTATAATCTCCTCATTTGTTTACGACTCCTTCACGGTCACGGTCACCTTCACGTAAGTGTATTTTATTCTTTAACATTCAATTTAAATGCGAAGCTGCACTGATGAGAGATAAATCTCGAAACGCGTCTGCAGATGGCTATTTACTTAATTTTTACATACTTTTGGGTTCAGTTTTATAATTTAAAGTTTTCAAATTCAATTTAGTTTCATTTTTCAAGTTAGTCCTGTGGGTAGAAATAAGGGATCTTAAACCAATGTTATTTCACTAGTAGTACTAGTAATAACATGCAAATTTCTTTTGTATCATTCAATATCTGGCGTGGCATCAGCCAGGGAAGTAGTTGTTTCAATAAGTTATTTGTTTATGGTCTTAGTAAGACTTAATTTTGCTTGCAGAGTTACGAACAGGTTGAATATTTATATATTCAGGCTATATTTCGTTTTTTGAATTTATTTAATACTCTCTGCAATAAGTAAGGTAGTTTCTATTTTATACAATATTTATAAATGAATTTGAGAAGTTTAAAGCTAGTTCCGGTAGTCGGATTTTTTTTTAGAATTTTTTAAGTCAAATACTAAAAATGTTCCATAATGCATATTGGGGCATACAGAGAATAACTCTTTCTCTTTTTGTAACTTTTCATGTATATGAAGGAGGTTAATTAACTGGTTTTGTTCTCTCAGGATGACATTTTCAAATAGATTTATAAAATTTTATCAAGCTTTTTATCAGATGATCGCATCGTGTTTGCGTCGCCTTGCTTTTCGTGCTGCTAGAGTGATATCTAACTGTATGTTAAAGAGGTAGCTTTTTGACAGAGGCACAGGTCTTAAGTGTACCATAAGTGTACATAACTTTTGGTATAAAAATCATTGTTTTATACACACTTGTCTTTTTATTATGGCCCATCGGAGGTTGAAAAAAAAACGACCCTCGTATATAGACTTTCGAAAAGAAGCCTACCTGGGAATGAAAGATACCCTGTCTGAATTAAAAGTGGTTATATCACTTTTACAGGAAAAGGTTCTACGTCTAGAAAATGAAAATCAATCACTTCCTTTGGAGGTTAGTAGTCTCCCGCCAAAAACTCCAATGGTAAAAATTTCCGATGCACCTAAGAACGCGGCGGGTCCCGTCGTAGCAACGAGCGAAACTCGTACGGAACGCGTCTCCACCCAGAGAATGGATCAGCTGACTAATGTAAACACGTCAAGTGAGACAACCTCAGCCAAGAAGAAATTTAACGATATCGTCAAACAGAAGGTTATTACACCAACTAATAACAAAACAAAGGATAATGCGGTTCCTGAATTTGGGTGTACATATTACTGCCCAAAATATAAGGGAGCATGTTGAATTGATTATTGAAAACATACATTTTACGTGTGAAGTAATAAAAACAAAATCCAACCTTCCCTCATTTCGAATTGGGGCTGATTACAAATACCATACTACACTAGCAGACCCGAATAACTGGCCTGAGGGTATTATAGTATCTAGATATATTTTTAGAAGAGCCTACTACGATAACAGAAACCCCTAACGCTGTATCATTATCACCCAATCATGAAGTTCAATTATTTCTTTTCAACACAGTTAAAAAATAAATATAATGAAATTGAAGCCTTTTTAATTGATAGCGGTAATGTTTTTAATATATTATGTTTGAGTGAGCATTGGCTAAATGAATCCGTAGTAGAGTCCCTATCCATTGGAGAATATAACTAAAGTCTTACTTTGCACGGTCCCTATTCCAACACGGTGGTGTCTTAAATCTAGTAAAATTCGAAACACGTACTTTCTCCGATTTTGATTACATAATGGTTATTTATATTTATACTACCATGGTTTAATTTCATTTTAGATCAGATGATACTGACGTTTAAAACGTCAAAGTTATAAAAGATGAAAATAATAAATTATACTTTCAATTCAAATAATCTTAAATAAGTTTATTCAAAAACTAAAAAAAATCCTAATCAATTCTTGAAAAAACTCCTAAAAATAAACAAATTAGAAACAACTTTACTTGTTGCAGAAAGCATTAGATAAATACAAGAAAACGAAATGTAGCCTGAATATATGAATATTCAACCTGTTCGTTAATCTGCAAGCAAAAAATTAAGTCTTACTAAGACTATAAACAAATAACTTATTGAAACAACTACTTCCCTGGCTAGTGCCACGCCGGATATTGAATGATACAAAAGAAATTTGCATGTTATTACTAGTACTACTAGATTATAACATTGGTTTAAGATTGTTTATTTCTACATACAAGACTAACTTAGAAAATTATTCTAAAATGAAATGTGAAACTTTAAACTGTAAATGTTATTATTAAAATGAAAAAACCAGAAAACATTTTGACAAGGACACACAGTGCTAAACTTATCTAGTGTTACTAGATGAAACAAATTTGATAATAACTAAAAATACCACTGAATTAAAAATATATGAAAATTAAGTAATTGGCCATCTGCAGACGCGTTTCGAGATTTATCTCTCATCAGTGCAGCTTCGCATTTAAATTGAATGTTAAATAATAAAATACACTTACGTGAAGGTGATCGTGAACGTGAAGTAGTTGTTTCAATAAGTTATTTGTTTATAGTCTTAGTAAGACTTAATTTTTTGCTTGCAGATTAACTAACAGGTTGAATGCTCATATATTCAGGCTACATTTCGTTTTCTTGTATTTATTCCTAAAAATAAGTCTTGATAAATCCTGAAAAATGTCCTGAACAGGCCCTGAAAGAGTCCTGGTTATAAAGTTCTAAAGAGAATACCCGAAAAAAGTCTTGAATAAAACAGGTCTGAAAAAACCTGATAAAACAGTCCTGATAAAAAGTCCAGAAAAAAAGTTCGGAGTTTCTGACAAAGAAATGTCAGAGGTCTTTGAAAAAGACCTGAAAAAAGTCCTGAAAAAAATTCTGAAAAAAGGCCC
Organism: Ocypus olens; assembly: GCA_910593695.2. NCBI lineage: Eukaryota > Metazoa > Arthropoda > Insecta > Coleoptera > Staphylinidae > Ocypus > Ocypus olens. The sequence continues at coordinate 35,585,106 of OU343058.1, forward strand.
TTGAAAAAGACCTGAGTAGTAGAAAAGTACTGAAAATAGGCTTCAAGAAAAGTTCGTTAAAAAGCCATTAAAAGTCCCGAAAAAAGCCTGTAAAATAGTCCAGAAAAAAAGTCCTAAAAAAAGTCCTAAAAAAAGTCTTGCAAAGAGTCCTTACAAAGGTCCTAAAAAAGATCCGAAAGTCGAGAAAATAGTTCTAACAGAAGTCATGAAAAAAGCCTTAGAAAAGACCTGATACAGGGCATTAAAAAGTCTTAACAAAATAATCCTGATTAAAGAGCCTGAAAAACGTTCTTAAAACATAATTCTGATAATCCTAGAAAAAGTCCTGACAGAAAGACCAGAAGAAGAGTACTGAAAAAGCCCACAAAAAGTCAGAATAAAGACCTTAAAAAGTCCTGAATAAAACCCCTGTGAAATAGTCCCGAAAAGAAATTTCTGTAAAAAGTCCTAAAAAGACCTGAAGAAATTCCAGAAAATAGTACTAAAAAAACCTTAAAAGAGACCTGATAACAGGCATTAAAAAGGCTTGAAAAAATAAGCCTGATAAAAAATGTTCAAAAAAAGGTCCTGAACATAATCATTTTTAAATAGTCTTGAAAAAAGGGCCCTGAAAAAAAATCGAAAAAGAGAGATTCTGAAACAAAAGTCCTGAAAAAACATCGTGAGAAAGGCCTCATAAAAGAGTTCTGAAAATAAAGTCTTGAAAAAAGTTTTGAAAACATTGTCCTGCAAAAAAAAATCCCAAAAAGATTCTTGCAAAAAGCCTTAGAAAAGACCTGAAAAAAGGCATTAGAAAACTTCCAGAAAAATAATCTAGATTAAAAATCCTGAAAAAATAGTCCCAAAAATGACCCAAACAAAAACTTAAAAAAAAATAAAATTCGGCAAAACAAAGTCCTGAAACAAAAGTCTTGAAAAAAATCTCGTTAAAACAAGTCTCTGAAAAATTCTTAACAAAAGTTTTGAAAAAACTGTCCCATGAAAAAAACCCAAAAAGGGTCTTGCAAAAAGCCTTAAGAAAAGACCTGAGAAGATGTATTAAAAAGTCGTGAAAACGTTCCTGAAAAAGAATTCTGATACAAAAAGTCTCAAAAAATGGTGATGTGGTCATCATGTTATTTTCTCCGACTTGGTGGTATCATTTAGTTTTACGTTTTCATGGTTTATTTTCAATTGAAATCATATTTTAAATGTACACCTAGCGTTTTGTAAACTCGGATGAAAGTGACATTTAAAACGTCAAAATTATGAAAGATGGAAAAATTATACTTCAAATTCAAAAACTCAGTTTACTCAAAAACTAAAGAGATTTAAAAAAACTTATTCTTCATAAGTTGTTCATTTTGGCATTATTTTTAACATAAATTTGCTGTAACTATTATCGTCTCATAATTATAAACCAAAAATTAAAAAAATAATATATTTTTTTCTCAAATAACAATGATTTTACAAAAAATATTTTCAAACAAAAGTTGTTAATTTCTTAGTTGTCTTCAATATTTATTTGAATGTTTTCGTAATAGTATATTCCATATTTAGAAAATTATTTGAAAAGAACAACAAACGATTAAGGTGATATAAATACCCACTTCCGGCGTACGAAATTTTACCAAAAGATTGTCAGTTCTTCGGATTGTCAAATAAGACTTCTGTTCAAAGTTTCATGTGAATTGCTGTATTAGTTTTTGAGATACACACAGACCCATAGACACACACACGGACACATACACACACACACAATTTTTTTTTCAGAAAAATGGCATCTAGGCACCCCAAAACGGATATTTACGTAAAAAAAGTTTTTGAAAAAATTTTCACGATCACAATAGTTTCTCGTACTTCGTAACGGAGAGAGTAAAAAATATCCAGCTCTACTAGAAAATTGTCTACTAATGTTTGTCTATTTGAATTTACAAAACTTACAATTATTGCAAATAAATGTTAGTTATATGTCACCACAAAATACGTCTAATAAGTGCGCGTCATCGCTGCGTGCCCGGGATGTGCCAGACCTTGTTCAGCACAAAATGCATGTTCAGAGCGCGACCTCTCCTGAACCCCTCCAGCCGCGCGTCTCCTTGCCGGAGCCAGAATATCGTAACGAAATGCCGTGCGCTCGGTGCGCTACATGGAAGCTGGCTCCTTTAACAGCGCGCCGCGGCGTTGCGTTGAGAACAAATGCATTGCGATTTTCTCTGTTTATTAAAGTTATACAGGCGTTGTTTAACATTTAAACTGGCGAAAAAGTGTTTTAAATATTAATTAATTATAAATTCTGGCTGAGCTTGAAACTACAGGTAGTGCCATGGCTCCTGGGCTCTACATAACGAGCCGCCCCTGACTAAAATAAATAAAACAGATTCGAAAACTGTAGGAGATCCTCAACAAAATTTATTTTTGAGGAAATCTTTCAGAAGACTTTAATTTTTTTAAATTCAATAAATTCAAAAAAAATTCAAAAAAAACGAAATATAGCCTGAATATATAAATATTCAACCTGTTCGTAACTCTGCAAGCAAAATTAAGTCTTACTTAGACTACTAACAAATAACTTATTGAAACAACTACTTCCCTGGCTACTGCCACGCCGGATATTGAATGATACAAAAGAAATTTGCGTTATTACTAGTACTAAGTACTTAGTGAAATAACATTGGTTTAAGATTGTTTCTATTTTACTTAATTCAAGAATAATTTTTTTCTTGTTTTCTCAACTGGTAGAGCGAACATGTTCGGTTTCATATTATTATTGTTCAATGATTAAAATGAAATAAAACTTACATAATACGTAACCTCTAAATCGTTTTCGATCAATTTTCCGATTGCTGCTTGGGTTAAATTACGTGGGAAAGTTAGGCAAGCACACGGTGCTTCGCAGAAGCCGTTATTGGGCTTCTTCCACAGGCAACATCTAAAAGAAAGTCTCTTGTTTTACCGTGCCAGGAAATAAGTGCGCCGGTCGACAGCGTTTAAACGTCAATTCCCGGGCCACTAGGAGCCGGTCACGGCAAGCAAATTTCGCCACCGTTCAGCGACTCGATTTTTGTGCGTGGATAAGTTAGGGACTCGCATGGAGGTCAGGGAAAACACACGCGGTATTATTTAAACTTCGGGGAACCTGTTTCTTGCCTTTTTAGCACGGGAAATTCAAAGGCAACTCTCAATTAAGCGAAAAATACATTATAATGTCAAACAAATTTCCGGGCGGCTTCTATTGGTCGACGCGGCGTCTCATCTGGTTGGCGAAATAACATGACGTGGGCCGTGAACTTCCACCTGACTGGCTCATTAAGTTTACAGACTAGGCATACATAAGCATTTTTAAAGCCCAGTCCGCAAAAATGATATTTCAGTGCCTGAAAGCAGTCCGAAAAATCTTACACTTTATATCAATCCGAGAAAAAAGTACTTTTCCGTATATCTCATAGATAAAGTATAGTATACATACCGAGGTGGAAAGTGTTTTCATTGCCGTCGAGAGATTACAAAGTTAGATGCGAAACATCGAGCCGAGGTTTGTATACTACTTTATTCACAACCGTACCGTCAGTTTTTTTTTTTTAATTTTAAATGCATTTTGTCGCTCTGAAAATGGAATTCCTCTAGTTGGCAGTTTTTTTATAGCATTCATGTGAAATAAAATAAACATGAGTATATGCTCGTTTCCCTTTATAAACATGTCTGATGTTTATAGATTATACTCCACCGGAGTTAAGGGAAGCAGCTGGAAGAGCGGAAAAAGCCTGCGTCCAGAAAATAGCAGGGCACGATACGAAAAAGCATTTGACACGTATTGTGAAATTGAAAATAATATTGGGCAATTATGTCGAAAAATGAAGGGGTAAAATGAGGGCCGAAAATGAGGGCGGAAAATGAGGGAAGGAAATAGAGGCCAGTAATGTGAAACTTCACAACTTTTCAAATGTCAGTAATGTCAACATTACAAACACGGTTGTGAATAAAAATATGATCAACTATTAAATCTATGTGGACATTATGTTTTAAAATGTGTGTACCCATGAGTAACCATAGGTGTTTTCTATTTGTGTGTTATGTACGTCTAGTAACCCATGTTGATTAATCGATTACTCAAAAATTTACATTATTCTAAAGGAAAGTGTAACATTGTTCCGCCACGCGTAGGCTTCTTCAAGCGAAAACATTTGAAAATCCAAAATTTCACTTCTTTTTAAATTAACACGCTTATTGCCTTTGCACAGAGAAAATACAGGAAGTTGGTACTCTAAAGGAATGTAAATACCGTCACACATGTCTATGCATGACTGCAGGTCGAAAGTCGATGGATAGTTTTAGTAATTGCTATGTCTCAGAAGGTTGCCTTATTACAATCAAAAGTATTGATTATCACTAACAGTTATTAATAACATGTTTTAGAGTACAATTTTTCTATTACCTTCTTGTGTCCCCGTGTGGTTAAATATCATCATATTTAGTAATATATAGACTACACTAAATACACAGGATGGGGCAAATTAAGGAGCGATTTTGAAAAGGCTATAAAAAAATGCTAACAATTTTTCCAAATTATACTTTTGCCATCTTAAATTAAAAAAAAAGCATTCAAGTAAATTTAAATAACTTTTTCTAAGAAATGTAACTAACAAGAAACTAACCCGAGAGTTCTCCGTTTTAAATTAAATTTGATGGTATTGTAGAGGGGGCCAAAATACTCGATACGTATTTTTTTGTTTCGGCTAAACTTCTTAACAAATCATGATAGCATAAATGTAGAAAATTTAGCCTACCCCAAATGACCGTCTATTACCGTTATAATGAGGCTTTAAAAACAAGCATTGATTAATGAAACTTCAAAACTGGTAGTAAAATGACAAGTTTCACTTCTTCGCTATGTCATGCCCACTGCTATTTCAACATTTAATCATTTAATTTTCACATGTTTTCCTCTCCGGTAGCCAGTGGCGGCTCGTCAGGGGAGGCAGGTGAGGCACTGCCTCACCATTAATTTTCAGGCACTGCCTCACCATAAATTTTCTATTTTATAAAAATATAAATCTATTCAATAAATTTCTTCCGTGTTGGTTTTAATATTGATAATTAATTATACAGTAATTATAAATGGATGTATTAACGGAAAATTCCCGATTTTTAATGATCAGAATTAGCGCGCCCATCCAGGCCGAACTTGCGGCAGAAATGAACCAGAGCGGTAGGAATTTATGCAACTTAATATGCCTCCACACAGTTTACCCATATCACATTCGAAGTAATGTGCAGATTTATTTCGATATCGGAGGCGAGCCTCACAGGCTTCTCATTGGTCGGAAATCACCCGCGTGATAGAGAGAGAGAACCTCGCGGCACTCGCAATTGTCAGCTGTGTTAGTAATCTATTCATTTCACTCCGCCGTCCGTTGATCAGCGTTAGTTATTAAAGGTAATCTTATTGATATTTATTTGTAAATAGTATTTATTCCTATATTATAATGGATGACGGAAATAACACTCTTACAGTGAGAAATTGTAAAGACATCGTAAATTTCTTGCTTGATAATCCATTTAGCCGGTTGTCATACGATGATAAAGTTTATGTAAAAGCTATCAAAAGGCCTTGCCCTGATCTTAGTTTATTATTGATTAAAAAACATCGATCATTTAAAAGTGCATGGTTTGACAAATGTAGTTGGTTGACAGGTACAATGATTAGAAATAAATTATTTTGTTGGCCTTGCATATTGTTTTCAAATAGCAATGAGTCGGTATGGCATAAAACAGGTTATGACGATTTAAAAAATTTAGCGCGTTCTATTGATAAGCATTCCAAAAGTAGAATTGTAAATCATCAAATTGTAAATTTCACATTTTAGGTAAACAAAATATAGTTAATGTTTTAAGTACGGCTCGGCAAATTGAAATCGAAACGTACAATAACAACGTGAAGGAAAATAGGGGGATTTTAAAAAGATTAATCGATGTGACAATATTTTTGTGCAGTCAGGAATTGTCATTTAGGGGGCATGACCAATCAGAAACCTCAAATAATAAGGGGAATTTTCGAGAATTAGTTTTGTTAATGAGTAAAACGGATGGGATTTAAAAAAAAAAATTAGATGATGCTTCAATTTTTTCGGGGCTTTCAAAAACAATTCAAAATGAGTTAATTGATTCAATTAGTTACACACTGAAGAATCAAATAGAAAGTGAAATTTTAAATTCCAATTTTTTTTCATGGCAAGTGGACGAAACTACTAATATCACTTGTATTTCTCAATTATCAGTTATATTTAGATACGTCATCCAGGGAACACTTGTTGAAAGGTTTATGGGATTTTATGATGTAAATTCTCAACGAACGTCAGAAGATTTATTCACCTTGTTAACAGAAACATTTGGAAAATTTAATATCAAAGAAAAATTAATTGCTCAAACTTATGATGGTGCTGCTGTTATGGCTGGTCATTTGAATGGTTTACAAACCAAAGTAAAATCAGTAGCTCCACAAGCAATTTTTACTCATTGCCATGCTCACGTTCTAAATTTAGTGCTAAGTAAATCGTGCAACTCAATAAAAAAAGTACGAATATTTTTTTCAAATCTAACAGGATTTTCTGCTTTCTTTTCAAAATCAACAAAACGAACCGCAGTATTGGATGAAATTTGTAATGCAAGAATACCATCTAATGCACAAACACGTTGGAATTTTACGTTGGGGTTATTTTTACAATTCATGAAAATAAAAATAAATTAATTGAAGTATTCAATTTTATAATTAATTCAGACAAATTTGATAATATATCTATCAGAGAGGCATACGGCTTAAAATCATTGTTAGAAGACAACCATTTCTGTTTCTTATTAGATTCCTTCAAACTTATTTTTGAACAAACAAGTGTTGTATTTTTAATTCTTCAACACAAACTAACTGACATCACGTATGCAAGAGGGCGTTTAACCTTACTTATTTTAAAATTAAAGGAATTTAGAACCAATGAAACATATTTTAATCATATATACGAAAAACATTTTTCTGACATAGAAAATCCTCCGAAAAAGCGAAAGCGCTCTGATGATGCAGATGATACGGGATTACAATATAAACAGATATTTTACGAAATTTTAGATACAGTGGTAGGACAAATCGAAACAAGATTTTTTGATCTAAGTAAATTAAAATTCTTTGATTTAATTTCTGTTAGTAAGTTTGAACTGTATTCAAAAACGTTTCCATTGCAGTTGTTTGAAGAATTAATTAAGCAATATCCATTTTTTGACAAAATACAATTACGAAATGAACTGTGGGTTCTATATTCAGATAAGCTTCTTGGTGAGTCTAAAATGCCAATGGATATGTTAGAATATATAAAGAATAATGACTTGCAAGTATGTATGCCTGAATTGTACAAACTAATTTCTTTAATAGTAACCATACCGGTAACATATGCATCTGTGGAAAGAAGTTTTTCCGTATTAAAACGAATAAAAACATGCACAAGAAATCAAATAGGCCAAAATAGGTTGTCAAATATGTCACTCATTGCTATTGAAAAGGAATTTGTGAAAACACTTTGTAAAAATGAACATTTTTACGATCAAATTATAGATTATTTTGCTGAAAATAAGAACAGAAGAATACCATTAATATATAAAAACCATTAAATTTTTTGATTACATTTTTCTTGAAACACTTTTGTGCAATCTCTTTAAATAAATAGGATCCGTTTTCTTTAATATTCAATATACACATTTCTAGTTTTGTTTAAGAATTTATTTATTTTCAAATGAATAGTTTTATGTTGTATTTTATATTTAATATTTATTAGAGTATTTTTAAGTTTGTTGTCCCATTTATTTCCATAACACATTCCATTATTTATTATAAACCTACGTAGAGTTTTATTTTTGTTATAGAATTTAAATATTTATTTATTTTTATTTAATAGTTCAACCTTATTATTTCCTTTCCAATTTTCCCATCCCGGCAAGAAAATCTTCACACCTTCTCGTGGTTCTTGCTGAACAATAGAATATCTTAAAGATATACCGGGTGACCCAGGGTTCCGTAAAAACCCCATAACTTATTTGCTATTTAAGATACCGACTTCTATTTTTCATAAACTAGTACCCACACCTATTCTATATATTTTAAAAATATGTATGTTTTTGTACAGGGTGTCTCAGTATAAGTAACAGATCAAAGTTATGTTTTTTTAAATGGAACACCCTATATTTTATACTTTATTTTTAATCCTCTTAAGGGCCGCTTTTACAATCGTCGGATAAATGATGGTTAACTTATACCCTCTTTAACTAATCCCATCGTTTATCTCTCAGTTAACGCACGTTGCCTTTTACAAACGCTTAGATAGATTTTCTCCCGAAACGCCAACGTTGGCAGCATTGAGGATACATGCGGTTGCGTAGTTTATAGAATTGGCATTTTTCGTTTTGCTTGCGGAAAGGTTAGAAAGTTGTGTTTGTAATAATTGATGCGACCCTTGACCCCCTCGAGCTTCTTTTCAATATTCCACCTAGAAATATGCCAGAATGCATGTTTTTTATAAACTAGTTTATCGCCCTCTAACGGCCCCTGTATGTAATACCGATTGCAGATCGCTATAATGCCGGTATGGTGCGTGTGCTTGCTGTGCGCATTGCCCGAGATTTATCTGCTGCTCCAAGCTCCGGATAAGATAACTGCGAGTTATCTGCTTCTTAACCCTAACCTTGCTTTAACTAGGCATTGTAAAAGCGTATTTTCGCATTTAATCCGGAGATAGTGTTAACCTTAATTTAACCGACTATTGTAAAAGCGGCCCTAAGAAGCTGATAAAAATAGTATAAGATAGTATGGACGGTATTACAGACTAAGATTATGGACGGTTGGTTAGTTATGGGCAAATTTGTGGCAAAAACATGTTCACATTGAAAACATTGCAGAAGCGTTCCTAGCAAAGATTGCTTCATTTTTTATACACTAGAAAATTTTCCAAATCAAGAAGAATAATGCACATCGGCTTTAGTCCTTTTTTGTTCATACTGCTATACAGGGTGTCAACATACGCAAAATAATGGATAACTGTTTTTTTCAAATGGAACACCCTATATATCAACCTTCTGTTGATTTTTGGATTTTCAGCCTAAACTATGCATTTTCTGAAAGAATAATAAGAGACCAAAGTTGTAGAGCGGAATTTTTCCAGAAAATGCATAGTTTTGGCTGAAAATCCATAAATCATCAGAAGGTAATAAAAGAAATATATTTTTATTGATAAATCTCAAGAATCCTTAATATTTTGTTATGCAAACTGTATATCATTGGAAAGCTTATCAAAAATGCCATAGATTGGTGGCAACGTGGTGGTGTTTTATTTGAAAAAAATAGTTATCCGTTGTTTTGCGTATGTTGACACCCTGTATAGCAGTATTAACAAAAAAGGACTAAAGCCGATGTGTATTATTCTTCATGATGTGGAAAATGTTCTAATGTATAAAAAATGAAGCAATCTTTGCTAGGAATGCTTCTGCAATATTTTCAATGTGTACATGTTTTTGCCACAAATTTGCCCATAACTAACTAACCGTCCATAATAGTATCCCATAGTATCTTATACCATTTTTATCAGCTTCTTAAGAGGATTAAAAATTAAGTATAAAATATGGGGTGTTCCATTTAAAAAAAACATAACTTTGATCTGTTACTTATACTAGGACACCCTGTACAAAAACATACATATTTTTAAAATATGTAGAATAAGTGTGGGTACCAGTTTATGAAAAATAGAAGTCGATATCTCAAATAGCAAATAAGTTATGGGGCTTTTACAGAACCCTGGGTCACCCGGTATATACACAGATGTTTTATTGGCCGAGTGAAGTGTCGACAATATTAAATCTGTGCCTCACCAAACCAAAAGTTGACGAGCCGCCACTGCCGGTAGCACATCGATAGTAAATATAAATGAAAATTGGTAGAATTTAAATTCTGAACATATATTTTACTCTTGTACTTTGTTTTCTCTAAAATGATCAGGGAAGCAGCAAAATGCATAAATGTGGTTTTACGTGTTAAATTCTTATGTTTGTCACTAATCCCAAACACGGTATAACAGCATAATAACCGTTTTCAGTTCAATACAATTACTAAACATTTTTAAGATAAAAATTTAACGTAAAATTTTGACATCATTAGTCCAATTGCATTTATTATTACCGTATTTTATACTTTCTCAGTACGAGAAAATATTATGATCGTGATTTTTTTTTCATTTTTTTTAAGGAAATATCCGTTTTGGGGTCCCTAGATTGCATTTCAACAATTTCTTCGAAAAAACTTTGTGTCTGTGTGTCTGTGTGTGAGTCGGTGTGTGTGTGTATGTCTGTCTGTGCGCGCTGTATCTTAAAAACTAATACTGGAATTGATATGAAACTTTGAACATCCGTCTTATTTGATAATCTGAAGAACTGAAAAACTTTTGGTAAAATTTCGTACACCGGAAGTGGGCATTTACCTTAACGATTTTTTGTTTTTTGCCAATATTTTCTTGAATATGAAAAATATCACAAAAACATTTAAACAAATATTGAAGACAATAAAGAAATGAACATCTTCTGCTTGAAAACATTCTTCATAAAATCATTTTTATTCGAGAATTCTTTTTTTTAAATTTTTGGTTTATAATTATAAAACGAATTATAAAACGAATAATTACAGCAAATTTATGTTAATAATAATTGCAGAGAATGCTAAAATGAACAACTTATAAAGAATAAGTTTTTTTCGAAATCCCTTTAGTTTTTGAGTAAACTGAGTTTTTGAATTTGAAGTATAATTTTTCCATGTTTTATAATTTTGACGTTTTAAACGTCAGTTTAATCCGAGTTTACATAACGCTCGATGTACATTTAAAATATGATGTCAATTGAAAATAAACCATGAAAACGTAAATATAAATGGCTATGAATACCATCAAGTCGGAGAAAGTAACATGATGACCACATCACCATTTTTTAAATATTAAATCTATAATGAACCCGTCCATAATTGTAAGAATTTTAAAAGCAGCCGAATTTTCAGTAATTTTATATGATGAAACGACAGATATTGCAGGGATATTTTTCTAAATTCTTTGGATTTATAAAACCGGAATGGAAAATTATACAACTGTGTAACTTATTATGATTTAAACATCAAAATGTACCTATTTACTATAATTTATTATCCAAATTGAAAATTTTCTTTTGAAATGAATGTAATCAATAATGAGAAGAAGATCAGATGTACATAAAGACCTCAAAAATAGATGTTTTATAAATGCATTTTAAAAATAAAACTTTGAATTAATCTATTTAAAACACGAGTACAGCATTACACTTTTCAAATGCTTTTGAATTTTAGACCAGTGCCTGTTAACATGCAAGTTGCAAAATTAAGGCATTTGCTTTTCGTGTTATCAATTTGATTTGATAAATATGTGTTTTCGGTGACTATTTGCCCATGTTAATTGCCTCACAAATTTTAAAATAATTTATAGACTTAAAAAATTCTTTTAGATTTTTTTGCAGCTTTTGCAGATAACGCCCAATTTTTGCCATTTTATAAACCTATAACTTCCTAACGCCTTGATTTGTGTTGAAATTTTCAAATTGTACTTTCTGTATTAAAAAAAATGGCGACTATGAGTAACGGTGGTGTTTCTATTGATACAAATACGTACCCGTTAAATTCGGTAAACAATACAAAATTATGTGCTTGTGGTTCGGTGGCTAAATCAGGAACTCAGTGTTTATCTTGTGGAACCCTTTATCACAGCAGTTGTGTGTGTAAAGTGAAGTTATGTTGTGGGTTTAGTCCCAATGCTGACAAGCCTATGAAGCAAGCCATGGATTAACTTTGAGATGGAGGCTTACGTACACCTTAAAGACTTAGTGAGGGAACTCAAATTAAGCAATTCACTTTTGGTGGAAAAAATCCAATGGTTGAAGCTAGAAAACGGAAAACTTCGCAAAGAGATTACGGTTTTCCCAACCACTCCAACTGTAAACAATAATGAAGTTGGCAATGTCAATAAACCAACCTGCGAATTAACACTTAATCCTGTCCAAACGACTAATTCATCCAGACGTCGGGCGTCCCCGGTCTACAGTGTGGGAACCCTTTCAATGGTTAACTCTGACAACACCGTTAAGGACGCAACTACCAGTTTCACGAATAACAATCCTGAGGATGTTGCAATTGACGAATCCATGACAGCAACTGTAAGCGAAAAATCGCGAAATAAAACAGGAGGATCCAAACAGCTGTTGAATGTAAACAACAATAAAAATGGTGATGTGGCCATCATGTTACTTTCTCCGACTTTATATTTACGTTTTCATGGGTTTATTTTCAATTGAAATCATATTTTAAATGTACATCGAGCGTTGCGTAAACTCGGATGAAACTGACGTTTAAAACGTCAAAATCATGAAAGATGGAAAAATTATACTTCAAATTCAAAAACTCGGTTTACTCAAAAACTAACGAGATTTCGAAAAAAACCTATTCTTTAGAAGTTGTTCATTTTGGTATTCTCTACAATTATTATTCACATAAATTTGCTGTAACTATTATCGTTTCATAATTATAAAGCAAAAATTAAAAAATAATAATAAATTTTTTTCTCGAATAGCAATGATTTTATGAAAAATGTTTTTAAGCAAAAGATGTTCATTTCTTTGTTGTCTTCAATATTTGTTTAAATGTTTTTGTGATATTTCTCATATTTAAGAAAATATCGGCAAAAAACAAAAAACAGTTAAGGTAAACACCCACTTCCGGTGTACAAAATTTTACCAAAAGCTTTTCAGTTCTTCAGATTATCAAATAAGACGTATGTTCAAAGTTTCATATCAATTGCTCTATTAGTTTTTGAGATACAGCGCACACAGACAGACACACACACACACACACACACACACACAGACACACACACAGACACACACACACACACACAGACACAATTTTTTTTTTTCCAGAAATTGTTGAAATGGCATCTAGGGACCCCAAAACGGATATTTCCGTAAAAAAAATTTTTGAAAAAAAAATCACGATCACAATACTTTCTCGTACTTCGTAACGGAGAAAGTAAAAATGGGAAAGTGAACAAAACCAAATCCATTAGTCCGAGTAGCGGGGAAAAAAATTCATAGTGGCGAGCGACAAACAGCGCTACAAACCGCAAAACAAAAATATCCTGGGAACCGGAAATAATAGCAATACTAAAATCCAAGCGGAACCCAAAAAAGCGTGGATCTTAGTCAAACGCATACAAAATCTTTTTTCGGCTAGCGCCTCGCCCAACAAACTTCACAGTCGTCCGGGAATGCTTCATTTTTCCCACTAGACACACAATCTACTATTTACAGAAAATGACATGCGTGACCATTTTCGTTCTATCACAGGACAAAATGATTTGTTTGCGAAAAAATTCAATTAAATGCGGCATTTAAGATCGGAATCGATTTCAAGTGTGTTCACGAAAAAATGACGGACACCAATAATTGGCCCGAAGGAGTCATGCTTAGCCGCTATATTTTTCAACGGGCCAGCCGAAGACAATTGAATCGTAAAAAAGAAGAGTGCTGTAATAAAACACTGAATATCTATTTTACCAATATACAAAGCATTCGTAATAAGATAAATGAATTTGAAGCATTCTTAAAAAGTAACAACGATATGTTCGATATAGTGTGTTTATGTGAACATTGGTTGAAAGAAGATGAAGTTGATTGTCTACTTCAGTGGTGGGGAAACTTTTTTTAAGACGGGCCATTTGTAATAACTAGACAATCGTAGCGGGCCAAAGAATAATGCTTAATCGTTAACTAATTTATGTGTTCTATAAACATATACATATATTATTGCATACGCTTATTATTTTAATAGTAAAAAAGCAAAAGGTAACAAAATTATAAGCACAAAATATAAAATGAATTTAGTGTAGTTCTTGATGTGAAGTATTATCACTTTATTTTCTGGTGTCATTACTGGTTGATGGTGCATGAGAAAAATGAAATTGAGACTGTTTCATCAAAATTTCATCATAGTCCGGTTCCATTTGCGAAGCAGAAATTCTTAAAACTGATGAAAGGTGCTCATCTGTAATTCTGTTTCTTAAAGAAGTTTTCCTAAGCTTCATTGTTGAAAAGATTTGTTCGCATATATAAGATGAGCCGAACATTGTCGTTATCTTCATTGCATGAGTAATTAGATTTGGGAAATTATCTGGACTTAAATTTTTATAAAATTCTAGTAATGGTACTGTATGAAAAGTTTGTTTCAGGAGAGTATTACAGTTCAGTTCTATTAACTCAAGTTGAAATTTTGCATCAACTTCTTCGTAATTAACATTGAATGGGGTCGCAAAAATACTAAACTCTGGTTCCATTTTTCTGAAATCCTGAAATCTCCTTTCAAATTCTGTAGATAGTTTTCTCAAATTAATTTCGTATTTTTTAATCTTAATGTTTGATATAGTGAATTTTAAAGGTTGTATTTTTGGAAAATGAGAAAAATCAGATTTAGAGATCTGATTAGCAAATAATAATAACTGTAATTTGAAACTTTTCAGGTATTGCCAAATATCGTGAAGAAACTGATTTTTTCCTTGCAATTTGAGATTAAGTTTATTCATGTGTACGAGGAAGTCTGTGAAAAAAGCGAAATCAGAAAGCCACGTTTCGTTTTCTAAGACGTCAAATTGATTATAAATGTCTTTATCAAGAAGAAAATTCACAATATCGTCTTTTAAATCCCAAATTCTTTCAAATACTTTTCCAGCACTTAACCAACGAACTTTTGAATAATACAGGATATCGGAATGCTCAGCATATACGGACTCCGAAAACTGTTGAAACTGGCGATGTAATAATCCTCTGGAACGAATCATATTTACTAGTTTTACAACAATATTAAGTATATGGTCAATATCTAAAGCCGATTTACAGAGAGCATCTTGATGTATAAGGCAATGCAAAAAAACAACATCATTTTCCGGATACTTAGAATTAAATTTCCCAACAAATCCTTGATTGATTCCAACCATATTAGGAGCACCATCTGTAGTTACATTACATAGCTTGTCAATAGGTAAACAAAGTTTATCGATGCAATTTTCAAATTCACAAAATATATCGGCACCAGTCGTTGTTCCTTTCATTGAGTGCAGCCCTGCAAGTTCTTCTGTAATTTCAAAGTGGGCGTTGATTCCTCTTACAAATATGAGTAACTGCGCAGTATCGCTGATATCTGTAGTTTCATCCATGGTAATTGAATAAAAAATCAATTTTTGAGTTTTTGTAGTCGGTTGTGAAATTAGATTTTTATCAATATTTTCAATTCCCTCGGTGATTGTTCTTCTTGAGAGAGACAGTGACTGAAAATCCTTTTTCTTGTCAGGGCACATAATATCGCACACATCTATCATGCACTGCTTTATAAATTCACCATCTGAAAATGCTTTATTAGATTTAGCAATATTATAAGCCAACACATAACTGGCTTTCGTAGCGCATCTTTGAGAATGATTAGCTCTCTGAAATAATTGTTGTTGACTTGATAATGATAAATGTTTTAAATTAAAAAAACGAAATATAGCCTGAATATATTAATATTCAACCTGTTCGTAACTCTGAAAGCAGTCTTAGTAAGACTTTATTTTGCTTGCAGAGTTACGAACAGGTTGAATATTTATATATTCAGGCTATATTTCGTTTTTTTAATTTATTTAATACTTTCTGCAATAAGTAAGGTTGTTTCTATTTTATTTATTATTTAAATCGAGTATTCGGTTTTCCAACTGAAAACAAGATCATTTATTTCTTCACATCTGTACTTTCACTAATCACCTAAATTCAGGTATAAAATCAGTCCAACCCTTCTATAATCTCCTCATTTGTTTACGACTCCTTCACGGTCACGGTCACCTTCACGTAAGTGTATTTTATTCTTTAACATTCAATTTAAATGCGAAGCTGCACTGATGAGAGATAAATCTCGAAACGCGTCTGCAGATGGCTATTTACTTAATTCCTACATATTTATTTTTTTGGGTTCAGTTTTATAATTTAAAGTTTTCAAATTCAATTTGGTTTTATTTTTCAAGTTAGTCCTGTGGGTAGAAATAAGGGATCTTAAACCAATGTTATTTCACTTAGTACTTAGTACTAGTAATAACGCAAATTTCTTTTGTATCATTCAATATCCGGCGTGGCACTAGCCAGGGAAGTAGTTGTTTCAATAAGTTATTTGTTTATAGTCTTAGTAATACTTAATTTTGCTTGCAGAGTTACGAACAGGTTGAATATTTATATATTCAGGCTATATTTCTTTTTTTTAAATTTATTTAATACTTTCTGCAATAAGTAAGGTTGTTTCTATTTTATTTTAGATAAATGTTTTATTAAATCTTTCGATTTAATTTTTTTCACCTCTTCACTTAACGATGAGTAGGAGTGGTTTTCATGTTTGCTCTTGAAATAGCGTTGAATGTTATATTCTTTTAAAACTGTAACAGTTGTATTGAAAAGTAAGCACACAGGTTTTTCTTTAAATAAAGTAAAGAAATATTTCCACGTCCATTCTTCTTTAAAAACTCGACATTCTGAATCCACTTTTCTTTTTTTAACATCCATTTTAGACGTTACCTACTACGGAGGACAACACACAGAAACGCAATTGACGAAAGCTTACTGCTAACTAATGCTCTTACGCGGGAGTTTGTTGAGGCACTGGGAGTTTGGGGGATTACACAAACAATTGCTCGAGTCACAGCGGGTCGTTGCAGATGACTGACTAAGTCGCTAACTAACTGATCTTCGGGCGGCCTCGCTTGTATTTATACCTACCTGCGAGAGTGTCTGGAGGTTTCGAGCGAAGATGAGTCATCTGTTTAGGTCGGATGGATTTGTCCAGAATACTATTGTGTTTTGAATATCGCCGCAGGTAGTTTTTATGCGGGTCGTCACATTACGAAGTAAGAACGCGTTCAAACATTCTCACGACGGCACTCTTAAAACGGGCTGGATTAAACCTTTCCGCGGGCCGGAATTGGCCCGTGTGCCGTAGTTTCCCCATCACTGGTCCACGTATTGATAATTTCCTACTGGCATCGCACTTCACAAGGAAAGAATACATTCATAGAGGGGTTCTGCAACTGTTTAAATGCAATGTGTCATTCAAAACCCACCCGTGTGCCCAGGCTCTCTCTAGAGAAAAAGACTGTGAACTAGCTGTTACTCTATTACCTGAGCATAACTTAATTTTAATTACTGTCTATCGTTCACCATCTGGTAATTTTAATAATGTTATTCTTATTTTAGGAAATCTATTGGATAGTTTAAGTACTCAAAAACACATAATCCTTGCTGGCGATTTTAACGTTACGTTTCACAGCGAGGACTCTCGAGGCATACACCTATGTGATGTGTTATCAACGTTTAGTTTGTATATTACTGTCTTCTTCAATACCAGAAAAAAAAACAATTGTTTGGATAATGTGTTTTCGAACATAACAGACGATCAAATAAGTGTTAAGCCACTAGATTCTGATTTATCTGATCACATTGGACTACACATACAACTCAGAACTGAACAAATCACAGAGATCGGGAAATGTAAATTACTTAAATTGCTTTATGCTTGCGATTTTAGCTTTATTGTTGAAGCAAATACTGATATCGAAAATAAATTTGCAGGTTTATTAATATTCTACACTATACATGCTTACATGTTTCCTGAAGAAAACAGTGAAATATAAAAATAATAACAGAATATTCAATAACTCTTTGAAAGAAATGCGAGCTACTCTTGCACTCTTAAAAGAGGCAGGTAATAGATCACCACATGTTATACCTAATTATATCAAATTTAAACATAACTACAATGCTGCTTTAAAAATGGCGAGGGTAAATGCTAATGATAACTTTATTAGTAGGTCCAATAATATGCCAAAAGCGTTATGGTCATTTATTAAAAGAAATGATGATAATACACGTGATACTAATTGTCACCTGTCGCAAAACGATTTTAATGATTTTTTTAGTACCGTTGCAAGTAACCTATCAGATAAATTACCTGCAAGTAGCAAGGACGCCATACACATTCTAAGGGCATCTTCGGATAACATTGGTACTTATCTTAAAATATCGGAAGTTAGCCCGGCAGAGGTAAGAAGTGTAGTTAAATCTTTGAAGAGCTCACAGTCTTGTGATGTTTATGATTTAACAACTAGTATAATAAAATACATTATTGATGTTATTATTTTGCCTCTCACCAAGTTGATCAATATATGCATACGTTCTGGCACATTTCCTAATTGCTTAAAAATTGGATGTGTTATCCCATTTTTAAAAAAAGGCAATGAGACTGATTTAAATTATTATCGGCCCATATCACTGTTACCAATAGTGTCAAAGATTATTAAACAAAAATCTTGTTTAATCAAATTATTACTTTTTGTGAGAGACATAATATATTGCATAGTAACCAGTTTGGCTTTCGCAAGGGGCTGTCAACTACGGACGCAGTTAATGCTTTAGTGCAAGGGATCCTTGAAAGATTTAATTCCAAATCATACATAATAGTCTCATTTTTTAATCTAAGTAAAGCATTTGACTGTGTGCCTCATGATGTTTTATTGCGAAAGCTCTACTATTCTAACTTTCATCCATCAACATGTCGACTGATTAATTCTTTCTTATTAAATAGACAACAGTGTGTATTATTTAACGGAAATCTATCCTCAAAAGCACAGATCACACACGGGGTTCCTCAAGGGTCAATCCTCGGGCCTTTGTTATTCTTGCTATATATGAATGATCTTCCCCTACAATTAAATAACGGGAAAATAGTACTCTATGCTGACGATACCACCTGTATTAATAAATCAACAGATTTACAATCCGCCTTATTAGATAGTAACAGTATTAATAACTCAATATTTGAGTGGTTTATTGCCAATAAACTGACTCTTAATAACACTAAAACTGAACAGGTTATATTTACACTGAAAACTTCAGGAGTTACTCTAAATGATACCATCAAATTTTTAGGTCTAGATTTAGATTCTGAATGGGTTTGGCACACTCATGGCGAGTTTTTGTCGGCTAAACTGTGTAAAGTAATATTCCTGCTGAGGAGTAACACTAACTCTTTACCGCAAAAAGCAATAAAAACAGCATATTTTTCACTATTCCATACTCACATATCATACGGAATTATAACCTGGGGTCAGTCTGCCATATTACAACGAATATTTGCTATTCAAAGGCGTGCCATTCGGGTGGTATCGAGTTTAGGATATCGCGATGATTGTAGGCAAACTTTTAGGGATTTATGCATTTTAACATTACCGGGCATATTTATTATGGAATGTCTTAAATATGCTCGAAAACACATTACTTTATACAAAACAAGTACGGAAACACACCACTATGAGGCTCGCAATGGTCACTTAATTTATCCGTCATACCAGCGCATTTCAAAGTGCAGAAGTGGCATAAATTACTATGGGCCCAAATTATATAACCAATTGTCTATGAATATCAGAACATGTACGGATAAAGTATTTACTATACGAATCAAAAACTACCTTATAAGAAAAGCATTTTAGAGCATAGAAGAATGTCTATCCAATAGATTTAAAGATTTTAAAGTAGAATAGTTTCTTTTAATTATATGTTTATATGTTATTTTTATTGTCAGACTATTTTATGTATTTTATATTTGAATTATGCCTTTCCTTGTATATTTACATGTGTAAACTAGAACTGGAATGACACGAATAAATTATTATTATTATTATTATTATTATTAGCCTCTGTGAAGTATAAAGCTTTGTTTTCTACCTCCAATACACCGAAATCGGGCCACCGATGACCCAAGATTGTTTAATACTATCTATTATTATTTGTCCATATTGTGCTCTTTTAGGCATATTTGCAATAGTGTAGCTTAGAATAATGAATTTTATAAAAATTATTTTTGGGTCAAATTTGAAATCGCCCAAATAGATTAAAATTTGTTGCTCAATATTTTTGATTTTCCTAATTTTTTTACCAGTTACTCCCCAAAATTAGGCGAGTTCAAAAGTATAGTAGGAAATATTTTTAGGCTCAAACTTTTTTTTGGGGACATTTTAAGTTTGCATCGTAACCGTTTTCGGCCGAAAACATGTTTTGCGTAAATGTATCTGACCGTGTTAATTTGATAGATGTCAAGGCAAAATAAAAAAACAAAATTAACAGAATGATGCTCTAGATTTTTGTCTTAGTGCTGCAAAATTATTAAAAGGAAGAAAGACTCACCTTTAATTTTTTTCTAGCATAGATTTGGCATGGGACTACTTGCTGTGGAAGTTTCAAGCTTTCAAGGAACTTTGTCCATTTTTTATATAATTTTTTTCAAATATGCCCAAAATCGTGTTTTCGCAATATTTAAAGTAGAATATCTCAGAACGGAACGAGTGAAAAATTATCAAATCAATACGTAACACAACACATAAACAAATGATAAAAAACGAAGTCTGGATGGTTCCTAATGGATTGACCCTTTTACTTATATTAATATTTAAAGTGATTGGGTCAAAACCTCAGTTTTGGTAGCTAATACGCGCTACTGTTTTGTTTCATGGATGTGAGAACAAGTTCACGCTTGTTTGTATTTTATAGATATTTGGAAGTAGTTTCAAAGCAGTTCTCTAGATAAATAGTGACGCGTCAGCTTAACCTATGTATAATGAATAATAATTCAAGATTGTTGACTTAAAAGGCGTGTGTGCCGCAGCATTACTTGAAGATAGTGATAACGACGTTGATGAGAATATGAAAAATGATTGTTCGTATCCCGATAACGAGAAACGAATCATAAATTATAGTGACAGTGCATCAGATTCAGATAATGACGGCGTTGCTGAGGAAAATCTAAGCGAATCAAGTGGTAATGTATAACAAACCTAAATATTGAAGCAACTTTTAATTTGCAATATCATGTTTATAGATGAAGACAATGAATTAAGTGCTAATCTTAAAAATCAAAATTTTGCTGCCCGTACTTGGATAATTCTTTTCTTAAACATCACAAATGTAGGAGATGTAAGTATTTTGAGTGAATCACCTGGTATAAATAGAAAAAAGAGCTGCTGTATCAACAATTATTGAATCATTTCCATTACTTATATCTTATGATATACTAGAAAATGTCATCCTATACAAATATGGCCGATATTAAAATTGATAAATGGAATATTCTACGAAAGAACCATCTAAACATAATGAATAGAAACCAGTGGACAAAATTGAATTGCGTGCTTTTATTGGCATTTAGATTTTGACTTGTCATTTTCGTGTGTCAACGAAAGATCCTAATAATTTATGGATAGACAATAATGCATGTAGTAGGCAGATTCATCAGGCCACAATGAGCAGACAGAGATTTGTGGACATATTGAGATGTAATCGATTTGACGACTTATTTATCTACACGGGAAGAAAGAAAATTTTATGACAAATTAGCTGATATCCGTGAAGTTAGCGATATATTTGCTGAACTGCAGGGTATATAAAGTTTCTGTTTATGGAACCATAGATGAACAACTGTTTCAATTTCGTAGACGCTGATCATTTAGAGCAGTGTTTCTCAACATTTCTGGTCCAAACGCCCATTGTGTCAGGTCCGTTTCTTAATTCGTCCACTTTAATTTTTAACAGCACAGAATTATTTGATAATATCTAAAATAATGTAAGTTAGGTTCAGGTTAGGTATTAGTAATACTGAAATGTTAACACAAGAAACAAATAATAACCTAGATGAAATTGAAAGTTTTAATGAGAACCTTGAGGTTGGTAATATTTGCGAAATTTAATAATAATCGTTTCTAATTTCGAGAGATATCTTAAGTCACCTTCCTCCCAAATTTTTAGGCGATTTGAGTCAAAAATTGATTGTCAGATAATTACCCAATTTAAATGTCGATCACCGACGTTGAGAAACACTGATTGAGATATGCATATGTGCCGAATAAACCAGGCAAGTATGGAATCAAAATATGGACCCTATACGATGCAAATACAACATATAAAATTGAAAATATACCAAAAAAATGGTGATGTGGCCATCATGTTACTTTCTCCGACTATGGTATCATAGCCATTTATATTTACGTTTTCATGGTTTATTGAAATCATATTTTAAATGTTCATCGAGCGTTGCGTAAACTCGGATGAAACACGTTTAAAACGTCAAAATTATGAAACGGAAAAATTATACTTCAAATTCAAAAACTCGGTTTACTCAAAAACTAACGAGATTTCGAAAAAAAACTTATTCTTTAGAAGTTGTTCATTTTGGTATTATCTACAATTATTATTCACATAAATTTGCTGTAACTATTATCGTTTCATAATTATAAACCAAAAATTGAAAAAAAATTAATAAATTTTTTTCTCGAATAGCAATGATTTTATAAAAAATATTTTTAAGCAAAAGATGTTCATTTCTTTGTTGTCTTCAATGTTTGTTTAAATGTTTTTGTGATATTTTTCATATTTAAGAAAATATTGGCAAAAAACAAAAAATAGTTAAGGTAAACACCCACTTCCGGTGTACGAAATTTTACCAAAACCTTTTCAGTTCTTCGGATTATCAAATAAGACGTATGTTTCAAGTTCCATATCAATTGCTCTATTAGTTTTTGAGATACAGCGCACACAGCCAGACACACATACACACAGACACTATTTTTTCAGAAATTGTTGGAATGGCATCTAGGGACCCCAAAACGGATATTTCTGTAAAAAAAATGTTTGAAAAAAAATCACGATCACAATACTTTTCTCGTACTTCGTAACGGAGAAAGTAAAAAATCAAGGTCTCCGAGTTGTTGAAACGTTGAGTTCATTATTTTGGTATGGTAGTAGCCGTAATATAACCACATATAATTTCTTCACCGACAATATCTTTAGCAGAAGAACTTCTTTACCAAAAAATAACTTTAAGTAGGAACTAAGTGAAAGAACAGAAAATATTTGCCAAGAAAATTATTGTAAATCAAAAACCGCACTACACATTTATCCGACTTTTTGTTTATTAAAGACAAAATACTGATTTCTGGTACTGACTTGTAAGTTTGTTGTATTGTTATCAAAAATGCATAATACCCACGAAATAAAATTTAAAACCGAAATTATACAAATGTACAACCGAACAAAAGTGATGTGGATGTCATTGACTAATTATTACGCTAATACAAATGCATTGCTGTATTTATGCATTTTGTAGACAGGGCTTGCAGCGTGCAATGCGTTTGTAATCTGGACAAATAAAAATCCTTCGTTTGTTTAAAAGAAGAGGAAAAGGAAAATATTCTTGAACGAATTAGGAATTGCGTTAGCAGAGGAACAACTTGAGAAAATGTGTAAAATAATACGAAAGAATGGCAAGGGATTTTCTAAGCCATGGAAAGCACTGGAAGAGAATTACGGAAACCACGAATACCAACCGTAAGCGGCAAAACGTGGAAGATGTCACATGTGCAGGGCAAATGATATTGGGCCCAATTTTTACACGATGATAACTTACGCCATTAAATGTATCACATCATTTTCGATCGTACAGCAAATTAGTATTCCGTTTCTAAAGTGATAAAGTAGGTGTGACAACACTGTAAAATCGAAGCAAGTGAACTACTAACGCCATGCTGTCGCCATTTTTCCAATTTATGCGGGATGATCAGTACCGAGTGCACTTGAGGCGAACTAAAATTAAATGAATTTTGAAGATTTATGGAATTGATAAGTACTCATCACCACCTAATAAGGGTGTGTTAATTCAAAACTCTCACAAATTTGTTATTTTCAAAGCAAATATTCTAATTTACAATCCGGCGTTTCAAATGGATTGCTAATATCCCGTAAGTGTCGTTGAAATTCCAGCAAATAATTATTTTTGGCTACCGCTTCCCGTTCATGCAGCAATAATAAAGCGAAATAATTGGCCATTTTGACAATTCTATAGTCAACATACACGTATTACCTGCTCTGAACTAGGTGATTAGAAGTGAAAATACCCCTGTTCAAAACACTTGGACTGTGACATTTTTTTAGTAACTATTCGTACGTGTATTCTTTCGTTTTACTGTGGAAACTTAATTCGTAAGTGTTAGCTATTCTGACATATTATTAAATTGTTATATCAGAAACGGTTTACTAAAACAAACGTATTATAAATATCAAAAATAAAGAATACGGCAATAAGGAAATAAATATCTTTATTAAAGGTGGGTGCAATTTCATTGTTTTCCCAAACTCAAATTTGACATAATTTTTATATACACTCCGAAAATTTTGAGTTTTTTGTCTTATACAAAATGAATAAGATAGAAAGAGAAAAAAATAACTGGGGTATTTCCACGAGAATACAACTCATGGCCTACTAGAATGTATTTTCAGCCAATCAGATGCAACAAAACAAAAGTAGCGACTTTACTTTTCGATTGAAGCCATTCGAAACTCTATCGGTGATAGTAACAGAATCGAAAGCTTGCGTGAAGTGAAAAGTTTTCTATAACAATCGAAAACTTTTAGAAAGTGATAAAAACAGAATGGGAACCAATCAGTATTCCCGAAGTTGCATTATCTGCAACAATAAAGTTTGTAATTTGCATTCGGAATGTACTGAAGAAGTATGTAAGGGTGCGCGCTTTCGTACTAACGGCGGGTAGTACCAAAGCGCTCCGCACTACCCATCACCCTCGCGGCGAACGCTGTATACGGGCATCACCGCGAATGGAAAGGAGAACATCCGGCAAGGGGAAGGAGATCCCCCCGAAAAACAGGAGAGAGCACTACGATCTCTAGAGCCTGACTCTTTCTGCATCCTTGTGCGGTCGGAAAGTTTGCTCGCTATAGCTATTCGCGCTCCTGAAAGCTAGGTTCTTTCCTGCAGCCTTCTGCGGTCAGAAAGTCTGCCTGCTTATATCCGTGACAGAATATTCATTCCAATACTTGTTATGGATGAATTACATGCAAAGCGCATAAGCGCATAGTGTTTTGTTCCATAACAAGAGTGAGAATGTGTACGTTCTATGATCAAAATTCATTTCAGAATGCTTAAATTCTACAATGGTCGTGGAGAAACATCGTACCGCACGTCGAGTTTCACTTCTCGCCGAGAATACCCCGCACCGCGAAGAAAAATTCTCAGAATCGAGCTGGATACTTCGTTAGAAAGCATTCGCAGTATAAATACATTTGAGCCGACTTGTTTGGCCAGGAAATTAATATGCGTGTTCCAAGATAATTTGGTATTTATGTGTATTCCCAAGAATTTAATTCATCTGGTGGCTGCTTCGTCCTTTTTTTTAAAGAGAAGGTAAGTTGTTTAGTCTTTTCTGGGTTTAAAGATAATTTATTTAAGTAGAACCACCTTTCCGCTCTTTTTTCCGCAGCTTCAGTTTTATTTACTGCCTCCTCAAGTATTCTATCATTACAAGAGAATGATGTGTCGTCTGCAAAGATAATTTCTAAGTTGCTTTTTATGGTTGACGGAAGGTCATTAATATATATAATAAATAATAATGGTCCCAAGATTGACCCTTGGGGGACACCAGTATGTGTATTTAGGATTGAAGACCTTTTCCCCATATATTCCATAATCTGTGATCTATTTTCATAGTATGATTCCAACATTAGTATAGAGTTGTGGCTAAAATTATAATGTTTTAATTTTGACATTAATATATTGCAAGGAACCGTGTCGAATGCTTTACTTAAGTCACAGAAGATTGTGATGCTGAACTTTTCTTCTTCGAAACAGTTTAGCGTGTATTCGATGAATTTTTGTAGTGCTCCGACTGTGTCCCGATTTTGACGGAAACCAAATTGGGCGTCTGTACATAAATTGTTTTGGTTGAAGAATTTGTGTATTTGTATTGACATTACTTTTTCTATAATTTTTGATATAATGGATAGAATTGCAATAGGCCTGAGCTCATTTAGATCCTTTATCTCCGTTTTCTTTTCAATAGGGATTATTTTGGCAATTTTTAAGCAGTCTGGAAAGTAGTTCTCTTGGAAACAGTGGTTTATTAAATTTGTCAGGGGAACAGCAATATAGTGAGTGATTGATTTAATAGCATCTACATCTAAGTCGTAGTAGTCCCTCGCTTTGGAGTTTTTTTAAGTTATTTATAACATTTGAAACTTCTGTGTTGATGTCGATGAAGTTAAACTGTTCTGACGGTTGGGGTATTCCTGATAACTGAATTACTGGGTCTCCGTCGGATGTATTCATTTTTCGCTAACAGTTTGGTTGGGATACTTACAAAAAATGATTGACTTCATCAGGTGAGGCTTGCACTGATTTACTATTTAGTTTAGTAGGCCTTTTTGAGTTTATTACCCTCCACATAGTCTTTATTGGGTTATTTGCATTTGTTATTGCTGCATCATTCGCCTCCTTTTTTGCTTGTTTTATTGCCTCTTTATATTTTGACTGAAGTTTTTTCTTAACGTCATGTACATATGGCGTGGGATTTATTTTATATACTTCATGTATAAATTCTAGTTGTAAACGCATATCGTTTAATGCGGAATTAAACCATTTGATGTTTGAATCACATTGTTTTGTTTTTATTTGTTTTAGTGGAAAACTAATATCGAATGCGTCTAATATGTTTTGGAAAAAAATTGAGAATTTTATTTTTATGTCTGAGTTGGTTAAATAAAGGTAGTCTCAGCTCAATTGTCCAATTATCGAAACGAATCTTAGTCTATTTCTTATTGATCTTGCCCTTGATAATGTTTTTTTACATTCTATTGCAGATTTTTGTAGTCTTCTGTTAGTTCATTTTTACAGAAAATACCGGCGTGATCAAAGAGAAATGGCTGAATTATTTCGGAAAGTACGGAACTGTATGAGTATTCATTGAGAAAAATATTATCAAGGCAATGATACTTATGTGTTATGTCCTTGATTAACGAAGACATTTCATACGATCTAAATAGATCACTAATTGCTATTGAATTGTTATCATCTTTGACATCGAAATACACATTAAAATCGCCACATATTATAATTTGTTTTATTTTAGAAATCGTTAAAACGTTACCCATTTTTGTTAAATTGCAATTGTAATAACAATGTTTGAATTGATATTTGACTAGCAAAATTATTATCTCCATAACATGACATTTGTCAAAGTCATGGCAAGGGCTTTTATTAAATGCTAAATGGTTAAACTTATTTTTATTTATTTAAAGTTTATAAATGAAATGGATAATACATTTACAACATTTAATTCTCTCAAAATATTCCTTTACGAGTTTTCTCTAAAATTAGTTTGGGAGCTAATAATTACACATATTTAATTTTACATGTTAAATCTCTATGTTCGCCCCTTATCCCAGACACTCGGTATAATTATCTGATGTTTTACAATATGCGTAACAACACACATATATTCACATCGCAGAAAATAGTGGTTCTCTGGGTATCTTATACATTTTTAGTATAAATAACATACCCAGAGTACCACTATTTTCTGTGACATGTTTATAATATATGTATACCGAAGGAAAAAAAATTAAACACTTGAAATTCGTGAAATTTCGACCATTTTCAAACCGCCATAACTAGGCGTATTTTCAATCGATTTTGATGAATCTTTGAGGGCGAAAAACGTTGATTTGCCTTACTTAAAACCATGCATGCGAAATTAAACGTAACTCCTTCCGACCCCTCTAGCGCCCCTGTGAATTTTTTTTTCTGGAAACCATGTCCAACTTTGAACTTTGTCTACGGAGTTGGAAAAATGTTGTCGATTTGATCCACCATAAATGCATTAAAATTTGATCAATTCCCTAAGCAGGACTCAAAGAACGAAGTTCCTAAGACGATATGGCACCAAGTTATGGGTGTTTGGAAAAAAAGTTCATTTTGAGGTTTCTCGCACATAACTCTATGACTTTTCAGCGAAATTTGATGATTCTTTCGGAAAAAAATCCCATTTTGGCTCTACTTTAAGGGAGTAAACTCAGATTGGAATGATCCCTTTTCAAACCCTTCAACCCCGAAAAAAAAACACATTTTTGGGCAAAAAACGTCCAACTTTGGCAACGTGTACCGAGTTGAAAAAAATGTGTCAACTCGATCCACCAAAAAGGCATTGAAATGTGTTCAATTACCTGCACAGAACTCAAATAACGAAGTTCCTACGACGATTTGGCAGTTATGGGTGTTTGAAAAAAGCGAATTTTGTGCTTTTTTGACTCATAAGTCCGAAGGTTGAAATTGTTTTCGTTTTCACGAATAAAATTTTCTTTGCATGTTCTTTGAGGTATGCACGAAAATTCATTGTTTGCGCGAAATCATGAATATCGCATTTTGTACCTTAGAATTCCATTAACAAAAAACTTTATTTTAGGTAAAAAAAATGCTCACTTTAACGATCTTTGTGGGGTCCGAAAAAAAATATGGGCCTAACTCACCACCATTCGTCTATTTCTATTATTCGTTCAATAAAAATAAAAAAATTACACTGACGGAAAAAAATGAAACACTTGAGATTTGTAAAAATTTAGGTAATTTTCAAATGGCCATAACTCGGCTTCTATCCAACCGATTTCGACGATCCACTATGGTTCCTGAAACCGGTTTTTTTGGCCAAAATTAATAAAATGTTTATTTGAAATTACTAAGCGGTTAAAGTATTTTCTAAGGTTAGTAATAGGTCGTTGGAAAGACAAGTGTTTTTTTGACAGTTTGGAGGCTCTTTGAGGGTTATGAAAAAAAGTATTTTTTAAATTTTTATTTTGTCTTATACATCATTTTCTAATTCTAATTGGTCTAGCTGATCAATAGGAAAAATGTCTTCTAGCATAACTTCTTCGTTTTCTTCATATTCTGTTTCTTCTTCTGATACTTGATTGTCAGGTTTTACCGGTACTAACATGTTAACTACTTCAGAGGGAAGCTTTAATTTACATTGTCGACCTACACGTTTCTTCAGATTTACACTCGAAATGACGGGATCAGAAGTGTCCATGGCTCTATTAAAAAAAACCTTCCAAATTATGCTGTCTACTATCTTTTCGAGCGTGATACTGTCGATCATGTTTATATAATTTATTTTTACCTTCAGAACCCTCTTCTCCAAAATATCCTACGGGTAATATGGTGTTCTCTATTATTTGACTACCATGTATGAGAACCTTATGTACAGTTGCAGGCATTGGATACCAGGAGTACTTCGACATATATAGCTCAGCAGTCAATTGATAATATTTCTGAAATTTATCTGCATTTATTTCAAACTGACAAGATAGGCAAATTAAAATTATTTTAAATTTTTTAATGAGATCCTCATTAAAATTTGTAATTTCGGAAAATAATCTTGTATCATTGAATGCTCGGCGTGCCGTGTTTCCATCATTTGCACTTCCAAATCCATTGGTTTTTGGTTTGTCCACATTTAGATGCATGTGCGATAAGAACTTGTCTTGGATTAATTTCTTCCTAGTTTTTACGATTTCTTTATCATCTGTGCCCCTAACTTGCCATTTACGTATATCAGTGCGATAAGATATATGTAGTATACACTCGAAGAAGCGAATCCAAGCATGCAATGGACTTATTCCATACTGTAAGGTATTAGGTTTTGGAGAAAAAACTTTTGATTCTTTGAAATCGGTAACTTTCAAAAAAAATTGAGGAGTTGCACCACATATCGGACAGGCTTGGTTTGATTTTGTTCCAGTCAATATATTTAGTACCTTACCATCAATTAAAGTCATGAATAGATTATATTTGGTATTTATTACACAATCATTCGGTGAAGATACTTTTAATTCTACAAGGTTGTTGATTTGATTATCAATTTTTAGTTTCTCCTTTAATATATGTTCTGCAGATTCTTTAATATATTCTAATTTCAAAGGTCTGCAAAATCGTACAGATTGCGGAGTTCGGTTATTCCATAAAACGATGTGTTTTCCTGTTTGTAGTCGAAGAGGTATAACTGTTGTGGCAAAAAGGGATGCATCCGAATGGGAACCAGGAGTACTGTATTTTTGCTTATATGTCGATTGTCCTGAACTTCCGTCAAAGCCATAGCTAAAAATTAGTTCAGCACTAATTTGGTTTTTCTTCAGTGAGTCCATATATTGTATAATTGCCTGTTGCTGCAGAAGTATTATTCGATTGGTTGTATGTTCTAATAAATTACTTAATGGAAACTCTGCCAGAACATCAGTAATGATAATACCATGCGGTTTACACCTACATTTATATATCAATACTTCTTTGTAGCTAGGATAAATATCACAATTTCTAGATGCAGCACCATGTCGAATATCTAAATATTGTTGTTTGCTTAAATTAGAATCTAAAATAAGTTCTAAAGCTTCCTCGGCGGTATATTTCACTGGTATTTTCTCGGGTGAAAATAGTATTTTTCGAATTTTTGTTGGTCGCGTTGGAGATTTGTTCACTTCTTTTAAAACTGTCGCCAAATGCTGCTTGTGCTCTTGACGTGCAGCCATTGCTGCAGCTTAGAGTATTAGGGACGATTCATGCTTATAATCATGGGCTAATTGCGAAGCTTCTCTCCTCTGTGACCTAAGCGACTTTTCTGAAAACGGTAGACGTGGGCGGCCTGAAGATGTGGACGGCATAGGTTCATCTACTTCAATAATAAAGCATTTATTTAGCCACGTAGAATATTTGTGCTTGAAGCGATCCTTATGCCGAGAAAGAAGATTCCATCTATCGTTGAAATTGCGACACAAACGACGCAGCTTATCCCTTATTTTTAGCTCATTAGATGAACTTATATTATCTGTAATAGTTAGCCGTATATGGTTAAAAAGTACCGAAATCGCCCTTATCACCGCATCCATATATCAAACAGGTCCTCGTTCCTAATGCGATGCATTTCTATAAAAAAATGAAATTTAGGAAAATGCGCAAACTTGCGCAAACAAAATTTATTTTGTTTGATAGGCTAAGAAATGCTTATTTAAAATATGTAAAAATTATACCCGCCAAACCCCGCAAATTTTTTATAAGTTACTTTTAATTTTTGTATTCGCTACTTTCACAAGAAAAGTCATACGCTTGATTATTATTACACTATATTAGACCGAATACCTATGATTTTTTATATATTATGTAACACATACATACCCATTTGGGATGATGAGAAAAAATATTGAGCACAGTTATTTTTAAAAACACACAATTAACACACTTTGGCAATTGCTTGTTTCTATGAGACTTGCACAATGTAACTGCAAAATAAATTTAAATGGTCACACTATTCATCTACTACGTTAAGAAGATTCTTAGAAATAATACGGCAGGTAGAAAATATGGCCCTTTTGAATGTTTACATTTATTATAAATGGTTAAATAAACCTTTTCTAAGAATTAAAAATTTGCATTTTGGCCAGAAAAAACGGTCTCAGGAACCATAGTGCGATCATTTGAGAAATCAAAAGCAAGATGTGTCCTCTTTCAGAGTTTATCCCCCACTCAAGGAGAGGGCTTAACGCCCCTCCAAACGAAAAAATAGAAAGACTACAAAATGCATTTTTTTAATACCTATAACTTTGTGCTAAATCGTCGTAGGAACTACGTTTTTTCAGTCCTGCACAGGTAATTGAACACATTTCAATGCCCTTTTGGTGGATCGAGTCAACACATTTTATCCAACTCGGTACACGTTGCCAAAGTTGGACGTTTCTTTGCCCAAAAACGTGTTTTTTTGTTCGTTCGAGTGTTGAAGGGTTCGAAAAGGGATTATTCCAATCTGAGTTTACTCCCTTAAAGTAGAGCCAAAATGGGCTGAAAAGTCATAGAGTTGTGAGTGAAAAACCTCAAAATGCACTTTTTTTTCAAACACCCATAACTTGGTGCCATATCGTCTTAGGAACATCGTTCTTTGAGTCCTGCTTAGGGAATTGATCAAATTTTAATGCATTAAGTGGATCGAGTCGACAAAATTGTTCCAACTCCATAGACATTGTCAAAGTTGGGCACGATTTTCTGAAAAAACAGTGGTGCTAGAGGGGGCGGAGGGGTTAGGAAGGGGTTACGCTTAAGTTCGCATGCATGACTTTAAGGAAGACACTTCAAAGTTTTTCACCCTCAAAGATTCATCAAAATCGATTGAAAATACGCCGAGTTATGGCGGTTTGAAAATGGTCGAAATTTCACGAATTTCAAGTGTTTCATTTTTTTCCACCAGTGTGTATTGCGCATATTGTAAAATATAAGACAATTATATAATATTGTACCAAATATGTTAAAATTAAAGAACAAGTTAGCTGGCGTTAGTACAAGTGAGTACAAGTGGTGTATTGCGCGTAATATAAGGAACAAAACACAAACAACGAGACTATTAATAAAACTTGAAGGTTAAAAGAAAAAACAAAATACAATTTATACTTCCATGACGTATAATGGAATTTAAGACATGAATGTAGATGTTACATCATTTTGCTTGTTCTTAGTTAGAGCTTGCTCAGATATGTTACTGATAAAAGTGTGATAACTGGGAGAACTTTATAGAATGTTGGTTTAAACTGATATGTTTGTAGAATTTAAGTGACAATTGCTCTCATTTACTTACTAACCAATGAAATCGAATAACGTTGATGACATGATCTAATAAAATTCTAATTACGATGCGTAATAGACCACGCTGCATGTTATGCATAGCAATTCACCCTGGGTGGTATCTAATCAGATAATCCATCATGTTGGTATTGCCTAGCAACGTGTTAGTACAGTTTCTATAACATATAAAACGTCAGTTATTGCCGGACTTTTAAGCAGTTTGCTCCCGAATTCGATCTGTTTGTATTTTCGGGTGTTAGTTCTTTCAACAGTAATAGTATTCATAGGCATTTCTCAAAATCTTGGTAAGCTCATTTTCACTACAATTATTGTGGCGCAGATTAATACACGTCTGACACTTGGTGTCACTAAATTTAACTTTTCAAATTATGAAGTGTGAACTTTCTGTTCGGCCAATTGTCTTCTCGAATCTAACTCGTGACTGATTTGTCCGAGGCAATTATTAGCGTCTGGATCACCCTTGCTTGTTGCTTCTAGAAAATCGGCACTCCTGCTTCGCAGTCGTGCCGATTTTCGTCGCAACAAGCAATCGTGATCCTGCCGCTAATAATTTCCGGCAAAATCATAGGCACTCGTTATATTACTGTTGATCATTTCACTTTCAAGCGAACGTTTTCCCTATGAAAACTGTGCTTTTGTGCATATATTGAAAAAACTCGAGCACATGTGCGTGAATAGTGTATAAATTAATAAAAGTGGTTGGTTTGATGAACATTGTCTAGCATTCATCTTTAATCCGTCAGGATAATGTGAATTCAAAAGGTGATGAGTGAATTGTTAAGAACTTTTACAAATATTTATAAAAAATGGAATTTACTACCAATCATAGAACCTAAAGATAGCTGATCGGTTTGGTGTTAATTGTGTTTTGTATTGTTCATGAACTAGTCATGCCGAAAACACTACGCTCATGCGAATTAACGACAACATGTTGACGATATGTCATTAGATAATCTCATTCAGTTATTTGATAAAGCATATATGTGTCCTTAACTGCTGTGACTTTTGAATATTGGTCCCTTGCTCTAAATCATTATCGATTTTCCTTAATAGCAATTAACTTCAATTATGTTATTAATAGAAATGCGCTCGCAATCTGGTATGGTTTCACTCACATAACTACATGTGCTGGCAATATAATTCAACAAACATTAATTGGATAATGTACTACATTGGCTTTCGATTTTCTTTTTGTGATAATGGGATTATTTACAAAGTAGTTTACATATTAACTCTCTTGTTAAAATTGCGAATTCCTAGCATGAGTGGCTAACCGTAAATTCAGGTTATATATTCGTAAGGTTACTTTAAGTGCAAGAAGAATCATGATCGTTTAAATAAGAAACCGGATTTAAATAAAGCCTATCACACAGAATCGTAGTGTTTAAAGGGGGCCATCCACAGCCATGCAAGTAAGACGGACATCCACGTACATACATGCACGTCGTACATGAACGAATAGTACCTGGTACGTTCGGGCAAAAGAGAACGTGCAGAACTATAGTCCGTCGTGCAAATTTACCCATCCACTATCGTACACGCGCGAACAGACGGGAACGTCGTGCATGTATGACAGTGGATGGGCCTGCATAAAAGTAAAACAATTTTTTTTTTTTGTAAAAGATTTCCTATTCAGTAGCTACTCGGAAGGTTTCTATTTTGTTAAGCAACAATTTAGCGCTTCTAACTCAAATATTCCTTATACATAGACTATACTATTAACATAAGGAACGTTTAAATATTTATGGGTTTGAGGCTAAAAGTTACTTGGTGCATGTAAAGCTTGAATTACATTATACCTGTTTTGCCTATTTTCGTCTAAATTCTCATTCGAATTTTGCATTCGAGTTTTAGTTGGCGTGCACAGAGAGGGCGGCGCTAGCGACCGCTAAATAACCAAAATCAACTAAAAATGCGTGTGTCATTCAGTAGTTTCCAAGTGAGGTTACAATTATTGAAATTCAATCAATTACAAAAATTACAAATATTATAAAAATACTGGAAAGATCAAGGAAGACTAGAATGGAAAATGAATTGGTGGTACAATTTTGTAGCATTTTATCTAAATTGATGATAATATCTTGCCACATGAAAAACTTCCAAAAAGTTATAGCACAAGAATATCTGCCTAAGAATTTCTAAATTCTAACTGGGAATATTAACTGCTATTGAACAGGCTCTATAACCAATATATTAAATGATATTTAGGAAAATTTAATGTTGACTCACTATAATTAATTTAGTTGCCTGAAAAAACTATCTTACGAAAAATAGGACAGGTTGTATATTTCTATTTGAGAAACTCGGACGAAAAAAAAAAAAATTTTTTTACATTATACTAGTATAGATTGTTGAACCAAAATGGAACGGGAATCTAGACGAAATAAAAAGATGTTGATGTGGCCATCATCTTACTTTCTTAGATTTGATGGTATAAAAGTTTTTTTCTACTTTGGCTTAATAATCGACCATTTTGTTGCGACTTTACCTGGTTCGTCACAACCCTGACCCTCCGCATTTACATATTATCGCCAGGGTCCGTTCGAAGTAACCGCCCTTAATGTATTTTTATTGTATGCACTATTTATTTCTTATGTTCGTTCCGAGTAACTACCCTTAATTTAGTTTTTATTGCATGCACTATTTAATTCTTCGCAGTTATGGTGTTTGCCCAAAAGTGCGCTAAGTGAATAACAGACAATAAACGGCTTACCGGGCAATTGTTCGAAAATGTGCGCAAATTTGACCAGGGGTCATAAACAGCTTAGCGGGTAATTCCAACATCTGCGTGACAGACCCGTGAAGATGAAAGATGCGTTTGGAGAAAATTGGCAACAAGGCAAGGTGATGGTAATTTTCGGTTCATTTCAATAACCAATCATACGATTTACATTACCACTACTCAGCCTTAGACTCCACCTTCAGCCCCTTAGAGGAACGTCCAGAAATACATCGAAGACACTTCCACTCAAGTTTTTGAGCAGAGAAGATTTAGTACCTTTTGTAAATTAATGTAAATATTGTTTGTTTTAATATATTAATTTATTGTAACAAACACTTATAATTATTTGTAACTTGGCATCCAAGTTGCAAAATGGTCCTTCGAATAAGTTGAATGAATCGGATATAAATCCGCACCATTTGGTCCTTCGAACCGGATTATCGCAACATTTGTTCCTTCGAATCGGATCGATCCAAGAGTTTTTTGGATCAAATCAGTGCACCGATAAAAATAGTCACCAGTGTTTCAAAGAAGCAGCATGGCAGAATCATAAGGAAGCCGTGGATGCCCTTTGGACAGTCATCGTCGCCGAATCGTATGTATCCGATACCTGGGAGAAGGAGCGTCAGTGGAGCCCATGAAAGCAGCAGACGCCCTCAGGATAACACTGCGTGTTCGATACTTGCGAGAAGCAGCGTTCGCGCAGCCAGTGGAAGCCGCAGACGCCCTCAGGATATCACCGCACCCAGGACAAGCGTAGCAGAATCACCCTCCAAGTCAAACAGCTCAAAAGTATTCTGATAAGGAAGGCCTCTCCTTGTTCCTTTCTGTTATATTTTAACAATGTCTACCGCGGCAGAACCTCAATTATCTAAGGAGAGCGAACACGCTATTCGTATTTTAAACAAGCATCGCCAAGTAATAGAATCACAAATTTCGATGATCAACGATGATTTCAATTCAGAATGTGTAGATACAGAATTAACGTTAGTATTAATTGCTGAAGTGTTAAATTCCGTTAAACAATTTTGTGATCTGGAAAGAGATAGCTTTGGTGAGAAATGTCCAGATAGTTTTAGTTTTGGATTCCAATTATTTAAAATAGTTACACACTTAAAACTTAAAGTTAGAAGATTAATTAATACTCCCGAAACATTAGTTAATATATCAAGTATTTCTCCTCAAGTCAAACTGCCTAATATTACGTTGCCTTCATTTAGTGGTGATTACCGTGAGTGATCTTCGTTTAGGAATACCTTTAATTAATTGAAAGTAATTTAAATTAATCAAAGTTAGAAAAATTCCAATATCTCAACTCATCACTTAAGGGCGAAGCAGCTAGGAGTATTCAGTCGTTAAAAATAAACGAATTAAATTATTTAATTGCCTTGCAATTGCTACAGGATCATTTTGAAACAAAATGCTTAACACTTAGCAGCAATGCTCTTAAATCTTTACAACAACCTGTCAATGCTACGAGTATAGAAGAGGTTCGCAAACTAGGCGACAAATTAGGGGAATCTCCTACAAAGGATGGGTTTCTATTGCCCAAATTCGCATCTAATAATAATGTTGATAAAGTCAGTGATTTAAATAATTCTGAAACCAACAGTAACATATTAAATTTAGCACCAGATGAGTTAAATAAGTCAGAAACTGTTATAGTTCAATCTTCTCAATTAAGCACACATTCTAAAGAAGTCACGCAAATTTAATCTAATCAGCCAATTGATAGCACAATGCAGTTGAATCTATCTATTGATGTAGCGGGTATTAAATTGACCAAACAAATTTTATATAAATTCTCTGGTCGTGTAGGTTTAATGTATGATGAGTTGTTCACATTGATAAATCAAATAGAATTAAGCCTTAACTCTAGACCCCTATGCCCATTATCCAATGATCCAAATTATCTAACCTTCCTCACACCTGGCTATTTCTTTATTGGAGGAAATTTACGGGCTCTTCCTGAGCCAAATTTGGAATACATCAAGATTGGTAGACTATATCGCTAGCAGCTAGTGCAACGTATGCAGCAACACCTTTGGGCGAGGCGGCGAAAGAAATATCTCCAGGAATTGCAACACCGTGAAAATGGAAACGATCATCTGAGAAACCGCTGGAAGTAAATCCGCTCGTTCTTATATATGAGAATAACGAACCTCCAAGTCGTTGGCGAGTAGGCCGTGTGGAAATGGTCCATCCCGGAAATGATGAAGCAGTTCGAGTGGAAAAAGTGAAAACAACAAGTGACAGTGTAGTGCGCTCCACATTTAAACTTTTCGCCTTTCCTGATTTTTATTGTATGTACTATTTATTTCTTATGTTCGTTCCGAGTAATTACCCTTAATTTAATTTTTATTACATGCACTATTTAGTTCTTCGCATTTATGGTGTTTGCCCAAAAGTGCGCTAAGTGAATAAGAGACCCAATCAATAACCAATCATACGATTTACATAACCACTACTCAGCCTTAGACTCCACCTCCAGCCCCTTAGAGGTACGTCCAGAAATACATCGAAGACACTTCCACTCAAGTTTTTGAGCAGAGAAGATTTAGTACGGTTATAAACCTTTTGTAAATTATTGTAAATATTGTTTGTTTTAATATATAAGTTTGTTGTAACAAACACTTATAATTATTTGTAACTTGAGTTGACTTGGTCCTTCGAATAAGTTGAACGAATCGGATACAAATTCGCAACGTTTGGTCTTTCGAACCGGATTATCGCAACATTTGGTCCTTCGAACCGGATTATCGCAATATTTGTTCCTTCGCACCGGATCGATCCAAGAGTTTTTTGGATCAAATCAGTGCACCGATAAAAGTAGTCATCAGTGTTTCAAAGAAGCAGCATCGCAGCATCATAAGGCAACCGTGGATGCCCTTTGGACAGTCATCGTCGCCGAATCGTATGTATCTGATATCTGGGAGAAGGGGCGTCCGTGCAGCCCTTGAAAGCAGCAGAGGCCCTCAGGATAACACCGCGTGTTCTATACTTGCGAGAAGCAGCGTTCGTGCAGCCCGTGGAAGCCGCAGGACAAGCGTAACAGAGTCACCCTCCAAGTCAAACAGCTCAAAAGTATTCTGATAAGGTTAGCCTCTCCTTGTTCCTTTCTGTTATATTTTAACCATGTCTACCGCACCAGAACCTCATTTTTTTAAGGAGAGCGAACACGCTATTCGTATTTTAAACAAGCATTTTAAATAGAATCACAAATTTCGATGATCAACGATGATTTCAATTCAGTGTAGATACAGAATTAACGTTAGTATTAATTGCTGAAGTGTTAAATTCCGTTAAACAATTTTGTGATCTAGAAAGAGATAGCTTTGATGAGGAATGTCCAGATAGTTTTAGTTTTGGATTCCAATTATTCAAAATAGTTACACACTTAACACTTAAAGTTAGAGATCTAACCGTGATTGAAATATATATCTTTGAATCCTTAATTTTTATCCATCGTCATAAACCATAAAATCCACGTAACAAAAAATTGTACATAAATGATCCTAAACATAATCTAACTCTCTTAAAAAAAAAGTTTGTAATTTCATGATGATGAGATTATATAATAGACTCTTTCTTAAATTAAGCTTAGAATTAAGTTAAAATAGTAGATTATATATCAAGGGAGAGAAATTCGTGATTTTTCCTGAGGTGCAACGCACCGAGTGAAAAATAGCATTCTCTTCCGAGGTATATGTACTATTTTTTTCACAAACGGGATATTTAAGAGTAAAACGTTCGTTTCTAAAACCTAACCTAGAAAGAAATTATGTCAGACGTGACAGTTAAAATAAATAATTGAAAATCGTAGGGAGAGAAATGATTACTTCTCTCCCAAGGGAGAGAAATGTTATTTCTCTCGCGATTTCGGCGGCTGAGAAATCGAATTTCTTTCCCGTTTGTGAATTTTTTTTGTAGCCATAAGGTTATTGTTAATTTAAACGGTACGTAAAATATAGGTCAATATTATCAGGAACCATTACTCTTATTATAAAGATAAAACATACTTTTTAAGATCACTTACAATATTTTTAAAAGATCTTTAATATATCATTAAGAGATAAAAGTATATCAATATTAAAATCAAACAAAACAGAAACTTTTTGATATTGCTGAATAGCGACGGAATATGAAATCGTTTGCCAAAATGTAAAAATAAAGGTTAGTTTTGTTTTTAAACTCTATTTCTGTTTGATAGACTTTGTTTAAATCCGGCTTTATATTTAAATAATCATCATTATACTTACAATAAAAGTAAACTTACGAATTTGTAATCTATATTTACGGTTGGCTGGTAAATGATGACTAAAGTCCGGATTTATATGCGCTAAAAAAAGGCATTATAATTTTTTTATATGCGCTTAAAAGTAGCCAATATTTGCGACAAAATGAATGGAAAAATATGGATTTTATATGCGGTTTAATTAAAAATAATGTTGTAAAATAAAAAAAAATACGAATGGCAGCTGATGATAATTTATTTATTGGAATTAGGGATGGGCGTTATTTCACGTATCTGTGATTTTTCACTGGTATTAAAAAATCATAGGTCGTTATAGGTGAATTTCACTGCTACTTAAAATCACTGCTACTTAAAATCACTGTTACTTAAAATCACTGCTACTTAAAATCACTGCTACTTAAACTGTGACTGTTACTTAAAACATAATTGTAAGAAGACAGTACAAGGTGGCATTTATAAATATTATTTAATATTCATTACTTTATTCTCCCATTTGTGCAAAGTATTGTATTTAAATTTTGAATAAATATTTAATAAAAAAGACAAATATTTATAAAATGCCATAGTATACCAAATAAAATGAAATAAATAACAACTTATTTACTAACAATTATTA
This sequence comes from Ocypus olens, assembly GCA_910593695.2. Lineage (NCBI taxonomy): Eukaryota > Metazoa > Arthropoda > Insecta > Coleoptera > Staphylinidae > Ocypus > Ocypus olens. The sequence continues at coordinate 35,625,349 of OU343058.1, forward strand.
ATTAATTAATTGAGATTTTATAAAAACGAAAAAAAATCTTGCCCGGCATGGAAATGAACCACAAATTCGTTGTGATCGAAAGTCCGTCGACTTAATAAACCCAAAATGACTTAACTCATTTTAATTTATCTAAACATACATTTTAAAATAATACCACGAAACTAATTTTAAAATTGCAAACTTCATAAACTGAAAAAAATAAATAAAAACAATTTACCAAATTGCGAAAATCTCCAAATGCTCCTTGTTCAGGTGCTCAAAAAATTAAAATAGAAATCTTCAAAAATCTATATCTATTGAAAATTGTTGAATTTTTAAGCCCCAAATTGATTTTGAATAAGCGATACTTCGGCCTCTGTGGATAATTTTTTATGGTATTTTGTCTGCGCGTTTTATTTTTTTTCCTGCGATGTTTTCATTCAGGTGCTCAAAAAATTAAAATTAAAAATTTCAAAAATCCATACCTTCATTAAAAATTGTTGAATTTACAAAAACCAAATTGATTTTGAATAAGCGATACTTCGACCATTGAGGATTTTGTTTTAAGGAATTTTTTCTACGCATTTTATATTTTTTTTCTGCGATGTTTTCATTCAAGTGCTCAAAAAATTAAAACGAAAATCTTCAAAAATCCATATCTCTATTGAAAATTGTTGAATTTATAAAAACCAAATTGATTTTGAATTAGCTATACTTTGGCCACTGAGGATGATTTTTTATGGAATTTTTTCTGCGCGTATTTTATATTTTCTGCAATGTTTTCATTCAGGTGCTCACAAAATTATAACTAAAATTTTCAAAAATCCATATATCCATTAAAAACTGTGAAATTTACAAAAACCATATTTATTTTAAATAAGCGATGCTTCGACTACTGAGGATATTTTTTTAATAAATTTTTTCTACCCGTTTTATATTTTTCTCTGTGATATGTTCACTCAAGTGCTCAAAAAATTAAAACGACAATCTTCAAAAATCCATATCTCTATTGAAAATTGTAGAATTTACAAAAACCAAATTGATTTTGAATGAGCGATACTTTCGTCATTAAGGATGATTTTTTATGGAATTTTTCCTGCATGTTTTATATTTTTTCTGCGATGTTATTGTTCAGGTACTCAAAAAATTAAAACAAAAATTTTCAAAAATCCATATCTTTATTGAAAATTGTTCAATTTATAAAAACCAAATTGATTTTGAATTAGCGATACTTCGGACGTTAAGAATATTTTTTATGGAATTTTGTCTCGCGTTTTATATTTTTTCTGCGACATTTTCATTCAAGTGCACAAAAAATTTAAACGAAAATCTTCAAAAATCCATATCTTTATAGAAAATTGTTGAATTTATAAAAACCAAATTGATTTTGAATTAGCGATACTTTGGCCATTGAGGATGATTTCTTATGGAATTTTGCCTACATGTTTTATATTTTTTTCTGCGATGTTTTTATTCAGGTGCTCAAAAAAATAAAACTAAAATTTTCAAAAATCCATATTGTCATTAAAAATTGTTGAATTTACAAAAAACAAATTGATTTTGAATAAACGATAGTTCGACCATTGAGGATATGTTTTTAAGGAATTTTTTTATGCGTTTTATATTTTTTCTGCGATGCTTTCATTCAAGTGCTCAAAAAATTAAAACGAAAATCTTCAAAAATCCATATCTCTATTGAAAATTGTTGAATTTACAAAAACCAAATTAATTTCGAATAAGCGGTACTTTGGCCATTGAGGATAATTTTTTATGGAATTTTGCTTGCACGTTTTATATTTTTTTCTGCGATATTTTTGGCCAAGTGCTCAAAAAATTAAAACGAACATTTTCAAAAATCCATATCTCCATTGGTTAATGATTTTATATCAAAATAATCCTTCGAGAACAGAGCAAATAATCTTTCAAAAGTTGCGTTTTTTCAGAGGTAAAACCAAAAGAGGAAAACATTTGCCACATCCCTAAGACTTTCCAACTTTTCAAATTTACTGAACAAACATTCTGTTATAAGATTCTAAAAATTCTCCAAATACTACTCGAATTTTGAACTGAATCAAGGATAGTCGTATGTTTATTTGGTATAGCAGATAATATAGCCAAAATATTACCTTCAGTCACAGGTATAATATCAAAAGAAACACTATTTACGTGACCACGTGAACAAATATTAGCAGAATCGTATCAAAAACATTTGTGCGAAACCATTAACAATTTTAGAAGGTGTTACGGCGTTTACTAACCGTGATCACAGTCATTGTTTAAAATCACTGATATTAGAAAGTAGCAATCACAGGTAGCAACGTGATTCAAAAGTCGCAGTTTTGCCCATCTCTAATTGTAATTACAATGTAGAACCAAAATTTGATTTTCATTTTAGGTAAAGTCAAATGACATGGAGTTCATGTTAAAATTTATTATGTCCTCCTCAATCTTGCCTTTCAAAATTACACAAATCATTTTAATTTTTTCTATCCCTGGTTTCGATATAATACGCATCAAATTTTTGCAAAAGTTAGGGAACTATTTTAAATTTTCGTACAGTCCTTCAATAATTTTAGAAGCCTCAATTAAAGGCATTTGAACTGTTTCTAAATTTGCAGTTATTAAGATGCAAAAATGAGCAATAAAAGCTAATAACAATAAAATCAATTACAATTAATGTAAATATTGACTTTATATGTAGTTATATGCGGATATATGCTCAAATAAGTTTAATGTGACAAAACCTCGAAATAATAAGTTATATGCGAAATAAAACTTGGTACTTTTATTTATTTCCGAGCGAAACGTATAGACACAATTCGCCAGTTCCATACGAAAGAGCAAATAAAACATGTAAAAAAATATAAATCCGGACTCTAATGATGACTCATGCTAGGAAAGTACGAGACCAGATTGAATAATTCATATTTGTAAGAAAAGCGATATACCGTAAAACTACTAAGTATTACAAAAAACCGAAAGCTTGTCTAGTACATTATTTGAATAATGTTTGTCAAAAAATGTCACCAAATGTAGTTGTGTCATTGAAACCATAGGGAATTGCGTTATCTACCTATCTAATACCATATTTAAAATTAATAAACAATTAGGAAATTTAGGGAAGGTAACAGGCTCATTTAATATAGCCGAGATTCATATTTTTATGATATTATCTAAAGAAATACTACTATATATACAAACATCTTTATTAAAGAATTGTTACAATTAAATATACATATAATAACTATTTTTTCCGCAAATCTTGGGCTATCGACCGGAGGTCTTTCAACTAAAATACCATTTCCATCTAAATTCCATTATCCACAAATAGCAAACAGATAAGTATAAATTAGCATGGAAAAGGTTTCTCTGTTATTGAATTTGGATTTGAATAATTGTAAAAGTAACAGTAATTGGCACTCGGCGTAGAGTAAATTTCATACACCGTTGACCACATTGCATTTAGATTTTTTGCATAACGTCATTTTTTCAACCTGTTTACATACTGATCACATCATTTCGACATGCAGAAAATCGAATGAAACAAACGAAATTGTTATTCAATTCGAGTTGTCGGCAAAGTGGGCGAAGGCGCAATGCCTAGAGAGAGTAAGGTAGAGAATGGCTTCGAACGGCTAATTCGGGTTACCGACATACCGTAACTTTTAAACGGTTTTTGAATAAGTAATTGTCACGATTTAATTGGTTCTCCCGTGTAATTGACGGCAGGTCCGTTAAAAATACTGTTGATGTTTAGAGGCAACGAATAAAAGGTAATTGTAAAATTCTTTGATTACGTGGTGGTATTTTTTATAATCTTAAGGAGGTATTTTAACTGAGTCGGCTTCTAAATTCTGACGAATCATGTCAAATATCTGCAATTAACTTGGGTTCCCTGTAATCCGTTTGATAAATGAATTGATGTACTTTCTCATTAAAATTGCAAAAAATGTATTATAATAGTACAGTAAGAAAACTAGTATTGAACACAAATTCGTACTAATCGAAATGATATTTAGTACATGATATGAGTTATCAAAATCGCACTTTTGAATATTTGTGAGATATTTCTTTAATTAGGTGTACCATTTGTAGTAATGATTAAAAGTATTATTTGTTCAAAAATCGCTGGCGAAGAAGAATTAACTTTAATAAGATATAACCAGTCTATAGCTCACGACCAAAACGAAAGAACGTAATGAAGATAGATTGAAGATAATTGAAATATTCCAACTTTCACAGATGTTTTCCGGTCATTATTTCTTTAACGTTGTAAGGATAAGTTTGTTATTTTTAGAGATAGTGAATTAATTAAAAGAGGGCAGTGATTTTGCATAAGAAACTCAATTTCTACGCAAATAACTAGATCTCAGAAATGGACTGTTAACTCAGGGGTATGGAGGCCGAGTCGGAATCGGGAATCGTGGAGTCGGCGAATACTTGAGGGGTCGCAGTCGGAGAAATGCACATTTTATTTTTTGTTATAAAATATAAAATTTTATCAAATAATAAAATAAATGAAAAATGTAAGGTCTATTTGCACACTTACTTGTATTGGTTTCTATTAGATTTCTCCACTAATTTTAATGCTGCATCAAAGTTTGTCGTAAATGGTTCAATTTTATTGGGTAACTTTTCCGTTCAATTTAAAACCTAGCGTGTTAATTTTTCTATTGGTCAAATTAAAGGCAATTAAAATGGAATATATTTCTCAAAATGCTATAGAAAATCAGTTCTATTATAAAAGAATATTCAACACCCATAACATTTCTAAATTTCGGCAAATATTAGCAAATGAGCAATGGAATCAAACATTGTTAAACAAATGCCCCGCAATGGCATTTGAATTGTTTTTAAATACGTTTTTGGATAATTTCAAAGAATGTTTTCCTAGGGTAATGTCATAATAATAGCAAGCGAACACAGTTCCCATGGATGACATCGGACATAATAGAACAAAAAAAGCAACTTGGAGCAATTAGCAACTTAGCAAATAAATATACAATTTTTAGATCAGAATACACAAAATTAAATAATTCTTACAAAATAAAAATAAAGGAAGCAAAGAAAAACTATTACGAAAATTTGATAAATAATTCAGACAACAAACAAAAAGCACTGTGGAATGTTGTAAAAAAAGCAACTGGTAAACGAATAAAACAACAAATTCGAATAAACCCAACGAATGGCCCTGAATCGCAAATGATGTCTGAAATGCAATTTGCAAATGCACTTAATCAATATTTTACAAATGCTGCATTAGATTTGACAAAGTCGCTACCAACAGAAATAGATACTGAATATATTCTCTCACACGATGAAACTAATTCAAATACCATTTACTTTGAGCCAGTAACACCCAACGAAATTATCGCAATTTGTAAATCTCTAAATAATAGTCACGCACACGATATATACGACCTTTCAACATCTGTCTTAAAACAGTGTATAGACCTTATAGCCGAACCTTTCATCTGATCAATTTATCACTTGAAAACAGAATATTTCCAAATCTATTAAAACAAGGATTAATTACACCCATATTTAAAAATGGTGATGTGGCCATCATGTTACTTTCTCCGACTTGATAGTATCATTTATATTTACGCTTCCATGGTTTATTTTCAATTTAAATCATATTTTAAGTGTGCATCGAACGTTTCGTAGACTCGGATAAAACTGACGTTTAAAACGTCAAAATTATGAAAGATCGAAAAATGTACTTCAAATCCAAAAACTCAGTTTACTCAAAAACTAAAGAGATTTCGAAAAAAACTTATTCTTCATAAATTGTTCATTTTAACATTCTCTACAATTATTATTAACATAAATTTGCTGTAACTATTAGCGTTTCATAATTGTATACCAAAAATGAAAAAAAAAAATATTTTTTTCTCGAAAAACAATGATTTTATGAAAAATGTTTTCAAACAAAATAATCTTATTTCTTTATTGTCTTCAATATTTGTTTAAATGCTTTTGTGATATTTTTAATATTTAGGAAAATATTGGCAAAAAACAAAAAGCAGTTAAGGTAAACACCCACTTCCGGTGTACGAAATTTTACCAAAAGCTTTTCAGTTCTTCGGATTATCAAATAAAACTAATGTTCAAAGTTTCATATCAATTGGTCTATTAGTTTTTGAACTACAGCGCGCACAGACACACACACACACACACAGACACAATTTTTTTTCCCAGAAATTGTTGAAATGGCATCTAGGGACCCCAAAACAGACATTTCCGTAAAAAAAAAATTTGAAAAAAAATCACGATCACAATACTTTCTCATACTTCGTAACGGAGAAAGTAAAAATAGTGATGTGACTATCATGTTACTTTCTTCGACTTGATGGTATCATCTATATTTACGCTTTCATAGTTTACTTTCAATCCTATTTTAGATGTACATCGAATTTTTCGTAGACTCGAATAAAACTGACGTTTAAAACGTCAAAATTATGAAAGGTGGAAAAATGTACTCAAAAACTAAAGGGTTTTCGAAAAAAACTTATTCTTTATAAGTTGTTCATTTTAGCATTCTCTATAATTATTATTAACATAAATTTGCTGTAACTATTATCGTGTTATAATTATAAACCAAAAATTTAAAAAAATAAATAAATTTTTTTCTCGAATAAAAATGATTTTATGAAAAAAAATTTAAGCAAAAGATGTTCATTTCTTTGTTGTCTTCAAAGTTTGTTTAAATATTTTTGTGTTTTCATATTTAAGAAAATATTGGCAAAAAACAAAAAATAGTTAAGGTAAACGCCCATTTCCGGTGTACGAAATTTTACCAAACGCTTTTCAGTTCTTCAGATTATCAAATAAGACGGATGTTTAAAGTTTCATATCAATTGCTCTATTAGTTTTTGAGATACAGCGCGCACAGACAGACACACACACACACACAGACACAAAGAAAAATTCCAGAAATTGTTGAAATGGCATCTAGGAACCACAAAACGGATATTTCCGTAAAGAAAAATTTTGAAAAAAAATCACGATCACAATACTTTCTCGTACTTCGTAACGGAGAAAGTAAAAAAATGGTGATGTGGCCATCATGTTACTTTCTCCGACTTTATATTAACGTTTTCAGGGGTTTATTTTCAATTGAAATCATATTTTAAATGTACATCGAGCGTTGCGTAAACTCGGATGAAACTGACGTTTAAAACGTCAAAATCATAAAAGATGGAAAAATTATACTTCAAATTCAAAAACTCGGTTTACTCAAAAACTAACGAGATTTCGAAAAAAACTTATTCTTTAGAAGTTGTTCATTTTGGTATTTTCTACAATTATTATTCACATAAATTTGCTGTAACTACTATCGTTTCATAATTATAAACCAAAAATTAAAAACAATTAATAAATTTTTTTCTCGAATAAAAATGATTTTATGAAAAATATTTTCAAGGAAAAGATGTTCATTTCTTTATTGTCTGCGATGTTTGTTTAAAAGTTTTTCGATATTTTTCATATTTAAGAAAATATTGACCAAAAACAAAAAACAGTCAAGGTAAACACCCACTTCCGGTGTACGAAATTTTACCAAAAGCTTTTCAGTTCTTCGGATTATGAAATAAGACGTATGTTCAAAGTTTCATATCAATTGCTTTATTAGTTTTTGAGATACAGCGCACACAGACAGACACACACACACACAGACAGACACACACACACACACACACACACACACACACACAGACACAAATTTTTTTTTTCCAGAAATTGTTAAAATGGCATCTAGGGACCCCAAAACGGATATTTCCGTAAAAAAAATTTTTGAAAAAAAAATCACGATCACAATACTTTCTCGTACTTCGTAACGGAGAAAGTAAAAAGGAGATCGTTCCAAACGTAAAAGCTACCGACCTGATAGTATCTTGCCTACAATTTCAAAATTATATGAGTATGTAGTAAATACAACGATGATTTCTAGAAAAGTTCAAAATATTATCTTCAAATGAGCATGGATTTCGAAAATTTCATGATACAAACACTGCATTAAATGAAGCTTTAGGCTCTATCTTAGCAAATTGCAACGAAAATCACTATACCTTAGGTCTATTTGTCGACCTAAGCAAGGCTTTCGATTGCGTACATCATACTCTGCTCCTGGAGAAGTTGAAATTGCTTTGCAATGGATTTCCAGCTATCTAACAGGAATATCTCAGTCGGTGTCCATTGATGGCACTGTATCAAAAAGTTGTCTTGTTAAGGTACCCCAAGGGTCCATATTAGGACCCATACTTTATATAATCTACGCAAATTACTTAAATAGCTGTTTACAGGGTAATTCTGAAAATCCTTGTAAACTAATATCGTATGCAGATGACAATAACATATTAATTAAGTCAGACAATATAAGCACTACACAAGGTCATGTCTAAGACAGTTGTTTAAAATTCTGCACATGCGCCGAAAAAAATAAATTAATAATAAATAAAAATAAAACTGCGAGTGTAATATTCGGGCGGAACAGAAATGATATTGGCTTGCCATCTTTATTAGATCCTGGGGATAACCTAAACATTACTAAAGAAATAAAATTACTTGGTGTTGTTATAGATAATATGTTGAAGTGGAACTCGAATATTGATTACTTAGCAAATAAACTTAATAAGCAAATATTTGCATTAAAAATAATATCACAATACTGCAACTTGAATTCATTGAGAACCGTATATTTCAGTAGTTTTCACAGTATAATGCGTTATGGGATTATTCATTGGGGAAATTGTAGTAAAACTAATATGCTCAGATTGTTTAGAATACAAAAGAAAGGCATCAGAATAATATCTGGTATTAAATTTAGAGACTCATGCAAGCCGGTATTTAAAAATCTGGAAATATTAACGATATATGGTGTATTTATTTACGAATCAATAATGTCTGTATACAAAAATCTATATAAACTAACTTTCCTTCAAGATAACCACACATATAATACAAGAAATAAAAACACACTATTAATCCTAAATGCAGCATTGAGTCTTATGTACCTGCCTTGTAAATTATTTAATAAGCTTCCTGAAAACACTAGGGCCTTAAATAATATATATATATTTGTTTAAAAAACATGTTAAAAATTTACTTGTAAATAGAGTACTATACTCTATCGATGAATTCCTTTTGTAATATACTAGACACCTAAGTTACTTTATATTATTTCGCATTATGTTTCGTTGACACTGTTTTGTAAATTAGATATAGTACATGTTTGTAAATAACTTATTATTACAAAATAAAGAACCATTATTATTATTATTATTATTATTATTATTATTAATAATATCATTAATTAAATTTTAAAATCACTTGTCTTTTGGATCATTACAATTAATATTAAGTACAATAACAATGAGCAACGGAATCAGAGTCGCTACATTTTTGTAACGACTTCACACTCCTATGTTGACTTGTTCATCACATAAATAACAATAAGGTACAAGGGTGTATTCATATATTCTTAGCTTACTGTGGATTAGGAATGGTACTATCTGTTATTTCTACGGAACAGATAACAGTTTCAGGTGCAAGCGCGTACTTGTTCCAAAAAGCTGTTAATGTTCATGACACGGACGGCGTATAAGTAAAAATGCTTCATATTAATAAAACAAACATTGAATTAGATATTTATTGAGGCAATTGTTTTATTTTTTGCCTAGTCGTTAAAGTTCCATCTTAGTGCCGATTTATAGTATTTAAATCGGAGTGCATAAAAAATGTATTATTCAGTTTAATGAATATTGGTTTTTAAAATAAAAATGATTATCTTTGTATTAGGAGCCAAGGAGCCAATTTATACAGTGGTGATAGGCACTTTATTCGAATTAATTACTGTTTTTCGTTAAACATTTTGAGACTATGTTTATTGAGTCTATGCACTATTTTATTCGTGATTTCGTTATTTGAATTTTCCAGGAACTTGAACCATTTCAGCTCTATTTATGTTAAATCATAATAATTCGGAAGTTGGTTTTTAAAGTTGTTTTTATTTTTAGAACTTAAAAATAGACCACATAAGCAATAGAACAATACTTTCTCAAAATATAATTTATATGACTACATATTCTTCCGAGCTTTTTCAATTCCATTATCTCCTAACAATCAAGCCATAGAACTGTACAAAATTTTAGACATTGCAAAAAGTAATGGTTATCCAGTCAACCTTAATCAAAATTTAATTAACAAAAAACGATATCAAATTACAATGACCCACATTTATCCTAGAGAGGAAAATTCGAACAAAGATCCATTCATTTCCCTAACATATTATGGTGAAACTACCGAAAAAATAGCTCACATTCTCCGCAAACAAAACCATCAAATCGCGTTTAAACCTAGCTGCAAATTATCAAATATATTATTCAATTCAAAAGATAAAATTAATCCCTTAAAGAAATCAGGCGTTTTCGAAATTTCTTGTTCCGAATGCAATAGTGTATATATAGGAGAAACCGGTCCTAGTTCCGAAAAAAGATATTCTGAACATTTCCGCGCCTTTAGATCAAAATTCCAGTTCATTCTCTAACCATTCTTTAGAATGTAAACATTCATTCCCCGAAACCCACAATATGAAAATTTTGCACAACTGTGTAAAAGGTACAAAGCTTAACTTCCTTGAATCCGCCGAAATTTTCAGACTAGGCAATAATCCCCTCGTTAATCTGTTGAACGAGTAGACCGATTTAATGTACTCACCGCTTTTAAAAAAATTTTAATCCCTTAATTATATTTAAATCTTTGCACCTGTTTACTGTAACCATTTTGTTACCCATCACCCTATTCTCGTACTGATATAAATGTAACTTCTTCCATTAATTGTTTCACTTGATAATATTTGTACATACATCAAATAAATTGTGGTAAAAAACTTAGTAAGTGTTTTATTCAGTGTTTCTACATATTCTTATTTTTTAATAATAGTTATTTACTTTTAGGATATACCGAGTGTTCCACTGAATCGTCAAAGTAACTTTTTGGCCTTAAATATTGAGAAAAATATGATTTATATAAAAGTTGTAGACATAATTATCGTCATATCTAGTTTGCTATGTTTATAAATAATACTTTGAAAGTTATTTCCACATTCATTTTGTTTCAATTCGATTTTAAAATTTTATTTTATGTCGAATACCAAAAATGAGGACCGTAGACTCTTGCCTTCTTCGGCACGACAAAGGAAGATGGTACAATGGCCTTGTTTACCCCAACACTCAGCGGGGACTCAAATTTATGGGGTAGTAAAATCTTCGGTTCCAGATGGGGTCGGTCGCATTTCCGGGCGAGTGCAGGTATACAAACAGTTTTACCTCATCAGGGCATTTTTAAGGGGATTTTAAAATGAATTCAATGACAGAAAAATTCATAGAATTTGGTTCTCAATTTTTTTTATATGGAAGAAAAATGTGTTCGCTTATATATTCGGCGTCAAAAAAACAGAAAATCGATAATTAATGGGGTAGCAAGGTTATAAAAACATGATGTTCATGACGTTACGTCACTGTCATTAAGTTTTAATTTTTACAATTACTCTTGTAGCAAACCAAACTATTCAGCTTGTAATAAACCATAACTTTTCCTGATGCTTATTATTATTTCATTCGATAAATTATCAACAGTAATATAACGAGTGCCTATGATTTTGCCGGCAATTATTAGCGGCAGGATCACGATTGCTTGTTGCGACGAAAATCGGCACGACTGCGAAGCAGGAGTGCCGATTTTCTAGAAGCAACAAACAAGAGTGTTACAGACGCTAATAATTGCCTAGGAAAAATCAGTCACGAGTTAGATTCGGGAAGACAATTGGCCGAACAGAAAGTTCACACTTCATAATATGAAAAGTTAAATTTAGTGACACCAAGTGTCAGACGTGTATTATTCTGCGCCACAATAATTGTAGTAAAAATTAGCTTACCACAATTTTGAGAAATGCCTATGAATACTATTACTGATGAAAGCACTAATACTTCACCCGAAAATACAAACCGATCGAATTCAGGAGCAAACTACTTAAAAGTCCGGCAATAACTGACGTTTTATATGTTATAGGACATGTACTAACGCGTTGCTAGGCAATACCAACATGAGGGATTATCTGATTAGATACCACCCAGGGTGAATTGCCATGCATAATATGCAGCGTCCTCTGTTACGCATCGTAATTACAATTTTATTGGATCATCTCATTAACGTTATTCGATTTCATTGGTTAGTAAGTAAATGAGGGCAATTGTCTACCCAAATATACCGCGAGCTTGGATGAATTATCAAAAACACATTTTTTTCGTACCTTTTACCTTTTAGTAATTCATCTCGACATAACATTTGTTGTCAACTGGTTATTAACCTCCAGCTGAAGCTCTCGGTTAATAACCAGACAACAAATGTTATTGTCTCGTTAAATTACTAGGTAACAAGGTACTCAAAAAACTATTTTTTGATAATTAACCTCGATCTAGGTATATTACTACCGAAAATCGATGAATCTTTCAGATTGGGAAAGATTCAAGTTTTATCTTTAAGAATGTGTAGTTGATTTTGACCCCAAGTCCAAGACCCCAAATAGTTTCAACTTTTCTCTTCAACGTCATGTGAATTGTTTTGTTGCTAAAACGATTACACCCCCTGCCACCCCCTAAAGGAAAAAAAAAATGTTTTTGAAGTTTAAATGTGCAAATTTGGTTTCTTGTAGCGTGTGCAAAATTCCTACAATTTCCTCCAAAATTCAAGTCGATGCGATGATTTGGTGCGAAGTTATGCAGTTTAAAAAAAAAATTGCGCCTGTTTGGCCATAACTAGGCGAATTTCGCACGAAACTCGATGGAATTTTGCGATCTAAGAAGTTTTCGACTTTCATGACCCCATGAAAGCCCCTACAAAAAGTGTTTTGGATTGACAAAAAATGTTAAATTTTTACAACTTGTTTTCATTTTCAATGTCATTTTTTTTTCAAAAATTTCAACTTTGCTCCAAATCATCGAAACGACTCGAATTTTTAAGGCATTTGAAGGAAATTGATTAAATTTTTCTGCCATTGTGGTGAAATTTCCCGCCAATTTTTTTTTGCGCACGGTACAGCTTTTCAAAGTTGGACAATTTTTTAGATAAAAAACATATTTTTCCATCGCGTTGTTACGGGGGGTGGGTTGGACTTGGGAACCATTATGATGAAACATTTCTTTAGTTTGACCGAATGGAGATCTACTATTGGGTCAAACTATAAGATGGCGCAATGAAATAAATAATCAAACTGAAAGTAAGAAAAAAATTCACAGTGGAGGTTGTTTATGAATGACAATCTTCATCTATCAAATTTTATATTTCTGCTATGCGTATGGCAATTTTGATTTTAATGTGATTATTCCATTGGTTAAAAATTTGAATCATAATGAAAATATGTATTATAATGAATAACATTAAAATGTAGCTATTGAATTTATAATTCATAATTAAAATTTGGGAGTAGAAAAAAATCTGTTATGATATTCTACTCATATTTATTTTAATTGTATTAATTTATAAATCACACATTGTACATACATTACATTAAAATTAATAACTCTATATTTTAATTTATTTTTTGCATTATTTATCAATCCTTTTTCATTCAACAGCAGATATTCTTATTGATAATAATTTTCTTATGAATTTCATTATTGCAATCATGTTCCGATGCATTAAATATCTGTATTGATAAGCAGGTAAAAAGGACCGACCGATTTTGGCACACGCCAGATTTTTGGGTCGCTTTACAACATCGTAAACTTGAGACCCCGCTGAGTGTTGTGGTAAACAAGACCTTTGTGCCATTTTCCTTTGTCGTGCCGAAGAAGGCAGGAGGTAGTGGTCGCCAAAAATGTTACGTCGAAAAATAAGAACGATTAACATGATCACACAGACCTTAAAGTGCAAATTCACGTTGCGGCGAAAGTGTTAATTTGGTTCACATCTCTATAACATCACCTCTCATTGCCCGCTATAGATTGAAAGAGTCTGGTGCAGGTTAGAACCTTTGGAGTCATAACAGGCGGATTCGGAACAGTACCGCAGAACAGGCGGACTTGTAGGAGGACTCGGAGCAGACGGACTCGGAACAGCCGGACTCGGAACAGGCGAACTCGAAACAGTACCTCGGAATAGTCGGACTCGTAACAGGAGGATTTGGAACAGGACTCGGAACAGGCGGAACAGGTGGAACAGGCGGAGAAATAACATTTCCGAGGAACTGTATACTCGTATCTGTTGCGAAATAAGAGGTGCAGGTATTTTGTAACATCCCGACTATAGTTTATTTTTTCTCTACAACTCATTCCGGCACAGGATCTATTATCTCTTCATTAGATGAATGTTAACTGGTGTTGAGCCGATTCGGATGAAAATAATCGGTGGCTTCGATTATTAAAATAATCGTTGAGAACGATTATAAAAATAATCCAATATTCCGTAATGTTTAAAATCATCCGATTATACAAACAACATCTTTATTACAGGTACGCACATTATTATATGATATGTAATATCATGATATACAAAATTATATCCGTTTTAATAATAAACATGGCGCCGACTGTGAAAAGCTGTGAGGAGCCCTGTATCGCGTGTAATATACAAATTAATGATAAAGAAGAATGTGTATATTGCTTCATTTGTGACAGGAAAACACACCTATCCTGTGGACTAAAAAGGACCGACGCCGGACTTCTGGACAGTAAAAATATAAAATGGGTATGTGATGATTGCATAGTTGAATACCCCAAATGTAAATCTAATAAAAATGCTAACATAGAGCCAGAAGCTAATAAAGATAAAGCTGAAAGCGAAATCTCAAAATTATATGATATAATTAAAATAATGCAGAAGGACATACTAACCTTAAAGGATAAAATAACTAACAACACAGCTAAACAGAACTCTTCAAACAAACAGATAAATTCTGTTTCTCAAAATAAAACACAGATGTCAGTTAATATATCTCAACGTAAATACAAACCCGATGAAGGAAAAAATGTAAACATACACGAAGAAGGAAAAAATGTAAACATATACGAAGAAGGAAAAAATGTAAATAAACCCAAAGAGAAATCACCAGACGAGTCAACAAAAAAGCTAAACGCAAACACAAATGGGAGCGGCCTCAACAGCGATGGATATAAAACTGTTACCCATAGAAAGAAACGACGAACAATATCCAGCGTCTACGGATCATCCGAGTCAACAACCACATTAGAAATTGCTGTCAAATGGGGACATATACATGTATCTCGCTTCGGTCCAAACGTCAGCTCAGAAGATTTAAAACGCTAACTTGAAGAAAAACAAATCCCGCAAACGGTATGCGAAAAACTAACGTCAAAGCATCCCGACATTTACTCATCTTTCAAAGTAAGTGCACCTGTGGAAGAGTTAACCAAGCTAAAGGATCCACCTACGTGGCCGAAGGGTACAAGCATCAATCCGTTTTTTCACTGGCTTCCGAAGAGGAACATACAACTCTAGGAATCAACCGCCAACTAAGAATATTAAACCTAAATATCCAATCTATCGGTAATTGTCTAAATCAGCTATCCATATTCTTACAAGATTATAATTGTAACCTCGTATGTTTAACTGAACACTGCCAGACGTCTGATCAGTTATCAATGTTAAACATTATGAATTTCAAATGTGTTTACAAGTTTTTGTTGCGCCCGCAATAAACATGGCGGAGTAGCAATATACTGCAATGAATCCTTCAAATTCATAAGTCGTGTGGACATTGATAATTTAGCAGAAGTGAAACATTTTGAATGTACCAGCGCAAATTTTAAAACAAATGTTAACGAAACAATAAATATTACATGTATTTACAGATCACCTGATGATGATATCGATGTTGTCTTTACTAAGCTAGAACAACTCTTACTAATATTATTAAGTAAAAACGATCAGTTTTTTATTTGTGGAGATTTTACCATTGATATTTTTAAACAGGATAAGATTTCTAATGCATTATATATACTAATTCAGTCATATAATTCTAGGTTTCTTGTTAATGATTACACCAGAATTACTATTCGAAGTAAGTCCTGCATAGACAATATCATTACAAATTATGATTCTATAAAAGCCTGTGAAGTCATAAACACTGGGTTCTCACACCATCTTGCACAAATTGCTACAATTGAATGCAAACTGAATAAAAATTATAGCATCAGAAAAACTCGTAAAATTACTGCACACAATCTTAAGAAAGTCAACCAAATGTTACGTTTAGAATCTTGGAACACTGTGTCTAGTGAAGAGCATGTTGACAATCAATTTAACGAATTCCTACTAAAACATATTAATGACATATGTCCCTTACGAGTTTGGACGACTTTTAGTCGGAAGCAAAATATAATATCATCACCTGAAACGGAGGCATGTAAAAAAGAGCTACTGTTATACGACACTCTATCACAATATTTTGAAGAATGTAAACCCACACTAAAACTCTGTAAACAGAAATATAACATATTACTTCAAAACGATAGAAAACAATATTACAACAATAAAATCCTAATGTCAGATAACACCAACAAAACAGCATAGTCCATCATAAAAGACCTAACTGGTAATAAAGAACGTATTAATCTCGAAAGTACTAATCTCGAATCTGATGTGAATAAATTGAATCATCACTTTGTAAATGCGGCACCTAATTTACTAAAATCAAGGCAGCCTACAGCTCAGCATAATATAGGCGTGGACATGAATATGTACTCACTTTTCTTAAACCCAATTACCTGTCAAGAATTAATAACTCTGATCAGAAACATGTCAAATAAAAAAAGTTTTAGAATCGATGAAATTTCCATGTTTGTCGTAAAGGAATGCATCGACAGCATTTGTAAACCTCTCTGTTTTATCATAAATAATTCACTAAGTAGCGGAATTTTTCCCGGAAAATTGAAACTAGCTATTGTTAAACCAATATTTAAAAGTGGAGACTGTAGCAACTTTGAAAATTTTAGACCAATCAGTTTGTTGTCCTCATTTTCAAAAATAATTGAGAGTATAGTCGCTGTACAATTAAAAATTTTTCTAAATAAATTTAAAATATTCTCAATACACCAGCATGGGTTTGCGGAAGGAAAAAACATAAACACTGCCTTGTATGACTTTACGCAGACAATACTAGAGGGAATGGAGGCTGGAGACAAGTCCTGTGGTATTTTTCTGGACTTGTCAAAAGCCTTCGACTGTATTGATCTCAGAATACTAGTCTCTAAACTCTACAACTATGGCATCCGAGGAACTGCTTACAACTGGATCGAAAGTTATCTCTCAGGGAGAAAACAGTTAGTGGAAGTGGCATCTGAAACCAAGGTTTGTCGGTCGGATGCACTGGACATAGTTATTGGGGTACTACAGGGTAGCGTTCTGGGACCACTACTATTTAATATTTACATTAATGACATGTTTAAAATATTTAAATAATATTTCATAATTGTTAATTACGCTGATGACACCAATATCTGTGTACGCGGAAAAAGTTTGAACAAACTGTCATATAATATCGGGCAGTTACTAGCCTCATTAAAAACTTGGTTTACTAATAATAAACTAATACTGAATGAAAAGAAAACTAATTATGTATTATTTAAAAAAAGTGAAACAACTACAGATCGATCAGATATAATAATTAACGACAACAACGTAAATCTGACCGATAACACAAAATTCTTGGGAATCTTCATTGATAATAAATTTAAATGGCAGAAACATATTGATCATGTATCAGCGCGGCTATGTTCAATATGTTTTATGCTTAGAGTTTTAAAATCGAATGTGTCTTTCAGTATACTAAAACTAGTCTTTAACTCTAATTTCATGTCTGTAATCAGGTTTGGCATAGTACATTGGGGCAGCGCTACACATTTCAATAGAATTATGCTGATACAAAAACGTGCATTAAGAACAATTTTGAATTTAAAGTCTTCAGATTCGTGTAGGACAAAGTTTGCTCAACATGGGTTACTAACTGCAGCTGCAGTGTACATAATGGAATGCCTATTGTTTCTCCGAAAGCAAGGGCAATATTTTACAAATAATAGGAGCTTACATGATCATCAAACAAGAAACAAAGAAATATTGATGTATCCTATACATAAATTTACAATCACAGAGAAGGGTGTACATTATTCATGCCTACGCTTTTATAACAAATGTCCAGAATTTATAAAAAAGAAACTAATTTTGTAAAATACAAAAAATGTGTATATGAAATGCTGCGGAAATGTGAACCATACACTATCGATGAATTTCTAACAAGTAATGTCAACTTAGAAACAAACCGATAGAGTAATTTTGTTTGACGATATTCCTATATTTAATGCCTTGCAGTAGGTGTACTGTGTATGGACCTGTATGTATATATTGTATGTCATTTATATTGGAATAAATACGATTATTATTATTATTATTATATCAGAGGTGTTAGTAAATCCCTGTCTGAGCTAATTATGTCGATTAACTGTCTTGATGATACAATCTAATGAATTGATGTAGCGTGGGGGTATTTAAATTTCGGAGGGATGTTAGGGTTACGGGGTATAAAATATTTGTTTAAAATGGTAATGTTGTTATGGTTTGTGAAAATTTTCTTGGCGATAGCTAATGTACGTTGGGTTATTGGAACTTTTCGGGTAGAGTCGTAGAGGAGTGTATTGGAAGGGTTATGGAGCGGGTTATTATGGTTCATCTGATTATTATTCCGATTTCGAATATTAATCTTTATAAATTTTATATATTGTATAATTAAGGGGGTTTTCTGGTTTGGAAGTTTCAAAAAATAGATTTTTTTTTATTGCACTTTTGAATACCTTATATTATGGAGAATATATGGGCGAAACCGTTTTGCCCGGAAATAATTTCTTATACTCGAAATACACGACCATCGGACCGGTCTTCTCGCGTCATCAAGCGCCCCGGCGCTCCCTTTTGGGCTCTCAAGTGTCTCCCAATGAGATGGCACCACATGTATGCGTGACCAGACATATCCGCACAGGAAGACTGCTCACGCGAAAACTGCGCACAAAAATGTGCGCACAGCGAAAACTCCTCACACGGAATAATGCTCACACGGAAAACTCCGCACACAGGAAATAACATACAGTGTTAATTGCGCACACGAAAATTGCTCACACTGAAAAATGCTCACACGGAAAATTACTCACTTTTATCAATCCTCACAGGGTGCGCACAACAAATATTTTTGCTATAATTATTACATTTCGCATTAATTTAAAAGCGATGTACTGTGTTTTTACTGTAATTTTTGAAAATGTGTTTATTTTTTGATGAAATAAATTTTTGAAAATTATTGTTTAAAAAAATACTGATATGATGCAAAACATCTACCTTTAAAATTAAACTACGATTTTTGAAAATGTATACATTTTTGAGTGAGTTATGAATTTTGAATATTTTTTTAAGTTGTCGAATAATTGAACAAAGAAAAATAGAAAAAAATGTATTGACATGATTGAATTACTTAAAAAAAAACCTGCAATAATAATACATTTAACTTTAAAATTAAATTTGATTTTTGAAAACGAGTCAATTTTTGTTAAACACTTAAACAAAACAAAAATCGTAAACAAAATTGAGTTCCTCGAATATTTTGATACATCCACAAAACGACTGCCTTTAAAACTAACTATAATTTTTGAAAATGTGTTAATTTTTAGATGTAATAAATTTTTGAAAATTAATGTTAAAAAATATACTGATATGATACGAAACATCTGCTTTTATAATTAACTACGATTTTTTTGCGCGTGTTGTGAATTTTTGATATATTATTTTTAAGAAAAATAGAAAAATAAAAAAATACTGATATGATTGAATTCCTTAAAAAACTCTAATGCAATTATAATACATTTAACTGTAAAATTAATAATAATAATAATAATAATAATATACAGGGTGAGTTTTCTTCGATGTTCTCTATGGGGATCTCGGAAACAATAAGAGATAGAGAAACGGGCAAAAAGTGTGGTTTTACGAGTCCAATAAAATATCATTTTCAAATTTTTTAAAAAAGTGAAGTGTGACTAAAAATTTTGAAAAATGTAAAAAGTGTCAATTTTTTCAAATAAATATATCTCAGTTATTATGACAGAAAAAAAAACTGTAAAGGACAAAGTTGTAAATACATAATTTAACGCAGCTTAATAAAATAAATTCAGAAAAATTTTAACGCCATTATTTTCCGAGATATGACGCAAACTTACATTTTTTTAAATGGAAACCATAGTTGGCTATGACCTCATTCGAAAGACTTTTTTTCTTTTTAATCCGGTATCACAAATGACACAGTTATTTCTAAAAATATGTGAGTTACAGTCATTTTTAAGATTTATTATAAATCAAAAAAATAGTTTTACATTTTTCAAAATATCTAGTTACCCTTCACTTCTTTGAAAACCCTGTATTTAACGGGATTCACCTCGTACATTTACGAATCAATTGGAATATAAAATATAAAATAAAATATTAATAAAAAATATAAAAATACAAAAGTTAAAATTAAAATTTAAAATTGCGACAACTTTGAGATGATAAACAAAAACAAGTAAAAACAATACAATGCAATACGCTAGACATAATTAATTAAAATTATGGAAAACCCCGCAAGAAAGTTGCAATTATCTAAATTTGAGCACAAACAAATACCGATAGATCTATTCGTGATAAATTAGATTTAAAGTCCGAAATATTATTTGAAAACAATTTAAAATTGGCGTTACCTATCAGACCATTCGCTACTCTTAAAGGGTGCATCGTAAACCAATCAGTTTAAGTACAAAGGAGCAATCAATGCCACTATTAATGTGACTATTGAAATCGAGTCAATTTTTGCGTGAGTTTTGAATTTTTGAAAATTAATGTTTTAAGGTATAATAATAAAATAAAATAAAAAGTGTAACGAATTGTAAATATATTTAAACTTTAAAATTTGGACTTTATGATAAAAAAATCAGAAAGAAATATATTGAATTGCAGTGGAATTTGTAAAATTCTACAAGTGTAACGAGTTTTAAATTCCAATCAAAATTAAATTTCTGCATTGGTTTAATCATTGAATTGATGAGCCGAATTTGCTTTAAAAGTTTAAGATCAATGAACAGGACAGTACATTTCTGATTTTCCGTTACAACAATTGTCAAATTATAGCTGAAAACAAATGACAACATTCTAAACAATGTCTGGGCAAACGAAATATGCATTCTACGAATTTAAAAGTTGTAAAAAATTTATTAAAAGTTCAACTTCTATGTAAAAAAATTAACATTTTTGATTTCTCATCTTAGGTTAAAAAAAAAACAGCAATTTTCAAAACTGAAAATGGGAAAACAAAAATTACTTAGACGGATAGAAAAAAATAATCAAATGAGAAATTCGTTTTAAGAGTTTAAAATTAATTGAAAAATTATAGATTTCGGATTTCGAATAAAAATGAGCGAGATTGAAAAGAAACAGCAACACATCAAAATCGAAAATTGAATGAATATTTTTTTTAATTGGTTATTTAAGCTCTAGAAAATAAACCCTTCGATTGTGAGAAAGCTAACTAGTATTTGGTAAGAAGGTAAATGTAATTATAAGAAACAAGTTAGAAACAACTTTACTTGTTGCAGAAAGCATTAGATAAATACAAGAAAACGAAATGTAGCCTGAATATATGAATATTCAAATTTCTTTTGTATCATTCAATATCCGGCGTGGCACTAGCCAGGGAAGTAGTTGTTTCAATAAGTTATTTGTTTATAGTCTTAGTAAGACTTGATTTTTTGCTTGCAGAGTAACGAACAGGTTGAATATTCATATATTCAGGCTACATTTCGTTTTCTTGTATTTATGTAATTATAAGATTCTGTACGATTTGTCAATAAGCTACTAATGCCGTATTTTTTTGTATACATTATTGTAGCATAACATAAATGAACTGTTGACCTGATGGTCTCTACTACACCGTTATTTTTGTATTCAGATATTATTAAATCGCATTGAAAAAATGATTATTGTGAATAATGAATTCCATAAATTTTACATAAATGAGCTGTTCACTTGATGGTCTCTCTACTACTATAGTTATTTATGTTGAGAGATATTATTAAATCGCAATGAACAATTCACAATAAATTATTCATTCAATAAAGTTTAATTAATTTCATTTAATCGCTTACCAACAGTAGGAACTATCTTCATAACTGATCATCCATTTCCATTAATGTAATTTTCAATATTCTGCACACACTAAAACACGCGAACACTCACTCACTAGGTGGAAGGTAAACTGCCGAATCGAACGGTTTTCAATTACTAAAAAGAGATTGAATCTGGAATGCGTTCATGCATCGTGGAAAAGGATTGATAACGGGCTACGAAAGAATGTGTTTTTTGCAAACATCTACGCCGGATACTAATTACCTTCGGGACAAAGGTCAAATTCGGCGGTTTGCAAAATTTTCCAGTTCCACCGATGAGTTTGTTCGGTGTTTTAGATTTTAACAGCGCGACGGAGTGTTATTCTTGAATTTTAATTTTTGAGTTCACTGGAATTTCAAATACTTTCATTTGATCAGGCGGTGAAGTTGTGAAAATTTCTAGCAAGTCGCCGGCTCGAAAAAAATAGAAAAATAATAGCCATCGACGTTAAACTATCTAGAATAACTAGAAATACATTCTAGATTATGATTTCATGTAAATCCATTTACACCCCTTCACTGGATTTTAAAATATTTTCATTTGATCAGGCGGAGAAGTTGTGAAAATTGAAATATACGAAACAGCAGAATCATCGTTTATTAATACACGCTCTGTAGCGTACATGTAGTATAAGCTTTGGAGTGTTACAACCCTCTATTAGAATCTTCCAAACACATGCATATGGATCCAGTAAAATTTAATTCTAATCTAATCTTCAATGATCAATCAATAAAACTAAAAAGAAAATAAATTTAACATACCTGTGATGGCATCATCATTAAATTGTTTATTCAAATTAATATATTAGATTTATACTTTTAATTAAAAACACAGTACATTGTTGCTTTTAAATTAATGTGAAATGTAATAATTATAGCAAAAATATTTATTGTGCGCACCCTGTGAGAATTGATAAAAGTGAGTAATTTTCCGTGTGAGCATTTTTCAGTGTGCGCAATTATCACTGTGCGTTATTTTCTGTGTGCGGAGTTTTCCGTGTGAGCATTATTCCGTGTGAGGAGTTTTCGTGTGCGGAGTTTTCGCTGTGCGTAGTTTTCTGTGCGCAGTTTTCGCGTGAGCAGTCTTCCTGTGCGGATATATCACCGAACCGTATTTATAAGTCATGTAATATGTCAAATACCCACTAGGTGGCGCCACATGCACACATATAATATACAGTATGTCTGCCTTCTTGAATGATCATATCTTGAGTTTCAATTTTTTGCGTCTGCTAGTGCATTGTATACAAGTATTCCCTGCCACAAACCCTGATATCACGTGCTTTATATTAAATTATCATTATAACTAAGGTAAGTGTACCAATGTCTACATAGTGACCTCAATTAGATGATTTTTGGCGGAATTCATCAGAGCCCATATTACGATGGATAGAAAAAGTACTCGCGGTAAAAGAAGACGGACAACATGCACGAAACGAGGTTTCCGCGGAAATCAATATTCAGCCGAAGCGGAGACGGAGTTTACATAGACTGCGGCAAAGAAACTCCGGTCTTCAACTTTCGACGAAGATGATCTTCCGGTTCACCAAACTACCTGTTACCGCCTCCTAAATTTTCTTTTGGCATTCAACACCATATCATCGCTCTTTGTTTGCAAAGTTTGCAAACAAAACGTGAGTTTTTATGAAAAAGGAAAAAGCGGACACGGATTCAAAATCTGCATGTTGTGCGTGCGGGGAGAAAAAGAAATGCCTTCCTATCCACGTATTGGCAAAGCATATGAAGGAAATCACCGAGCTGTATTTGCCATGCGTTTGCTGGGAATCGGAATGCCGGAGGAAGCGGTGCAGGCAAACGAGATCTACGAGATCGAGGAAGGCGTACTGTATGCTTCAGGCATCGCAGACCCAAAAAACCGACGAAAACCCTTTCCAAAACTTTGAACGCGATTTCAAGAAACTCACATTTTTTTTTGTTGAGCGCATGGATTGCCGAATAACTACTACACCAATTTTGATGGGGCTTCGACCATTTTGTAGAGAATTGAACTGGCTATGGTTGCTACCTCGAAAGTTAAAATCACTTTAGCATTTTGGATTTGACGTACGTTTAAATAAACAAAAAAAATGTTTACCTTTTTTCAAATGGCCGCCATTTTGTGAAAAATTAACGATTTCACTTCTCCTAGGTACCAACCATAGCTACACTCTTATATTTTAACAATTTTTTGGTCGCGTCTGTTTTAGACCTCTCAGTGACCTGTACCAGGTGCGCCCGCCTACCGGAGCACGACGAGCATGACCTTCTTCGGTGCCATTTTACTCAATGACGGTTCAACATTTTTGGAAGAAAAAATGTTTTAATACAGCTTAAAGATAATAGAATAAGAGGATATTGTTTAACTTATTGTTTGATTTTACCTTTAAAAAAAATGTTGAAATTGTAGGAAAAAATCGGAGCTCCAAACCAGAAAACCCACTTAAATATTCGTGTTGGTATTAGCCAGAGAAGTAGTTGTTGCAATACATAATGTACTTTATAACCAAGACTATTTTGATAAATCAGAGATTGACGAATATATATATTTCGTTTTAAATTATACTATTATCTCTAATCTAAACTAATTCATATCTTTTAATTAATTCTGTGTTTCGCAATTTTCAATTATGTATTTTTCGATAAAGTTCTTTTATAAGGTAGTAAAATGTATTTGCCATTGGTTAGTTTAAAGAAATAAAATAACTGTTGAAAACAATTGAAAAGTTGGAGGTAGCTATTTAAAAAAATATTGATGTGGGTTCCACGGATTTAATGATTCATTTTTTCAAAAACTAGCGAGATTTGGTAAAAAACCCTTATTCTTTATGAATAGTTCTTTTAATTACCAAATGTCTTTTTTTAATGTTTTCTTTACGAGAAACGTTTACCTTTAAAAGATCTCCACATTTTTGTTGCCTTACGAACAGGTTTTATATGCATATATTCGGCAAGTTTCTAATCTTGTATGTATTACACAATAGTGGTTTCTTTTCATAGATTTTAAAGCGAAATGGCAGTATTTAGACAAAAGGAATTTCTAATTTAACACTGCAAGCGAACACAAGAATTTCAACAATTATGGGAAATTGTATATTTTACAAAATAATTATTCTTGAATGTTGGATTTTACATTATTTGTGGTCTCAAGTTTCATTATTTACTAATTAAAAATATTTAAAAAAAACTTATAGAATTGGTACGACTGCAGTGTGGGTTAGATGTAAGAAAAACAATAGATTTTTTAAGTGCTGTTTTTGTTTAAACAAACGTTTAAATAGCACGCTGGGAGAAATACTGGTATAAGTCCGAAAAATCGGTTTTGAGTTATCCGGGTGTGTATAAATTGGCGGATAATCTACATGTAGCGATTTTCTTCCTAAAATTCTGAATAGAAAATGTTGATGAAAAAATGTTCTACCGTGCCTCATAGGCCATCAGGAACCATTTAAAAGAAATGTACATTTGGCAACATAGCGTTCACGAGCTGTCCTGTTTATCAATAATCCCATGGTTCAGAATAGAAGGTAATAGTTAGATAGAGCAGGGTTTATTTACAGATGCAAGGTAAAACAGATGAGGAAATAGTAAAATCCATTGTAATTGAACAAAACAAAACGAAAATACCACAGAAACACATATACACTGAAACCCGGCCACTAATACAAACTGATAATAATGAGAAAAACAGAATTGGCACAAACTTGGAACTGGCAAGTTTGAATGAATTATGTGTCAAAAGTAACATAAGCGGGTGTCATGTTGCCGAAGGGATTTTTTATGAAATTAAGCTAATTAAGAAGTGTTAAAAATACAAGTTTGAAAAAGAAAAACAGCACACACTGACAAATAATTTTCAAACTAGTCATACTACCGAAATTGCAGGGTTTTCAGTAAATTAATAACGAATAATAACGCATATTTAACGACTGCGTGTTCAAACTTTAAAAACTTCGTGAAGACCCAGGAAGCATGGTACAACATTTTAGAATTAAGATGAGCTGCTTAGAATTTTAGGAGGAATATCGCCACGTGTAGATTATCCGCCAATTTATACACACCCGATATATATTACTAGGTAGAGCTCGTCTTGCGTAGGGGTAGTAGCGGTTTAAAATTAGCACAAGGAATGACCGTCAGAGAGCAGAAAAAACACTATGCTTTTGAGCAGAAAGTCTACTTCGAGGCAGGAGATTCAAAATCAGTATTATTCTAGTTGTCGAGGCTGACGGTTGTCGCTGTCGGTGCAATACTGATATAGTCCATCCAGATTTATTATGAACATTCAATATTCAACAGCTATTAACTTTTGCTAATCTGTATGATGTTTTGAAGTGGATAATGGCTGGCCTTCCATAAAATGTCATAAAACTAGAAGCGTGGCGGTCTTCTGGTCGTTAATGGCCGTACTAGAGAAAATCAATTTATAATTCTACCACATTTAAATATTTCCGTTAATGGTGGAAATCATTTTAGTTTCTACCAAAAAAAAACCTTTATTGGCATATACTACATTTTCTATTTCATCACTTCCTCTCCCTTCTCTTCTCTTTTTCCCACCCCAATCTCGCCAGAGTCTTCACCCCAGCTCCGTCCTCTCTCATCCATGCATTCAATCTTTTTCCCCTCCCTCCCATTCCTCACACACTCCCTCGCACTGCTCTACCAAATGTCTCCAAGTATCCCTCCCCCATTCACACATTACACATTTCCCATCCATCTTTTCCTCCCTCTCTCTCCTGATCCACACCTGGCTCTTGCCAGCGTCACCATTTCCTCTCTGCTCAACTCCCTCTCACTCAAATACCTAGGCAGCCTCCTATGCACCTGCCACCTCTCATACATATCATTATATTCACTCTTACAATACATCCGTGTCTCTCCTGAATTTCCACTTCCTTCTCCTTCTCTTTCATCCATGCAGCCGCATTCACTCCACTCCCTATCCATTCCTTCGCTTTACCTTCCGACAACCCCACCCTCACATACATTCTCCTTCGCTCGATTCTCTACTTGTACTCTCCTACACTCACACATGTTTTCTAGACCTCTTTCACCAATCTGTCCTCTAATTCACACAACTATATCTCATATCTGACCACTGCCACACTCTGTATATTCCCTCTATTTGTTTCCTGAAGCAGTATGTACCGTGGCGTAGACCCTTCCAGCCTCAACATATATTTCGGGAACCACCGCTGCTCTCTCTTTAGACATTCATACCCCTTCGTACACCTTATACATTAAAATCGTTCTCACACATGCATTCCACAATTTACATGCCATTCTAAAATTGCTTTTCATCCCCACTTCCCCTACAAAATATCCCACGCTTTCCTCGCCTTAACCTGCATCTACCTTACGTTCCACGTACCTTCCCGTACTTTTAAATATGAATCCCAGGTATCTGAACACCTTAACCCTCTCGACTCTCTCACCCTTCCCCTCTATTTATTTATTCCTTCCTTCCTTTATTCCTAAATCTCAACCACATCGTTTTCCCTACGTTCACACATAGTCCTCTCTTATCCATATACCTCTCCGTTCTTTTTAACATATCCCTCATCCCTCTCTAGCCATTAACACCGTATCGTCCGCATACGCCAATATCCATACCTTGATTCTTCCAATCACAACCCCGCCCTTAACCAACACCTTAACTCTATCGACTCTTGCACTCTTCCTCTCTATTTCTTTATCTCTCCCTTCCTTTCTTCCTAAATCTCATTCACATCGTTTACCCTACGTTCACACACAGTCCTCTCTTATCCATATAACTCCGTTGTCTTCAACATATCCGTCATCCCTTTCCAGTCTCTCGCCATTAACACCATATCATCCGCATACGCCAACATCCATACCTTGATTCTTCCAATCACAACCCCGCCCTCTTGCCCTTTCCTCAACACTTCTTCCAAGTCTATAATATATAAGTTAAACAACAAAGGGCTCAGTGGGCAGCCCTGCCTCACCCCCATCCACGTTCTAAATTTCTCCGACACTTCCATTCCCAGTTTCCTCATACCACCCAGGTTTCCTCATACATTCCTCTTATCCACTCTACTCACCTCTTTCCTTGTCAAACACCCTATCAAGCTCTCCCTCGGTATACTATCATACTCATACGCTGCCTTTAGCCCAGAAACACTGCATATATACTTCCTCTATCTTCCATTACTATCTCTACCATCCTTGCCAGGGTGAAGATCTGATATCTAGTATCCCTCCATCTTCTAAAACCCCCCTGCGTTTCCGGTAGCAGCCCCTTATCTTCCACTTCTCTCTCAAACCGGTTCTTCGCCCCAATCATGGCTATTTTATATCCACTGCCCATGATTGTTACTCCTCTATAATTGTCCAACGTATCGTCCTCCCCTCCTTTGTGAACTGGGCACACCACACCCACTCTCCATGACGCAGGTAAGGCCGGTTCCCCTCTCCACATTTGATTCATTAGCTCCCTAAACCTATCCTTTTTTCCTTTACCTATCTCCTTCCACATCTCCGCCTTCAGTACATCCATTCCTACCGCTTTACCTCGTTTCACTTCCTCAAACGCTTTCTTACCCTCCTCTGAGAAATCCTCCATCACTTCCCTTACCCATCCGTCTCCTATACTTTCTGGCCATCCACTGCTTCCGTTGTCCATTCCTGTATCGATGCCCCTATCTGCCTCTTCATTTCCCCTCTTTTCAGGATATTCCATATTTCTGCTTCACTCCTACACTTTCTCATTTCCTCACTTGTTCTTTCCAAGGTCTGTATCTTCTTCCTTTCACATATCTGTATATTAACCTTTATTGGTAAATGATCCCATCCCATATCTTCTTCCACCTCCATTCTTCTCACTTATTCTCTCGAGATCCCTTTGATTGTTATATAGCCAATCACTGACGATACCCGTGGTCCGATGTATGTCTTCTTTCCTCCCATAGTTTCTACCATAAGTAAACTTATTGAGGTTGTAAAGATTACCATCTACTTAAAATCTAATGTTCACAATATCTTTGATAAGACTCTATATCTCAACTTCTTCCTCTAATTTCCTAGAGTAGCCAGCATTACCCACAAATTCCTTGTCACTGGTCACACACAGAAGAGAGGCGACAACATGCAAGCTGTAATAGAGAAGGAAATCAGAAGGGCCCGCAAAAGTGGTCCCATTTATATACCTGCCCAATACGTCCAATTAATAAGAGCGTCCAAGAAAAATTCACCCTATTATCGAGTGCGTGAATTCACGTACAGTGACTCATGGATGTCATGTCATTGCAGAAACATGTGGGAGAAAATTTCAACGTGAATCGTGATGGAGAACGACTACTGTTGATATTATAGAAATAAAAATTACACAGGAAACACCCCTGTTGTTTACAAACTATCTTCTAAAGATGAATCCAAAGAAATGTATGTGGCTGATCTGATAACTGACCATTCTCCTACAAAAAGAAGAAGCTCCAGGACGACCCTGAAAAGGACCACTGAAAATGACAACTCCATCGAGAAGAAGATCGAAACTCTACGAAAATGGGACTCACCAGAATATGGTCAACCTTGTGGTATTGTCCAAAACAAGAAGAAAGATCTTATGTCCCTGTTGAATGATTTACTCATGCCAGCAGCAAGATTTTATACAAACCTAACAGTTAAGAAAGATAAGAAATCTAAAGCTACCTACGATGACCTTGAAGACAGTGACGTTGACTTGGGAATATATTGTAAATGCAATTTCTCCATTAAAATTTCTCTGATAATATACTGTTTTGGCGGTATTTTACTTTGTCTTAATTGCAATTTCTTTGCAATCTTTTTCATCCGTTCTGTGCGTGTTAAAAACTAGGTAATTTAAAATTTCGCGGTGTTTAGTTATGCTTATATCTGCCGTAATTACGTGATTTCTCGTTGTATTGAATTTTTTTTAATAACCTTCAATTATACGATGTATTACGTACGGTATTATTTGTACTGTTATCAATTTTAGTAACTCCGCTGAATATCTTCAATGCAAGTTCATATTGAATATCGCAAAACTGATTTTTATACTATACTGGCAGTAGAAGAGGAGGATGAATTCTAAGAAATTAAACTTTTTACTTTATCCGTACAAAGTACGAGAAAGTATTTATTGCGTGATTTTTCCCAATTAGAAATTTCACTGTCTGTGTGTATGTGTGTTTGTTTGCCTGTGGACACTGTATCTCAAGAACTCTTTAAACCTCAGCTTTATTTGACAATCTGAAAAACTGAAAAACTTTTAGTAAAATTTTGAAAACCAAAATGTGTCTACATTTTTTTTTGTTTTTTTTTCAAAAAAAAAATGAATATGCAAGTTATTATATAATAGTATACTTTGTTCACGAAAATTAAAATCAAAATTAATATCAAAATCAAAATTAAGAAAAAACAAAAACAAAATAAAAATCAAAATTAAAATCGAAATTAAAGTTGTAATTACAATTACAATTGAAAAAAAATTAAAATCAGTATTAAACAGGGTAAACAAAATATTATCATAAATCGTTTAGTAACCATATTAAACACGCAAATGCGTGTGCGTGTGCGTGTGCGTGTTTAATAAGCATATTAAACACGCAAATGCGTGATTAAGAAATTAAGTGTTAAATGTACCCCATTAATGCTGCCCATACAATTAAATAATGCGCACATTATAACATTTTCGTGAACAAAATCTTTATATAAACGCTGAATAATAAAGAACTGCACATCTTTTGTAATAAATGTATTTCATAAACTTTGAATGGTTTTTCTTGATTATGATTCTAGGATGTGTAGAATGTTTTTCTAATTTTAGTTTTTATCCGAGGATTTCTTCTTTTAAAAATTTCGAAATATTTGAATGCCACATGAGCGAAGTACTAAATAAAATTAATTTTTCCAGAGAAAATAAGAGTTATGTTCCCACGTTTTTCTTGGTTGCGATTCTAGGGTATAGGTAATGTTTTTGTGATGGATGATCACCAGTTACAGGACAAATTAAAAATTCTTTAATACATTTATAAAATAATTATAGAACACATATACAAGCACATAATTAAATACTTAGATTTGAGTTATTTTACTCTATATCTCACTCAATAATCTCGGCTCGGTAAATATGTCAATATGTTTATAGTTTCCATTTCCATTCACTGTATTGCGCATTGACAAAATTGGCGAAATTAAATTATGATTCATAATCGTGAAACTGATATAAAAAGTTTGTTCTACTGCTTTGGCGTGGTACATAGAAGTTCAATAAGGATAATAGTAATGAATAGAACAACCAAAAATATGCAAATGTATTTTTTTTTCTTGCGTCTGATTAAAAAACGGATTGCACTCAAATGTGTTTCAAGTTAAACTGTGAATTTTGAGCCCTATTTATTACGGCATATTTGGCATAATTTTACAAAAAAGCATATTTTTGCATATTTATGTTTTTTTTGCATATTTTTGCATATTTCTGCAAATATTAGCATATTTCTGCATGTTTTAGTATACCGTAACGGAAAAAGTAAAAAACTAAGAAATGGAAATGGATATAATTTTTAGGGAAATTATTGTAAACATTTTGAATTCAATTTACATTCTTATAATAATGCATTAAGAGAAGAATTGTTAAAAATTAAATTAAATCCAACTGAGATGATTTCTAGCCCGGCATAATTAGTCTTTGGAACAGTTTCTTGCTATCGTAGAGTTTTTGAAAATTTCTTTGCACCAGCTTGCAAATCGTTTTAAAATATTACATTTACTATTAGAGTTTCTATTTACCTAATGAATTTTAAAACAAAACTCCTTAATACGAATTGCGGATTAAAACAAATGACAATAAATAGGAACAAAAGGTTTCAGGTTTATAACTGAGACGGTTTTAAATTAAAGCAAGAATTGCTGATTTATTCGGGTGAATGTGTCGATTCAAAATATTAAGATTAAAAACGCTCCGTAACCGTTAAGCACCTACAGTGGGCTTAAATCCCACGCCAGGCGGATAATAGTATATTATTAAACGAGTGAGAAAGTTACCACGAGGGTGAAGTTTGCAAGACGAGCCGTAGGCGAGTGTTGCAATTCACCCGAGTGGCAATGGCCAACTTGCTCACGAGTTTAATGCTATACCTTTTCGCATTATATTAAATAATTACCTAAAGATTCTTCTGAACATTTAATATTATAACGAAGAATTTTTCTCAGATTTGGAAATTGAGGCATTCTGCTGACAAAATTAGGATGTTTATGAATTCATGTTTTCAATAGTAACCGTAGTAACAAAACAAATATGGTGGAGCACAGGCTACCACTTAAAAGCGGTACTTACACGTACGCGCAATCCTGCACGATTGGACTGGCCTTTTCCAATCCCGGGCGAAGGAACGTACGTGTAAATGCAAGAACATCGCACAATATAAAAACGCACACTTTTTGTCTCCGCCCGTCTCGCACGCGATTATATCCTTGAACATTTTTAGTCTGCTTAAAATTCTACGCGCCACTCCAATCGCGACGGATATAACACAGTTTTGACATTCACACACTAGAATTTGTCCTGTACGGGCTGTGTAAGTAACGCATGGTTAGAACAGTATTTAATAACCCGCGAAAGAGTGTATATGTGAAACCTAAAACATTAATCTGTTAAGCACTCCACTGGTGAAATTTTGACGTTTATGAATACGTGTTTATATAAACAAAAGGCAACCATAACAACAATAAACTGTTGGGCAATGAAACTGCTATCATTCCATTGGCTGAAATCTGTTGGGCAATGAAACTGCTATCATTTTATTGGACGTCACCTGTGGAGCAAATGATTTGGCCGAGTAATGGACAACTTTTTCAATAAAAAATGATTCAGCAACGTTTATATTATTTAATAGGATGCGAAAATAGTATATTATTAAACGAGAAACTTGGGTGAATTGCAACACGAGCCGTAGGCGATGGCCAACTTGCTCTCGAGTTTAATACTATACTTTTTCGCAACATATTAAGTAATTACCTAAAGATTTTTCTGTTTATATTAAATTATAACGAATAATTTTTCTATTTGGAAATTGCGGCAGTTCGCTGACAAAAAAGAAATCGTAACCATAGTAACAACTAAACTGTTGAGAAAGTAAAATCGTCATCATGTCATTGGCTGAAACCTGTTGGGCAATGAAACCGCTATCATTTGATTGGACGTCACCTATGGAGAAAATGACTCGGTCGAATAATGCACAACTTTCTCAATCAAAACGATTAAACAACATTTATATTATTTAATAACATGCGAAAAAGTATATTAACAAATAGTCTTTAGGATCCATGGTATCTTATTCACTAAAAAATAATAATTTGTAAGTATTATAACGATCAAATCACTGAATAAAACACACAATTTATTTGATGTATGTACAAATATTTCATGATGATTAATGGTTATTATAAGCAATTATTTATCACCTAGCCTACATTTAAGCTCGGCATAATTTGGGTTTTAACATGTTTTGAAATAATGGATTTATACATGTTAATAATTTTTGTGACAATTGTCACAATGTCTCTTAACTATTTTTTTAAATTCGAAAATTAGTCAATATTTACATGCTTTAAGAAAGTGTTTAGATTATTCATAGCATTTGCAAAAAAGTCAACAATTTTTGCTATATTGTCGATTAATCAATTACTCGTTTATTTAAATGTAGAAATGTATGCCTTCTATAACTATAAATTACAAAGCTTTAGTCACTATTGGACAGTCAATCTGATATACCGGTTTAACACTGTTTTGATATCTTATCAAATATTACAATCAATAACAACTTGTTATTTACATTTTAGATTTTTTATATCAAGTAATACGAGACGTATAAATGTTTTTAGAATCGCATGAGCAATAATAGTTTATTATTTGCAGAAAATTGTTACACAATCAATTTAACATCAAATTAATTTTAATAAGTATTATTTTTACATCTTGTTACTTTTAGGAGGCAAGTGTAATAAGTTTGATAACTATGAACACATTTATTAATGGGTCATAAAACTCTCAAATAAAGCTATTTTAATTTAATGCAATAAATACATTCGTGATTTATACAAGGAATTAAGCGTTTCTGAAATCGCACATGCTGAATATTTTCCTAAAAGTTGGTCATCTAGACCAGCGATTCTCAAAGTGCGGTTCGGGAGCGCCCGAAATTAATTGGAACCAGTGCAGGGCTGACGATCAATGTGAACAAATTTACGGTTCTGTAAATGTATGGAGGAGTATGTATGCTCACCTGTATCTTTAAATGTAAGTTAAGATGGCATCTGAATAATATGCTTTGTCTACGTAGGCCTCAATCAGATAAGTTTGAGAAACACTGATTTAAATCATATGAAAGTTTTAATAATATAAATTAAATAGTACCAACACGTCCAAGTAATAATACCCCTTGATGAGAAAGTGTTTATATTAGTATTCAAGTAAAAACTCGGATAGAACCGACTTAAATAATTACCAGTTAACCCTTTAAGGAACGGGTTTTGTCTTAAATATTCTCAAAAAGCGAATATTTAGCACATATGCAATATAAATAAACACACAGGCACGAATCAGGATTTTGACGATTGGTGCTTAGGTTAGGGTGAGGTTAAAATACCCCCCTCGCCCCTTTTGAACCTACCCTTTTGAGCCAACTAGTAGTTTCAAAGGGCGTGCGAGTGTGTGTATGTGTGAGTAGATAAAACGAGACCTGTGCACCTGTCAAAGAACTACCTTTTTAATATACTGTCAGACATGACTCTAGCGAAACATTAAGCAAGGTAGACAAACACCACCACATGTGCTCACTCTAAGAACACAATACGAGCACCTGATAAAAAGGTTGCTTAATATTGTATAAATGTATCAAGAACAAATCTGAAAATACCAAGTGGTACAATATCTGGGAATTTACCTTTTCTTTCGTACCATCTGTGCCACACATAAACCTATTGTATTTCGTAATCATAGCTGGCTGTGAAACACTCATTTTCCTTTTTTTGCTGTGCTAAACCTTTGCAATTGGGTTAGGGGTTTCTCTCTGTGGATCTCTTTTTTTCGAGAAAAACTCAATGGTGAAAACTAAATTTATTTATCTTTTTTTGTTTTAGAGTTATAGCCAAAAAGTCCATTTTTTCCATTTTCGATATATTGCTAAATCTCAGTTGTTCATCATTTGACAATAATGAAAGTTATATGTTGTATACTTTTTTGAAAACAATAAAATACACTTAACAGGATTTCGATATCTTCATTAATATGAGAGTTA
This sequence comes from Ocypus olens, assembly GCA_910593695.2. Classification (NCBI taxonomy): domain Eukaryota; kingdom Metazoa; phylum Arthropoda; class Insecta; order Coleoptera; family Staphylinidae; genus Ocypus; species Ocypus olens. The sequence goes on from OU343058.1 coordinate 35,660,861, forward strand.
TAACATAAAGTTGTTTTTTTAAATATAACCTATAGTTGGCTTTGGCCTATTTGATTAGGTTATTTTTTCTCTTTTCAACGATATATCACTTCTGACGTTTGTAAACCATTGGTACTAACAACAATAAATAAATAAATAAATAAAGATATGTAGCATAAGGGGCTTGTATTGTAATTTCATTAAAATCTAGTAAACATGATTATTTTTCAATCATTAAATATATTTTCTCACATTCATCCTCGTTGGCTTGTATTTCTGGGGTAATAATAGATGTTTTATTTATTATAATACTTTATTTAAAAAATTACAATAAATCAACAATAAAAGGCTGACAGACCTCTGGTCAATTGTAAAAGTGTCTCAATAAATGTATTCTCTCTCTCTCTCAACAATAAAGTAAACCGATAATTTTCTCAATAAATGTGCCCATTATTCAAAATGCAAAGGTTACAACTATTTATAACACGTTTGCATGCATTATGAATATGAACATTTGAAATTTTTGAAATTTGATTTATACACTCAATACAATTTTCTCTTAAATTATTAATATTGTCATTTCTCATTTTATACAATTTGTCTTTTATAAGTCCAAAAAAAAGAAATCTAGCGGCATCAAATCGGGTGATCGTGGTAGCCACTTTACAGGGCCATTTGTTCCTAGCCAGTTATTCCCAAAATTAATATTTAATAGGTTTGACACTATTCCTGCATTATGCGCTGGTGCACCATCTTGTTGAAAGAATATAGTTTTTCGTTGAATTAATGGTAATGTATCCAAAATGTTTTCAATAACAACGTGTTGGTCTAAAATTTTATAATATCGTCGTACTACTTTTTTGTGGCGAGATTTGCTCGGCAACCTAGTGGAATTTCCACCACTCAAGATGTCAAAAATCTAATCTCTGAGTAGACGGAGTATAGAAACACATTGGGACGACGGGAAGATGTGCAAAAGGTACCTTTACACTCTTATGGTCTCAAACATCAGTTTGAATCACGCTTACCCGCCTTTCGGCCTTGAGTACATTTTTCGTTCATAAATTTCATATGGTAAAATTTTATTTTCTATTAGGGCACACTATTAACGTTAAAACCAAAGCGACTTTGGACAACAACATGGTGAGAGTTGGAGAGTTAGACCAATAATGTCCGTTATGCCTATTAAATATTTCTGCAGAGCTAATGTATGCTTCGTGTGTCCAAATAATAGAACGGTAAAAATAATTGGAATTGAAAATGTTGTTAATGGCCAAACTTTATGTTTTTCAAAATTGAAATCCCAGATTCCTCTCAATTTTACGAGTTGAAATAGCTGGCTCAGCTCTAGCAGATTTTCCTGAGTTTTCACTATCATATCGTGTTGATCTTGAAAGAAAATTGGTTTGTTTAATAAAAACAATTAATGTGTCTATAAATAACACAAGCCGACTAAGATGAAAGTGAGAAAATATATTTGATGTTTCAAAAATAATAATTTTTAATATATTTTAATGAAATGGCAGATACAATCCCCACATGCTATATATCGTTGAAAAGATATACCGGGTGCTGATCCGACCGCTCGGTAATAGCAATTCACATGTAAAATCACACTTTTGCAGTTTCCTGCTCCCCTAATTATTTTAGAGCAAAAGCATAGAAGATCAAAGTTGTTCAGAATTTAAAATGCTATATGATGGGTCTGTATTTATTTTCAAAATAGTACTAAGAGTAGAAGAAAACGAAGATATAAATTAGTAATAATTTGAAAAAAATAACAATAGCCATGATTTTATAAAAAAAAATTGCGTCATCAATAACTATCAGTTCTTTTTAATAAAATCAAATTAAATGCTCAAATAGACCTCCATTAACGGCTAAACATTGACCAAGTCTATCATAAAAATTTCTGCGAACATTTGCAAGTTGCCGGTTCCTTATTTTGTTGCATTCTTCCGTAATTTTGTTTTTCAGAACCTCGATGTTAGCATATCTAGCACCGTATATTTTTGATTTTAAGTGGCCCCATATAAAGAAGTCGTTTGGTGATAAGTCTGGTGAACGAGCTGGCCAATTCACCGGTCCGCCTCGTCCAATCCAGGTATTTGGATAGCAAATATTTAAATACTCAGTGACGTCTCTTGTAGGTGCGCAGGACATCCATCATGTTGAAACCATACCACATTTTCTCCTGCGACAGCATCTATGGCGGGGCCAATCTCCGATTGAAGCAGCTCAAGGTATTTTCCCCCGTTTAAGTGCCCATCAATGAAGAAGGGGCCTATAATATTAGATCTATATATTCCTAACAATACGTTGACTGACTGCGGATATTGGGAATGGTTATCGATCACTAAATGCGGGTTATCCGTATCCCAATAGCGATAATTTTGCACATTTGGCTCTCCATTTATGGTGAAGGTCGATTCATCAGAAAAACAAATGTTGTTAATGAAATATCTGTCCACATTGGCCATTTCCATTAGTGTTTCACAGAAAACCATTCTAGAATACCTGTCTGGCTCAAAAATCTCCTGGTGATTCGAAAACTTGTACGATTTAAACTTGTTCCTCTTTAAAATTTGAAGAGCGGTTGTATTGTGCAAATTTAAATCGTCGCCAATTTGCGGAATACTAATGCGGGGATTTGCAACGGCCGCAGCAATCACATTTATTTCGTTTACATTATCTCGCACAATTTCTTCTTCCTCGGTTATATTTGAAGTATGCTTTAAACAGGACTGGCAGGGTTTAAAAACGGATCCATATTTTGCTTGGTTTGCAATCACGTTATCGGCCGATCGGGATATAAACCAGCAAACAAGTTTCGAACTTCATTTACACTACTACCGGAATAAAACCACTTCAGAAATATGTTTTTTTCAGCAATTGTATAAGGCATCATTATGAATTACTTAATTGAAAAGCGCACTTAAATATCGAAACGGAGTGCGATTTTACGAAAAGTCGAAACTGACAGTTGTTGATGACGCAAAATTTTGTTGAAAAATCATGGCTATTGTTATTTTTTCAAATTATTAATATCTTCGTTTTCTGCTACTATTAGTACTATTTTGAAAATAAATACGGACCTATCATATAGCATTTTAAATTCTGAACAACTTTGATCTCTTATGATTTTGCTCTAAAATAATTAGGGGAGCAGGAAACTGCAAAAGTGTAAACTTGTAAATTCCTATTACCGAGCGGTCGGATCAGCACCCGGTATTTGGCCCAAGCCAACTATAGGTTACATTAAAAAAAAAACACAACTTTATGTTATAACTTTCATATTAATGAAGATATCAGAATTCTGTTAAGCCTATTTTATTCCTTCCAAAAAAGTGCCAACATATAACTTTTATTATTGGGAAATTATAAACAACTGAGATATTTCATACCTCGAAAACAAAAGATGATAAATAAATTTAGTTTTTAATTTTCACCATTGAGTTTTTCTTCAAAAAAGAGATCGAGGATGCGCGATCCGTTTTTCTCTATCTATTATAGTTATCGAGGCCCTTTATACAAACATCAAATTTTGCCCACCCTGTACAGCGTAACTAGTTAACAATGCTGATATGTTTCTCTTTGCAATCTTTTTTTTTCTAGTACGGGTTCACTTTTTTCATTGAACGATGTGGGGGCAAAGGAGTTTCTTTAGCTATCCGATTTTCTCTAAATATTTCCTTTTGCACCAAAGCCTCGCTCGTGCAATTGCCTCAATAGATTAACACTTGTAAATATATTATCGAAATATAATTTATAAGGCAAGTGCTGTTTTGCCTCCGGTAATTTATGAAGCTTTTGCACTTTCAAAAGTCGTAATATAAAAGGAAAAAAAAAACACTTGAAATTCGTGAAATTTCGACCATTTTCAAACCGCCATAACTCGGCGTATTTTCAATCTATTTTGATGAATCTTTGAGGGCGAAAAACTTTGAAGTGTCTTCCTTAAAGTCATGCATGCAAACTTAAGTATAACCCGTTCCGCTCCCCTCTATCACCCCTGTGAAAAAAATATGTTTTTTTCAGGAAACCATGTCCAATTTTGACGATGTATACGGAGTTGGAAAAGTTTTGTCGACTCGATCCACCATAAAAGCATTAAAATTTGATCAATTCCCTCTGCAGGACTCAAAGAACGAAGTTCCTACGACGATTTGGCATCAAGTTATGGGTGTTTGAAAAAAAGTGCATTTTGAGGGTTTTCGCGCATAACTCACTTTGACTTTTCAACCAAATTTGATGATTATTTCAGGAAAAAATCCCATTTTGGCTCTACTTTAAGAGGGTAAACTCAGATTATAATGATCCCTTTTTGAAAAAATGTATAGACTCCATTCACCAGAAGGGCATTGAAATGTGTTCAATTTCACAGGCCTGCGATGTATTATTTGTCGGAAGCTTTATATTTTTTTTTAATTACTTGTATGCTGATTTCAAAAGTAAGTTGCATTTGCGTTTATCACGTCTAGTTTTTTTTAATGTATATTTCAATTTCAGTTTTAGGCGTGAGACACGAAAATTGTTGTATAATTATTATCATATTTAAAAGTGTTTACATTTGAAGAATCCCCTATCAGCATATATCCGGGTGATTCCTATTCCAGTATATAAAGCAGGGATTCCCCGATTATTGTTCTGTACCCCGTTTATAACCTAATAAGCAGGGCAGTACTACGGAAGCTATCGTATGGGTAACACTGTTTATCTTACTTTGCTCTGTTCTGTGCTATATCCTTCATAATGTCATCTAGAGGTTGTAAAAATAAACCAAACTGCTTTTGTTACATCTGTGGAAAGTTCGTTGTAACAAATCAAAGAAAAAACATAACAGAATTCGTTAAATCAGTGTATTTTGCATACTTCAAAATAAAACTTGGTGACCAAGACAAATCGTGGGCTCCGCATATTGTGTGTAATTCCTGTGTTGAACAGCTAAGACTATGGGATAAAGGGAATCTGAAATCCTTACGTTTTGGTATACCCATGATTTGGCGAGAACCCAAGGACCATGGAAACGACTGCTACTTTTGTTCCTGTAATGCGCAAGGATATAACACCAAAAATCAAAAAGATATCCTGTATCCGAATTTTCCGTCTGTTATAAGACCAGTTCCCCACGATCCAGACGTACCAGTTCCTATTCCACCTAGCATGCTCAAAAACATCTCAAGTAGTTCTGCATCTGACACCACAACAGAGGAAGAAATGGATTGTTTCCAACTAACCACATCAAATGAGCCACTGTTGCACAATCTGAACTGAATGATTTAGTTAGGGATTTGGGTCTTCCAAAAGACCTTTCTGAAATTCTAGGATCGAGGCTTCATGATAAAAATTTACTTTCACCAGGAACTTCATTTTATTGGTACCGGGATCGGCAGTCAGAGTTTATGCAATACTTTTCTCAAGAAGGATCGCTTGTTTACTGTCATAATGTTGCTGACTTAGTTTGTCATCTGGATGCTCCTACTTATGATCCAAACCAACGGAGACTTTTCATTGACTGTAGTAAAAGGAGTTTGAAAGCGGTCTTACTACATAATGGCAATGAATATGCATCAATTCCTGATGGTCATTCCATTCAGTTAAAGCAAAGTTATGAGAACCTTAAACTACTTTTAAATCAAATTAAATACTAAGATCATAGCTGGCTACTCTGTGGTGATTTGAAAATAATATGTCTGTTGTTGGGACAACAGTTGGGATATACGAAGTTTCCATGTGTGAATGGGATAGTAGAGCCAAAAATAAGTGGGATGTGAAGGACTGGGCTCCAAGAAACAGTTAACTCCAGGTGTTAAGAATGTCATGCATGGAAGCTTGGTAGGTCCTCTAAAAGTCTTATTACCTCCACTTCACATTAAATTGGGTTTGATGAAACAATTCGTGAAAGCGTTAGATGAAGCAGGAGAGTGTTTCAAGTACCTGTCCGACAAATTTACAGGGCTCTCAGAAGCAAAACTGAAAGAAGGAGTTTTTGTAGGGCCTGAAATAAGAAAGCTGATGAAAGATGCCAGATATGAATTAACAATGGAAGCTGTTGAAAAAGAAGCATGATAGGCTTGAAAGATGTTATCAATAAGTTTTTGGGAAATTACAAAGACCCCAACTATAAAGATATCGTCAACAACATGCTTGAAAAATTTAAGCAGCTAGGTTGTAACATGAGTTTAAAAGTTCATTTTCTCAATTCACATCTTGACTACTTTCCTGAAAATCTTGGAGCAGTAAGTGAAGAACAGGGTGAAAGATTTCACCAAGATATTAACGGAAAAGAGATACCAGGGTAGATGGGACGTGAAATTGATAGCAGACTACTGTTGGATGTTGAAAACGGATATTACTAATGCGACGCCTAAGAGAAAAACAACTAACCGAAGTTTTGAGTGCAAAAGACAAATATTCCATAAGGACAGTAAAAGTAGTGTTCATTTTACGTTTAACTTGCTTCATTTCTATCTTTATTGTTAATATTTTTGTTAAAATTTGTTGAGAATCTAAATAAATCAAATATTTCCCAAAAATTGTGCTATAATTTACTGGGTATCTTTATTCCTTTCTAGCCGAAAAACCTTACGTGATAGAGAGAAACCGAAATTATCTTTGGAATTAGCATCACTTTTTCATACAAAATCAGTTAATAGAACATAAACAAATTAAAAAAAAATTAAAACGCAGGCCTGTGTTATCTGTGCAGGACTCAAAAAACGAAGTTCCTACGGCGATTTGGCACAAAGTTATGGGTGTTTGGAAAAAGTGCATTTTGTGTTTTTTTCTCATAAGTCCGTAGACATCATTTCCAGAAAAAACTTTTTTTTTCACAGGGGTGCTAGGGGGCGAAAATGTTACGCTTAAGTTCGCATGCATTACTTTAAAGAAGACACTTCAAAGTTTTTCGCCCTCAAATATTCATTAAAATCGATTGAAAATACGCCGAGTGATGGCGGTTTGAAAATGGTAGAAATTTCACGAATTTCAATTGTTTCATTTTTTTCCACCAGTGTATATTCGTCTTTGGAATATCGACCACACTTTTACAAATACAAAATTGCAAGAAAAACTTTTAGTTTCTCAGGATCTTCACAATTTTTATATGCTGCATACTTTAAAGATTCTTTTACAGTAAAGTCGATTATTTTCTCAAAATTTGAACTGGTGTCAGATAGCAGTACGATACATAATCAGGCTCGGTAAACATCGATGTTATACTATAAGTCTTCCGAGTTCCACAAGAAATATTCCCTTTTTTTTTTATTTTTCGATTTATGCTCTTTTTTACTTGGAATGGATTCGATCTTTTCTTTATTATTTAGGAAAATGTAACCTTCACAATTGACGCCCGCTAGGGTTGTCTACAAAACCTCCCTCGCCCTCAGCAGTAGTATCCTCATCGGAGTTAGCATTTGCTTCCAGTGGTTCAGTAAAAATTCCTTTTATTTTGGCTGCACCCTCGTTTTATATCAAATCAATTGCACCTCGTAAATTCTAATTCCAAAAAAAGAAAATACAAAATCAATTTTTTAAATTTGGTTAATGCATGCACATAGCGTGTTCGTGCGAACACGCTCAATTATATGCGATTTAATATCAACAAAAGAATGAACAATTTCAACTCTTTTTGTTTTAATGTAATGAACATACTTTTAGCAAATAAATATAATGAATTGTTTAAATATTTTTCAAAGAATCATTTTCTTCTAACCTGAAATGTATATTTGCGGCTGCCTCGACGGCAATAAACGATCTTGTACTTGCTCCAGTGGCTTACAAATTACTCATAGCTTCATTTTACCCCAAAAAATATATCCTTGCGCATTTTTTTGAACGTTTGTAAAACCTTTTAACACAGGTGTTAAGGGACACGGGATCGTATAAATGTGAGCATGCGTGATCATATAGACTTGCACAACGTTGAAGGGTAAGCACAATAAACTGTTTAAAAAAGAAGCATCAAATCAAGAACAAAATCATATCAGGCGAAAAGAGTAAAATTCAGGTATAAAAATTTCTGCCGAAAATGTATTTCTATATAGATGACCTTCTAATTTTTGGTTTTGTATTTAAGGCACAAAAGAAACTTTCTCTTATTACAGTTAAAACTACTATATAGAGCCTAGAAATAGCAAGTAGAAATTATTGAGCTAATTATCTAATTTTTACCGAATTAACTTTTGCTTTTAAAAAATAGTTTGGCACTTTATTATTGATTTATTAGCTGCTCCCAAAATTTAGAAGAAAATAATTTTTTGGTTGGTGATTTTTCAGTTGTAATATCCCAGGACATTGATAATGCGAAATAATTTTATAAGTTTCCGAAAGAACGTTGCTTAGTAACAACCTTAACTTTAATAATTATGAGTATTTATCAATGTCTGAGGGATATTCGGTTCGAACATTTCTTGCAAGTAAATTATTCAACATTATTTATTAAAAATACAATTATTACCAGTTAGGGGCGCTCCGTGGCCGAGGGGGTTGGCACCCGCTTCGCGTGCGAGGCGTCGTTGGTTCTCGAGCTTCTTCATTGCCGAACCGTAAACAAGACATTTGGATGTAATGATTACTGACCATATTGAATGATTACGTTGAAATGTTTATTTTGCTTGGCAACGTCATAATAGCGCGTCGATAAGCTCCCATAAGGTGATTTAAGTGTAAGTTTATGTTGATTAGTTATTTTTTCACACCTGACCGAGAATTAAGCGATTTAATTGGATGCTTATTTCAGCAAGAAATGTTCTCCTTAACAAATAAACATTTTAAGCATTGCAGATTATCTTTGTATTTTATAGCTATTATTACAACTAGGGAAATATGAATAGTATATTTCCCGAGGTAGGCTAGGGCTCCGCCCTCGGGATGTAATGACAACCAAGGGAAATGTATTCATATTTCCCGTGTTTTAATCAATAGTTTTGTTCTGATTGAAAGAATATTGTTCTGTAAATGGGAAAATATTGGATTGTAAATTTTTGAATTTATCGGATTGGTAACGTTGCTAAGGGTCTTGTTTGTAAATATCATAGTTGACTGGTTTGATTTTTGCGTTGTTTCATAAATTGGTGAAATGTCAAACTATGTGTTAACGTAAGCGGCGGTATACCGTAAATGTTTGGTTCCGGTAAAATCCAAAGCTGTAAAATCCATAAAGGATACCTTCCTAAGAAATCGGAGGTGTTGTCCCGAGAGCAATTAAAACAATTCTTGCGAGAAGCTCCTAATGACATTTTTTTGATGTATATATTTTCCATAGAGAAATATGAGCACTTCATATTTCCCTAGGTAAATATAAGTGTGTTATGACATATCGTAACTAAGGCAATATTACTCGATATTGTTTCAATCAGAAAAAAAACTTGTTTTTTTCTGATATACTATTCATATTTTCCTAGTTGTAATAATAGCTATAAAACAGTTTAATATTGCTTTTGACAATATGTCTTATTGTTTTTACATATGATAATAACTTATAAATATTAATTATTATTTTCTCGTCATCTGGTTTCGATGTACTTTGGTCTCATCAGCACAGTCCTTGAGTCCTTGTGAAAAATAATTTCATAATGGAGTTATAAACCAACCAAGTAACCATTAGGATAGAAACACTATTAAGGTAACATATATTGTAAATAATATTGCAACAGTTTTCCTAATGGATTGGAGTTATCCATCAACATACATAATACTTACTATTATTATTGTTATTATTGCTGCAATTTTCGATTGCTATTCCCCACAATTGTAGGTTAATAACTCCATACAATTGGGGAAATTGATGCAATGTATTTGTCATAGATATCATTTTAATGTTCCTAGCCTAATAATAATTAAGAATTGCTTTATAATTTACCCCAAAAATATATGTAATAAAATGTTGGATACTTTTTTAAATTTATTTTTGGCTGCTTGGCCATCTGCTACAACCAATTTAAAAAAAAATATTTGTATTTTCCTTAAGAACTCAAATATGAATTATGAATGACGCATAGGGGCATAATCGGAAGCAAAAAAACAAAAAGTCTCAATTTTCTCTAATTCTTGAAATGATGATAATTTAATGATAATATATGCGTACTTTTAAGAATGTCGTAGTCATAGCTCAAACTGAATAATTCTGACTATAGCAATTAAACAACTCTAACATGTGTTTCCGAGAATCAAGATGACCAGTTTCAAAAGAAAGTTTCAAAAACAAAATCAACAAACGCCACATTCCACTGAATCCAAGTTTCACTCCATTTAGCAGAAATGTATAATCAGAAAGTGAGTGCTCCGCATATTATTTATTATTCTGGAGGAGCAGCATGTGCTGACCTTTTTAATTGCGACAGGTTACCCGCTTTCTTTCGATTATCGAATTGGCTCATTCCGCATTTATAAATAAATAAATAAACAACGAAAAATTCGTGTCAGATATCTTTACTTAACCTACTACCACTTTTTTAATTTCCCCGGTGAAATCGTCACGTTGATAAAATGAATTACAATTCTTTCAACTCACCAATTTCCTGGCAGCAGCAGGAACTCCTAATCCGATTCTTTTAGACTTAAATCACACTGAACTAGTAAAACTGCGTATTTTTCATCACTTTTCGTTTCTTTTAGTAGAAAAAAATCGTGAATGAGAGCGCGGAATAATGTTTTTTGTTGTGGACGCGAGCTCGTCTCGCGATCGACTGACTGGTTTGTCTTGTGGTTAGTTTTACTGCTGTCCTGCTGAGGCGCTCAATCTGGGTCACAGCAATCTCTAAAGGGACCATTGTCGCGTCCGAGATGGTCTTATGTGACCTCACTCATCCAAAATTACCAAAATCCAATTAACATATTTGCTCGGTTTATTTAAATGAGTTGTAAATTCTACAGTTAATGTGCCCCGGGTCAGAAATTACATTAATTATGTTGACCGTGGTTATGTTGTGTGTTGTCTGGACCTAAAAAATATATAGACATTGGTTAGTTATGTATGATTTATTTATTTATTTCAAATTTATCATTAATTTCAAATATAAATATATACCGAGTGGTCAGTTTCAATTTAATGTAACTTGCCTACCTCAAAATTCTCTACACAGACACACCGATGAGATTTCGCATGACAAATCAAAATGCAATATTTCCGGTTACAGTGTAAGATGAATATTCAAAGCCCAACCCAACTAAGTTTGAAAATTTTAAATTTTGAGAATACAATTAATATTTTGGGCATTGGTGTTTGAGTTCTCGTAGCGTGAACATCGAATTTTAACGCGGAGCAATCGACAGCAATTAAATCTATTTATAGTGTCCAAATTTATTTACAAAGTACAGTTATAGTTATAGTTACAGTTTAAGTGAAGTGTTGTTACAAACGAGAAGGGACTGAGTAGCAGAGACAATGGATCCGGAAGCTGGGTTTCCCTCGGGAAACCCAGTAACAGATAAGACAAATTCTTTATTAATTCCCGCTGGGGTTATATTTGAATCGATGGAAGTGATAAATAGCCCTACATATGAATTAAATACCCAGATATTAAACCCCAATTTTAATTCACAAAGTACTGACCACGTGTTAAATGTACCCAAGGACAATCCATCCACGAGCAACAGAGAGAATAATGCGGTAAAAAGTGGAGACGCGCTCATCTCCAATACAATGAAAAATGATAAGAATATAAATAGCCCGACTAAACAACGAATTCAATATCGTTATGATCTTAAGGATACAGGTCCTTTTCAAATATATTTGGAGGGAGATAATAGCAGTAATAATTCGTCCCTCGGTAAATTACATCCAATGTCCATCGGTAAATATCATTGGGTAAAAATAGAGTAAAAATAGTTTTGCGCACCTACCTTTCCGCTAATAAATTACTAGAGTCGGATATTCTCAAAAACAAGAATATTGTGTCTTATATACCCCAATTTATGATTCGCAGATTGGGGGTTATTAAAGGTGTAGATACTAGTATATCAGAGAACGAAATTAGTAATTTAATTAAACCGTTGTTTGGGGAGTCATTTTCAATACTGGAGACAAAACGTCTAAATAGACGTGTACACATTGACGATAAAGTAACGTACAAGCCCACACAATCAATTCTAGTAACTTTTAAAGGGAAAATATTACCTACAGCGGTTGAAATTTTTCGGGTAATCTGTCGTGTTGAGCCTTATATTCAACGCGTAATTCAATGTTTGAGATGTTTGAGATACGGTCATATAAGTACGCAATGTAAAGCGCAAAAACGTTGTGTTCTTTCTTTGGGAGATCACGAATCGAACGAATGTTCAAATCCAGTGCCTATAAAATGCATTCATTGCGGGGGAGGGCATATTTCAACGAATCACAAAGAGTGTCCTGAATTTAAAAAACAAAAATCAATAAAAAATATAATGAGTATAGAAAACATATCATATAGGGATGCGGTTAAGAAACAAGAATTTTCATTTTCGGGAGTGGTTGCAGGTGGCAGTAATATTGATAATTTAAATAATAGGGAATTTCCTACATTACACCAGTCTGTCAATTTAAATAAACGAAAACGTAAAGAAATTGAGTATTCTCAGAAAGAGTTGTTTATTCAAGAGCAACATAGAAACATTATTTCTCCAGTACGATTGGAAAACAGCAATGGAACGTGCTTAAATAATAATGTAGAATCACATATCCAAAATAATGAATCTTTATCTGGTTTAATCCAGGAAATGTCTACTAAGATCATTGATATAATTAGAAGCAAAGAAACAAACCTTAACCTAGAATCAGTTATTAAAAATCGAAAAGAGATAGTTTAAAAATCTAAATCGTTGCAATGGCTGAGTTAAATATAATTCAATGGAATGCTAGATCCATGAAAAATAAAAAGGAAACTACAGTACTTAATTTTTAAACAAAAGAGTAATGTGTGTTTGATAAGTGAATCATGGTTAAATCCTCACGCACCTTTTGTTTTTTCTGGATTTAATATATTTAGAGACGATAATCTGAACGGCAAAACGGGAGCATGTATCTTATTAAAAAATAACATTCCGTACGACCCTAATGTTTCTTTTTACAAAATTCCCGGGGTTAATGCAATCGGAATTTCAATAGTTCTTAAACATAATAAAACAATAACATTTATTTCTATTTATTGTAGTCCTAGTGTAACGGTGAGTAGACACCAGTGGAGTCGATTTTTAAAAAGTATTAAAGGGCCGTTTTTGATTGGCGGTGATTTTAACTGTCACCATAGTGCTTGGGGAGATTCAAGAACTGACAATAAAGGAGTTAATCTTTTAGAAGCCATAGAAGAATGTAATTTATGCTTTATTAATGACGGCTCCGCTACATTGCTTAAGGGGCCAAATTTACCTTTATCTGCTATAGACATAACTATCTGCACCCCAGATATAGCTGGGGTTGCAACTTGGAATACTTTCGACAATACATTGGGATCAGACCACTTTCCGATTAATATTATAATTAAACACCAACCAAACTCAAGTAATTTTAATGCAAATAAGAAATGGAACGTGGGCAAAACAAATTGGGAAATATTCAAGCAGAAATTGGAAATACTGACTGAAATTTCTGGTGCAAATGATAGTAACTATTCGTCTTTTATAAAAAATCTTAACAATGCATCCGAAACAGCCATTCCTGTATATAAGACTAATAACTCTCATCGTACAACGCGGTTTTCAAAATCATGGTGGAATGATAATTGTAAAAGGGCAATTGAAGAGCAATCAAATGCAATGAAAAGATATAATTCTAACCCTAATATCTCCAATTTAATAGAATATAAAAAGTGTGTGGCTATTGTCAAAAGAACAATATCTAAAAGTAAAAAAGAATCGTTTAGGAAATTTTGTGCTAATTTAAATCATAGTACACCAATAAAAAATATTTGGAGCGAAATAAGGAAAATCAAAAACACTTCGTATGTAAATAAACAGCCCATCGTAGACGGCGAGTGGTGTGAAGAATTTCTAAACAAATTGGCCCCACCTTCAGTTCAAAATTATGGTGCAACAGAGATGCCATCTCAAAATAATCAACACTTTTTAAATAAAGAAATTACGTACAGGGAATTAAACTTAAACATTAAAAAAAAACGTTGAAAGTGCTCCGGGTCTCGATAATATTAGTTACAGAATGTTGGATAATATGCCTTTAAATGCAAAACAACAACTAGTGCGTATTTTTAATAATGTATTGTCAAACGGCAATATCCTATTATAATGGAAGGAATATAAAGTGATTGCCTTATTAAAAGCAGGAAAGGACCCATGGCTGGCTATCTCTTATAGAGCGATAGCACTTTCATCATGTGTGTTAAAAACATTCGAAAGAATCTTAAAAACCAGGATAGAATGGTGGATAGAATCACAAAAAAGATTCCCAAGTACTCAGGCTGGCTTTCGTAGATTTAATTCAACTTATAACACATTGGGGGCACTTATAACTGATGTACAGATTGCTTTCTCGAATAATGAATCCATTTCTGGGTTTTTCATCGACATCCAAGGTGCGTATGATAGTGTAAACCTTTCATTATTGGCGGAGAAGCTGTTTCAATTGGACTTTCCTGAATCTATTGTGACACTAATAACAAATTTATTTTCCGAGCGTAGAATATCTCTACATGTTAATGACAAGGTATTCGGTCCGCAAACTACAAGCATAGGTTTACCCCAGGGTAGTATACTAAGCCCTATTTTGTATGCATTATTCTTGTACGATTTAGAATTAATATTTGATGACAACATTAAAATAATCCACTATGCGGACGACTTTTGTATTTATACAAAAGATAAAATTATAAAAAATTGTTTCTCAGTATTAAGCACAACTATCAATAAAGTAAAATTATACCTATCGGTTAACGGGTTATCCATGTCTGAAGAAAAATCAAAAATTTGTAGATTTACTCGGAGTAGATTCGAAACGGATCAAGTTCTATTGGATGGAAAATGGTATAACCATACTAAAATTGTCAAATTTTTAGGAATGTATTTGGACAGCAAATTATTACGGAATTCACATATAGCGTATATTACATCAAGAGTTGACAAAGGCATAAATATTTTAAGGGTTTTGTCATCAAATAATTGGGGTGCCGATCCTGCCATCTCTTTATTGATATATAGATCATTTGTTCGCGCTGTTATTGATTATGGTAGTATTTTTTACGGTAATGCCAGTAAATGCCATCAAAGAAAATTGACATAGTACAAAATAAATGTCTTAGATTATGTATCGGAGCATTACGCAGCACACCTATTAACTTCCTATATGTTGAATGTAATGAGAAACCTCTTTATATGCGACGTAAATTTTTAGGACTGAAATTCTTGTTGTCACTTATATCTCAGAATTCTAAATTATTAAGTAAAATATTTGATCTTTCGATCTTGGATTTATCAATTCGCTATTGGATTATTAAGAAATCCCCAATACTTGTTGAATGTTATCGACTAATACAACCATATGAAACGAAACTACACAAACCTACGTTAAATCTTTTATATTCAATCCCATATGAAGGATTGATTCAGTCTATGAGGACTTATTATTACGGTTATCATTATTATGGTGCATTACCACCGGAAAGTATAAGTCAGTCTTTTCATGAATATATTTCATCGAAATGGCCAAATTCTTACAGGATCTATACTGATGGATCCAGCTCTGAAGGATTATATGGAGGTGCGTTTTTTGACCCGGTCAGAAATATCAAAACATCGTTTTCTTTAGATAGCATAATGTCAGTATATTCTGCAGAAACTATAGCCATACTTGAAGCCCTTAAATACCTCAAGAATTTAAATATACCAAGGACTACTGACCTAATAATATTTACAGATTGCAAGAATATAGTCGATTTTTTCAAGTCATTCAACATGTCATCCAAATTAAACTACATCACTGCAGAAATTTTAAAACATTCATTGGCTTTGAAAAATAAAATCTTTCTAATCTGGGTAAAGGGTCATGCAAGCATATCATGCAATGAAACAGCAGACAGGCTAGCAAAAGAAGGTCTGTATACTGAATCAACATTGAATTACCCTATCATACCAAAGGATCTACTGAACATATTCAAAAAACAACTTAAAAATGAATTCAAACTATACTTCGAGACAAGTAATTATGGTATGTTCTATAAGGCTCTAGGTCCAAAAATTCCTGCAACTCCTTGATTTTTGGAATTGGAAATTTCTGCAAAAAAGTCAGTAAAGACAATTTGTCGTTTAAGAAGTAACCATGGTATATGCCCATTTTATTTATATAAAATAAATCAAACAGATAACCCGTTTTGTGAGTGTGGGGAGTCCGGTACTCTCGAACATTTTATAATGATTTGCCCCAGATTCTGTAATGAGAGGAAGATCCTGTTTGAAGCAATTTCTCTTAAATTAGCCCTGCCGTTTAGTTATAAGTGTATGCTAGGATCGAGAAATAAATTCATTTACGAAAAACTTATAGCATATATTAATGAAATAAAAATTATGGTATAATAAATATTGCGTAATTTTAGATGTAAGTGTGTAAATGAGTTTCCTTTGTTTTATCCCCTTGTGGCCCACCCATGAACCGTGGCTTAGTTTAGTATGTACCATAAAAATGCCTTGACGAGCCCCCAGGCGAGAAGACTTTGTGACCCCGTTTAATCCTCGGAATGAATGTGAATTTAGAATTAGTTATTTCTAATACCTCTCTGATGGCTAATGGTTTAATTACCAAAGCCAAAAAAAAAAAAATTAATATTTTCATAAAATTCTCACGAACAATTAGAGAACGCTAAAGTACACAACGTGACGTTGCGTAAGCCAATAGTTTTGTACCAATTCTCGGTGGTTTTGCACCGTACAGTCCCAACCTAATTTATAGGTACGTTTACACGTATACTTCGCGCGTTCTTGAAATGCCTCATTCCATCGCAAGTTTCTAACGTTCCTAACTCAGGACGGGAACGTGGCGTTCCAATCGTGTTGAGCAGAAGTCGACACAATTTTATCCTCGCGTTATTTCCCGCGGTCCAAGCCCGTACACGACAAATTTGAGCGCGTGAATGCCAAAAGGGTCATTCCATGCTACTTCAACAAGAGGTTGTGCTGGACCATTTTTAATTTTTTTATATTTTGCACAGATATTTGAAGAGTGGTAATTCAAAAGCGTCTAAGTGCCACATTTCAATATTTTGGTATTTTAATGTTTTTAGGGTCTAATTGCCATCGCCAATAGTATACAAAACAGTCTATATGCCAGTCAAAATTCTACTATATTATATCCAATTCTAAAATGCGCCTGCTGTCTATCTCCACCATGGTATTGCACCGAAAAAGCATCTAAGTGCCAAACTTTTGACAGTATAGAAAATGGCCGAGGACTCGATGTTTCCGCACTGCGATGAGTCAAAAAAACGAAGGGAAAAGGGTCAGGAAAGTGTAAAAAAAGAAAGGAAAAGACTCAAAGTTAGTGGTCTTGCACATACAAATTATAGGGGTGTTTATTATTATTTTATGGGAGCGGTTAAAGCATTGGCCGACTGTTTTTATTACAGCTCAACTGTGCATGCAAATTTCAATGCAGAAATCTCTCTGGTGACCACAAGAGATCACTCTCGATGAATTTTATGGAACAGTTGATTATAATAAACAATGTATCTACCTACTTGGTTTGATTCAAGTTGGACAAATTAACCGGAGGCGTCACGGCACATACAATCGGCCCGAAGAAAGTCGGCGTCAAGTTACAGTGTTTTACACCGTACCAGATGGAATAGGTCAACACATCCAAGTTTGTCGAAAAATGTTCGGTGAAATATTTGCGCTTAGCCATAGCAGAGTACAAGAAAAAAAATGCGAGGAGTTACTATTACGCCGATTTAGCAAGTCCGTTGAGGTAATAAACGAAAGCTGGTAGGTCCTACCCCCAAACCGAGTTCATTGGTATTCAGCAGTGGCGGCTCGTCAGGGGAGGCAGGTGAGGCACTGCCTCACCATTAATTTTCAGGCACTGCCTCACCATTAATTTTCTATTTTATAAAAATATAAATCTATTCAATAAATTTCTTCCGTGTTGGCTTTAATATTGATAATTCATTATACAGTAATTATAAATGGATGTATTAACGGAAAATTCCCGATTTTTAATGATCAGAATTAGCGCGCCCATCCAGGCACGTCTGTTAAGATAGCAGGGCCGTATGGGCAGAACTCACTTGAAAGTATACCTGAATTAAGGGCTCTTTAAGGGCTAATTTAGTGCCCTATTCCCGATTTTAGTGCTCAACCCCTTAGGGTGAAAATCACAACATTGCTACCTTAACGTTAAGCTAGCAAGGCAACATCCGCAATTCGAGATTTGAAACGTATTTCTGTACCACATAATTAAGGGCTAATTAAGTGCTCTATTCCTGATTTTAGTGCTCCACCCCTTAGCTAAGAAAAAAAAAATTCTGCACCCTGTGTTTCATATCTCCTAAAGGAACGAGCAGACCTCCACGAAACTATACATTTATTTAGAACATTGCATGTACTGACCACATAATATACCCACAATTTAAGTGCTCCACCCCTAACTGATAAAAAAATATTTCCACCACCCTGTACTTCATATCTTCTAAACTAACGAGCAGACCTCCACGAAACTATACATTTATTTAGAACATTGCATGTACTGACCACATAATATACCCACGATTTAAGTGCTCCACCCCTAACTGATAAAAAAATATTTCCACCACCCTGTACTTCATATCTTCTAAACTAACGAGCAGACCTCCACGAAACTATACATTTATTTAGAACATTGCATTTACTAATCAAATAATATACCCACGATTTAAGTGCTCCACTCCTGACAGATAAAAAAAATATTTTCACCACCCTGTTCTTCATATCTTCTAAACCAACGAGCAGACCTTTACAAAACTATACATTTATTTAGAACATTGCATGTACTAACCAACCAATATACCCACCATTTAAGTGCTCCACCCCTTACTGATAAAAAAAATATGTTCACCACCCTGTACTTCATATCTTCTAAACCAACGAGCAGACCTCCACGAAACTATACATTTATTTAGAACATTGCATGTACTAACCAACCAATATACCCACGATTTAAGTGCTCCACCCCTTACTGATAAAAAAAATATTTTCACCACCCTGTTCTTCATATCTTCTAAACTAACGAGCAGACCTCCACGAAACTATACATTTATTTAGAACATTGCGTGTACTAACCAACCAATATACCCACGATTTAAGTGCTCCACCCCTAACTGATAAATAAATATTTCCACCACCCTGTACTTCATATCTTCTAAACTAACGAGCAGACCTCCACGAAACTATACATTTATTTAGAACATTGCATTTACTAATCAAATAATGTACCCACGATTTAAGTGCTCCACCCCTAACTGATAAAAAAAATATTTTCACCACCCTGTTCTTCATATCTTCTAAACCAACGAGCAGACCTCCACGAAACTATACATTTATTTAAAACATTGCATGTACTGACCACATAATATACCCACGATTTAAGTGCTCCACCCCTAACTGATAAATAAATATTTCCACCACCCTGTACTTCATATCTTCTAAACTAACGAGCAGACCTCCACGAAACTATACATTTATTTAGAACATTGCATTTACTAATCAAATAATGTACCCACGATTTAAGTGCTCCACCCCTAACTGATAAAAAAAATATTTTCACCACCCTGTTCTTCATATCTTCTAAACCAACAAGCAGACCTCCACGAAACTATACATTTATTTAGAACATTGCATGTACTGACCACATAATATACCCACGATTTAAGTGCTCCACCCCTTACTTATAAAAAAAATATTTTCACCACCCTGTTCTTCATATCTTCTAAACCAACAAGCAGACCTCCACGAAACTATACATTTATTTAGAACATTGCATTTACTAATCAAATAATGTACCCACGATTTAAGTGATCCACCCCTAACTGATAAAAATAATATATTACGTAACAAGAGTTGTAAATAGCAAATTACGCGCAAGTGAAAAAATTGCGTACGAGCCGCGTAGCGGCGAGTAACGTAATTTCACGAGCGCGTAATTGCTTTACAACTCGCGTTATGTAGTATACTTTATCTACGACCACTCTCACCTTAATTTATATAAGAGAATGTGCGGAATAGCGAAGTGACAGCTTCGGGGTGCGTGATGTGACGTTTAACAATCGCAGACTACTATATTTAATAAAAACGAACAAACGCGCAACTCTCAACCAATCAAAAGTTCGTAAACGAAACTCACTAGTACCTTTAATTTACAAGCGGGCTCTAACATACGTGGGTGTTTTGGTGTATTTACGCAGTACGCGCATTGTACGATAATGGGCATTTACAGTAGTGGTCGTAGATAAAAATATTTTCACCACCCTGTTCTTCATATCTTCTAAACCAACGAGCAGACCTCCACGAAACTATACATTTATTTAAAACATAGCATGTACTAACCAACCAATATACCCACGATTTAAGTGCTCCACCGCTAACTGATAAAAAATTTACCAACCTCTTCTTCATATCTTCTAAACCAACGAGCAGACCTCCACGAAACTATACATTTATTTAGAACATTGCATTTACTAATCAAATAATGTACCCACGATTTAAGTGCTCCACCCCTAACTGATAAAAAAAATATTTTCACCACCCTGTTCTTCATATCTTCTAAACCAACAAGCAGACCTCCACGAAACTATACATTTATTTAGAACATTGCATTTACTAATCAAATAATATACCCACGATTTAAGTGCTCCACCCCTAACTGATAAAAAAAATATTTTCACCACCCTGTTCTTCATATCTTCTAGACCAACGAGCAGACCTCCACGAAACTATACATTTATTTAAAACATAGCATGTACTAACCAACCAATATACCCACGATTTAAGTGCTCCACCGCTAACTGATAAAAAAAAAATTTACCAACCTCTTCTTCATATCTTCTAAACCAACGAGCAGACCTCCACAAAAATATACATTTATTTAGAACATGGCATGTACTAACCTAATAATATACCCACGATTTAAGTGCTCCACCCCTAACTGATAAAAAAAATATTTTCACCACCCTGTTCTTCATATCTTCTAAACCAACGAGCAGACCTCCACGAAACTATACATTTATTTAGAACATTGCATGTACTGACCACATAATATACCCACGATTTAAGTGCTCCACCCCTAACTGATAAAAAAAATATTTCCACCACCCTGTACTTCATATCTTCTAAACCAACGAGCAGACCTCCACAAAAATATACATTTATTTAGAACATGGCATGTCCTAACCTAATAATATACCCACGATTTAAGTGCTCCACCCCTAACTGATAAAAAAAATATTTTCACCACCCTGTTCTTCATATCTTCTAAACCAACGAGCAGACCTCCACGAAACTATACATTTATTTAGAACATTACAAGTACTAACCAAATAATATACCCTCGATTTAAGTGCTCTTCCCCTAACTGATAAAAAACTATATGTGGAACACCCTGTATTTTATATCCCCTAAACGAACTAGCAGACCTCCACGAAACTACACATTTATTTAGAGTGTTGCATGTACAGACCATATAATTTACTCAACCCCTAACTAACAAAAAAAACAAATTTTGAACGCCATGTGTTTAATATCTTCTTGGCGAACGAGCAGACCTCAACAAAACTCTACTCACACTTAGCTTTTACTAATTATGTATGAGATTCCCCATTTTGGTGTCCTACACCAACTTATTTTTATTAAGTATCTTGCAATAAACGTTTTATTTCTACATCTTGTTAGCCGTAACATTTTAGAAATCGTATATCCCCATGTAACAGCAATATTTTGCCCATTTAAATGTGTTTCGATCCGTTATTCTGTTAAATTATGTGTGGTATTTTTACAGAATAAAGTAAATTTTTACATTATTTAATTCGTTTCTAAATTCTGGGTTTATAAGTGTATTATAAGTGACCTTTCAATTGTTAGTTTTTGGTTTAAATTGTAGTTAAACAAAAGCAATTTAAATTGAACTTAACCCTCCGTCTACCGCATAAACTCAATAACTACCGCTCGGGGCCATTGGACCCATGTGCCTTTAATGGTGTTTTTCTATAAATACATTAGAAACAACCTTACTTATTGCAGAAAACATTAAATAAATTCAATAAAACGAAATATAGCCTGAATATATCAATATTCAACCTGTTCGTAACTCTGCAAGCAATATTGAGTCTTACAAAGACTATAAACAAATAACTTATTGAAACAACTACTTCCCTGGTTAGTGCCACGCCGGATATTGAATACAAAAGAAATTTGCATTATTACGAGTACCATGGAAATAATATTGGTTTAACATCGTTTATTTCCACTCACAGGATTAACTTGAAAATTAAACTAAATTGAATTTGAAAACTTTAAACTATAAAACTGAACCCTAAAATATGTAAAAATTAAGTTAAAAGCCATCTGCAGCCCCGTTTCGAGATTTATCTCTCATCAGTGCAGCTTCGCGTTTAAATTGAATGTTAAAGAATAAAATACACTTACGTGAATGGAAGGTTTGAACGAGTTTTATACCTGAGTTTTAGGTGATTAAAATGTGAAGAAATAAATGATCTTTAGCATTAAATAAATTTAATAAAACGAAATATTCCATAATCTCCATAATTTTTATTTTGTATATTTTAGTTATATTTAATTAAAACAGTTTTTACATAATGTTACAGAATGTTATCCGCATACATTTTGATTACTTTTATAGCATGCTGTTTCAGTGTTTCGATCTTTTTTAGCAATGCATAAGCTGCATCGTCTTTTTTTTTCGGAGGTTCATATGCTGTGCTTATGCTTGGTATTGGTTCTTCAAAATTTTCATTATATTGCGCTATCTAACTTTCTAACGTAACTTTTTGCAACAATTTCTATTGAGAGATGACCACACAATGTATGCATTCATGACGCTTATATCAATCAAATTGTAAAAAACGGTCATCCTTTTTACGCAATATGTCCTTGTCATTTGATCCATAGTGTCGACCCCAGCTTAAGTTCTGTTATAGTCCAGAATTATTTCAGGTTTCTTTTTGGATCCGTTATCGATTTGCTTGTTATTATGTAATGTACTAAGTAATGTTACAACTTTTCCTCTTTTTGGGCAGTATGAAATTATTATTTTATCGCTTTGAAAACCAAATAATGTGGAAAGGATTTCACGGTTCTTGGGATTTGTAAAACAACTGGGCAAGTCCAAATTCCAACTTAATTAGTAAATGAGCTATTGAAGACGGGAGGTGAAATGCAGGACCCTGTATATTGAAAATAAACCTTAACGGACACCATCATAACGGTATCTCCTAGTAATCATAACCAAATAAAACTCCGTGCATTCTATTTCTACCTTCCTAGACTAATTCCACAAAATTAATATGTTTTGAGTCGCCAACTTTCCAAAAAAAATGAAGAAAATAACAGTGGTAATACCAACAAACAGTAACCCTAGGGACCCTATGTGTTTACACTTTTGCCGATAGAAATTCGGGAATGTAGTGTTTTCAATATTCGTTCAGGTCCCTATTTGTCAAAATATTGAAAATTTAATTTGTGAATTTCGTGAAGCTGTTGATTTAGAAATATTAGAATTTCTATCAGGGAAAGTCATATTTAACATATTGCACACATCTTGTAGACATCTTTGCCAATCTCCAAAACCAAACACCATTAACAACGCAACTATTTCATGTTCAGTTAGTTCACCTACAATTGAACGGCAATATTAGTATTTCAAATGGAAACTATCTGTCACTGACGGGAAACATAAAAACACGAAGTTGTTTCATCAGAGACCCGTGGAAAAACATGAAAAAATCCAATTCACTATGGAATTATTTTATTTAATATTTAAAAAACCACATGTCGAACACCCACGAAACCCTATATCATTGTAATTGTTAAAAAGATTGTTTTAAAATGTAAAAACATACAGGGTAATTTATTTAAAAAACTTAAATGTCATATCTCGAAAAATAGGGTACCTGTTTAAAAAAAATTGTACGTCACTGAACAGAATAAACAAAACTATAAACATGTATTTCAAGAGTAATAAAAAAGAAACAGACGTTTAGCCAGAAACCAGATGTTCCGACAAATTTGCCCATTTGTGCGTATTTCTTAAAAATGATATAAAATCGGAATAAACTTATAATTTGTGAAACATACCAATTGATTTTTATTATGAGTATTACATAGACAATATATTTTCAAAAATAGGTATTTCACACTTTTTTGTACTCCTTCAGTACAACCCATAAATAAAATCAAAACTCATACAAAGAAATATAAAAAAAAATAGAGGGATAAGTACAATATCTGGATCTAATTAATGAGTTCAATAATTCTCTCACAAATTCGACAGAATCACTTTTTATTGCAATTTTAAATAAAGTTAATTCGGAATACCGATGTCTTGCCATTTAATCGTAATTTGTCATTAGAGAATTATTATTAAAACCTCTTGAGTACAACCCATAAGCCAACTCATAGAACTATTAAAAACATCCGAATGGAAAAGAAATGGATAAGCCCTACTTATTAGTATTAAGTATTGGGCGTCGTAATTTATTTACATATTGATTCGTTGCACATGTTCTGAGGTGGTATTTATGTCCAAAAATATAGTTCTTATTAAATAAATAATAATTCACTTACCATTAATGTAACCGGATTCTAAATCATTGCTTATAAAATGATTTTTGAAATGATTGCTCAACATCTCACGGGTGTTTGTTTTATAATTTACTTACAAAAAATATCTTGCCTAAGACCTGGTTTAAAAATATTGTAATGTCTAGTGGAAATTGTTCCATTGCGAAGTTTCTTCTTCTTTGATTTTGTGATAATTAAATCAAAGAAATCAGTTTTTGAAATTATTACTTAATATTATCTTTGGAAATCATCATCCACTGATATGTCACTGCAGCATGACGACACACTTTCCACACTAAAACTATCAGAGACTCTCATATTATTTTTTCTCGCAACGCCCAAAAGTTCACAGATTTTGTCACGAATGTTATACTTGTTGCAAGTAATTATGGAATTAAGCGAACTTTTAGCAATAACTTTATTTAGTTTATGCGAAATTATCGTCCATATCTTACTATTTTTCGAAACAATTTGTCCATTTTCCGAAATAATGCCTTTTTTAAACTTAATGCTCGTTGGCTTAGGATATATAAAGTACTGGGTATTGAAATTATTCTTTTCAACAGTTAGGGGTCGAGCACTTAAATCAAGGGTATATTATTTGGTTAGTACATGCAATGTTCTAAATAAATGTACAATTTCATAGAGGTCTGCTCGTTAATTTAGAAGATATGAAGTACAGGGTGGTGGAAATATTTTTTTATCAGTTAGGGGTGGAGCACTTAAATCGTGGGTGTATTATTTGGTTAGTACATGCAATGTTCTAAATAAATGTATAGTTTCGGGGAGGTCTGCTCGTTAGTTTAGAAGATATGAAGTACAGGGTGGTGGAATTTTTTTTTATCAGTTAGGGGTGGAGCACTTAAATCGAGGGTATATTATTAGGTTAGTACATGCAATGTTCTAAATAAATGTATAGTTTCGTGGAGGTCTGCTCGTTAGTTTAGAAGATATGAAGTACAGGTGGTGGAAATATTTTTTTATCAGTTAGGGGTGGAGCACTTAAATCGTGGGTGTATTATTTGGTTAGCACATGCAATGTTCTAAATAAATGTATAGTTTCGTGGAGGTCTGCTCGTTAGTTCAGAAGATATGAAGTACAGAGTGGTGGAAATATTTTTTTATCCGTTAGGGGTGGAGCACTTAAATCGTGGGTGTATTATTTGGTTAGCACATGCAATGTTCTAAATAAATGTATAGTTTCGTGGAGGTCTGCTCGTTAGCTTAGAAGATATGAAGTACAGAGTGGTGGAAATATTTTTTTATCAGTTAGGGGTGGAGCACGTAAATCGTGGGTGTATTATTTGGTTAGCACATGCAATGTTCTAAATAAATGTATAGTTTCGTGGAGGTCTGCTCGTTAGTTCAGAAGATATGAAGTACAGAGTGGTGGAAATATTTTTTTATCAGTTAGGGGTGGAGCACTTAAATCGTGGGTGTATTATTAGGTTAGTACATGCAATGTTCTAAATAAATGTATAGTTTCGTGGAGGTCTGCTCGTTAGCTTAGAAGATATGAAGTACAGGGTGGTGGAAATATTTTTTTTATCAGTTGGGGTGGAGCACTTAAATCGTGGGTATATTATTTGGTTAGTACATGCAATGTTCTTAATAAATGTATAGTTTCGTGGAGGTCTGCTCGTTAGTTCAGAAGATATGAAGTACAGGGTGGTGGAAATATTTTTTTATCAGTTGGGGTGGAGCACTTAAATCGTGGGTATATTATTAGGTTAGTACATGCAATGTTCTAAATAAATGTATAGTTTCGTGGAGGTCTGCTCGTTAGTTCAGAAGATATGAAGTACAGGGTGGTGGAAATATTTTTTTATCAGTTGGGGTGGAGCACTTAAATCGTGGGTATATTATTAGGTTAGTACATGCAATGTTCTAAATAAATGTATAGTTTCGTGGAGGTCTGCTCGTTAGTTCAGAAGATATGAAGTACAGGGTGGTGGAAATATTTTTTTATCAGTTGGGGTGGAGCACTTAAATCGTGGGTATATTATTAGGTTAGTACATGCAATGTTCTAAATAAATGTATAGTTTCGTGGAGGTCTGCTCGTTAGTTCAGAAGATATGAAGTACAGGGTGGTGGAAATATTTTTTTATCAGTTAGGGGTGGAGCACTTAAATCGTGGGTATATTATTAGGTTAGTACATGCAATGTTCTAAATAAATGTATAGTTTCGTGGAGGTCTGCTCGTTAGTTCAGAAGATATGAAGTACAGGGTGGTGGAAATATTTTTTTATCAGTTGGGGTGGAGCACTTAAATCGTGGGTATATTATTAGGTTAGTACATGCAATGTTCTAAATAAATGTATAGTTTCGTGGAGGTCTGCTCGTTAGTTCAGAAGATATGAAGTACAGGGTGGTGGAAATATTTTTTTTATCACTTAGGGGTGGAGCACTTAAATCGTGGGTATATTATTAGGTTAGTACATGCAATGTTCTAAATAAATGTATAGTTTCGTGGAGGTCTGCTCGTTAGTTCAGAAGATATGAAGTACAGGGTGGTGGAAATATTTTTTTTATCACTTAGGGGTGGAGCACTTAAATCGTTGGTATATTATTTGGTTAGTACATGCAATGTTCTAAATAAATGTATAGTTTCGTGGAGGTCTGCTCGTTAGTTCAGAAGATATGAAGTACAGGGTGGTGGAAATATTTTTTTATCAGTTAGGGGTGGAGCACTTAAATCGTTGGTATATTATTTGGTTAGTACATGCAATGTTCTAAATAAATGTATAGTTTCGTGGAGGTCTGCTCGTTAGTTCAGAAGATATGAAGTACAGGGTGGTGGAAATATTTTTTTTATCACTTAGGGGTGGATCACTTAAATCGTTGGTATATTATTTGGTTAGTACATGCAATGTTCTAAATAAATGTATAGTTTCATGGAGGTCTGCTTGTTCCTTTACGAGATATGAAACACAGGGTGCAGAATTTTTTTTTTCTTAGCTAAGGGGTGGAGCACTTAAATCAGGAATAGAGCACTTAATTAGCCCTTAATTATGTGGTACAGAAATAAGTTTCAAATCTCGAATTGCGGATGTTGCCTTGCTAGCTTAACGTTAAGGTAGCAATGTTGTGATTTGCACCCTAAGGGGTTGAGCACTAAAATCGGGAATAGGGCACTAAATTAGCACTTAAAGAGCCCTTAATTCAGGTATACTTTTAAGTGGGTTCTGCCCATACGGCCCTGCTATCTTAACAGACGTCATCCAGGCCGAACTTAAGGCAGAAATGAACCAGAGCGGTAGGAATTTATGCAACTTAATATGCCTCCACACAGTTTACCCATATCACATTCGAAGTAATGTGCAGATTTATTTCGATATCGGAGGCGAGCCTCACAGGCTTCTCATTGGTCGGAAATCACCCGCGTGATAGAGAGAGAGAGAACCTCGCGGCACTCGCAATTGTCAGCTGTGTTAGTAATCTATTCATTTCACTCCGCCGTCCGTTGATCAGCGTTAGTTATTAAAGGTAATCTTATTGATATTTATTAGTAAATAGTATTTATTCCTATATTATAATGGATGACGGAAATAGCACTCTTACAGTGAGAAATTGTAAAGACATTGTAAATTTCTTGCTTGATAATCCATTTAGCCGGTTGTCGTACGATGATAAAGTTTATGTAAAAGGTATCAAAAGGCCTTGCCCTGATCTTAGTTTATTATTGATTCAAAAACATCGATCATTTAAAAGTGCATGGTTTGACAAATGTAGTTGGTTGACAGGTACAATGATTAGAAATAAATTATTTTGTTGGCCTTGCATATTGTTTTCAAATAGCAATGAGTCGGTATGGCATAAAACAGGTTATGACGATTTAAAAAATTTAGCGCGTTCTATTGATAAGCATTCCAAAAGTAGAGATCATATATCATCAAATTGTAAATTTCACATTTTAGGTAAACAAAATATAGTTAATGTTTTAAGTACGGCTCGGCAAATTGAAATCGAAACGTACAATAACAACGTGAAGGAAAATAGGGGGATTTTAAAAAGATTAATCGATGTGACAATATTTTTGTGCAGTCAGGAATTGTCATTTAGGGGGCATGACGAATCAGAAACCTCAAATAATAAGGGGAATTTTCGAGAATTAGTTTTGTTAATGAGTAAAACGGATGGGATTTAAAAAAAAAAATTAGATGATGCTTCAATTTTTTCGGGGCTTTCAAAAACAATTCAAAATGAGTTAATTGATTCAATCAGTTACACACTGAAGAATCAAATAGAAAGTGAAATTTTAAATTCCAATTTTTTTTCATGGCAAGTGGACGAAACTACTGATATCACTTGTATTTCTCAATTATCAGTTATATTTAGATACGTCATCCAGGGAACACTTGTTGAAAGGTTTATGGGATTTTATGATGTAAATTCTCAACGAACGTCAGAAGATTTATTCACCTTGTTAACAGAAACATTTGGAAAATTTAATATCAAAGAAAAATTAATTGCTCAAACTTATGATGGTGCTGCTGTTATGGCTGGTCATTTGAATGGTTTACAAACCAAAGTAAAATCAGTAGCTCCACAAGCAATTTTTACTCATTGCCATGCTCACGTTCTAAATTTAGTGCTAAGTAAATCGTGCAACTCAATAAAAAAAGTACGAATATTTTTTTCAAATCTAACAGGATTTTCTGCTTTCTTTTCAAAATCAAAACGAACCGCAGTATTGGATGAAATTTGTAATGCAAGAATACCATCTAATGCACAAACACGTTGGAATTTTACATCTCGGGTTATTTTTACAATTCATGAAAATAAAAATAAATTAATTGAAGTATTCAATTTTATAATTAATTCAGACAAATTTGATAATATATCTATCAGAGAGGCATACGGCTTAAAATCATTGTTAGAAGACAACCATTTCTGTTTCTTATTAGATTCCTTCAAACTTATTTTTGAACAAACAAGTGTTGTATTTTTAATTCTTCAACACAAACTAACTGACATCACGTATGCAAGAGGGCGTTTAACTTCACTTATTTTAAAATTAAAGGAATTTAGAACCAATGAAACATATTTTAATCATATATACGAAAAACATTTTTCTGACATAGAAAATCCTCCGAAAAAGCGAAAGCGCTCTGATGATGCAGATGATAGGGGATTACAATATAAACACATATTTTACGAAATTTTAGATACAGTGGTAGGACAAATCGAAACAAGATTTTTTGATCTAAGTAAATTAAAATTCTTTGATTTAATTTCTGTTAGTAAGTTTGAACTGTATTCAAAAACGTTTCCATTGCAGTTGTTTGAAGAATTAATTAAGCAATATCCATTTTTTGACAAAATACAATTACGAAATGAACTGTGGGTTCTATATTCAGATAAGCTTCTTGGTGAGTCTAAAATGCCAATGGATATGTTAGAATATATAAAGAATAATGACTTGCAAGTATGTATGCCTGAATTGTACAAACTAATTTCTTTAATAGTAACCATACCGGTAACATCTGCATCTGTGGAAAGAAGTTTTTCCGTATTAAAACGAATAAAAACATGCACAAGAAATCAAATAGGCCAAAATAGGTTGTCAAATATGTCACTCATTGCTATTGAAAAGGAATTTGTGAAAACACTTGGTAAAAATGAACATTTTTACGATCAAATTATAGATTATTTTGCTGAAAATAAGAACAGAAGAATACCATTAATATATAAAAACCATTAAATTTTTTGATTACATTTTTCTTGAAACACTTTTGTGCAATCTCTTTAAATAAATAGGATCCGTTTTCTTTAATATTCAATATACACATTTCTAGTTTTGTTTAAGAATTTATTTATTTTCAAATGAATAGTTTTATGTTGTATTTTATATTTAATATTTATTAGAGTATTTTTAAGTTTGTTGTCCCATTTATTTCCATAACACATTCCATTATTTATTATAAACCTACGTAGAGTTTTATTTTTGTTATAGAATTTAAATATTTATTTATTTTTATTTAATAGTTCAACCTTATTATTTCCTTTCCAATTTTCCCATCCCGGCAAGAAAATCTTCACACCTTCTCGTGGTTCTTGCTGAACAATAGAATATCTTAAAGATATACCGGGTGACCCAGGGTTCCGTAAAAACCCCATAACTTATTTGCTATTTAAGATACCGACTTCTATTTTTCATAAACTAGTACCCACACCTATTCTATATATTTTAAAAATATGTATGTTTTTGTACAGGGTGTCTCAGTATAAGTAACAGATCAAAGTTATGTTTTTTTAAATGGAACACCCCATATTTTATACTTTATTTTTAATCCTCTTAAGAAGCTGATAAAAATAGTATAAGATAGTATGGACGGTATTACAGACTAAGATTATGGAAGGTTGGTTAGTTAGTTTTATCAGCTTCTTAAGAGGATTAAAAATTAAGTATAAAATATGGGGTGTTCCATTTAAAAAAAACATAACTTTGATGTGTTACTTATACTAGGACTCCCTGTACAAAAACATACATATTTTTAAAATATGTAGAATAAGTGTGGGTACCAGTTTATGAAAAATAGAAGTCGATATCTCAAATAGCAAATAAGTTATGGGGCTTTTACAGAACCCTGGGTCACCCGGTATATACACAGATGTTTTGTTGGCCGAGTGAAGTGTCGACAATATTAAATCTGTGCCTCACCAAACCAAAAGTTGACGAGCCGCCACTGGTATTCAGATATATTGCATGCAATCATATTTACAACTCGGCCTGTTACCCATTGGTGTTGCTTGTTGCAACATCCGCTTCGATATTTGAATGAGTGGCTCTCAAAAGGTTTTTAACATTTAAGTACCATCGACTAATTCCGCGTGTTTATTTAACCAAGAATGTTAAATAATGTTGTAATTATCCCAAAATGTATTGTCGTGAATGAAAACGTTATTTCAAATGATTCAAAATGGGTTGAAAATAAAAGCAAAATTAAAATGTTACGAAATTTATGTACAACAAAAGCAAAATAAAACAGCGGCTAATTACAAAAACAAAATAATAAAATGTTAGTTTTAAATTACTTACAAATAAAAAAAACAATACAATAATATTTACAAAACGTAAACAATTTTATACTTAATTCCTAATGTTTTTTAATCCGAATCGCTAGCACAGTCAGTATCTGACTCTGTCAAATCCGAGGACGAATCATCACTATTTAATGATATTACTAGTGGTAATACGTCGTCCATTACACACTGTTTTACAAAGTCATCGTTAATAATTTTATTTGTGCTTTGGATGCAGCTGCTCCAAATTTGCGGAGTAACTTGGTCGAGGGATGCTTTCCAACAATGCTGAACGTCATTATCATTTCCTGAGGTTGCTATTATAATTTTATCATAATGATTTTTTGCAATCCCCCACACCTTCTCAATAGCATTGTACTGATAATGATATGGCGGTAATCGTAAAATTGAATGTCCATTTCTTTTAACCAGAATGTCGACTGCATACGTTGGAACACGGGGTTTATTTATTTTAAGTATCGGTAACAGCTCACTTTTCGTCATATATGGCTCGAAATGTATGTTGCGTTTCCTAAGCCACTCAATAATATAATTTTTTTTTGACGCACTTGTCGGACACCTGTTTAATTGCCTTGAATGGTACGAGGCGTTATCCATCACGATGATGGAAGGTTCCTCCAAACTTTTTAGAAGTGACTCTTCAAACCACTCTTCGAACAATGTGGAATTCATTGATTTGTGGTAGTCACTGGATGAATTGCTTGAAGGAAATACCAAGCAACAGTTAGGAATAAACCCCTGTTAGTTCCCTGCATTCAAAATAATGAACCGTTTTCCTAGTGATAATAGATTCACAGATTTATTGGCAGCCTGAATACTTCCATCACTCCAGGTCTTCTTCACGGTTCCACTTCCTTTCGCAAATATCCACGTTTCGTCCAAAAAGACAACATTGCTGGGATATGGATTATATGTAAATGATCTTAAGAAGTACATCCTTTTTGAAATAATATGTGCTTGTTCGCATAAAATATGTCTATTATTATGTTTTTTAAATCTAAATCCCATTAAGTGAAGCAACGATTTCAACGAAGTTCTTCCAATTTCGCATAATTCCTTTCGTATGATTTCATCAAGAATTCCATCAACCGTCACAAACTTTTTCTGAGTATACATTTCGTACACGATTTTTCTGATTTCTCCTTTTACCGCATCAGGCATATTTTCCACTTTAGGTGCTGATCTATTCCTCCTTTTAATTGTGAGGCATTCACCACTTTTGCGTTGTGCACAAACTCTTTGAACTGTCTTTGTTGAAACTTGCATTGCACTCGCGGTTCTTTCATATACTTTATTTATCGACGCCAGTGGTCCACCATTTTCACGTTCTGCACAAAAATAGTCTAACACATTTAATAATATCATCCGCCCTTCTTCGCTCAAAACTTTTCTCGATGCCATTGTTATATCACTTCAACATAAAAACTGAGACTGAATCTGTAATCTTTACGAATCATATTTAAATATCCACAATGTTCAATTAGGACTGTAATTAAAAAGTCATAAATGTATTGAAAATGTTCAAATTGTTTTGAATTTACTTAACTAATCGCCTTAATTTTAACGATGCCCATGCAGAAAGCAGTAATCACTTTTAAAACAAATTGGATTGTGATAACATTACATTTGTCAACCTTTAAAAGTCATTAATATGTACTTAAGAGATCGGATTCATCGTCCACATTTTCTGTGTTCACAGTAAAGTTAATGATTCCAAACGATTGCTATAAAAACATTGTTTAATGTCTTATGTATATCTAAAACAATACAATCACAAACAAAATAATGTTTGTATTGCTTTGAATGGGTATTTTATTGGGAACCACTGGCATTCACGACCGTGCGACGGGTCCGCCCTGTCTTTGGGGGCGGCCTTCCCTTTTACGACCACAACGGACTTGGTAATTCGGCGCGCCTTTACAATATCTGATCAACGGGGTAAAAGCACAAAAACCAAAAAATATTCTGCGCAGGTACGTGAGGAGATCAAATCATACATTGATAGCTTTCCACGTAAAGAAAATCACTATAGCCGTGGTAGATTTGTAAAACAGTTTTTGAGTCCTGATTTAAATATTAACCGTATGTATCGTGCATACAAGGAAAAATATCCCTGATCTATTGTAACATACAAATTTTATTCTGAGGTATTTCATACCGAGTTTTCTGAATTACGATTTGGTCGTCCAAGGTCTGACACATGCGGAATATGTGATAAATATACCAATAAAATAAAAGCTTGTAATGCCACTGATTCTGAAAAGGCAAACCTTATCAATGTACTTGAGTTGCATTATCGAAATGCACAAAAGGCCAGGAAAACAATGACTGACGAAATGGCTAACTCACAAAAAATAAACTGTGACACTAACGTGTCATTTCTATTGACTTGGAACAAGTTTTGTTTCTTCCAACTTTAACACACTCTGCAATGTTTTATAGCAGGCAACTATCCTGTTATAACCTTGACGTCCATCTCTCAGATACAGATCATACATGTGTTTGTGGGAAGAGGCACTCACCGGTCGTGGCGGAAATGAAATTGCTTCATGTTTGTTCAAAGCTTTGTCACAGGAAACTTTTCCAAGAAGAAACAAACTTATTGTCTGGAGCGATAACTGTATCGGACAGAACAAAAACAAGATTATGTTGATGTTATTTATTTATTTAGTAGGTTCGGGAAAGTATGACCAAATAGAACAAAAATTTTTAGTGCCCGGACTTCCATATCTCCCATGTGATAGAGATTTTGCGCTAATTGAAAGACGTAAAAAAGTAACAAAAACCTTTATTCCTGAGGATATAAAAGCAATGATACAAAGTGCATGTCACAAGCATCCTTTTACTGCAATAACCATGGAAGCAAACGATTTTAAGGATTTCCAAAAATTGGCTGTCACAGTTTTAAATACATCCAAATTGCAAATTTCGACGGTTTCTAGCATACTGGTCGATAAATGTAACTCTACTTTGGTTAAAACTCGAAAATCATTTAGCATCATTGAAGAATGGTATACCTACCTGTAATGTTAAAAAAAAAATAAAAACAAAACAAGACATTTTGAGTCTTGAGCTATGTCTGCTGGAATGCAAAAACCTAATTTCTGCCGAAAAACTCAAAAATCTGGAAGATATGTTAGATTACATACCTCTAAGGTATCACCAGTTTTGGTCCAATTTGGTAGATAAATCCAAAAACCAGTAAGGCAAATTCATAATGCTAGATCGATATCTTTGACTTACTGTTTAGGATTTACTTTAGTTTGGCACATAGACGATTTCTTGGTTTTTACGGTTGTTATTTTTTTATGTGAAAAAATTATTACTTTTTCTAAGTTTCTTTTTGTTCATTCCATTTCATTCGTGTAATACGGTAAAATAAAAATTTGTATTCACATGTATATTTTGTATTTTACTACCTAATATGTTTTTCTTCAATTTCTCAACATAATAGTTTTAGCACTTAGACGCTTTTGAATTACCACTCTTCATTTATACATGCTTCTGGAGTTCAAAACTAATTTTTGAAAAAAAATGATTCTTGCCGTCTGGCAGATATGTCTCCAGATGGAGCTTGAAACATGTACATTTTTGTGATTACAAAGTGGTATAACTTTCTTTCCAATTGAGCAAATTTAAAAATCTCTTAACTTGTGGTGAATATTTTTGTTTAATTTCCTTTCATTTGATATACATCATATTTTAAGTAATGGCGTCGGACGAATAAGGTGATTCTTCTGCATTCGTGAGCGTTAGTAGTGATAAATGTCCCGGAAAATGTTTGGTACATTATAAATGTGTCCCAATAGGGAATATAATCAACGTGAAAGTGAGGTTAATCCGGAAATGACCGAGATAAATAAAGACAAATATCATTTATTGGAGATTATTAATGGGCTAAAAACAATTATTCTAACAAAGGATGAACTTCTACAAACCAAAGATGAGTTAATCAGTGAATTGAGGAAAAATATAAAGCATTTAGAATTAAACAGTGCTGGAAATAATAAACATAAAGGTGGCAACCATATAAACACAATCGACACGAGAAAAGACGTTAGGAATATACAACAAATATGTATGCAGACAAGGTGAAAGGTACAACAAACAATCCCAATAATGGCGTACTAGAGAAACAAACCAGAGATAAGTTAAATGAAATAATTCACATTAATAATGAATCGATAAAATCAGAATGGACCGCAGTGGAATATAGGAAACCAAAATTCAAAAAATCACTGATTGGTACCTCAAAAGTTAAGGCGGCTGACGGATTCAAAGCAACTGAGAAGAATGCATGGATAGATATTGGAAAATGTGCAGAGACGGTAATGGACCACATGACCGCAAAATATTTACGTGAAAACCATGGTGGAATTAAAATAAAATCAATTGACAGACTGGAGTCGAGAACGCAGAACAAAGCCTTTAAAATATGAGCTGACTGAGCATCTCGATGTGTTAAGGCGGTTCTCTCCGTCCGATTTCAACCCGTATTTTAGCGATTTTAAAACCAAAACTGAGTTGAAACTAAAGGCAGTATACATACATACATACATCAGTAAGTATAGGTCCACATAAAGTCATCTAGCTCAGTTATATTATCCAAAACTTGAAGTTTGAATGGTAAAAAAATTCGCTAACATCGTAAAATGAGGTGTAGTTTTAATACGTGTATTAAACGATAACTAAATGTTTTTCTTAAAAATAAATGCTCAACATGACTATATCCGACCTTCATCTACAACAATATGATAAAACGAAATTGATTAGACTTGTCTACTGTTGTCAGTTTTGTTTTTAACATTGCCGTGTTTTCGCATATTAATCGTACAGAAATTAAAGGCAGCTAAGACGCGCCTACGACCGTCTCTCTTGGCCCAGCCGATGGAACACGAATTGGTTGGCACGCACAGCGCAGCATTAGATCCGGCGGGTTTTCAATCCGAATTGGGACCATTCTTCGTTTTAGCGGCTGGCTGATTTTCTAGCCGAATTATTTTGGATTTTCGAAAAAACTGTCCTATTCATTTAAATTTTTAAATTTCGTTAGTTTCAATAAAGGCCAAACGAAATGTAATCATTATTTTCATGTTTATTTAGACTTTATTCTTTTCCACTTGATTAAAAATCACAGAAGGAATATCGGATAACCGGCAATGCTCAGCACGGAATTAAATGAATTAATAATTATTTGGAATCGTGTATGTAATAAAAACCTAGATGAATCGAATTTTCTGTTTAACTGACAAAATGTAAACACTGCTCAATTTTTAATGCTAGGCACTTAATTAGTTGTTTTTATTTTGTTTTAATCTCTCAACTTCCAAAATGATTGTTAAATGTCTGTTATAATCATGTAACACTTGACGTGTAATGAGTGTATTTCTGATTTATATTTTTTGTTGTTAGTGATTGGAAGTAGAATTTTAAATGAGGAAAAAAAGTGGGTTACCTCTTTTGACACCATTGAAACGTAGAAAATGGGCAAAAAAAATCCTTAAGTACAAATTTGGTCATAATATAAAAATATACAATATTTAATAGAATGATTCTAATTTATATGGATGTGAACTTATAACTTAATTAATTTAGTTTATTTAGTGTCTTTCTGCAGTAATAAATACATTTAAACTTTGTGCAATTTTGACATCTTTGATATTTTTAATACACAAATCTATTGTGTCATTTAATATTCGTCGTGGTATTAGCCAGGAAAGTAATTGTTTCAATAGATTATTTGCTTATATTAGTCTTTTGAAGACTCTTAAATTATAGAAGACGAAAAACATCACATTATTAATTTTAAGAATAAAAAACAAAATCAATCTAAAGTTTCTTATAATTTATCGAAAATTAGAAAATATTAAAAATAATATAGGGTGTTCTATTAGATAAGCAAGCTCAATAATGTTCATAAAGTCTAAAAGGTATTGGGGGTTCTGGTTATTTTGACAATGCACGAACTGGCAATTTGTAACCTAACTGTAACTTGTACAATTACGGACAAAATTAATTCTACGCCTTTGAATTCAAGTGCGTCTTTTTTCTAAAATTCGATGCTTAATCACTATTATTAAATGTTAATGTCAATATCTATCCAGACTAAAAAAAAACCGATATGCCATCCATTCGTGCATCGTATAGCCTGCATGCTTTCATATTATGAATAAAATTGGTACATGTCGTGGGGATAGCTACCTACTACTAGGCAGTGACGGTTCGCGGGGTTTTTTCTGGTACGGCCGAGGAACAAGAGATGGTAATACAGATAGGTGCGGTCACGCAGCCAGCCGTCTCTGCAACTGACCCTACCTATCTGTATTACCACCTCTTGTTACCTCGGCCGTACCAGAAAAAATTCCGCGAACCGTCACTGCTACTAGGGATGGGTGGTATTTCACCTACCTGTGATTTTTCACTGGTATTGAAAGATCACGGGTTGCTACTGTTACTGACAGGCGAATTTCACTGCTACATACTGTGATTGCTACTTAAGAACACTGCTTTTTAAACTTTGACTGCTTTGTTACTTAAAACGTGATAGCTCCTTAAAACCACAATTGTTACCTAAACTGTGATTGCTACGTAAACTGTGATTGTAACTTAAAACATGATTTTAAGAAGACAATAGGACATGGCACTTCTAAATATGATTTATTATTCATTAATTTATTCTCCCATTTATGCACGGTATTGTATTTAAATTTCAAATAAATATTTAATAAAAATGCCTTACTATACCATATAAAATGAAATCAATTACTGATCTACTAACAATTAATGAATTAATTAAGATTTCATAAGAAAGAAAAAAATGATCTTGACCGGCGTGGAATCGAATTAACTTGCTGTGATCGATAACGACTTTACCACTCGGTTACCACGGCTCGACATTTCATAATCTTAAAATTATTATTTCGTTCCTGTGAAGTGAAAAATAAAAATTATAAAAGATAAAATTGTGTTACTTTAATATAACAATAAATTGAAAGTTATACATAAAAGTTCTAACCTAGCATATGTTTACCAGCCGTGACCACAGTTTAAAATCATAGGTATTAAAAAGTAGCAATCACAAGTAGCAACGTGATTTAAAAGAAGCAGTTTTCTACTGTCTACTATTAAAATTCAAATATAAATATACTTACACTAGACAAAATAAGGTGTCCTATTCTTTTTGCCCGAAATAGTACATTTTTTCTATTTTCTGAATAATAATGTAGCATTCGTATAAAATGACATTGCAAGTCAAGTTATCCTGAATTTGTTAATAATAAGTAAACATGATAACATAGTTGAATACATTAGTGAAATGAAAAGCTGTTACGAGTACATAACTAACGTTTTGCCCAGCATACTACTACTACTTTACTACTATAGTATACTATATACTACTTTGGTGTTAATTGAATAATAAATCAAATTTACTGAAATGATGAATGTTTAATTTTTTTATTTCGATAATACAATTTTCACTTTGTATCACTGTTTTCGGTTGTACAAAGTGATACTTTATACAACTTCTATCTTATGTCATAATAATTCATTTATCATTTGCTTTACAGGCAATTAGTTTATATATTCTGAACAGATTCTATTTCACTAGAGCATTCAACTAACAAGGAAACAAACTCTCCGATTTGAAAGAAATTTTGTGGGTTATTAGTGTAGAAGGGGCTTCGATATGTATTTTTTTGTTTCGGATAAAAACATGTTTAGAGGGTGAAATCGCCTCTCGAAAAATCAGCGATATTTTTTGTTTTTTGGCTATAACTTCTGAACAAATCATGTTTTGTAAATTTAGAAAATTTAAAGCCTTTCACCGGTATAAAAAATGTGTTTATTGTCTAGTTCAAGACTATATTGAAACAAAACATATTGATATTTATGGTTTGTATTTGCGGCAATAATGATATTCGTTAAAAAAATATACATAAAGACATAAATGATGATGATGATGACCAAAAATAGTTTAATATTTTTTTCCAAACACGGAATTTAAATATATATCCATACATTTCTTCTAAATAAAACCTTTATACTAAAAAAGGTTTCATGTTCACTAATGGAAAATGCGAAAAGTTGTTTTATAACTCCTTATATTTTTTTTCAATTTATTTTACAGTGGATAGGCTTTGAAATTTTCGACATTTACAAAATTACGCTATTATGATTTGTTCAGAAGTTATAGCCAAAAAATAAAAATATGGCTGATCTAAGAGGGACGAGTTCACCCCCTAAATATGTTTTTTAGCCGAAACAAAAAATCCCGTATCGAACATTTGCAGTTTAAAGTTTCACCTTTCATTTTATAATTATTTTCAAGTTAGTCCTGTATGTAGAAATAAACGATCTTAAACCAATGTTATTATCTAATAGTACTGGTAATAACACGCAAATTTCTTTTGTATCATTCAATATCCGGCGTGGCACTAGCCAGGGAAGTAGTTGTTTCAATAAGTTATTTGTTTGTAGTCTTAGTAAGACTTAATTTTACAGAGTCACGAACAAGTGGAATATTCATATATTCAGACTAGTTTTCGTCTTTATTATTTGCAAATATATAATAAGTTTATTATAACTCCATTTACAAACTTCTCAACAAATCTTGATAGCGTAATTTCGTAAATGTACAAGATTGTATTGACTATTTCGGGACTGTAAAGAAAACGTATTGATATTTATGCTGCAATAATGATATTCGTTAAAAATAATTTCATACAGCGAATTTGCAAGCTACCAAACGATCAGCTCTAAGAGTGGGAACAAAAATTAGACATAAATAGGCGTTGAAATTTTCCAAATTTACAAAATTACGCTATCATGATTTGTTCAGAAGTTATAGCCAAAATACAAAAATATCGCTGATTTTTGAGGGACGAATTGACCCCCTAAACATGTTTTTTAGCCGAAACAAAAAAATACGTATTGAATATTTTGGTCCCCTCTATAAATCCACCAAATTTCATTAAAATTGGAAGGGAACACTTGGATTAGTTTTCTTGTCGGCAATTCTACCGATGCATATGCTGCTAGTAATTTCTATTTTCAAATTACCTCTAAATAAATCCAGGCCCAGCGCTGATAATATAAAATAAACAAACAAGCCGAAGCTCACCGATTCACTTGTGAGTTATTATTGCTTCAGTTATGCAAATGATTAATCATCAATGGCTCGCACGAATTTCTATATTAATTGATTGGGCTCATATAGAAAGGGATAGATATAAGTTTCTTTTACGGGATAGATAAAGACACACTGATTGAATTCTCGGCCCAAATAATGTGTACTACATGACGACCGACACTTTTATCTGCCTATAGACACTTTACCATAAAATTATAAATTGGTCCGGACGAAAACGGAGAGAACCGCCGAATCCATCTTTGTGGCCCACGGGTATTGAAATTCTGAGATTTAATTCTAACACGAAAACATCAAAAAACAAGTAACTGTCGTTGGTTACAGTAAATGACTAAAATATGCCATAATACATCAGAACGTGCGATCGATAGGAAATTGTGTGAATAATATTAACATAGCGGTTGAAGAAAATCAGGACTGTAATATAATTTGTGTAACTGAACATTGGAAATCATATGAAGAAATTGATACTTTTTCAGTGAACGGTTTTAGACTAGTATCTGCCTTTTGCAGATTGCGTAGTGCGCACGG
Organism: Ocypus olens; assembly: GCA_910593695.2. Lineage (NCBI taxonomy): Eukaryota > Metazoa > Arthropoda > Insecta > Coleoptera > Staphylinidae > Ocypus > Ocypus olens. Next base: position 35,702,311 of record OU343058.1, read on the forward strand.
GGGTTCAGCAATTTTTTGTCGCGAAGGAAAGTCCGGTAAACCGCGAAATAAACTAAATAATTTCTCAATATGCAATGAAATAGCGTGCGCGGCAGGTGAATTTAATATTGGTAAAAAAACAGCCAATATTATTTCCATATATCGTCCACCAAATCAAAAAAGTGATATTTTACCGCCAAATTGGGGGTCTGCAGTCGAGGATCATTTTTTTGTGTGGCGATTTTAATATTGAATTAAAGAATGACAATGAAGACAGAAGACAATTCTTTACTATTCTAGAATGTTTTGGTCTGCGTGCAACAATAAGTGAATATACTAGGGGGGGCTGAAAATTGTAAAAGTTGTCTAGATCAGTGGTTCCCAAAGTTGACTGGACTACGACCCATCTAACAAAAACTTAAAGATTTGCGACTCACTTATTGGCTGCTTTAGAGAAAAGGGGGCATAAATACTGGTAATTCTCAGTCGTGAGTTGCAGAACTACTTAAATTGTATTGTAGTTCCAAAAACAGTCACTATGGAAAAAGTGTCACCAATACCGAGAGAAAAAAAACTTAAATGTATTTATATTTTTTATTTAATACTTAAATAACCTAGAAACAGTTCATTTCAATAGGAAGGATGTATTTGTTTTCTATTTTTCGTCATTACAGTTTTAGAATCAATTTCAATTTTAGTTACTTTTAATCGCTGTCCAATTTATTTCGGTGTTTAGTTTTAATGTTAACCATCGCCGAAAATCCCGCCTCACATAGGTAGTGAAGGGGAGGAGGACTTTCATAGCTTTATCAAATAGGCAAGGATAGTTCCTAGCAACCGAGAGCCAGAATTTCGTTAATTGCTTGCGATTGGAAGTATTTTTCAGTGATGAATCTTCTGATAAACCAATAATCTCTTCACTTGCTTCGTCGACATATTATTTGGTAGTTTGTCCTGAAATGGGTTACAAATCCAATTAGACGTTTCGAGCTTTTTGTTCTCTTCCCCGAAATAGGTGTCAAAGTTATTTCTAAACAATGATAAACGAGTGGACATTGCAGAGAGTACGTTCTTTGGCTGCACTTGGTTTTCTATAATAAACGTTTCTTAAAACAACTTTCCCACAAAATAAACTTTTTCATGAACGCTCGAATTTTATCGTGAACTGCAAAAATGTCGGATCCGTTTGAACCTTGCAGAAATAAGTTGAGTTCGTTTAACTTGGAAAAAATATCCGCCAAATATGTTAACTTGAGAACGAATTTTTCGTCCAGCAGATGTTCAATATATCCTGTTTTTTCTTCCATTGTTACTTCATTCCGTAGTTCCACTAATCGTGTCAGTACTTTCCTTCTGGATAACCAACGTACCTCCGTATGGAGAAGAAGAGATGTATGAAGGCTACCCATTGCTTCACACAAACGTGCTTGTAAGTGTATTGTTTTAATATATTTTAATATAATTTACAATTTTTACAGCCGTATTTAGCACAGTTTTTAAATCATCGAGTAATGCTTTTGAAACCTGTGCTTCTCTGTGAAGGCTACAATAAGTCCACAAAGCACAGGGACTTTCTTCAAGAACTCTTATAACCGCACTGCTATTTTCCCGCACATAGCCCACGCACCGTTAGTGCATATACCGTCACAGTTCTTCCATTCTAAACCTTTTCCTTTTATATGGGAATCAATTAAATTGAAAATTTCTTCGCCCGTTCCGCGACTAATTGGCTTGCAGAACAAAATATCTTCATGCACGTCGTCTTGCCATACATAACGCACAAAAACAAGTAGTTGAGACAGGCCTTGAACGTCGGTAGACTCATCTAGTTGTACAGTAAAGTATTTACTACCAACTACTCTTCGTATTAATTGATCTTCTGCCCAATCAGCCATTTCGTCAATTTGTCGTGCAACAGTGTTATTGGATAGTGGTATGCGCTCGATTTCCTTTACTTCTTTTTCGCCAAACATGGCTCCAACAGCATCTTTAATCGATGGTAAGATTAAGTCTTCGCCAATGGTATGAGGTTTTCCCGCTCGGGAAATCCTCAAGCTAATGAGGTACTAGGCATATACAGCATTTTTATTAATATTAATGAAATGTGAATCAATATTTTTTGAAGATTTCATATCCAACAATTTTCTTTGAAAAACGTCTAGTGGCTTGTTTTTAAAATGAGAATGCTTAGTTTCTATATGACTCGTTAACTTACTTGGACGCAAACTTTCGTTCGCTAATATTTCGTAGCAAATCACATTGAGGACGCGGATCTAACGTGTCATGATTCCAAATGAATCCTAATTTCAAATATCCAGAGTCATATTTTCGTACAACTTTCCGGCGCTTCGTTTAATGTGAACTCGTTGAGGGAGCTTGGAAGTCAGATTCAGTGCCACTTTTGTCACGTAACAGAGCCTCTTCTGTCTTTTCTTTACTTTGTTTGTAATCAACTGGCGACGTAATTTTTGCTCCGCGTTTTAACCACATGTTCATGATTATCTTCAAATGTGAATAATTGTTTAAAAAAAATTACAATGGTGTACAGCAAACAATACAACCCACACGCGAAACAAAAGACGTCCGACTCGCAATCACGGCGGCAGCACAGCCCCCGCCCGCACTCTCTTCTCTCGCACTTCTTCTCTGATTGGCTCTGACAGTCCCAGTGATGGTAACCGGGAAAGTAATAGGGTATAGGCTTCCCCACCAAGCTCTAACCTAAGCCTTACCACTTATTACAACTTAAATATAACTTTTAACCACGTGCAGCGCTGGCAGTGAACGAGTGTACACGTGAGCCAGTGCAGTTTTCAACAGTGTTCAAGTGCAGTGCAGTGCCAACAGCGATCAGTGCAGTGTCAGCAGTGAACTCGTGCAGTTCCCGTCAGTGAGGTGGTAATATACGACCACACTATGTCCCAGCAATCCGGCGGCCCCGGAAACTTCACTCTTCTGTATGATGAGATGGAAATGGATTCTGTGTCCTTTTCCACAGACCCAAGTAAGGAAATCCTACCTGTTGAAAGTGATGACGACTTTTTGGAGAACGACTCGCAATTTCTAAAGAATGCGAACTCTAATAGCAAATCCGAGAGGATGTACGCTCTAAATGAGGAAATTAAGAACGCCAAATCCATCATGGCTCAACAATTAAAAATCATCAATGACCTGGAGGCCAAGATGAGCCAGTTGGGTTCAGAAGGAGAGGGCGGTTTCAAAACAGTCACATATAAGCGGAAAAATAAAACGGATACCAAACCCAACGCTAAAATACACATCCGACACCAAGATACTCTCCCCACCTAGGAAAGAGGACCTACGCAGCCAGCGTTGCTCCGCTCCTTTCATATGCACTTTCTGCGCCGAAAATCACCCCATGTTTACTTGTCCACTAAAGGATAAGAAGGAGAAAACTCTTAAATGTACGAACTGCAACGGTAACCACGCTGCCTACTCCTCTTCGTGCAGGCACCATCCGATCAACATCACGAAAGCTAAGGAGGAAGCGAAGAGAATTAGACTAGAGAAAGCATAAGTGCAGAAGGAGAAAACCTACACAGCCGTAGCCCAGGCCACGCCCAACATCGCTGTAAAGGAGCTAATAAAAAAAATCGTTCAGGAGATGCTGACCCAAATGGTTAAAAACCCGGCTGCTCTCAATGGCTAATCACGCCCCTCTCCCCCACTCTCAGATAAGGATCGCTACTTGGAACGCGAATGGAGTTAAGAATAAATTAGAAGAACATAAAATTGTCCTGGAAGAGAATGAAATTGCCATCCTTCTCCTCACGGAATCTCACCTCAAGCCCGGCTCTTCAGCACGTATTCCCGGATTCTCCTCTGTCAGGCAAGACAGGACAGGTGCACCACAAGGAGGGGTGGCGATCTATTATCGCACTAGTATGTCAGCCCAAAAGATCCAGAATAACAAATCCTCCTTCGAAGCAGTAGGCATTGAAACCTCATTCAACTGGACCACTACCAACTTCATCGCTGTATACTCCAAATCTGACTCCAACGTTGACGTAGATGAATTCAAGACGTTACTATCCAAGCCCAACACCATCATTGGCGGGGATCTGAACGCTAAACACCATATCTGGGGGAGCCTCAAAAGTAACCCATCGGGAAGAGTAATTGCGGGTATCCTGAGAGACGATGCACTGCTCAAGGCCTAGGGCCCGAAGGACGCTACCTCAATCCCTCCTAATGGAAAAACAGGTGACATATTCGATATTTTCCTCTCCTACGGGACGCAAGACCCTTCATCTGTACAAACCAGCATCGCGCTGGAGTCAGATCACTTTCCTGACATCCTATACTTGGGCCAAGGACCCAGCGCAGTATATCAATCTACTAAAACGGATTGGATGAAATTCAGTTACGTAAGTAATCAGATTTCTGCCCCGAGCACCCCACTAAAGAAGGAAGACATTGATAATGAAATTAAAGCCTTCACGGATGAAATTTCATCTCTTCTAAAAAGCTGCCAAACAACGGTTACAACTTCGACGGTGAACAAACTCGGATTAAATGCCGACGAAAAAATGTTACTTAAAAAGAAAAACTCTGCAAAAAAGTTATATGCAAAAACCAGACATAGAGATGACAAAATTAGACTAAACTCCATGCAGAGGGAGGTCAAGAGTATGACCGCTAGAAAAAAGGAGGAAAATTGGAGTGCCACAATCTAGGAAGCCAATGAGGAGACTGGTCAATTTTGGAAGCTTGTTAAAAGAATCGGTAGACGGAATAACCCCAATACTCCAATCGTCTCCAACAAAAAAAGGGAGTACAGGGATGAGGAAAAAGCTGAAACAATTGCGGAGCACCTCAAAACCCAATTCTCTAACGAAGACCCAGCGCCTCCCCTCTTCACTCGCAACATTCAAAAAACCAACAAGAGAATCTGGAACCTTTCGACGGAAACTCGACCTCCTATTGACCTGGAAACAGTCAAAAGAAAAATCCTCCTAACTTTAGACAAAAAAGCACCGGGCCCCGACGATATCCCAAACAGAGCAATCAAGTTACTGTTGGAAAAACCTCTGGAGCGCCTAACTAGGCTGATCAATAGTATCCGGGCTAACGGCCATTTTCCGAGTTTATGGAAAATGGCGCAGATTATCACCATCCCGAAAGGAGACAAAGATCCCTCCAAGCCTATAAATAGATGGATAGAAGAATTCGCAGAGGATAATAACATAATCCCGCCCTCCCAGTTCGGTTTCCGGTCGATGCAAAGCGCCGTTCATCAAGCCGCTTATCTGGCGGAGGTAGCGAAGCAGAACAACCAACCCCGACGTAAAGTTCTCATCGCATTTCTGGATATCGAGAAAGCCTACGATCGGGTCTGCAAGGACGTTCTGATTTATAAAATGGACAGTTCCCAGCCTGGCTAGTCAAACTATTACAAAGTTGGCTCAATGGCCGTGGAAGACTGCCAGAGAAGGACTCCCGCAAGGCTCGCCCCTGTCCCCAGGGCTTTACAATATCCTCATGGCGGATGTCCCCATCTTCTCTCCAACATCGGGTATACAAACCTTCCAATACGCTGATGATACTGCCCTCCTGGCGACTGGGTATAACAGTGAGTCCGTTATAAACAAAATGGAAGGCGCACTCAACCTTATCGTTAAGTACACAGCCAGATAGAATAAATGAGTCATTAACAGAATTCCTATTGCTTGGCCCCAAAAGTCCAAAAAATAACACCATCAAATTTAAGGATAAATATATCAAAACATCCCGTCAAGCCAAATACCTCGGAATCACCTTCGATAAACGTCTCAACTTCGTAAACCACATCAAGGGCAGGACCAAACTCGTTAAATCCAGAACCCAAAAGCTATATTCAATCCTAAATGAAGGCAGCACTCTCAGCCCCACTAACAGAACCAAGATCCTGAAAACAGTCATTCTGCCAACAGCTACATACGGCCAGGAAATATGATGCAGAGGATCTCCAAAAGTTCAAGACATTCTTCGGACGAGACAAAACCAATACATTAGACAAATTACTGCAGCCCCTTGGTTCGTAAGAAACCCAACTCTCAAGAACAACACCAACGCAGAAAACCTACAAGAAGTAGCCGAAGAGAGTAGGCGTAAAATGATAGAGAAACTAGCAGAGCATCTCAAGGAAGCCATCGCCTCCATCGGAGAATTCATTAGGAGCACGAGCTGAGCGCCACCAAAACCCCTTATAAGAAAAATAACTTTCAATGTAGCCCAAGCCTACACTGAACTGCCAGGAAAATGTTTCATGGTCCTATGACCGAAAAACTATTACACTAGGAAGGAAAAAAAAAACTTTTAACTACAGAATCCTACAGCGGCGATAGCCGAGTGGGTCAAGTATTTTGCGGTCGTGGATGTGTGCTGCTGAACAAGTTTCTTCGGTTCGGCGTGCAGTGTTCACGTACCCTAATCCGTCCTACATTTCAGGGCTCGCTCAATATTTGCTCGCGACCCACCGGTGAGTCGCGACCCATAGTTTGGGAAATACTGGTCTAGATAATATAATTACCAACTATGGAGGTGAGTATAAATCAGAATTAATAAATATGCATGTTTCTGACCATCTAGGCCAGAAATGCGTGCTTTGTTTGAATATTAATCAAAATATGTGTGAGCGGCAATACCGACGAGTATTCAATGAAACCAATAAAAAAGAGTTCATGTCTAGGTTAAGTCAATGCAGTTGGGAATCTGTATATAATGCGGAAGTAAAATATATAAACAAACAGTGGCATTTTTTCAGTTTTGAATTTAATATAATATTTAATCAAAGTTTTCCCATGACATGTCTCGCAAAAAGGATTAGACAAAAATTGTATACAGATCCGAAAATAAAAGACTGTAAACAAGAATTGGATATACTCTATGTACTCTCGCATTATAACGAAAATTGGAAGCAATCATACACCTGTAAAAAAAATAATACGACAAACTATTAAGACCATCACGATATCGAACATATGACAATAAAATCCAATCACCTGACAACAAAATAAAATGCATGTGGGGTATTTTCAAGGAAATTAGCAATAAATCGACTGAAAAAAAAATAATAAAAGGAGAGCCAATTAGTGTAGCCGAAATGTATAACCAATTTTTTATACAAAATAATTTACAGGGAAGATCCGAAAATCTAAATATAATAAATGTTCCTTCATTCAATAACGCCTTCAGAATTAATAGATATTTCAAAGAAACTTAGAAACAAATACAGTAGCGGAGATGAAGAAATTTCAAACAATCTTATTAAATTAAACATCGAGTTAATTTCGCAAGTATTGGCCCACATAATTAGCAACTCCTTTAAATTCGGAATATTTCCTGACAAATTGAAATTAGCGCTCAGGCCTATATTTAAAAAAGGAGACTCGCAGAATATGGATGACTACAGGCCTATAAGTCTACTAGCATCATATTCAAAATTGTTCGAGCTTGCAATTTGTGATAGGCTAATTAAATTTATTAGTAATTCGGGAATTTTAAGTGATAGTCAACATGCATATCTTAAAGGAAGATCGATCGGTACGGCTATATTTCAATTCACTAAACAAATAAACGATGCTTTTGAAAACAAGGAGCTTGCACTGGGTATGTTTTTAGATTTATCTAAAGCATACGACATAACAGACCATAAAATATTGTTACTAAAGATGGAGAAATATGGAGTAAGGGGGAACACATTAAAATGGTTCAAATCGTATTTGTCAAATAGACAGCAAAGGGTCATCATAGAGGAAGGTGGAAAGCAGTTTAAATCTAATATTGGGAATAGCGGTAATGTAGGAATACCTCAAGGTAGCATAGTAGGACCTATTCTTTTTATAATCTATATAAATGACTTACATCAGTTAAGATTGGACACAAAATGTTGTATAACTAACTACGCAGACGATACAAATTTATTAGTCTCTCTGAGCTATATCCCGAACTTGTGTCAATGTCGAATAATATATTGGTTAAAATTGAGGAATGGTCTGCCTCAGATATGCTGAGACTTAACAAAGACAAAACTAATGTCGTTCTATTCAAAACAAAACAGTCACAAATTGATTCCCCTGAATTTATCGAACTATCCAATAAAAAAATCAAGTTAACTTCTGGGGTGTAGTTATTGATGAGTCGTTAGATTGGCGCTCGCATGTAGAGCACTTGTCCTCGAAAGCGGCGAAGATATGTTATTTAGCGAACACTCTAAAAAAATATCTCAATAAAGCGTCACTAAAGGTAATTTACTATTCCTCTTTTGAATCAATTCTAAGATTTAGAATAATTTTTTGGAAGAATAATAGCCACATAGAAAACATTTTTAAATTACAAAAACGATGTATACGTTCAATTTTTGGTTTAACATACAGAGAATTCTGTAAAGGAGTATTCAAGGAGAATGGCATACTTACGATTTATGGTTTATTTATTTATGAATGTTTAAAATGTATTTTCAAAAACAGATCTAAATTTCCGCCTAAAAATAAAAGTAATATATACGAGACAAGGTCAAATAATATAACGTATCCTGTACATAAATTAACAACGACCGAACGGAATGCATTTTACAGATGCATTAAAATGTACAATACTCTACCAAGGAATATACAAGATCTAAATTCATTTAGTAAATAAAGGGTGTTTTTTTAAGAGCTTGAGAACTTTAAATAATAATACAAGACAGAAATATTATTGGAATTATTAATTATTATTATAATCTGGTAGATAATTTCATGGCATTTATTAATTAAATATGATTTCCGGAATATGTCCGCCGCGGCTACGAGTTACATGGCCCATTCGATTAGTCCAATTTCTCACTACTTTTTCCAATAACTCTGGCCGTATGGCGTCAATGGTGGCTTGAATATTGGCTTTCAATGCTTCAAGAGTTGCTGGTTTGTTGACATAAACCAATGACTTAACATAGCCCCATAAAAAGTAATCGAGTCGGGCAGTTAACAGGACCACTTCTGGAACCAAATTGATTTTGCAATAAATTGATGGTTAAGCGCGCTGTACGGCAAGTTGCGCCGTCTTGTTGGAACCAAATGTTGTCGATGTTTAGCTCATTAATTTTCGGAAACAAAAAATCAGTAAACATGGCTCGATAGCACTCGCCGTTCACTGTAACGGTAGCTCCTTCCTTATTGCGAAAGAAATAAGGACCGATGATGCCGCCAGCGTGTAAACCGCACCAAACAGTCAATTTTAATGGATGCAACATTGTTTCGTTAATGGCTTGAGGATTGTCTTTGCTCCATGTACGACAATTTTCCTTATTGACGAAGCCATTTAACCAGAAATGAGCGTCATCACTAAACATAATTCTTCGATAAAAATGCTCATCTTCGGCCAGTTTCAAATTAGCCAAATCATCAAAAAATGCGACGTAAACGATGGTCATTTGGCTTTAATTGTTGCACGAGCTGTATTTTATAGGCACGTAATCCAAAATCCTTACGTAAAATTTTTGGCAAATGCCAACAAGTTGAGAACGGCGACGAATCGACATTTCGCCGTCTTCTTCAACACTTCGCGCTACAACAGCAATTTTCTCTTCGGTACGTCTTGTTGGTTTTGAATCGAGAAGAGTAAAATTAGTGCGAAAACGATCAATAACTGCACGAATTGCTTGCTCACTAGGCCGATTATGTTGACCGTAAAATGGACGAAGTGCTCTATGAACTTCGCGAACAGATTTATTTTTTTGAAAGTAAATTTCCACAATTTGGAAGCGTTGTTGTGGCGTTAAATGATTAATTATGAATTGCCTGACCTTACTGAACAGAAATGTCAACACAGTTTGACATTCTCATTGACTATAGATAGACAACTACCATCGAAACTTCTCATGCAGCTAAAAAAACACCCTTTATAAGACCGTTGTATTTCGCTTATTGTTGGATGCTGAACTATATTCTCTTAAAGCTTTGTTTGATAATATAAATATATAATTTTTGTTATTATTTATTATTTTTTCGCCTGCCTCTACCGAAACCATATATTTCGGCCATAAAAATCGGGCCGAAACTACGATTTAGCGTATCTAGGGCCGAAAAAATAATATGCACAATCTAGACAACCTTCCGTGGAATATGAGTAGGCTATGCAAAAATCTGACAGTGACAGTTCAATGGTGCGCGATTTAAAATTTCCTGAAACACTGTTTTTACTTAAGGCTGGCGAAAAAATATCGAGTGTAATTCATGCCGCAATGCTTTAGCAACCCTTCACTTTTAGCAACCCTAAAAGCGGCGGGTTGCTAAAGCCTATTTTCGACCCTTGATACACTATATACTATTTCTGACACAGACATTTATGTTCCCAATAACATTGTTTATTTTGTTAACATCTCTTTGAAATAAAGTTTGGTTATTATTATTACTATTATTATTATTATATTTTTCAAATTTATTTGCCAGTTTACCATTGAGATTTGCATTTTGTTAATTTTTGGCCCTGTTTTCGACTGGGAAGGGGGCAATACACTCAAACCAAATTTAGTTTGCAAGTACAACAGTAATAATAGATTTTACCTGAGGCAAAAAATCAGAAATGTTTTAAACTCTAATATTCTTCACTGGAGAAAATTGGCATTTTCAACAAAATTCGTATTTTTTAAAGCGGTATCTCCAGTGGGGTACATTAGAGTGGTTCTTATTTTCGAAGTATGTGAAAATCAACGGGACAACCCGGAAACTTGATCGTATAGGTAAAAAACTAATACCTGTAAATTTTGAGCCCTATCGAACATTGCGTAACCGGGCCCTAGCCCTCTAAAATTTGAAAAAGTCGTTTTTTTATTTAATTTTTATTTTGATTCATCCTAATATTAAGCGGTCCACCTAAATAGCCAAAATATATATTATGTGAATAAAGGACGTTAACCCTTTGACCTACAACCACGAGTACTCCTCGTGTTTAAATGTTCGGGCCAAACACAACGACCACGAGCACATCTCGTGGCGCGCTGCTTGGGCCAAACACATCAATCACGAGCTCAACTCGTGGCGCAGCGGTTGCGTTAGTAGTGCTGCACAATGAATGCATTTTCTTGCGAAACAGAATTTTTTGAAGTCCATATTTTACGTTTTCAGTTGTGCCATGAAAAAGCATGAATTTGTGCCCAAACAATTGGGCACGCCTCAGTGGGACTTGTTTCTGCTGATATTCCGTCGCGTCTGCATGGGTTGAATTGGTACACGTACGTCGCGACTGGAGCGCTATTAAAAGTGCACGCATTCGGACGTAAGGAAAGTAGGCCAAAGGGTTAATATGTATCCAAAAAGTATTTATTTGTTGAAATTGAACAAAAATTGACGAAGTTTTGAATTTTTTAATGCCCCTCTAATCATTGAAATTGAAATTGCACTATAAGAAAGCCATGACGAAGTGAACCAGATGTTTCACTTCAATTGGTAACCCCATCTTATTTTTATCTTTTGACATTTGGTAATATTAGTTTGATGCACCACAGCTCGCAAGAGATAATTTTCTTGCGGCCCGTGGCGCAGATTAACACCTAGTTAATCTGGCTTGATGTTTTCGGCGGCATTTTGTAACGATAATATAGATAGTTCCTTTCAAAATGGGTGGAAGAACCATATTTGCAGATGCAATTTAATTGATCGGAATACCGCATATCCTAATACTTTGCTCAAAACTATCATCTAGGAAGCAAGTGGTATCTTTGTTTTTCTCCAATCAGCGAGCACTTAATAAATTTACGCTTCAGTGTAACGCTAGTTGTGGAAGTATTGTCTGTTTGTCAAAGGCTCATATTCCGATTCAACGCAAACAATGTCACATCGATTAAATGTAGTTATGGCATAAAAATTGACAAAATCTTAGTAAGCGTTCTTCTCGAGAAACTGCAGCACATATAAATAAAGAAAAATAATTTGTTAAAAGTTTCAATGATTTGTTCGTTTTTGCTTCTGAAAATGCATTGCAAACAATGACAATTAAAGAAGATAAACCATTTCTATTATCGCAGAGAGATAATGGAAGATAAGGATCAATCAATGGCATTGAAAATTTCGCAGTGCAAGTGGAAAGACATTTGAAGCGGTTAGAAGTAGAGAAGGAAGAGAAAATCTGATCAGTCCAGCTGATTTGAATATTAATCCTACCTCAGATCTGGATCAGGACATAGAACCACAACCACAACGAGGAAAAAATGCATTTACCAATCAAAGATTCTCATCTGCTTTAGATAAATGTAAAATAAGTGACATAAATGCCGTTCATCTTCTGATTACCGTCTCTGAAGGATTAGGTCACAATGTAAACGATTTAATTATTATTACATATTATTCATCAGTGCGGGCTATGAAATTTGAATCCAAAATTTGGCCCCATTGTCAGGATTATATTGCCGGCAGTGAGATTCTTAACAAAATTCTTGTTGTGAATGACATTTTAGAATGAAAAGTCAACAACAAAAAAAGTTTTTATTATTAAAGTTTGAAGAGTATCACAAGAGATTTTAATAAAAATGCATTAATTGGTAATACCTAAAAACATGAAATATCGAAATATACGAGTACGATGTAACTAAAAAATCAAAACTCCATTAATTTTAGTCCGATTTCAAAAAATTAATTAATTTTGGATTCGTATTAACCTCCTCTGTCGACACAATATATAATTTCACCATAAGGGTGGACTGTTTAATTTTAGGGGGGACCAAAATAAAATTAAAATAAAAAAACGACTTTTTCAAATGTTAGAGGGCTAGGGCCCGGTTACGCAATGTTCGATATGGCTCAAAATTTACAGTTATTAGTTTCTTATCTATACGAACAAGTTTCCGGGTTGTCCCATTGATTTTCACATACTTCGAAAGTCCACCATATATGCTAAAACCACGCTAGGGTACATAGTACAAATCTAAAATTTGTACTATCAATGCTTCTATTCGGTTACAAAATTTGGTAACTTTGTTTTGCGTAGTAACAAAAATATTTGAGTTTATACTTGTAATAATTTTTATTTCATTTCGTATTTCAAACTTGTATTTATCTACAAAAATTAGTAATATTAAGTATGACTTTATCTCCGCTGTCAATGACAACGGAGATATAAAAACTTTAGAGCTACTGTTGAACAAACAGACAATTTTCTAAGACCGCCTTTAATGCCATTGTCAACGTGACAGTAGCTGAAAACTCGTTAAATGTCCTGTTTCCAAGAAAAAAGTACCATAATTACGTGTGAACATTTCTTCTGCGATGATGTTAAATAATCTGTTTACAAACGTACGGCAAATGAATAAAGTTGCCAGTTACCTTTTTCTTAGTTTCATTTGCAACGAGTTACATTTTCTGACTATTGGGATTAAAATGAGTTGGAGTTATTAACACTCTTCAGGTTAGCATATCTATAACATATAGTCTAGCTCTTGGGTCCAAGAAAATATAAAATTTTGAAGGACTGTTATTATAGATATTTTAAAAATTGCCAGTGCCATGTAAAATCCACTTCGACAAAATACAAAGGAAATATAAAAACCTGCATAACTTAAATATAATCTACAGATAAGGTGGTTAATTTGGGCTTTCGTATGCAAGTGTCGGTATTTAATAACAATAATAATCTTTATTCCATGAACTATACCAAAATATACATATATGAAGTTACAGTGTTGGACGCGTCATCATAGAAAAAATATTAACACAAAATAAAAATGAAAATTACCTCGTTAAGATTATAAAATAAATTAGCAAGCAAATACATTTTTAATGTTTTCTTAAACATAATTAGTGATGTGATCCTTTTCATGTTCTCGGATAAATGTTTACATAATTTCGGTCCTAAGATGTCTGGTGAATGTTTTCTCATGTTTAAGCGACAAGGTGCGATGTAAATATCACCATTATGCCTAGTGCTATACGTGTGTACTTGATTATTCGTAACAAATTATTGTTTATTTATAAAGACATGCAAAATTAGTTCATATATGATCAAACATTAACATAATGTTAAATTTCCGAAAGTATGTTTTACATTTTACATCATTGGTTTTGTGGTATGCCGGCGATAGATCTGATAACCCGCTTTTGGGCAACAAACACAGATTGCCAATGAGTTGATACTCCCCAAATGGGTAATCCATAAGTCAATCGGGACTGAGCATTCGCATAATAAACATGAATCAATTGTTGTGTGTTCATTACTGTTTTTAGGCATTTAATTTGGTATGAGACTTTGTTCAAGGTTTTAACAACGCTTGTACTTTGGTTCTTCCAATCATTATGTTTATCTACTTGCAATCCTAAAAAAAATAACATTATCGCTGGATGTAATCGGTGGATCATTGACATTAATATTAATATTTAAATCAGTTGTACATTGTTTTGTACTAAATATTATATAGGCAGTTTTACTTGTATTAGGTAAAACTTTATTTTCTAAAACCAGTTGTAGAGACAGAGAAGAGTGTTATTACATTTGTGGAGTAATTGTTGCTCATCTCATTATGTTTATGAAAATCACTTGTAAACAAAATATAACAAATTCCTTGTAAAGAAATGGTAAGACTGGCAGCGTCAACACGTTCAGATGAGATATCTTGTGACAAACACCTTATTATGAAGATACTACCTATAAATACTACCCCTATATGCTAACATGACGTTTGCCCTCGTTTAGCGCTAACTCTGCTATCTATTCGGATACCTTCAGTAACAAACTTAACTAGCTGCTTATAAGTTGGAATGTCTGCAGAGACGTGATTCTCCTCGAAAGCCTTACAAGTATAGTCTAAATTATTCAAGGCTAGTTGCAAGCAAATAAAATCCCCTATGTCTTCTAGGCCTAGTGACTTTAAAGCATATACATTGTTTTTACTTTCTCCGTTACGAAGTACGAGAAAGTATTGTGATCGTGATTTTTTTTCCAAAAATTTTTTTTACGGAAATATCCGTTTTGGGGTCCCTAGATGCCATTTCAACAATTTCTGGAAAAAAAATTTTTGTGTGTGTGTGTGTGTGTGTGTGTGTGTCTGTCTATGTGCGCTGTATCTCAAAAACTAATAGAGCAATTGATATGAAACTTTGAACATACGTCTTATTTGATAATCTGAAGAACTGAAAAGCTTCTGGGTGTTTACCTTAACTGTTTTTTGTTTTTTGCCAATATTTTCTTAAATATGAAAAATATCACAAAAACATTTAAACAAACATCAAAGACAACAAAGAAGTGAACATCTTTTGCTTGAAAATATTTTTCATAAAATCATTGCTATTCGAGAAAAAAATTTATTAATTTTTTTAAATTTTTGGTTTATAATTATGAAACGATAATATTTACAGCAAATGTATATGCATAATAATTGTAGAGAATGCCAAAATAAACAACTTCTAAAGAATAAGTTTTTTTCGAAATCTCGTTAGTTTTTGAGTAATCTGAGTTTTTGAATTTGAAGTATAATTTTCCATATTTCATGATTTTGACGTTTTAAACGTCAGTTTCATCCAAGTTTACGCAACGCTCGATGTACATTTAAAATATGATTTTAATTGAAAATAAACCCATGAAAACGTAAATATATTGTCGGAGAAAGTAACATGATGGCCACATCACCATTTTTTTATGAAAATTCAAGAAATTTTGCAAGTTAGCGTGAGAACAACTCCGAAACGGAATGAACCCAATGATCCGATTTACCATAAATATAAACTGGAAGTATTCGATTATTCTTATATCGGCTTAGATAGCGTTTATAGCAGCAGGATAATATTGCGGATCTAAAGAAACTCATCCTAAAATAATAGTTTTAGCATTCCTTTTTAGTGAAGTTTTCAAATATTGGAACTTCTTGGTCATCGACATAGAAGAGTCACCATCCACTAACGATTCAAATAGTATGAAGGTAGGTAACTCTATTTTTCGAAGTTAGCATTAAGATGAAACTGGGTCAGAGGCTGGATTAGGAGCAGTTCCTTATATTTTTAAAATATTCGTATAATTATTTCTAGAACTATCGACCAATTCGAGAAAACTGGTATTCGTTTTAGCTGTACTTAATTTAAGCTTGGCATTAGTTACCCGCACATTTAATCTGCGAATCATTCACATTTTGAAATTAAATCTCTAACCAATGTTACTAGCATCTAAGCTACTCAATTTGTTATAAATATCCTGAACAACGACATAGATACCTTCCCACTCTGCTTTTAGCAGATTGTGTTCTTGTTCATCACTTAATGACATTTTAAGGAACAGTAGTAGTTTGTTATGATTCAAAGTACATAGCCCTAACACCATTCGTAATGCTAAATTAGTTAACCCCTTACTGTTAAGTGATCCATGAAAAATATTTAAAAAAATTTATAATAATAATAATACATCTTTATTCACAAAATAATATACATGAAATAACAGAACATCCAATAACAGTACATTATAAAGAATAACGTCAAAGACAGAGAGATAACACAATTTCGTATCTTTTACATATCGCAGACTAATGCCCAGATCGAACATATATCAATTCAATTACAGATCGGAAATAGTGTACAGTTCTTTTTCAACTAAGAATAAGTACAGTTTCCGTTTAAATAGTCCTAAATTAGTTGTTTTTTGTAAATTACCGGGCAATGTGTTTTATATTTATTTTTTACAAAAATACAGGTTGTGCCATATCTGGCACGCAATGCAGTAACGGAACCTTATTTCGTATGACATAATAGAAAACCATTTCTGTCTTTATTTAACTCTTTGCTGCACACGGGATTACAATTTGAACCACCAAATTTTGGCAAGCTTTGACACATCGGCCCACAAAATAGACCACAAAGTTTGCGGTTTAACGATGCAGAAAGGGGTTAAATTAGTTTCATTATAAACCACTACTGATTGTGAGTACAGGCGGACAATGTTACTCACGCGCATATTATTATTTCAGTTAGTAACTAATATTACTATCTGATAGGTAATGAGGCTGGCCCCCCGTTGGACGCCATTGATTTGTACCTCATAATGCAAAGGCAAAAAAAAAAAAAATTTAGTAAATTATAATGAGAATAATTTATTTATAAATAACAAAAAAAATATTACCAAATTAATTAAATATTGGACGGCAGAATTACAACAGTAAGTAGTAATTTTAAAATTAACTCCAAACCAATTAAATCTGCTAAAAATAAACCATCAACTATAACAAAACAATTACGAAGTTTTTCGGTTAGCTCAAACTTAAACGAATTAACAATAATATGCTGTGCACGTATCACTCCTTACTCAGCAGTCTCTAATAGCGTTTTATCCTTAAATTTAAACGTAACTGTCAAATTGTGAAATTTTAATACATACATTTTCTTTTGTTTCAACAAAAGCAGGTGAAAATAATATACATACAAATGCTAAAATAATGACCCGACCGGATGGCAGATCGCTACAGCTGTGTACTTTACTATCGCGCGCTGAGAGAGTTCGATAAGGGCGACAGCGTCCTTATACTCTCAATATCTACTCCCTCAAAACGGTACGATAGATACAGGGTGTTCAAATTCGATGAATTAACATTGCTATCTCGGTAACTATAAGAGATTGAGAGTTGGTTAAATTAAGGCAAAGTTGCACATTTCATTGCTGAATAATTGGTTAAAAACAAATTTAAAATATTCCGTTTACTTCCGGAGATATTCTACAAAAACCGAAAAATAAATTTTGGTTTTTATTTTTTTACGACTTTATTACTGATTATTTCTAAGAGACACTAGACACTTTGTAAGGTTTTCCAGAAAATTATTTTATTTTTCAAATGCGATGTTTCGCTATTTAGATACCCGCAACAACTTTATATTTTAAATACGGACCTGGACTTTTTATTTAATTTTTGAGTAGCTTTCCACCTCCCAAAACTAAAGATGTGTCACACCATCGGCTGTTTTTTGAATATAGGATTTGGTAGGTGTGGTTTTTTAAATATTAAATCAAATAAATCTACATTGAATTGCCTTTTTACACTGTCAAATAGTGTCCACGTGAAATATTAACATTTCTGTTCAATTACGTTGTTAATGATGGTAAGTTTTGGATATTGGTAAAGATGCAAGCATTATTTTTAATGCAACATTCCCTGATAGAAATTCTAATATTTCTAAATCAGAAGTTTCACGAGATTCACAAATTTTTCATTATTTTATTTAATATTTAACAAGCCTCAAGTGGCACACCCACCAAATCTTATATCATTGTAATTGTTAAAAAGGTGTTTACTTCAAAATGTAAAAATATGTAGGGTGATCCACTTAAAAAAACTGCCGATGACGCCATATCTCGAAACATAGGGTAGATGATTAAGAACCTAAGTAAGAACCTGAATATAATAAAACCTTAAACATTTCTTTTAAAAGTAATAAGAAAACAACAGACAATAAGCCACAAATCAGGTGTTCTGACACATTTGCCCTACCCTGTATATCATTGTTATGTAACTATTTATTTGAAGAAATTATTCATTATTATTAACAAGTTTTACAATTATAAAATGCATTAAAATAGAAATCGTCCTCAACAAATCGCTGCTGAAAAAAATTGGCAGCACTCAAAACGTGAATTGAAGAGAATGAAATTTCATTTGGCATTGTGGACACCATATATGTATATTTAATGTAAGAAGTTGAAGGTTTCTGTATTGGATATTTATATCATTTCCATGCGTAACATTTTTATAGTAGGAATGCAAATATGTACATAAAAACCAAATTCTAAGTGAAGGGTCGCGGCGAAAAACGAACATAGTCCATTGCAGTAATTTCTGAGTAAATGCGTTTTTAAACTTACAAGTTGAATAGCATAATCCCAAACCACAGGGTAAAATAACAGACAAGAGATTTACACTTAAAAAACATTTACTTGCTACTAACTAATATATGAAATCAAAATATGAGAACAAAAAGTTAAAAAAATAAAATAAATAAAGAAATAGCAAACAAGTTCTGGACTTTGATCGGTATTAGCCGTTAAGGTGGCGAGATGTCATCGTCGATTGGTGGATCATCTACGAATTCAATATCGGCTTCGCAGTGGCGTTGTCTTTTGTCAAAGCGGAGTAAAATTCGTTTGATGCATCCGAAATGAATCGAGTAAGGTGCATAAGGTCTTGATACTTCGCTGATTTGATGGGAAGCGGTCCGTTGTACAATTTCCGTAGACCCGGTCCAGAATCAGTTCTGTTCGGATTGTTTTTATCGACTCTCAATATTCTGATAGGTCTTGTTTGAAACGGGCATTTTAACGCGTACGACAGCGAGAGATATTCTGTCCAATTTTGAAATTCAACATCTTCGGCACAATCAAACACCATGAACGGCGAGGGCTTACTTCTGCTGTTTTTGAGAACATCCCTCCAATCTTTAGGTGTCTCGGTATAAGCTTTGCTGTTCACTAGACTCATGTTCTTATCACACTCAAGGTAACTATGTCCACGTATGGGATAATAGTATATTATTAAACGAGTGAGAAAGTTGGCCATTGCCTTCGGCTCGTGTTGCAATTCACCCGAGTGGCAATGGCAAACTTGCTCATACTATACTTTTTCGTATCACATTAAATAATTGCCTAAAGATTTTTCTGTTTATGTTAAATTATAACGAATAATTTTTCTATTTGGAAATTTCGGCAGTTCGCTGACAAAAACAAATCGTAACCATAGTAACAACTAAACTGTTGAGAAAGTAAAATCGTCGTCATGCCATTGGCTGAAACCTGTTGGGCAATGAAACCGCCATCATTTGATTGGACGTCACCTGTGGAGGAAATGATTCGGCCGAATAATGAACAACTTTCTCAATCAAAAACGATTTAACAACGTTTATATTATTTAATAAGATGCGAAAAACAATCTTAACTCGGTCAAAGCGGTTCTTATTGTTAACCAAATAGTGCATATATCGAATGATTGTGTAACTTTTATTCTGGCCAGCACAACTGTCGCAAAATATAGTCAATTGTCTCACCTCTTGGCTCAAAACATTGTAAAAAAAGTGGTCAAGCATTGAGCAAATGTCGCCTGCCCCCTTACGGGCAACACTTTCCTCATACGTATAAAACACACAGGTGGCGTTCGAAAGCAAATGAACATTGAACGAAATAAAGTTCAGTTGTCTACGATAGTATACATCATTTGTTCATATATTTGGAGTTGGAAGGTTTTTTTGGTAGTCCATCGCAATTGCTGCGGCATCAGCTCTTTTTCTTACTCCTTTCCTATACTTCTTTTTTAAAGTGTAGAATTGTTCCGCTTTCTTCAGGTGAAGTTTTTGTTCATTCAGCTGCTTAGCCAACTCTACGTTGTATGTATCGCATGTGTGCGTTACGCTGATCGGGATCGCGGCGAACGCGTAACTTGCTATAGCCTTTAACGAGACAAACTTGTACGTTTTACAAATTTATTTTTTATTATGTCACTCTTGACAGACTAATAACTACTTGATAAATTGTAGCAACGGCAAGGCCGTAACATGCCGCCTCCCTTGAAATGACTCATTTCAAAATAATTAAATTTAGAAATTACAATTGCAACAAATTGAGTCTAAGGAAGTAGCACTAGTGCTAAGCCTCGATAGGCAAGACACTCAGCCGCACTGCCGGTCTTTTGTATACTCCGCGCACAGTTTTTATGGTGGCGGATCTGATGACTCCATCGGCTGCTGCGTGGGTTTCCAGGATTCGCCCTAACTGCCAACAACGTGACGGGGTGTTATCTTCGTAGATTAAGACTAGATCTCCTCTTTGAAGAGCAGGACCCTCAGATGTCCTCCATTTCTGTCGTGACTGTAATTGTTGCAGATAATCCTTACTCCATCTCTGCCAAAACTCCTGCTGGGGCCGTTGTATGTACTGCCATCTGGATAACCGATTCATATTTTCGACTCGCAAGTCGATCTCAGGTAAAGCTCGTAAATAATCACCAACCAAGAAGTGGCCAGGCGTTAAGTAGGAAAGATCGTTGGGATCGGGCGACATAGGTGTTAGAGGTCGTGAATTGAGAACGCACTCGATTTCAGTAAATAAAGTATACATTTCGCTAAATGTGAGTTGCGCGTTTCCAACAATTTTATAAACATATCGTTTGAATGCCTTGACGGCCGTCTCCCATAGACCACCCATATGTGGAGCCCGCGGGATATTAAACTTCCAGGCAATACCCTGATTGGCCATTTCTTGAACAATAGAGTTTTGATTTGCGAGATCATTTAAAAAATGTTTCATTTCACGTATTGCGTTAGCCGCACCCACGAAATTTGTCGCATTATCGCAAAAGATTTCCTTGGGTAAACCCCTGCGCGAGATAAAACGTTTTAGTGTGGCCAAAAAGACTTCTGTGGTTAAATCTTTAACCAGTTCGCAGTGCACCGCCTTCGTAAGCATGCATACAAGAATGCATCCGTAAGCCTTCGTGGTCCTACACATTTTCCGCGAGCCTTCCTTCACCAGGAATGGCCCGAAATAATCGATGCCCACCCTTGAAAAGGTACGAGCAATCTTTAAGCGAGATATGGGTAAGTCTGCCATTTTTGGCTCACACAATCGAGGATTATGTTTAAAACACGTTATGCAACTTCGAACTATTTTACGCGCAGCGTTTCTACCAGCCACAGGCCAATATCGTAAACGCGTCGCGGCCAATGTGCCTTGCATTCCGCTGTGCAGGCTTCTAATATGAACATCTCTTCTTATCAAATCGCAAAGTTTTCCTTTGGGTAGTAAAATTGGATATTTTGAGTTGTATTCCAATTCCGAATTACATAAGCGCCCACCTACGCGCAGTACTTGATTTTCGTCCAAAAATGGACTTAGCGAGAGAATTTTCGAGCCTTTCGGCAATTGTTTCGAATTTGACAATTTAATTTCCGACGGGAATGAAATATTTTGTACGAGTTTGATACTTGCAATTTCCGCGTTCTCTAACTCCTGCACCGTCAATACGCATAACCGTTTCGAGACTCGGTTTTTGCAATACGCTCCAAAACGTCGGCAAAAAGCGATAATTCTAAGTAACCTCAGAAGACTAGAGAATTTACCAAATAAGTAATTCGCGAATTCTTCCGATTGGTTTGCTTTGTGAATTTGTGCGATTAGTACCCTTGCCTTCGGAGCTACGTGCTCAAGATTTGGCCTAAATGGTTTTGGTGCAAAGCTTCGATCGGTTAAAAATTCGGGGCCGTTCCACCATAAGCAATTAGTAGCCAATGGCTCGGAAAAACAACCGCGTGATAACACATCTGCCGGATTTTCGTGTGTGGCCACATAGCACCACGACCCAGCGTTGGAATTGTGTTGAATTTTGGCTACTCGGGTAGCTACGAATGTTTTCCAGCGGCTTGGGCAAGCATTAATCCAGCAGAGAGCTATGGTTGAGTCAGAATAATAAGTTATGTTCGCAATTTCGTACCTTGCATCCTTATTCGTAGCACGTAACACTTTGTGCGCTACATCGGTAAGTAATAATGCTGCACATAATTCAAGTCGTGGTATACTTAGAGTCTGAAGTGGCGCAATTCTGGATTTAGCGCACATCAATTTACATATTATCGGCTTGTCGAACGCGATTTCTCGTAAATATACGCAAGCGCCGTATGCACGCTCACTGGCGTCAGCAAACCCGTGAAATTCGAGTTTAGAATTTCTGCGGCTAATTAATTGCCTCGGTATGGAAAGATGCGATACGTTACGTAATTCGTTTGTAAATAGCTTCCACCGAGTGAAAATGTCGAGAGGAACCGATGCGTCCCAGGATAACTTTAGCTTCCATAGCTCTTGCATAATCATTTTAGCCAGAACTATGACGGGACCGAGGAGACCCAAAGGGTCGAATATCTGCGCTATACTACTTAAAATAGTTCTTTTCGTCGTTCGTGACGATTCTAATAGATTGCTCCTGTACTTGAGTGTGTCAGGAACGGGAGATCAGGAAATTCCTAGAGTCTTCAAACTTTCTGATTCCTTGCACTCTATGAGTAAATGAGTTTCTCGTGAAGTTAAATTGCTTAGAAGATTCTTATTATTGGATACCCACTTTCTTAAGGTAAATCCTGCGCCTTCTAATAGTTTAATAATCTCGTTACGCAACAAAATTAGTTCATCTATGTCATCGCCACCCGTAATCAAATCGTCCATATAGAAATCTCGCGCGATAGTCTCGGACAATAAACGATTCTTTTCTCCAACTTGAATGGCAAGTTCCGTTAAGCAACGTGTAGCGATAAATGATGCGGGACGGGTACCATAGGTTAAAGTCTTTAATTCGTATATCATTATGGGCTCATTTACCGAAAATCTATATAAGATTTTTTGATAACACGTATCACTTGGGTCGATCAGAATCTGACGATACATTTTGCTAATTACCGCGCTTATTACGTATTTATGCAACCGAAATCTGATTAAAATACTAAAAAGGTCGTCTTGAATTACTGGCCCCACCATAAGGGCATCGTTAAGAGATTGATTGGTCGTGGTCTTGGCAGATGCGTCGAAAACCACGCGAATTTTCGATGTGGTACTCTCGGGCTTGTATACTGCGTGGTGAGGAAGGAAATAACTAGTATCTTCCGCGCCCTCGAATGTGTTTACTTGTGTCATGTGACCGAGCTCCAAATATTCTTGGATAAATGTGTCATATTCGGCTTTAGCATCGTGATTTTTCAACAATTTTCGTTCTAAAGCCAAAAACCGTCTTTTGGCTATTTCTAGCGAATTGCCTAATAATCTAGGGCTGGATTTCCACGGTAGGGATGCGATAAATCTGCCCGTCGAATCGCGTTTGATAGTACGTCTGAAGTGTTCTTCACATTCAGCCTCTTCGTTAGAGCGTAGTATTGATTCCGATGTACTCTCAATTTCCCAGAACCTTGCAATGTTGTTATTTAATGCTCGCAGGACGTTTAACTGACACGAAACTGGAACATTATTTGAGACCGTCTTATCAGCGATTGCGCCTGAAATTAACCAACCAAATAAAGATTTTTGGAAGACCAGGCCCGGTTGGCTGGCACGGATTTGTCCAATACATAATAATTGGAAGAACATTTGCGCTCCTATCAAGAGGTCAATTCGTCGTGTTTCGTAATAATGTGGATCAGCTAACTGAATATTTCGAGGAACATTAATAGAGCTGGCGTTAATAGATTTCGCAGGAATATTTGTAGCGATGTTGTCTAGAACATAAAACTCTAAGTTAACGCTAAATTCCAAGAATTTCGAGCGTATGTTTGCGTCAATTACTGAATCCGCCTTAGTACAATTATTGTCGATACCAACGATTGGTAAATTCGTATTCCTACTCCTTAATTTGAGTGTTCGAGCGAGTTCCTTAGATATAACATTAATTTGTGAACCTGAGTCCAGCATGGCGCGAGCGTTTTGATAACTGCCCTGGGCGTCGCGAATTTCCACGATGCAAGTAGACAAAATAACATTCGACGGGCCGTGATAATGGTCAAGAACTTGCATCGATGTTACTGGGGGCTGTTGATCGTTGCCAGTGTTATCAGGATCTTGTCGTGCGGTGCTATCAAGGTGTAAAATTGTATTGTGCAACCGATTGCATTTTCTACACCGCGACGATTTACAATCTTTAGAGGGATGCCCATGACGTAAGCAATTAAGGCATAAACGTTTCGAGCGTACTCGTTCTATGCGCGCGTTTACAGGTAAATTTAATAGATCGGGGCATTGATTTGTAAAATGAGTATTGTTTTCACAAACTTTACAATGGATTAGCGATTTGCCTGCATTGGCATGAAGCGATACGTATTTCGTATTAGGTTTCGTCTGTTTTTGGCTTTCATTTAGATTTAGCGCCTCTAACGTGTGACACTTGTGTGTCAAAAAATCTATAATGTCCTGATATGTGGGTAGTTGTGTGCTAGGAAGCTTTTCTTCCCATTCTTTCCGTGCGATAATTAAATAAATTAATAAATCATCTTGGTCGACGTTTCGACCCATGATTTTCAAAGAGTGCGTGTGCTGTGTTACAGCATTCAAAATAGTTCTGAATCCGTTATACGACTCTTTCGTGGCAGGGGCTAACTCAAATAGCGCTCGAATGTGATTTGTGACGATTACTCGCTTGTTTTCGAATCTCGCCTTTAATAAATCTCTGGCCTTTTGATAATTATCATTCGTGATCTCTAAATGCCTAACTGCGTCGGCAGCTTCACCTTTAAGGGCTGATATTAAGTACTGCATTTTTTCTATGTTGGCCAGGGATTTATTAGAGTCGATTAATGAATTGAATCTCTCGCGAAAGGAAAGCCAGTCACTGAAGTTGCCTGAAAAGGTAGGTAAATCTGCTCTTGGCAGCTTAACAGTTGATTGAGCTACTTGGGGTAGGCCGATGATAGGCGCGGCTGGCGTTGGTGCAATAAGTAGATCCACCCGTGCCTTCAGATTAAAAAATATAGAGTCAGTAATTGACTTTTCATTAAATGCGTCATCAATCTTTGATTCATGATCTATTTCGTAAATATTCTCTAAATACTCGTCGCACGTATTCATTGACTTTTGGCAAACTAAAAATTGCCCAACAATCTTTCCTAAATAGTCCGGCGCGTTTGCGGGACCATCCAGGTACTGTTTTAAAATTGTTAGGCTGCGTTTAAAGTATGCACGCTTATTTTTGAGTATTTTCAAACTCTCTATTACTGAATCGAGTGAGCTCTCCGCAATGACAGGACTATCGGGAGATGCCATAATAAATTAAGGATTTCTTGAAATGGGAAAAATGGATTGAGCTGACCTACTATTGCCTTTGGCCTTATGGAGATTCTGGCAGTGTGAACGAGTCGAGCTTGAGCGAGGGATATGGATGCTTCTTATGACCATCCGTAGTTTTCCATGCGGACCTATGCGTCGGCTGGAGTGGCTTCTCGGCGTATTTTCGATGATTCGATGAATTGATGAATTACCATCCGGTTCGAAGGACCAAATGTGCGTTACGCTGATCGGGATCGCGTCGAACGCGTAACTTGCTATAGCCTTTAACGAGACAAACTTGTACGTTTTACAAATTTATTTTTTATTATGTCACTCTTGACAGACTAATAACTACTTGATAAATTGTAGCAACAGCATGTACTACAAGTATCTTTCCGAGGATACCCGAAGGATATGTTAAAGTTTTCTTCAAATATCTCCCGAAAAGTTGTATAAGCTAGGTGCTTTTCTGGGCAAGATGTTTCTGTTAAGTACATTTGATGTAGCTTTGCTATGTTTAAATCATCCGGTAGGTAGATTTTTGAAGTGTCCTTTAGTGAATAGTGTGATTTTCTGCCTGGCAAAGATCCAATAAAGTCCATCACCATTTTTCGAGTATCAGCAGAAAGCCCTTGAGGTCTGTTATTATGCTTACCTCGCCCATCTTCCTTAATCATTCCAAATTCCAATAGATTTTATTTCAATGTTTGTAGTCGGCGTGTCGTAACTCTGTGCAATGATGCAAAATGCTTTAAAACAGACTAAAACATCTTCACTTGGTCCCTGATCACTTTTCGATATATCACGGTGGACTCTGATCGTTCTTTCACGACACCTAAATCCTGTCACATTGAATTTCTCGTGGTAGCGATTTTTGTTTCCGGTAGCGATTCACATGGCGAAAGCTTCTGATATAAGCCGCTGGATGGCGTTATCAGCTTGATTTTCGTCAAAAGTGGACTATGTTCGTTTTTCACGACCCTTCAAGTATATACACGTAAAGATATATTCCAAAATGAAAAAAAATAAATTTCACGTTACTTTTTAAAGTTTCTCTTCTTACTTTCAGTCACAACCGGACTTTTTAATGTAATACATTTATTATATAAATAAATACCCTTTTAATCTGTATATAATAAAAAAGTATAGAATAACTTTCTTCATATGCGTAACGATTTACGATATTTTTAAGTTCAAAATAAAAGTGTACTAAAAGTTTATATTGTTATAACTTTTGACACAATAATTTTCTGAACCTCCTGTAAAGACAAAAAGCCATGTCTTGATAGCCTTTATAATATATGTGAAATTCGCTACAATCCCTGATGTACCCCCAAAAAGTGTGCATTTATTTATGGAATGGCCGTAAGACAATATAATGGTATTGTGGGAATTATATCACAATTATCATTCATTACGCAACCCACATTAAATAATGATTATATTATTACAGCTCCCATTGTATTTTATATGTGTTTCTGTATGAACATGTGACAGAATCTTATAACGGTATATTGTTATACTCCGATTCCGAAAACCGAAAGATTGTACCAAACATAATTGTTTATAATCACAATGGCATTGGTATATTATAGTTATTATAAACACTAATATTCTATAATTACAATGTAAAAATATGGTGAGGTGGCGTTCATGTTACTTTCATGGTTTATTTTCAGTAGTAATATAACAAGAAGGCGAAAATAAATTGAAAATAACACTGGTCTACAAATTAAAAAAAAAAATGACTGGAAAAGAGGAGGATGTTTTCAACAGTAATTGCACAAGTGCATTGGAAATTATCGGTAACAAGTTTGTGCGATTTCGACAAACGAAGTCGTATTGTTTGGCAACAGTCCCGAGCCCGGAAGGGCGAGGGGCTGTTGCCTAAAACAATGCGACTGAGTTTGTCGAAAGAGTGCAAACTTGCGATAATTTACAATGTACGAGAGCAATTTATCAGACTATATCCCAACAAAAATATTACAACAAAATAGAATGACATTTACTGTCATCGCGGGCGTGTCGTGCCGGTTTGAATATTACATTTTTAAACGGATCAAACAAAATTTGAAAATCAGAAACGTACTTCTCTTGCACTAACTTAGCACTGGTATTCCATATGGAGTTTACATTTTCTTTACAGTACGTACCGTTCGCGTTTCGCACGTTATGTGCCCCGTTTTCCAATATTGTAGAAATGACTTCCCGAGTACAGGTCATGTTAGTGACTCCGCCCAAACTTTTTGGTTGGGCCTCTTTCCCTTTTTCTTGAATTACTTCAAGAGAAACACTTCCAATGCGGAGATTTCACTAATTTTAATAGCGTTCTACCCGCAAACTGACGTTTGACATTGAACGTTGTTTTTCTTGAAACCAATCATGTGCCGAAACATAATGCGAGTAGAGAACTAATCACAAAGCCGCATTCGAACTCTACATGATATGTTTCCTGAAAATAGAAGTTATATAGAATCTGATTGGTTCTAATTCATTCGAATTTCGGCATGCTACGTTTGGCGGGATATAGTCCAAGTAATTTGGATGCGTAGAATTCAAATTTACCACCATAATGGCGCTATCAGGTCTGGTTCTTTTTATGTCGCATGGGTGGCGCTACTTTAAAATAATTTGACAGAAACCCAGATTTATTTTGTATCTTCATAATAATAGTGCTTAAATATGTCAAGTAGATCGTGTGTTACTAGTTCAAGCTATTTCTGTTTTGTTTGTGGTAAATATATAGTTGGAAAAAAAGGATATACAATAACTGAACCACTAAAATATGCATATTTACGTTACTTCGGTTTTGCTGTCAGAAATTTAGACAAAACGTGGACACCGACAGTGTTTTGCAATAGTTGCAGAGCCATTTTATATAAGTGGTCGAATGGCAAGAAGAAATATTTCGACTTTGCACTTCCAGTAATATGGAGAGAGCAAAGTAATCACCAAACCGATTGCTATTTTTGTTTATAAAACGTTTTTAGGATTGATATGAAAAATCGAACAAGTGTGCAATACGCAAATGTTCCATCTGTTTCAAAACCAGTTCAACGTTTACCAAATGATCCATTGCCAGTCGTTCCTGGTACTACAAGCAGTTATTCGGAATCATCTTGCAATGACATTGTTCCTAGCAGTGGTAGTTTATATGAGTCTGATGATGAATGCCATTTATTGACTCAAGCTGAACTTAATGATCTAGTTCGTGATTTACATTTATCAAAGCAAGACGCAGAATTATTGGCTTCACGTATGCAACAATGGAAACATCTTGCAGTTGTGACAAAAGTAACAGTTTATAGAGAAAGAAGCTTGGAATTGGCTGCATATTTTGAGAAGAAAAACACTATTCTCTACTGTAACGACATTCAAGGTTTATTTCAAAAAATGAACCAACAATATGAAAAAATGAATGGAGATTATTCATTGACGGTTCTAAGTACAGTTTAAAGGCTCTTCTTTTACACAACGGGAATAAAAAACCATCGGTACCAATTGCTCATGCTGTTAATATGTTGTAATTGAAGGATCACGTCATGTGAACTAGCTGTTGTGGTTGATGATTCTCGTTGGTCCAACAATTCAACACTTGTAGATCAGTCGTTATCGACTTGATACAATATAATTTAACTTCAAGAAGAGAGGCAGGTCGACGAATAAGGTGATTACTTTATTTTTGGTAGGAATTACAAAAATGAGTGTGTTTTCTGTATTCCAGCAAAATTCTTCTTTTTTTTTATTCATTGTTTATCTCGCCTCCCTGGTAACCGCGTTTTTCCGGGCTACCCGTGATCCTCGTTTCCATTTCTCCGTTCCATGACCCAGGCGGTCACCGCGCGGCGTTTTTCGTGGAGTTTGGAAGGTGTCGCTCAGTGGCTCTCGGGCGTCTTCTGTCGGGGTCACCAGATGTTGTAATTGAAGGATCACGTCATGTGAACTAGCTGTTGTGGTTGATGATTCTCGTTGGTCCAACAATTCAACACTTGTAGATCAGTCGTTATCGACTTGATACAATATAATTTAACTTCAAGAAGAGAGGCAGGTCGACGAATAAGGTGATTACTTTATTTTTGGTAGGAATTACAAAAATGAGTGTGTTTTCTGTATTCCAGCAAAATTCTTCTTTTTTTTTATTCATTGTTTATCTCGCCTCCCTGGTAACCGCGTTTTTCCGGGCTACCCGTGATCCTCGTTTCCATTTCTCCGTTCCATGACCCAGGCGGTCACCACAAATACAAAGGAAAATTACGAATCAATTACTCAAATTTTAACTTTACTCAAATACGAGGATCATAAATGGAAGATATGTGGTGATTTAAAGGTATGTAATTGAATGTTCTATGCATTCATAAATTCTAGGTTTTAATTAAATCAAATTTATTTAGGTCATTGGTTTATTAACTGGCATGCAAGGCGGTTTCACAAAATTTTGTTGTTTCCTTTGTTTATGGGATAGTCGAGCTACAAGTCATCATTACACCAGAACAGATTGGCCACAAAGAACAGAGTATTCTCCTGGAAAACAAAACATTTCAAATAAATCATTAATTGACCCAAATGACGTTCTACTTCCACCACTGCATATAAAACTGGTTCTTTTCAAAAACTTTGTCAAGGCTCTGAATAAAGATAGTGCTGCTTTTAAACATTTGTTAGCAGTTTTTTACTGTACTTGCAGAAAGGCATATTGAAAATAAAATATTTTTTTTTGCAATGCCCTTGTTGTTTTATGGGCCATCCACGATTTTCTGTTAATGTTAAATAAAAAATGTAAATAATATTCATCACGGTTTTTTGACGATTTGTAATTGTTAACTGTACTTGCAGAAAGGCATTGCGAAAATAAAATAATTTTTTTTGCAATGCCCTTGTTGTTTTATGGGCCATCCACGATTTTCTGTTAATGTTAAATAAAAAATATAAATAATATTCATCACGGTTTTTTGACGATTTGTAATTGTTAACTGTACTTGCAGAAAGGCATTGCGAAAATAAAATATTTTTTTTTGCAATGCCCTTGTTGTTTTATGGGCCATCCACGATTTTCTGTTAATGTTAAATAAAAAATATAAATAATACTCATCACGGTTTTTTGACGATTTGTAATTGTTAACTGTACTTGCAGAAAGGCATTGCGAAAATAAATTTTTTTTTTTGCAATGCCCTTGTTGTTTTATGGGCCATCCACGATTTTCTGTTAATGTTAAATAAAAAATTAAAATAATATTCATCACGGTTTTTTGACGATTTGTAATTGTTAACTGTACTTGCAGAAAGGCATTGCGAAAATAATTTTTTTTTTTTTGCAATGCCCTTGTTGTTTTATGGGCCATCCACGATTTTCTGTTAATGTTAAATAAAAAATATAAATAATATTCATCACGGTTTTTTGACGATTTGTAATTGTTAACTGTACTTGCAGAAAGGCATTGCGAAAATAATTTTTTTTTTTGCAATGCCCTTGTTGTTTTATGGGCCATCCACGATTTTCTGTTAATGTTAAATAAAAAATATAAATAATATTCATCACGGTTTTTTGATGATTTGTAATTGTTAACTGTACTTGCAGAAAGGCATTGCGAAAATAAATTTTTTTTTTTTGCAATGCCCTTGTTGTTTTATGGGCCATCCACGATTTTCTGTTAATGTTAAATAAAAAATATAAATAATATTCATCACGGTTTTTTGACCATTTGTAATTGTTTACTATACTTGCAGAAAGGCATATTGAAAATAAAATATTTTTTTTTGCAATGCCCTTGTTGTTTTATGGGCCGTCCACGATTTTCTGTTAATGTTAAATAAAAAATATAAATAATATTCATCACGGTTTTTTGACCATTTGTAATTGTTTACTATACTTGCAGAAAGGCATATTGAAAATAAAATATTTTTTTTTGCAATGCCCTTGTTGTTTTATGGGCCATCCACGATTTTCTGTTAATGTTAAATAAAAAATATAAATAATATTTATCACGGTTTTTTGACGATTTGTAATTGTTTACTGTACTTGCAGAAAGGCATTGCAAAAATAAAATAATTTTTTTTGCAATGCCCTTGTTGTTTTATGGGCCATCCACGATTTTCTGTTAATGTTAAATAAAAGATATAAATAATATTCATCACGGTTTTTTGACGATTTGTAATTGTCAACTGTACTTGCAGAAAGGCATTGCGAAAATAAATTTTTTTTTTTGCAATGCCCTTGTTGTTTTATGGGCCATCCACGATTTTCTGTTAATGTTAAATAAAAAATATAAATAATATTCATCACGGTTTTTTGACGATTTGTAATTGTTAACTGTACTTGCAGAAAGGCATTGCGAAAAAAAAATATTTTTTTTTGCAATGCCCTTGTTGTTTTATGGGCCATCCACGATTTTCTGTTAATGTTAAATAAAAAATATAAATAATATTCATCACGGTTTTTTGACGATTTGTAATTGTTAACTGTACTTGCAGAAAGGCATTGCGAAAATAAATTTTTTTTTTTTGCAATGCCCTTGTTGTTTTATGGGCCATCCACGATTTTCTGTTAATGTTAAATAAAAAATTAAAATAATATTCATCACGGTTTTTTGACGATTTGTAATTGTTAACTGTACTTGCAGAAAGGCATTGCGAAAATAATTTTTTTTTTTTTGCAATGCCCTTGTTGTTTTATGGGCCATCCACGATTTTCTGTTAATGTTAAATAAAAAATATAAATAATATTCATCACGGTTTTTTGACGATTTGTAATTGTTAACTGTACTTGCAGAAAGGCATTGCGAAAATAATGTTTTTTTTGCAATGCCCTTGTTGTTTTATGGGCCATCCACGATTTTCTGTTAATGTTAAATAAAAAATATAAATAATATTCATCACGGTTTTTTGACGATTTGTAATTGTTAACTGTACTTGCAGAAAGGCATTGCGAAAATAAAATATTTTTTTTTGCAATGCCCTTGTTGTTTTATGGGCCGTCCACGATTTTCTGTTAATGTTAAATAAAAAATATAAATAATATTCATCACGGTTTTTTGACCATTTGTAATTGTTTACTATACTTGCAGAAAGGCATATTGAAAATAAAATATTTTTTTTTGCAATGCCCTTGTTGTTTTATGGGCCATCCACGATTTTCTGTTAATGTTAAATAAAAAATATAAATAATATTTATCACGGTTTTTTGACGATTTGTAATTGTTTACTGTACTTGCAGAAAGGCATTGCAAAAATAAAATAATTTTTTTTGCAATGCCCTTGTTGTTTTATGGGCCATCCACGATTTTCTGTTAATGTTAAATAAAAGATATAAATAATATTCATCACGGTTTTTTGACGATTTGTAATTGTCAACTGTACTTGCAGAAAGGCATTGCGAAAATAAATTTTTTTTTTTGCAATGCCCTTGTTGTTTTATGGGCCATCCACGATTTTCTGTTAATGTTAAATAAAAAATATAAATAATATTCATCACGGTTTTTTGACGATTTGTAATTGTTAACTGTACTTGCAGAAAGGCATTGCGAAAATAAAATATTTTTTTTTGCAATGCCCTTGTTGTTTTATGGGCCATCCACGATTTTCTGTTAATGTTAAATAAAAAATTAAAATAATATTCATCACGGTTTTTTGACGATTTGTAATTGTTAACTGTACTTGCAGAAAGGCATTGCGAAAATAATTTTTTTTTTTTTGCAATGCCCTTGTTGTTTTATGGGCCATCCACGATTTTCTGTTAATGTTAAATAAAAAATATAAATAATATTCATCACGGTTTTTTGACGATTTGTAATTGTTAACTGTACTTGCAGAAAGGCATTGCGAAAATAATTTTTTTTTTGCAATGCCCTTGTTGTTTTATGGGCCATCCACGATTTTCTGTTAATGTTAAATAAAAAATATAAATAATATTCATCACGGTTTTTTGACGATTTGTAATTGTTAACTGTACTTGCAGAAAGGCATTGCGAAAATAAAATTTTTTTTTTTGCAATGCCCTTGTTGTTTTATGGGCCATCCACGATTTTCTGTTAATGTTAAATAAAAAATATAAATAATATTCATCACGGTTTTTTGACGATTTGTAATTGTTAACTGTACTTGCAGAAAGGCATTGCAAAAAAAAATATTTTTTTTTGCAATGCCCTTGTTGTTTTATGGGCCATCCACGATTTTCTGTTAATGTTAAATAAAAAATATAAATAATATTCATCACGGTTTTTTGACGATTTGTAATTGTTAACTGTACTTGCAGAAAGGCATTGCAAAAAAAAAAATTTTATTTTCGCAATGCCCTTGTTGTTTTATGGGCCATCCACGATTTTCTGTTAATGTTAAATAAAAAATATAAATAATATTCATCACGGTTTTTTGACGATTTGTAATTGTTTACTGTACTTGCAGAAAGGCATTGCGAAAATAAAATATTTTTTTTTGCAATGCCCTTGTTGTTTTATGGGCCATCCACGATTTTCTGTTAATGTTAAATAAAAAATATAAATAATATTTATCACGGTTTTTTGACGATTTGTAATTGTTAACTGTACTTGCAGAAAGGCATTGCGAAAATAAAATATTTTTTTTTGCAATGCCCTTGTTGTTTTATGGGCCATCCACGATTTTCTGTTAATGTTAAATAAAAAATATAAATAATATTCATCACGGTTTTTTGACGATTTGTAATTGTTTACTGTACTTGCAGAAAGGCATATTGAAAATAAAATATTTTTTTTTGCAATGCCCTTGTTGTTTTATGGGCCATCCAGGATTTTCTGTTAATGTTAAATAAAAAATATAAATAATATTCATCACGGTTTTTTGACGATTTGTAATTGTTAACTGTACTTGCAGAAAGGCATTGCGAAAATAAAATATTTTTTTTTGCAATGCCCTTGTTGTTTTATGGGCCATCCACGATTTTCTGTTAATGTTAAATAAAAAATATAAATAATATTCATCACGGTTTTTTGACGATTTGTAATTGTTAACTGTACTTGCAGAAAGGCATTGCGAAAATATTTTTTTTTTTTGCAATGCCCTTGTTGTTTTATGGGCCATCCACGATTTTCTGTTAATGTTAAATAAAAAATATAAATAATATTCATCACGGTTTTTTGACGATTTGTAATTGTTAACTGTACTTGCAGAAAGGCATTGCGAAAATAAATTTTTTTTTTTTGCAATGCCCTTGTTGTTTTATGGGCCATCCACGATTTTCTGTTAATGTTAAATAAAAAATATAAATAATATTCATCATGGTTTTTTGACGATTTGTAATTGTTAACTGTACTTGCAGAAAGGCATTGCGAAAATAAAATATTTTTTTTTGCAATGCCCTTGTTGTTTTATGGGCCATCCACGATTTTCTGTTAATGTTAAATAAAAAATATAAATAATATTCATCACGGTTTTTTGACGATTTGTAATTGTTAACTGTACTTGCAGAAAGGCATTGCAAAAAAAAATATTTTTTTTTTGCAATGCCCTTGTTGTTTTATTGGCCATCCACGATTTTCTGTTAATGTTAAATAAAAAATATAAATAATATTCATCACGGTTTTTTGACGATTTGTAATTGTTAACTGTACTTGCAGAAAGGCATTGCGAAAATAAAATTTTTTTTTTTGCAATGCCCTTGTTGTTTTATGGGCCATCCACGATTTTCTGTTAATGTTAAATAAAAAATATAAATAATATTCATCACGGTTTTTTGACGATTTGTAATTGTTAACTGTACTTGCAGAAAGGCATTGCGAAAATTAAATATTTTTTTTTGCAATGCCCTTGTTGTTTTATGGGCCATCCACGATTTTCTGTTAATGTTAAATAAAAAATATAAATAATATTCATCACGGTTTTTTGACGATTTGTAATTGTTAACTGTACTTGCAGAAAGGCATTGCGAAAATAAAATTTTTTTTTTTGCAATGCCCTTGTTGTTTTATGGGCCATCCACGATTTTCTGTTAATGTTAAATAAAAAATATAAATAATATTCATCACGGTTTTTTGACGATTTGTAATTGTTAACTGTACTTGCAGAAAGGCATTGCGAAAATAATTTTTTTTTTTGCAATGCCCTTGTTGTTTTATGGGCCATCCACGATTTTCTGTTAATGTTAAATAAAAAATATAAATAATATTCATCACGGTTTTTTGACGATTTGTAATTGTTTAGTGTACTTGCAGAAAGGTATATTGAAAATAAAATATTTTTTTTTGCAATGCCCTTGTTGTTTTATGGGCCATCCAGGATTTTCTGTTAATGTTAAATAAAAAATATAAATAATATTCATCACGGTTTTTTGACGATTTGTAATTGTTAACTGTACTTGCAAAAAGGCATTGCGGAAATAAAATAATTTTTTTTGCAATGCCCTTGTTGTTTTATGGGCCATCCACGATTTTCTGTTAATGTTAAATAAAAAATATAAATAATATTCATCACGGTTTTTTGACGATTTGTAATTGTTAACTGTACTTGCAGAAAGGCATTGCGAAAATATTTTTTTTTTTTGCAATGCCCTTGTTGTTTTATGGGCCATCCACGATTTTCTGTTAATGTTAAATAAAAAATATAAATAATATTCATCACGGTTTTTTGACGATTTGTAATTGTTAACTGTACTTGCAGAAAGGCATTGCGAAAATAAATTTTTTTTTTTTGCAATGCCCTTGTTGTTTTATGGGCCATCCACGATTTTCTGTTAATGTTAAATAAAAAATATAAATAATATTCATCACGGTTTTTTGACGATTTGTAATTGTTAACTGTACTTGCAGAAAGGCATTGCGAAAATAAAATATTTTTTTTTGCAATGCCCTTGTTGTTTTATTGGCCATCCACGATTTTCTGTTAATGTTAAATAAAAAATATAAATAATATTCATCACGGTTTTTTGACGATTTGTAATTGTTAACTGTACTTGCAGAAAGGCATTGCGAAAATAAAAATTTTTTTTTTGCAATGCCCTTGTTGTTTTATTGGCCATCCACGATTTTCTGTTAATGTTAAATAAAAAATATAAATAATATTCATCACGGTTTTTTGACGATTTGTAATTGTTAACTGTACTTGCAGAAAGGCATTGCGAAAATAAAATTTTTTTTTTTGCAATGCCCTTGTTGTTTTATGGGCCATCCACGATTTTCTGTTAATGTTAAATAAAAAATATAAATAATATTTATCACGGTTTTTTGACGATTTGTAATTGTTAACTGTACTTGCAGAAAGGCATTGCGAAAATTAAATATTTTTTTTTGCAATGCCCTTGTTGTTTTATGGGCCATCCACGATTTTCTGTTAATGTTAAATAAAAAATATAAATAATATTCATCACGGTTTTTTGACGATTTGTAATTGTTAACTGTACTTGCAGAAAGGCATTGCGAAAATAAAATAATTTTTTTTTGCAATGCCCTTGTTGTTTTATGGGCCATCCACGATTTTCTGTTAATGTTAAATAAAAAATATAAATAATATTCATCATGGTTTTTTGACGATTTGTAATTGTTAACTGTACTTGCAGAAAGGCATTGCGAAAATAAAATATTTTTTTTTGCAATGCCCTTGTTGTTTTATGGGCCATCCACGATTTTCTGTTAATGTTAAATAAAAAATATAAATAATATTCATCACGGTTTTTTGACGATTTGTAATTGTTAACTGTACTTGCAGAAAGGCATTGCGAAAATAATTTTTTTTTTTTTGCAATGCCCTTGTTGTTTTATGGGCCATCCACGATTTTCTGTTAATGTTAAATAAAAAATATAAATAATATTCATCACGGTTTTTTGACGACTTGTAATTGTTTACTGTACTTGCAGAAAGGCATTGCGAAAATAAAATATTTTTTTTTGCAATGCCCTTGTTGTTTTATGGGCCATCCACGATTTTCTGTTAATGTTAAATAAAAAATATAAATAATATTTATCACGGTTTTTTGACGATTTGTAATTGTTAACTGTACTTGCAGAAAGGCATTGCGAAAATAAAATATTTTTTTTTGCAATGCCCTTGTTGTTTTATGGGCCATCCACGATTTTCTGTTAATGTTAAATAAAAAATATAAATAATATTCATCACGGTTTTTTGACGATTTGTAATTGTTTAGTGTACTTGCAGAAAGGCATATTGAAAATAAAATATTTTTTTTTGCAATGCCCTTGTTGTTTTATGGGCCATCCAGGATTTTCTGTTAATGTTAAATAAAAAATATAAATAATATTCATCACGGTTTTTTGACGATTTGTAATTGTTAACTGTACTTGCAAAAAGGCATTGCGGAAATAAAATAATTTTTTTTGCAATGCCCTTGTTGTTTTATGGGCCATCCACGATTTTCTGTTAATGTTAAATAAAAAATATAAATAATATTCATCACGGTTTTTTGACGATTTGTAATTGTTAACTGTACTTGCAGAAAGGCATTGCGAAAATATTTTTTTTTTTTGCAATGCCCTTGTTGTTTTATGGGCCATCCACGATTTTCTGTTAATGTTAAATAAAAAACATAAATAATATTCATCACGGTTTTTTGACGATTTGTAATTGTTAACTGTACTTGCAGAAAGGCATTGCGAAAATAAATTTTTTTTTTTTGCAATGCCCTTGTTGTTTTATGGGCCATCCACGATTTTCTGTTAATGTTAAATAAAAAATATAAATAATATTCATCACGGTTTTTTGACGATTTGTAATTGTTAACTGTACTTGCAGAAAGGCATTGCGAAAATAAAATATTTTTTTTTGCAATGCCCTTGTTGTTTTATGGGCCATCCACGATTTTCTGTTAATGTTAAATAAAAAATATAAATAATATTCATCACGGTTTTTTGACGATTTGTAATTGTTAACTGTACTTGCAGAAAGGCATTGCAAAATAAAAATTTTATTTTCGCAATGCCCTTGTTGTTTTATTGGCCATCCACGATTTTCTGTTAATGTTAAATAAAAAATATAAATAATATTCATCACGGTTTTTTGACGATTTGTAATTGTTAACTGTACTTGCAGAAAGGCATTGCGAAAATAAAATTTTTTTTTTTGCAATGCCCTTGTTGTTTTATGGGCCATCCACGATTTTCTGTTAATGTTAAATAAAAAATATAAATAATATTCATCACGGTTTTTTGACGATTTGTAATTGTTAACTGTACTTGCAGAAAGGCATTGCGAAAATTAAATATTTTTTTTTGCAATGCCCTTGTTGTTTTATGGGCCATCCACGATTTTCTGTTAATGTTAAATAAAAAATATAAATAATATTCATCACGGTTTTTTGACGATTTGTAATTGTTAACTGTACTTGCAGAAAGGCATTGCGAAAATAAAATAATTTTTTTTTGCAATGCCCTTGTTGTTTTATGGGCCATCCACGATTTTCTGTTAATGTTAAATAAAAAATATAAATAATATTCATCACGGTTTTTTGACGATTTGTAATTGTTAACTGTACTTGCAGAAAGGCATTGCGAAAATAAAAATTTTTTTTTTGCAATGCCCTTGTTGTTTTATGGGCCATCCACGATTTTCTGTTAATGTTAAATAAAAAATATAAATAATATTCATCACGGTTTTTTGACGATTTGTAATTGTTAACTGTACTTGCAGAAAGGCATTGCGAAAATAAAATATTTTTTTTTGCAATGCCCTTGTTGTTTTATGGGCCATCCACGATTTTCTGTTAATGTTAAATAAAAAATATAAATAATATTCATCACGGTTTTTTGACGATTTGTAATTGTTAACTGTACTTGCAGAAAGGCATTGCGAAAATAAATTTTTTTTTTTTGCAATGCCCTTGTTGTTTTATGGGCCATCCTCGATTTTCTGTTAATGTTAAATAAAAAATATAAATAATATTCATCACGGTTTTTTGACGATTTGTAATTGTTTACTGTACTTGCAGAAAGGCATTGCGAAAATAAAATATTTTTTTTTGCAATGCCCTTGTTGTTTTATGGGCCATCCACGATTTTCTGTTAATGTTAAATAAAAAATATAAATAATATTTATCACGGTTTTTTGACGATTTGTAATTGTTAACTGTACTTGCAGAAAGGCATTGCGAAAATAAAATATTTTTTTTTGCAATGCCCTTGTTGTTTTATGGGCCATCCACGATTTTCTGTTAATGTTAAATAAAAAATATAAATAATATTCATCACGGTTTTTTGACGATTTGTAATTGTTTAGTGTACTTGCAGAAAGGCATATTGAAAATAAAATATTTTTTTTTGCAATGCCCTTGTTGTTTTATGGGCCATCCAGGATTTTCTGTTAATGTTAAATAAAAAATATAAATAATATTCATCACGGTTTTTTGACGATTTGTAATTGTTAACTGTACTTGCAAAAAGGCATTGCGGAAATAAAATAATTTTTTTTGCAATGCCCTTGTTGTTTTATGGGCCATCCACGATTTTCTGTTAATGTTAAATAAAAAATATAAATAATATTCATCACGGTTTTTTGACGATTTGTAATTGTTAACTGTACTTGCAGAAAGGCATTGCGAAAATAAAATAATTTTTTTTTGCAATGCCCTTGTTGTTTTATGGGCCATCCACGATTTTCTGTTAATGTTAAATAAAAAATATAAATAATATTCATCACGGTTTTTT
The DNA here is from genome assembly GCA_910593695.2 of Ocypus olens. Classification (NCBI taxonomy): domain Eukaryota; kingdom Metazoa; phylum Arthropoda; class Insecta; order Coleoptera; family Staphylinidae; genus Ocypus; species Ocypus olens. The sequence continues at coordinate 35,742,630 of OU343058.1, forward strand.
GACGATTTGTAATTGTTAACTGTACTTGCAGAAAGGCATTGCGAAAATAATTTTTTTTTTTGCAATGCCCTTGTTGTTTTATGGGCCATCCACGATTTTCTGTTAATGTTAAATAAAAAATATAAATAATATTCATCACGGTTTTTTGACGATTTGTAATTGTTAACTGTACTTGCAGAAAGGCATTGCGAAAATAAAATTTTTTTTTTTGCAATGCCCTTGTTGTTTTATGGGCCATCCACGATTTTCTGTTAATGTTAAATAAAAAATATAAATAATATTCATCACGGTTTTTTGACGACTTGTAATTGTTAACTGTACTTGCAGAAAGGCATTGCGAAAATAAAATATTTTTTTTTGCAATGCCCTTGTTGTTTTATGGGCCATCCACGATTTTCTGTTAATGTTAAATAAAAAATATAAATAATATTCATCACGGTTTTTTGACGATTTGTAATTGTTAACTGTACTTGCAAAAAGGCATTGCGGAAATAAAATATTTTTTTTTGCAATGCCCTTGTTGTTTTATGGGCCATCCACGATTTTCTGTTAATGTTAAATAAAAAATATAAATAATATTCATCACGGTTTTTTGACGATTTGTAATTGTTAACTGTACTTGCAGAAAGGCATTGCGAAAATAAAAAATTTATTTTTGCAATGCCCTTGTTGTTTTATGGGCCATCCACGATTTTCTGTTAATGTTAAATAAAAAATATAAATAATATTCATCACGGTTTTTTGACGATTTGTAATTGTTTACTGTACTTGCAGAAAGGCATATTGAAAATAAAATATTTTTTTTTGCAATGCCCTTGTTGTTTTATGGGCCATCCAGGATTTTCTGTTAATGTTAAATAAAAAATATAAATAATATTCATCACGGTTTTTTGACGATTTGTAATTGTTAACTGTACTTGCAGAAAGGCATTGCGAAAATAAAATTTTTTTTTTTGCAATGCCCTTGTTGTTTTATGGGCCATCCACGATTTTCTGTTAATGTTAAATAAAAAATATAAATAATATTCATCACGGTTTTTTGACGATTTGTAATTGTTTACTGTACTTGCAGAAAGGCATATTAAAAATAAAAATTTTTTTTTTGCAATGCCCTTGTTGTTTTATGGGCTATCCACGATTTTCTGTTAATGTTAAATAAAAAATATAAATAATATTCATCACGGTTTTTTGACGATTTGTAATTGTTAACTGTACTTGCAGAAAGGCATTGCGAAAATAAAATATTTTTTTTTGCAATGCCCTTGTTGTTTTATGGGCCATCCAGGATTTTCTGTTAATGTTAAATAAAAAATATAAATAATATTCATCACGGTTTTTTGACGATTTGTAATTGTTAACTGTACTTGCAAAAAGGCATTGCGGAAATAAAATATTTTTTTTTGCAATGCCCTTGTTGTTTTATGGGCCATCCACGATTTTCTGTTAATGTTAAATAAAAAATATAAATAATATTCATCACGGTTTTTTGACGATTTGTAATTGTTAACTGTACTTGCAAAAAGGCATTGCGAAAATAAAATAATTTTTTTTGCAATGCCCTTGTTGTTTTATGGGCCATCCACGATTTTCTGTTAATGTTAAATAAAAAATATAAATAATATTCATCACGGTTTTTTGACGATTTGTAATTGTTAACTGTACTTGCAGAAAGGCATTGCGAAAATAAAATATTTTTTTTTGCAATGCCCTTGTTGTTTTATGGGCCATCCACGATTTTCTGTTAATGTTAAATAAAAAATATAAATAATATTCATCACGGTTTTTTGACGATTTGTAATTGTTTACTGTACTTGCAGAAAGGCATATTAAAAATAAATTTTTTTTTTTTGCAATGCCCTTGTTGTTTTATGGGCTATCCACGATTTTCTGTTAATGTTAAATAAAAAATATAAATAATATTCATCACGGTTTTTTGACGATTTGTAAATGTTAACTGTACTTGCAGAAAGGCATATTAAAAATAAAAATTTTTTTTTTGCAATGCCCTTGTTGTTTTATGGGCTATCCACGATTTTCTGTTAATGTTAAATAAAAAATATAAATAATATTCATCACGGTTTTTTGACGATTTGTAATTGTTAACTGTACTTGCAGAAAGGCATTGCAAAAAAAAAAATTTTTTTTTTGCAATGCCCTTGTTGTTTTATGGGCCATCCACGATTTTCTGTTAATGTTAAATAAAAAATATAAATAATATTCATCACGGTTTTTTGACGATTTGTAATTGTTAACTGTACTTGCAGAAAGGCATTGCGAAAATAAAAATTTTTTTTTTGCAATGCCCTTGTTGTTTTATGGGCCATCCACGATTTTCTGTTAATGTTAAATAAAAAATATAAATAATATTCATCACGGTTTTTTGACGATTTGTAATTGTTTACTGTACTTGCAGAAAGGCATATTGAAAATAAAATATTTTTTTTTGCAATGCCCTTGTTGTTTTATGGGCCATCCAGGATTTTCTGTTAATGTTAAATAAAAAATATAAATAATATTCATCACGGTTTTTTGACGATTTGTAATTGTTAACTGTACTTGCAGAAAGGCATTGCGAAAATAAAATTTTTTTTTTTGCAATGCCCTTGTTGTTTTATGGGCCATCCACGATTTTCTGTTAATGTTAAATAAAAAATATAAATAATATTCATCACGGTTTTTTGACGATTTGTAATTGTTTACTGTACTTGCAGAAAGGCATATTAAAAATAAAAATTTTTTTTTTGCAATGCCCTTGTTGTTTTATGGGCTATCCACGATTTTCTGTTAATGTTAAATAAAAAATATAAATAATATTCATCACGGTTTTTTGACGATTTGTAATTGTTAACTGTACTTGCAGAAAGGCATTGCGAAAATAAAATATTTTTTTTTGCAATGCCCTTGTTGTTTTATGGGCCATCCAGGATTTTCTGTTAATGTTAAATAAAAAATATAAATAATATTCATCACGGTTTTTTGACGATTTGTAATTGTTAACTGTACTTGCAAAAAGGCATTGCGGAAATAAAATATTTTTTTTTGCAATGCCCTTGTTGTTTTATGGGCCATCCACGATTTTCTGTTAATGTTAAATAAAAAATATAAATAATATTCATCACGGTTTTTTGACGATTTGTAATTGTTAACTGTACTTGCAAAAAGGCATTGCGAAAATAAAATAATTTTTTTTGCAATGCCCTTGTTGTTTTATGGGCCATCCACGATTTTCTGTTAATGTTAAATAAAAAATATAAATAATATTCATCACGGTTTTTTGACGATTTGTAATTGTTAACTGTACTTGCAGAAAGGCATTGCGAAAATAAAATATTTTTTTTTGCAATGCCCTTGTTGTTTTATGGGCCATCCACGATTTTCTGTTAATGTTAAATAAAAAATATAAATAATATTCATCACGGTTTTTTGACGATTTGTAATTGTTTACTGTACTTGCAGAAAGGCATATTAAAAATAAATTTTTTTTTTTTGCAATGCCCTTGTTGTTTTATGGGCTATCCACGATTTTCTGTTAATGTTAAATAAAAAATATAAATAATATTCATCACGGTTTTTTGACGATTTGTAAATGTTAACTGTACTTGCAGAAAGGCATATTAAAAATAAAATTTTTTTTTTTGCAATGCCCTTGTTGTTTTATGGGCTATCCACGATTTTCTGTTAATGTTAAATAAAAAATATAAATAATATTCATCACGGTTTTTTGACGATTTGTAATTGTTAACTGTACTTGCAGAAAGGCATTGCGAAAATAAAAATTTTTTTTTTGCAATGCCCTTGTTGTTTTATGGGCCATCCACGATTTTCTGTTAATGTTAAATAAAAAATATAAATAATATTCATCACGGTTTTTTGACGATTTGTAATTGTTTACTGTACTTGCAGAAAGGCATATTAAAAATAAAAATTTTTTTTTTGCAATGCCCTTGTTGTTTTATGGGCTATCCACGATTTTCTGTTAATGTTAAATAAAAAATATAAATAATATTCATCACGGTTTTTTGACGATTTGTAATTGTTAACTGTACTTGCAGAAAGGCATTGCGAAAATAAAATATTTTTTTTTTGCAATGCCCTTGTTGTTTTATGGGCCATCCACGATTTTCTGTTAATGTCCATAACAGTGGGGACGTTGACGTTTATGTGCGTGGATAATGTGACAGTGGCTTAATTTTACATATTTCTGGTGAATTTCGTAATTTTAATTAAAGTGGTTTAGTGTACCGTTTATACATGCTTATTACACTACTGTTTAGTGCGTCTTGTTGGTTTCATCGGCACAGATAAGTACACATTTTACATAGTTCCATCCGTATACCAAGTAAACAGCTGATCGGAGACGGACACGCGCGCGCCGAATTTTCTTTGCCGACATTGCCACTTGCATTATCTGCGAGCGCAAAGCAAGCACACGGCTTAAATGCCCCGAATTCCTTTTTACCTCTGTTTTCTTGTGTTTTTCCCTTCCGTTGCTCACTATACCCTTGCTTTGTCTGGTATTTATTGTTAGCCACCACAATCAGCACTGTGGTGTGAAGAGTGTGTCCTAGTTATATTTCCCAACTAATTAGTGCTTTACTTACTTAATTTGTAATCATTTCATTATTATGTCAGACAAACAAGTCACAGATTCGTCCCCAATATGTACAGGAGCTTGTGGTAAACCTGTCACAAAGTTAACCACTTGTAAGGATTGTGGCAGGTTTTGTCATCCAGGTTGCCTTGTTCGTCATAGTTGTAGCAGGTCTGTCAACACTTCTTTAGAAGAATTGCTTATTGTTACCAAAAATTTGCAATTGTCAGTTAACAAGCTAACCACCGAATGTGAACGTTTACGCGTGGAAAATAACGAAATCAAGGACCTTGTTAAGGAATTTCATCAAATCCGTAAAGATAATGAATCTTTAAAAAAAGCTGTGAGTAGTTTGACAGATAAATTCAATGCTCTCGAAGGGCCCAGGGATGCTTTAAGTATGTCGTCTAATTATGCAGGCAGTAATGAACTCATATACGAGGAAATTATTCAGAGACAAAAGCGGGCGAACTCGGTCATTATATTCAATGCTTCTGAGTCTCCTGATGCAAGAAATGACGTTGAAGTTGTTAATGTTATTTTGGAGAATATACTGGATAATAACATCATTCCAAATAATGCATTTAGATTAGGTGTCAAATCCGGTAAACGATCTAGACCGATAAAAGTATGTTTCAACAATATTTCTGAAGTGAAACAGGTTCTGAGAAACTCTCGCAAACTCCGTGACATTGCATCATTGAAGCACATTCGAATTAGAAGCGACAGGACACCGAGACAGATTGAACATGAAAAATCAGTTCGTGACGAGTTAAAAAGAAGAATGGACACTGGTGAACAAAATCTCAAATTAAAATTTGTTAATGATGTACCTAAGATTATAGCGGAAAACTAATCACTTCCCAGCAGTCAGTTAAATGTTCTATATTTTATCAAAATGTTAGGGGTTTAGGTTCTAAGTTAAATGTGTTTTATAATAATGTTAGTTGTAATAATTATGACATCTATTTTCTTACCGAGACTTGGTTGCATGATGGCATATTTGATACGGAGTTGTTTCCTGATATTTATAATGTATATAGATGTGATCGACATAGATGTAGGGGTGGGGGTGTCGCGGTGTCAGTTAGTAACGTGTTTGAATCTCAACTTATTTTTCAATCAACAAACACTATTTTTGAGTTGATAATTGTTAGGATAACATTATACTCGAATGCACTATATGCCGTATGTGTGTATATACCACCTGCATGCTCAGCGACTGATTATGAACATCTTTTTGAATTAATCGAAAGTAAAATGAACCTTAATCAGCAAATTGTTATTTGTGGTGATTTCAATTTACCTACTCTGCATACATATTTAGAATCTGGCATAGATGTCAATTCATTAATTTCTACATATTCAAATTTTGTTACTTTTAACAACCTGACTCAACATAATACAATACTTAATCAAAATAACAGATTGTTAGATTTAATACTTTCGTCTTCAGATGTTAATTGTTTAGTCGATAGAGATATTGGTTTAGTTAATGAGGATTTACACCATCCAGCTCTACATTGCAATATCGAAATAATAAGTGAATGCATAACAAATTTTACACCGGATCAGAGTAAACCTTCTTTCGACTTTCGTAAAACTGATTTAGTAAAGTTATATTCCAAGTTATCTTTAATTGATTGGAACACAGTACTAAATTGTAAAAATCCGAATGATGCCTGTTCTGCATTCTACAACTGCATTAATGATGTGTTTACTGAATGTGTACCGTTACGCAAGCTTAATGTTCAAAACAAGTATCCTTTCTGGTTTAGTAAAACTTTAATAAAGATGATTAAAATTAAGGCTCATACAATCAAGATGTTTAATAAGAATCGGCTTAATCACTTAAGAGTAAGAATAAGAAATCTAAGATCTGATATTCATAGTAGGATAAAACTTGATCACAAAAAATATATTTCTGGTATTGAGAATTCAGTTTTGAGTGATCCGAAAAATATTTGGGCTTATGTTAATAAAAAGAAATCATCCACTCGCATTCCTGGTAATATTTTATATGACAATGAAACATTAAGTCAGCCTAGCGACATTGTAAATGGCTTTGCGAAATATTTTCAAAGTGTGTATACCAACCAAACATCTTCTCCGGCTGATACATATACTGGACAACAGGAGTGTTATCCAACATTTAATATTGGTTCTGTGAGTCAGGAGGATATTTTATTAGCAGCAAAAAAAATATCTGGAAATAGCACCGCAGGGCATGATAGGATTCCTGCATTTATAGTAAAGGATTGTATAAGTAGCTTTTTAGTCCCTCTTGAATTTTTGTTTAACTTAATAGTCACAACAGGTTGTTTTCCCGATGACTGGAAGGTGGGTAGAGTCACACCTGTGTTTAAAAATGGCGATCGATGTAATATGCTTCATTATAGACCTGTCACTATAGTCAACAATGTTTCTAAGTTATTCGAAAGTATTATGTCTGATCAAATGTATAGTCATTTTTCTAACATTATTAGTGATAAGCAACATGGTTTTGTAAGAAAAAGATCGGTTGTTACAAATCTGTTGAACTTCACTGAGGATATTTCGCAAAATCTGGATGATCGCAAGCAGGTTGACGTAATTTATACGGACTTTAGTAAAGCATTTGATACTATTGACCAAAATTTAGTTTTAAGCAAACTCAGCAAACATGGTTGTTCACCAAATACCATTTCTTTGTTACGGTCATATCTTACCAATAGAACTCAGTATGTTGGATATATGGGACATTATTCTTATAATACCTTGTAACCAGTGGTGTACCTCAAGGGTCTAACCTTGGTCCCTTACTTTTTAATGTCTTCATCAATGATATTGTTGATAAGATTCGGTCCAAGGTTTTACTTTATGCGGATGATATGAAGATCTATAGGGCGGTCGAATCAACTCGCGACTGTGAATTGCTTCAAAATGATTTGGCTGAAATATATCAATGGTGTTCCGATAATTCTTTGTATCTTAATTTAAAAAAATGCAAGTGCATGTCATTTTCCCGGAAAAGATCGAGCATTATTTATTGTTATTCTTTGAATGATGTTTGTTTTGAGCGATGTGAGGTTACTCGTGACTTGGGTGTAACATTTGATACACGCTTATCGTTTAGTTTTCATGTAAATAATATTTGTAAAGACGCTATTAAGTTACTAGGGTTTATTCACCGAATTTGTAAGGATTTTGAAAATTCCAATATATTAATAAAACTGTATTATGCTTATGTACGCTCGAAACTAGAATTTGCATCAATTATTTGGTCACCGCATCACCATGTTCATATAAAAAATATTGAAAATGTGCAAAAGAAATTTCTTAAATTACTGTATTTTCGAACATTCGGTACATATCCAGCAGTAAATATTAGTTATGACAATATGATGAATTCATTCAACATTAAATCACTTATGCATCGTCGTAACTGTGCGGGAGTATTGTTTTTAAGTGGTATTGTTAATAATTTAATAGATGATCCCAATATTTTAGGTCGCTTAATGTTTAACATCCCTAGAGTATCTGCTCGGCATAGTTTAGCGTTTCGTTATGCGTTTTCTAACACCACGGCTCACTATAATTCGCCTCTTAACACCATTATTAGGCTATATAATAATGTTCATTACAGTGTGGATATTTATAACGAATGTTCGGTGTCCATGATACGTCAGCTAGCAGATTTATTATAGTGTATGGGAGGACATAAAATCTTATCAAGTTTGTTCATTAAGAATATGTATATTTTAGTTATATTTTTTTTTTATATATTATCTTAGTTTAATTTTTGCTAATTAATGTCTTATGAAATGTTACATTTCCCTGTAATTGGATATATGTCTGTTGGGAAATAAATATCTATTATCTATAAATAAAAAATATAAATAATATTCATCACGGTTTTTTGACGATTTGTAATTGTTAACTGTACTTGCAAAAAGGCATTGCGGAAATAAAATATTTTTTTTTGCAATGCCCTTGTTGTTTTATGGGCCATCCACGATTTTCTGTTAATGTTAAATAAAAAATATAAATAATATTCATCACGGTTTTTTGACGATTTGTAATTGTTAACTGTACTTGCAAAAAGGCATTGCGAAAATAAAATAATTTTTTTTGCAATGCCCTTGTTGTTTTATGGGCCATCCACGATTTTCTGTTAATGTTAAATAAAAAATATAAATAATATTCATCACGGTTTTTTGACGATTTGTAATTGTTAACTGTACTTGCAAAAAGGCATTGCGGAAATAAAATATTTTTTTTTGCAATGCCCTTGTTGTTTTATGGGCCATCCACGATTTTCTGTTAATGTTAAATAAAAAATATAAATAATATTCATCACGGTTTTTTGACGATTTGTAATTGTTAACTGTACTTGCAGAAAGGCATTGCGAAAATAAAATATTTTTTTTTGCAATGCCCTTGTTGTTTTATGGGCCATCCACGATTTTCTGTTAATGTTAAATAAAAAATATAAATAATATTCATCACGGTTTTTTGACGATTTGTAATTGTTAACTGTACTTGCAGAAAGGCATTGCGAAAATAAAATTTTTTTTTTTGCAATGCCCTTGTTGTTTTATGGGCCATCAACGATTTTCTGTTAATGTTAAATAAAAAATATAAATAATATTCATCACGGTTTTTTGACGATTTGTAATTGTTAACTGTACTTGCAGAAAGGCATATTAAAAATAAAAAATTTTTTTTTGCAATGCCCTTGTTGTTTTATGGGCTATCCACGATTTTCTGTTAATGTTAAATAAAAAATATAAATAATATTCATCACGGTTTTTTGACGATTTGTAATTGTTAACTGTACTTGCAGAAAGGCATTGCGAAAATAAAAATTTTTTTTTTGCAATGCCCTTGTTGTTTTATGGGCCATCCACGATTTTCTGTTAATGTTAAATAAAAAATATAAATAATATTCATCACGGTTTTTTGACGATTTGTAATTGTTTACTGTACTTGCAGAAAGGCATATTAAAAATAAAAATTTTTTTTTTGCAATGCCCTTGTTGTTTTATGGGCTATCCACGATTTTCTGTTAATGTTAAATAAAAAATATAAATAATATTCATCACGGTTTTTTGACGATTTGTAATTGTTAACTGTACTTGCAGAAAGGCATTGCGAAAATAAAATATTTTTTTTTGCAATGCCCTTGTTGTTTTATGGGCCATCCAGGATTTTCTGTTAATGTTAAATAAAAAATATAAATAATATTCATCACGGTTTTTTGACGATTTGTAATTGTTAACTGTACTTGCAAAAAGGCATTGCGAAAATAAAATAATTTTTTTTGCAATGCCCTTGTTGTTTTATGGGCCATCCACGATTTTCTGTTAATGTTAAATAAAAAATATAAATAATATTCATCACGGTTTTTTGACGATTTGTAATTGTTAACTGTACTTGCAGAAAGGCATTGCGAAAATAAAATTTTTTTTTTTGCAATGCCCTTGTTGTTTTATGGGCCATCCACGATTTTCTGTTAATGTTAAATAAAAAATATAAATAATATTCATCACGGTTTTTTGACGATTTGTAATTGTTTACTGTACTTGCAGAAAGGCATATTAAAAATAAAATTTTTTTTTTTGCAATGCCCTTGTTGTTTTATGGGCTATCCACGATTTTCTGTTAATGTTAAATAAAAAATATAAATAATATTCATCACGGTTTTTTGACGATTTGTAATTGTTTACTGTACTTGCAGAAAGGCATATTAAAAATAAAAATTTTTTTTTTGCAATGCCCTTGTTGTTTTATGGGCTATCCACGATTTTCTGTTAATGTTAAATAAAAAATATAAATAATATTCATCACGGTTTTTTGACGATTTGTAATTGTTAACTGTACTTGCAGAAAGGCATTGCGAAAATAAAATATTTTTTTTTGCAATGCCCTTGTTGTTTTATGGGCCATCCAGGATTTTCTGTTAATGTTAAATAAAAAATATAAATAATATTCATCACGGTTTTTTGACGATTTGTAATTGTTAACTGTACTTGTAGAAAGGCATTGCGAAAATAAATTTTTTTTTTTTGCAATGCCCTTGTTGTTTTATGGGCCATCCACGATTTTCTGTTAATGTTAAATAAAAAATATAAATAATATTCATCACGGTTTTTTGACGATTTGTAATTGTTTACTGTACTTGCAGAAAGGCATATTAAAAATAAAAAATTTTTTTTTGCAATGCCCTTGTTGTTTTATGGGCTATCCACGATTTTCTGTTAATGTTAAATAAAAAATATAAATAATATTCATCACGGTTTTTTGACGATTTGTAATTGTTAACTGTACTTGCAGAAAGGCATTGCGAAAATAAAATATTTTTTTTTGCAATGCCCTTGTTGTTTTATGGGCCATCCAGGATTTTCTGTTAATGTTAAATAAAAAATATAAATAATATTCATCACGGTTTTTTGACGATTTGTAATTGTTAACTGTACTTGCAAAAAGGCATTGCGAAAATAAAATAATTTTTTTTGCAATGCCCTTGTTGTTTTATGGGCCATCCACGATTTTCTGTTAATGTTAAATAAAAAATATAAATAATATTCATCACGGTTTTTTGACGATTTGTAATTGTTAACTGTACTTGCAGAAAGGCATTGCGAAAATAAAATTTTTTTTTTGCAATGCCCTTGTTGTTTTATGGGCCATCCACGATTTTCTGTTAATGTTAAATAAAAAATATAAATAATATTCATCACGGTTTTTTGACGATTTGTAATTGTTTACTGTACTTGCAGAAAGGCATATTAAAAATAAAATTTTTTTTTTTGCAATGCCCTTGTTGTTTTATGGGCTATCCACGATTTTCTGTTAATGTTAAATAAAAAATATAAATAATATTCATCACGGTTTTTTGACGATTTGTAATTGTTTACTGTACTTGCAGAAAGGCATATTAAAAATAAAAATTTTTTTTTTGCAATGCCCTTGTTGTTTTATGGGCTATCCACGATTTTCTGTTAATGTTAAATAAAAAATATAAATAATATTCATCACGGTTTTTTGACGATTTGTAATTGTTAACTGTACTTGCAGAAAGGCATTGCGAAAATAAAAATTTTTTTTTTGCAATGCCCTTGTTGTTTTATGGGCCATCCACGATTTTCTGTTAATGTTAAATAAAAAATATAAATAATATTCATCACGGTTTTTTGACGATTTGTAATTGTTAACTGTACTTGCAAAAAGGCATTGCGAAAATAAAATAATTTTTTTTGCAATGCCCTTGTTGTTTTATGGGCCATCCACGATTTTCTGTTAATGTTAAATAAAAAATATAAATAATATTCATCACGGTTTTTTGACGATTTGTAATTGTTAACTGTACTTGCAGAAAGGCATTGCGAAAATAAATTTTTTTTTTTTGCAATGCCCTTGTTGTTTTATGGGCCATCCACGATTTTCTGTTAATGTTAAATAAAAAATATAAATAATATTCATCACGGTTTTTTGACGATTTGTAATTGTTTACTGTACTTGCAGAAAGGCATATTAAAAATAAAAATTTTTTTTTTGCAATGCCCTTGTTGTTTTATGGGCTATCCACGATTTTCTGTTAATGTTAAATAAAAAATATAAATAATATTCATCACGGTTTTTTGACGATTTGTAATTGTTAACTGTACTTGCAGAAAGGCATTGCGAAAATAAAATATTTTTTTTTGCAATGCCCTTGTTGTTTTATGGGCCATCCAGGATTTTCTGTTAATGTTAAATAAAAAATATAAATAATATTCATCACGGTTTTTTGACGATTTGTAATTGTTAACTGTACTTGCAAAAAGGCATTGCGGAAATAAAATATTTTTTTTTGCAATGCCCTTGTTGTTTTATGGGCCATCCACGATTTTCTGTTAATGTTAAATAAAAAATATAAATAATATTCATCACGGTTTTTTGACGATTTGTAATTGTTAACTGTACTTGCAGAAAGGCATTGCGAAAATAAAATATTTTTTTTTGCAATGCCCTTGTTGTTTTATGGGCCATCCACGATTTTCTGTTAATGTTAAATAAAAAATATAAATAATATTCATCACGGTTTTTTGACGATTTGTAATTGTTAACTGTACTTGCAAAAAGGCATTGCGGAAATAAAATATTTTTTTTTGCTATGCCCTTGTTGTTTTATGGGCCATCCACGATTTTCTGTTAATGTTAAATAAAAAATATAAATAATATTCATCACGGTTTTTTGACGATTTGTAATTGTTAACTGTACTTGCAGAAAGGCATTGCGAAAATAAAATTTTTTTTTTTGCAATGCCCTTGTTGTTTTATGGGCCATCCACGATTTTCTGTTAATGTTAAATAAAAAATATAAATAATATTCATCACGGTTTTTTGACGATTTGTAATTGTTTACTGTACTTGCAGAAAGGCATATTAAAAATAAAAATTTTTTTTTTGCAATGCCCTTGTTGTTTTATGGGCTATCCACGATTTTCTGTTAATGTTAAATAAAAAATATAAATAATATTCATCACGGTTTTTTGACGATTTGTAATTGTTAACTGTACTTGCAGAAAGGCATTGCGAAAATAAAATATTTTTTTTTGCAATGCCCTTGTTGTTTTATGGGCCATCCAGGATTTTCTGTTAATGTTAAATAAAAAATATAAATAATATTCATCACGGTTTTTTGACGATTTGTAATTGTTAACTGTACTTGCAAAAAGGCATTGCGAAAATAAAAATTTTTTTTTTGCAATGCCCTTGTTGTTTTATGGGCCATCCACGATTTTCTGTTAATGTTAAATAAAAAATATAAATAATATTCATCACGGTTTTTTGACGATTTGTAATTGTTAACTGTACTTGCAGAAAGGCATTGCGAAAATAAAATATTTTTTTTTGCAATGCCCTTGTTGTTTTATGGGCCATCCAGGATTTTCTGTTAATGTTAAATAAAAAATATAAATAATATTCATCACGGTTTTTTGACGATTTGTAATTGTTAACTGTACTTGCAAAAAGGCATTGCGAAAATAAAAATTTTTTTTTTGCTATGCCCTTGTTGTTTTATGGGCCATCCACGATTTTCTGTTAATGTTAAATAAAAAATATAAATAATATTCATCACGGTTTTTTGACGATTTGTAATTGTTAACTGTACTTGCAGAAAGGCATTGCGAAAATAAAATATTTTTTTTTGCAATGCCCTTGTTGTTTTATGGGGGCCATCCAGGATTTTCTGTTAATGTTAAATAAAAAATATAAATAATATTCATCACGGTTTTTTGACGATTTGTAATTGTTTACTGTACTTGCAGAAAGGCATATTAAAAATAAAAATTTTTTTTTTGCAATGCCCTTGTTGTTTTATGGGCTATCCACGATTTTCTGTTAATGTTAAATAAAAAATATAAATAATATTCATCACGGTTTTTTGACGATTTGTAATTGTTAACTGTACTTGCAGAAAGGCATTGCGAAAATAAAATATTTTTTTTTGCAATGCCCTTGTTGTTTTATGGGCCATCCAGGATTTTCTGTTAATGTTAAATAAAAAATATAAATAATATTCATCACGGTTTTTTGACGATTTGTAATTGTTAACTGTACTTGCAGAAAGGCATTGCGAAAATAAAATATTTTTTTTTGCAATGCCCTTGTTGTTTTATGGGCCATCCAGGATTTTCTGTTAATGTTAAATAAAAAATATAAATAATATTCATCACGGTTTTTTGACGATTTGTAATTGTTTACTGTACTTGCAGAAAGGCATATTAAAAATAAAAATTTTTTTTTTGCAATGCCCTTGTTGTTTTATGGGCTATCCACGATTTTCTGTTAATGTTAAATAAAAAATATAAATAATATTCATCACGGTTTTTTGACGATTTGTAATTGTTAACTGTACTTGCAGAAAGGCATTGCGAAAATAAAATATTTTTTTTTGCAATGCCCTTGTTGTTTTATGGGCCATCCAGGATTTTCTGTTAATGTTAAATAAAAAATATAAATAATATTCATCACGGTTTTTTGACGATTTGTAATTGTTAACTGTACTTGCAGAAAGGCATTGCGAAAATAAAATATTTTTTTTTGCAATGCCCTTGTTGTTTTATGGGCCATCCACGATTTTCTGTTAATGTTAAATAAAAAATATAAATAATATTCATCACGGTTTTTTGACGATTTGTAATTGTTTACTGTACTTGCAGAAAGGCATATTAAAAATAAAAATTTTTTTTTTTGCAATGCCCTTGTTGTTTTATGGGCTATCCACGATTTTCTGTTAATGTTAAATAAAAAATATAAATAATATTCATCACGGTTTTTTGACGATTTGTAATTGTTAACTGTACTTGCAGAAAGGCATTGCGAAAATAAAATATTTTTTTTTGCAATGCCCTTGTTGTTTTATGGGCCATCCAGGATTTTCTGTTAATGTTAAATAAAAAATATAAATAATATTCATCACGGTTTTTTGACGATTTGTAATTGTTAACTGTACTTGCAGAAAGGCATTGCAAAAAAAAATATTTTTTTTTGCAATGCCCTTGTTGTTTTATGGGCCATCCAGGATTTTCTGTTAATGTTAAATAAAAAATATAAATAATATTCATCACGGTTTTTTGACGATTTGTAATTGTTTACTGTACTTGCAGAAAGGCATATTAAAAATAAAAATTTTTTTTTTGCAATGCCCTTGTTGTTTTATGGGCTATCCACGATTTTCTGTTAATGTTAAATAAAAAATATAAATAATATTCATCACGGTTTTTTGACGATTTGTAATTGTTAACTGTACTTGCAGAAAGGCATTGCGAAAATAAAATATTTTTTTTTGCAATGCCCTTGTTGTTTTATGGGCCATCCAGGATTTTCTGTTAATGTTAAATAAAAAATATAAATAATATTCATCACGGTTTTTTGACGATTTGTAATTGTTAACTGTACTTGCAAAAAGGCATTGCGAAAATAAAATTTTTTTTTTTGCAATGCCCTTGTTGTTTTATGGGCCATCCAGGATTTTCTGTTAATGTTAAATAAAAAATATAAATAATATTCATCACGGTTTTTTGACGATTTGTAATTGTTAACTGTACTTGCAGAAAGGCATTGCGAAAATAAAATATTTTTTTTTGCAATGCCCTTGTTGTTTTATGGGCCATCCAGGATTTTCTGTTAATGTTAAATAAAAAATATAAATAATATTCATCACGGTTTTTTGACGATTTGTAATTGTTAACTGTACTTGCAAAAAGGCATTGCGAAAATAAAAATTTTTTTTTTGCTATGCCCTTGTTGTTTTATGGGCCATCCACGATTTTCTGTTAATGTTAAATAAAAAATATAAATAATATTCATCACGGTTTTTTGACGATTTGTAATTGTTAACTGTACTTGCAGAAAGGCATTGCGAAAATAAAATATTTTTTTTTGCAATGCCCTTGTTGTTTTATGGGCCATCCAGGATTTTCTGTTAATGTTAAATAAAAAATATAAATAATATTCATCACGGTTTTTTGACGATTTGTAATTGTTAACTGTACTTGCAAAAAGGCATTGCGGAAATAAAATATTTTTTTTTGCTATGCCCTTGTTGTTTTATGGGCCATCCACGATTTTCTGTTAATGTTAAATAAAAAATATAAATAATATTCATCACGGTTTTTTGACGATTTGTAATTGTTAACTGTACTTGCAGAAAGGCATTGCGAAAATAAAATTTTTTTTTTTGCAATGCCCTTGTTGTTTTATGGGCCATCCACGATTTTCTGTTAATGTTAAATAAAAAATATAAATAATATTCATCACGGTTTTTTGACGATTTGTAATTGTTTACTGTACTTGCAGAAAGGCATATTAAAAATAAAATTTTTTTTTTTGCAATGCCCTTGTTGTTTTATGGGCTATCCACGATTTTCTGTTAATGTTAAATAAAAAATATAAATAATATTCATCACGGTTTTTTGACGATTTGTAATTGTTAACTGTACTTGCAGAAAGGCATTGCGAAAATAAAATAATTTTTTTTGCAATGCCCTTGTTGTTTTATGGGCCATCCACGATTTTCTGTTAATGTTAAATAAAAAATATAAATAATATTCATCACGGTTTTTTGACGATTTGTAATTGTTTACTGTACTTGCAGAAAGGCATATTAAAAATAAAAATTTTTTTTTTGCAATGCCCTTGTTGTTTTATGGGCTATCCACGATTTTCTGTTAATGTTAAATAAAAAATATAAATAATATTCATCACGGTTTTTTGACGATTTGTAATTGTTAACTGTACTTGCAGAAAGGCATTGCGAAAATAAAATTTTTTTTTTTGCAATGCCCTTGTTGTTTTATGGGCCATCCACGATTTTCTGTTAATGTTAAATAAAAAATATAAATAATATTCATCACGGTTTTTTGACGATTTGTAATTGTTTACTGTACTTGCAGAAAGGCATATTAAAAATAAAAATTTTTTTTTTGCAATGCCCTTGTTGTTTTATGGGCTATCCACGATTTTCTGTTAATGTTAAATAAAAAATATAAATAATATTCATCACGGTTTTTTGACGATTTGTAATTGTTAACTGTACTTGCAGAAAGGCATTGCGAAAATAAAATATTTTTTTTTGCAATGCCCTTGTTGTTTTATGGGCCATCCAGGATTTTCTGTTAATGTTAAATAAAAAATATAAATAATATTCATCACGGTTTTTTGACGATTTGTAATTGTTAACTGTACTTGCAAAAAGGCATTGCGAAAATAAAAATTTTTTTTTTGCAATGCCCTTGTTGTTTTATGGGCCATCCACGATTTTCTGTTAATGTTAAATAAAAAATATAAATAATATTCATCACGGTTTTTTGACGATTTGTAATTGTTAACTGTACTTGCAGAAAGGCATTGCGAAAATAAAATAATTTTTTTTGCAATGCCCTTGTTGTTTTATGGGCCATCCACGATTTTCTGTTAATGTTAAATAAAAAATATAAATAATATTCATCACGGTTTTTTGATGATTTGTAATTGTTAACTGTACTTGCAGAAAGGCATTGCGAAAATAAAATAATTTTTTTTGCAATGCCCTTGTTGTTTTATGGGCCATCCACGATTTTCTGTTAATGTTAAATAAAAAATATAAATAATATTCATCACGGTTTTTTGATGACTTGTAATTGTTTACTGTACTTGCAGAAAGGCATATTGAAAATAATTTTTTTTTTTGCAATGCCCTTGTTGTTTTATGGGCCATCCACGATTTTCTGTTAATGTTAAATAAAAAATATAAATAATATTTATCACGGTTTTTTGACGATTTGTAATTGTTTACTATACCTGCAGAAAGGCATATTGAAAATAAAATATTTTTTTTGCAATGCCCTTGTTGTTTTATGGGCCATCCACGATTTTCTGTTAATGTTAAAAAAAAATATAAATAATATTCATCACGGTTTTTTGACGATTTGTAAATGTTAACTGTACTTGCAGAAAGGCATTGCGAAAATAATTTTTTTTTTTGCAATGCCCTTGTTGTTTTATGGGCCATCCACGATTTTCTGTTAATGTTAAATAAAAAATATAAATAATATTCATCACGGTTTTTTGACGATTTGTAATTGTTAACTGTACTTGCAGAAAGGCATATTAAAAATAAAAAAAAAATTTTTGCAATGCCCTTGTTGTTTTATGGGCCATCCACGATTTTCTGTTAATGTTAAATAAAAAATATAAATAATATTCATCACGGTTTTTTGACGATTTGTAATTGTTAACTGTACTTGCAGAAAGGCATATTAAAAATAAAAATTTTTTTTTTGCAATGCCCTTGTTGTTTTATGGGCCATCCACGATTTTCTGTTAATGTTAAATAAAAAATATAAATAATATTTATCACGGTTTTTTGACGATTTGTAATTGTTTACTGTACTTGCAGAAAGGCATATTAAAAATAAAATAATTTTTTTTGCAATGCCCTTGTTGTTTTATGGGCCATCCACGATTTTCTGGTAATGTTAAATAAAAAATATAAATAATATTCATCACGGTTTTTTGATGATTTGTAATTGTTAACTGTACTTTCAGAAAGGCATTGCGAAAATAAAATTTTTTTTTTTGCAATGCCCTTGTTGTTTTATGGGCCATCCACTATTTTCTGTTAATGTTAAATAAAAAATTTAAATAATATTTATCACGGTTTTTTGACGATTTGTGTAATTGTTAACTGTACTTGCAGAAAGCGAATCCCCCTAAAATTAACCATCCTCTCAATGAATGCCTTCACTTTACTTTATCATTTCCCTCTTTTCAAATTAACCTTTTCCTAGTATACATTCACCCCCATTCACCAATTGATGATTCAATATTTATAAAGGCATCCCTATTCGACAACGTCATTATCATAGGAGATTTTAACATCAACAAATCCAAATCCCGTCATTTATCTTCATTTCTAGCCAATTCAAACTTCGTACGCATTCCCACTCCACCTACCTTTATCATGAATGACGCACAAGCCACTACTCCCGATGTATTTCTCTGCACCCAGAATATTCAAAACCTGATCCACTCTGTCAACCTTGTTCCCGATTTGTGTTCCGACCACCTAGCCATCAATTTTCAAATAAAAATCCCTCATCACCTTCCTCAACAAATCCCCAATTTAATTTACAACTTTAATAAATGCAACGTAGACAGAGTTGAAGCAGATTTGGCACAATTTATCACCCATAATCCTAACATCAATCCCAATTCCATCACGCAATTTAATGAGATCTTCTCCACCTCCGTTAAACAAAACACACCCCAAATTAGAAAACAGTTTTATAAATATCCCCTTCCAAAATTCATCCTCCGACTTATTAAATATAAAAGACAATTGTACAGGGACATTCAACTGACGGACACTTCTGAACTTCGACAAAAATTTAACAAACTCAACAAAGACATTAAAAAACTTATTACAGATTACAAGACGGACACCTGGATAAATACCTGCAGGAAAATTAACGACTTAAAGGGAAAAAAGTTCTGGTCGGAAATAAAAAAACTGAGTAAATACAAAAAGACAGACAAACTCCACAAACTGATCGACCCGGTGACTCACGAGACCTTAACTAATCCTGACGTAATTGCTCAAAAATTTGCCGACTATTTCAATTCGACCTATTCAATGACAGAGGACCCAAACTTTGATTTGACAACTTTTGAAACAGTAAACGACTGGTATAATGAATTTTTCGAAGCAAATGACTGTTCAGAACCGACGGACATTTTTACACATGACGAATATTTCAAGGTTTTAAAGAAAGGAAAAAACACAGCAACTGGACATGACCATATACATAGACATATCCTAAAATCTCTTCCATCCCACATTCATGATCATATACTTAATATAATCAACTTCCTTTACCAAAAACAATATTTTCCTTCGGAGTGGAAGCTAGGAATCATAATTTGCATTCCCAAACGTGGTCAACCTCCATCCCTAATATCCAGTTACCGTCCTATCACACTTCTACCTGTTCTGGGTAAGATATACGAAGCTCTCCTCAAAAACAGAATCCTATCCCTCATCTCTAACCGCATCCCTAAATATCAATTTGGATTTCTTCCTCAACGATCAACCACCCTCCCACTCACCATCCTTACCTCAAATCTACAAACAACGCACCTTGAAGGCAAAGCTTCTGCAGCCCTATTTCTGGATGTCCAAAAAGCTTTCGACTCTGTCTGGCATCCAGGCTTGTTATACAAGTGTCACCTCCTCAATATCCCTTCTCACATTATTTCCATTATCAAACAATTTCTGTCCAATAGATCCTTAAAAGTTAAAATCCACAATTCTCTCTCATCTCCTTTTACCCCAGAGCAAGGTCTTCCCCAAGGCTCTCCTCTCTCACCACTACTTTACAACATCTTCTGTTTTGACATTTATAATCCCGATCCTGATCACTTTAATCCCTCTAAATACCTCCTACAATTTGCCGATGATACGGCCCTTATTTCCCATGCCCCTACGCTACCGAAAGCTCTCCAATTCTTGCAAGAGCTTATTGACTCCCTTCAGCGCTGGTTTGCGAAATGGCGCATTAAAATTAATCCTCACAAATCACAACTCCTGATTCCCTATCACCGTAACAATAACTCCCCTCATAATATTTTAATTTCCCAAACTGCCATCCCTCCATCAGCTTCCATTAATTACCTGGGCATAACCATAGATCAAAAACTCAAGTTTAAAAAACATACCGCGGCAATTAAAACTAAAATAACAACGAGGGCAAGGTATTTCAGAAATTTAACGTATAAAAATGATGGCATTGCCACCAAAACGGCTGTAAAAATTTATAAAATGATTTGCCGCCCATTACTTGACTATGGTTGTGTCCTATATTCCAATTCCTGTAATCCAACCATTCGTAATATCCAGGTTAGCGAGCGAGCGTCCCTTAGAACATTGACCAAACTCCGGCATCCTCTTAATCCTCTGCATAACCCTTCCAATCAACTCCTATATGACACCACCTTAGTTATCCCTATCGAAGAACGCCTTCTATTCCTATCCGAAAAAATTTCTAAAAATCCTTTTAACCTCCACATCCTCTCCTTATATTGCTTACGCAGAGATCCCAACATCAATCCAAAATTCAAAAATCCTCCGTCCACAACATTCGAGTTCATTTCATCATTTCATCCATCAACATCTCAGACTGACTAACGCGACAAGACAGACATATCCGGGCTGAAAGACCTCTGGTCGATAGCCAATTATCAGACTAATCATTGTAATATCAGTTGTAAATATTGTAAATTTGTGTATAGGTTAACAGTTTGATAATAAAGATATTGTATATATATATATATTGCAGAAAGGCATTGCGAAAATAAAATACTTTTTTTTGCAATGCCCTTGTTGTTTTATGGGCCATCCACGATTTTCTGTTAATGTTAAATAAAAAATATAAATAATATTTATCACGGTTTTTTGACGATTTGTAATTGTTTACTGTGCTTGCAGAAAGGCATTGCGAAAATAAAATATTTTTTTTGCAATGCCCTTGTTGTTTTATGGGCCATCCACGATTTTCTGTTAATGTTAAATAAAAAATATAAATAATATTCATCACGGTTTTTTGACGATTTGTAATTGTTAACTGTACTTGCAGAAAGGCATTGCGAAAATAAAATATTTTTTTTGCAATGCCCTTGTTATTTTATGGGCCATCCACGATTTTCTGTTAATGTTAAATAAAGAATATAAATAATATTCATCACGGTTTTTTGACGATTTGTAATTGTTAACTGTACATGCAGAAAGGTATTGCGAAAATAAAATAATTTTTTTTGCAATGCCCTTGTTGTTTTATGGGCCATCCACGATTTTCTGTTAATGTTAAATAAAAAATATAAATAATATTCATCACGGTTTTTTGACGATTTGTAATTGTTTACTGTACTTGCAGAAAGGCATATTAAAAATAAAATAATTTTTTTTGCAATGCCCTTGTTGTTTTATGGGCCATCCACGATTTTCTGTTAATGTTAAATAAAAAATATAAATAATATTCATCACGGTTTTTTGACGATTTGTAATTGTTTACTGTACTTGCAGAAAGGCATATTAAAAATAAAATAATTTTTTTTGCAATGCCCTTGTTGTTTTATGGGCCATCCACGATTTTCTGTTAATGTTAAATAAAAAATATAAATAATATTCATCACGGTTTTTTGATGACTTGTAATTGTTTACTGTACTTGCAGAAAGGCATATTGAAAATAAATTTTTTTTTTGCAATGCCCTTGTTGTTTTATGGGCCATCCATGATTTTCTGTTAATGTTAAATAAAAAATATAAATAATATTTATCACGGTTTTTTGACGATTTGTAATTGTTTACTATACCTGCAGAAAGGCATATTGAAAATAAAATATTTTTTTTGCAATGCCCTTGTTGTTTTATGGGCCATCCACGATTTTCTGTTAATGTTAAATAAAAAATATAAATAATATTCATCACGGTTTTTTGACGATTTGTAATTGTTAACTGTACTTGCAGAAAGGCATTGCGAAAATAAAATATTTTTTTTGCAATGCCCTTGTTATTTTATGGGCCATCCACGATTTTCTGTTAATGTTAAATAAAGAATATAAATAATATTCATCACGGTTTTTTGACGATTTGTAATTGTTAACTGTACTTGCAGAAAGGCATATTAAAAATAAAAATTTTTTTTTTGCAATGCCCTTGTTGTTTTATGGGCCATCCACGATTTTCTGTTAATGTTAAATAAAAAATATAAATAATATTCATCACGGTTTTTTGACGATTTGTAATTGTTTACTGTACTTGCAGAAAGGCATTGCGAAAATAAAATAATTTTTTTTGCAATGCCCTTGTTGTTTTATGGGCCATCCACGATTTTCTGTTAATGTTAAATAAAAAATATAAATAATATTCATCACGGTTTTTTGACGATTTGTAATTGTTTACTGTACTTGCAGAAAGGCATATTAAAAATAAAATAATTTTTTTTGCAATGCCCTTGTTGTTTTATGGGCCATCCACGATTTTCTGTTAATGTTAAATAAAAAATATAAATAATATTCATCACGGTTTTTTGATGACTTGTAATTGTTTACTGTACTTGCAGAAAGGCATATTGAAAATAAATTTTTTTTTTGCAATGCCCTTGTTGTTTTATGGGCCATCCATGATTTTCTGTTAATGTTAAATAAAAAATATAAATAATATTTATCACGGTTTTTTGACGATTTGTAATTGTTTACTATACCTGCAGAAAGGCATATTGAAAATAAAATATTTTTTTTGCAATGCCCTTGTTGTTTTATGGGCCATCCACGATTTTCTGTTAATGTTAAATAAAAAATATAAATAATATTCATCACGGTTTTTTGACGATTTGTAAATGTTAACTGTACTTGCAGAAAGGCATTGCGAAAATAATTTTTTTTTTGCAATGCCCTTGTTGTTTTATGGGCCATCCACGATTTTCTGTTAATGTTAAATAAAAAATATAAATAATATTCATCACGGTTTTTTGACGATTTGTAATTGTTAACTGTACTTGCAGAAAGGCATTGCGAAAATAAAATATTTTTTTTGCAATGCCCTTGTTGTTTTATGGGCCATCCACGATTTTCTGTTAATGTTAAATAAAAAATATAAATAATATTCATCACGGTTTTTTGACGATTTGTAAATGTTAACTGTACTTGCAGAAAGGCATTGCGAAAATAATTTTTTTTTTGCAATGCCCTTGTTGTTTTATGGGCCATCCACGATTTTCTGTTAATGTTAAATAAAAAATATAAATAATATTCATCACGGTTTTTTGACGATTTGTAATTGTTAACTGTACTTGCAGAAAGGCATTGCGAAAATAAAATATTTTTTTTGCAATGCCCTTGTTATTTTATGGGCCATCCACGATTTTCTGTTAATGTTAAATAAAAAATATAAATAATATTCATCACGGTTTTTTGACGATTTGTAATTGTTTACTATACCTGCAGAAAGGCATATTGAAAATAAAATATTTTTTTTGCAATGCCCTTGTTGTTTTATGGGCCATCCACGATTTTCTGTTAATGTTAAATAAAAAATATAAATAATATTCATCACGGTTTTTTGACGATTTGTAAATGTTAACTGTACTTGCAGAAAGGCATTGCGAAAATAATTTTTTTTTTGCAATGCCCTTGTTGTTTTATGGGCCATCCACGATTTTCTGTTAATGTTAAATAAAAAATATAAATAATATTCATCACGGTTTTTTGACGATTTGTAATTGTTAACTGTACTTGCAGAAAGGCATTGCGAAAATAAAATATTTTTTTTGCAATGCCCTTGTTATTTTATGGGCCATCCACGATTTTCTGTTAATGTTAAATAAAGAATATAAATAATATTCATCACGGTTTTTTGACGATTTGTAATTGTTAACTGTACTTGCAGAAAGGCATATTAAAAATAAAAAAAATTTTTTTGCAATGCCCTTGTTGTTTTATGGGCCATCCACGATTTTCTGTTAATGTTAAATAAAAAATATAAATAATATTTATCACGGTTTTTTGACGATTTGTAATTGTTTACTGTACTTGCAGAAAGGCATATTAAAAATAAAATTTTTTTTTTGCAATGCCCTTGTTGTTTTATGGGCCATCCACGATTTTCTGGTAATGTTAAATAAAAAATATAAATAATATTCATCACGGTTTTTTGACGATTTGTAATTGTTAACTGTACTTGCAGAAAGGCATTGCGAAAATAAAATATTTTTTTTGCAATGCCCTTGTTATTTTATGGGCCATCCACGATTTTCTGTTAATGTTAAATAAAGAATATAAATAATATTCATCTTTATTGAACAGATTTCTGAAAGTCAGAATTCGAAACTCCTTATCCCGCCCCTTTTACCCTCAACAAGGTGTTCCTCAAGGTTCCGCACTATCACCACTTCTCTATAATATCTTCGTTCATGATATCTACAATCCCAGTCCCAATTTCCTAAACTCATCAGCTTACCCATTGTTATATGCAGACGACACAGCATTAATTGTCCATGCCTCCACCTTACTGAAGGCACTTACAACGCTCCAGGGGCTGATCGACAGCATACAATTGTGGTTTGCCAAATGGCGAATCACAATAAACCCAAATAAATCCCAACTATTTATCCCTTTCCATCGCACACACAATTCTCCTTATCATATAAACATAAACAATCATCGCATATCACCTTCATACACATGCAAATACCTTGGCATTACGTTTGACACCAAATTATCCTTTAAAATCCACACCCAAAACCTTAAAGTGAAAATCAAGAATAGGGCTCGACACTTCAGATCATTAACATACAGAAATGAAGGTATTACTACCAAAACAGCAGTGCATATTTATAAAATGATTTGTCGGCCCTTACTTGATTATGCAGCTATCCTTTTTCACAATCCTTTACCCGCCGTCTTGAAAAATATACAAGTATGTGAACGATCGGCCCTTAGATTGCTTACCAAGATTAGACATCCTAACAATCCCCTACACAATCCCTCTAACATACTCCTATACCAGAAAACTAATGTAACCCCCATTGAACATCGCCTAAAACACCTTTCACAAAAATTCGCCACTAATATCCATAACCTTGACATCATTAATCTCCTATGTATTTCCCGCAACCCAAATATTATCCCAAAACCTAAAAATCCCAACATTACTATTCATCAATTCATATCATCTTTTCATCAAGAATAATGAAGAGCATTTGAGCGACAAAAAAGTTGATTAATAGGCTGAAAGACTCCAGGTCGATAGCCATTTAAGCAGAAATTTACTTATGTAATTAAATTTATTATATATTATTGCTTTTTTTGTAAAATTTTCTGTAAATAAAGATGTTTGTATATATATAATATTCATCACGGTTTTTTGACGATTTGTAATTGTTAACTGTACTTGCAGAAAGGCATATTAAAAATAAAATTTTTTTTTTTGCAATGCCCTTGTTGTTTTATGGGCCATCCACGATTTTCTGTTAATGTTAAATAAAAAATATAAATAATATTCATCACGGTTTTTTGACGATTTGTAATTGTTTACTGTACTTGCAGAAAGGCATTGCGAAAATAAAATAATTTTTTTTGCAATGCCCTTGTTGTTTTATGGGCCATCCACGATTTTCTGTTAATGTTAAATAAAAAATATAAATAATATTCATCACGGTTTTTTGACGATTTGTAATTGTTTACTGTACTTGCAGAAAGGCATATTAAAAATAAAATATTTTTTTTTGCAATGCCCTTGTTGTTTTATGGGCCATCCACGATTTTCTGTTAATGTTAAATAAAAAATATAAATAATATTCATCACGGTTTTTTGATGACTTGTAATTGTTTACTGTACTTGCAGAAAGGCATATTGAAAATAATTTTTTTTTTTGCAATGCCCTTGTTGTTTTATGGGCCATCCATGATTTTCTGTTAATGTTAAATAAAAAATATAAATAATATTTATCACGGTTTTTTGACGATTTGTAATTGTTTACTATACCTGCAGAAAGGCATATTGAAAATAAATTTTTTTTTTTGCAATGCCCTTGTTGTTTTATGGGCCATCCACGATTTTCTGTTAATGTTAAATAAAAAATATAAATAATATTCATCACGGTTTTTTGACGATTTGTAAATGTTAACTGTACTTGCAGAAAGGCATTGCGAAAATAATTTTTTTTTTTTGCAATGCCCTTGTTGTTTTATGGGCCATCCACGATTTTCTGTTAATGTTAAATAAAAAATATAAATAATATTCATCACGGTTTTTTGACGATTTGTAATTGTTAACTGTACTTGCAGAAAGGCATTGCGAAAATAAAATATTTTTTTTGCAATGCCCTTGTTATTTTATGGGCCATCCACGATTTTCTGTTAATGTTAAATAAAGAATATAAATAATATTCATCACGGTTTTTTGACGATTTGTAATTGTTAACTGTACTTGCAGAAAGGCATATTAAAAATAAAATTTTTTTTTTGCAATGCCCTTGTTGTTTTATGGGCCATCCACGATTTTCTGTTAATGTTAAATAAAAAATATAAATAATATTTATCACGGTTTTTTGACGATTTGTAATTGTTTACTGTACTTGCAGAAAGGCATATTAAAAATAAAATAATTTTTTTTGCAATGCCCTTGTTGTTTTATGGGCCATCCACGATTTTCTGTTAATGTTAAATAAAAAATATAAATAATATTCATCACGGTTTTTTGACGATTTGTAATTGTTAACTGTACTTGCAGAAAGGCATTGCGAAAATAAATTTTTTTTTTTGCAATGCCCTTGTTGTTTTATGGGCCATCCACGATTTTCTGTTAATGTTAAATAAAAAATATAAATAATATTTATCACGGTTTTTTGACGATTTGTAATTGTTTACTGTACTTGCAGAAAGGCATATTAAAAATAAAATATTTTTTTTTGCAATGCCCTTGTTGTTTTATGGGCCATCCAAGATTTTCTGTTAATGTTAAATAAAAAATATAAATAATATTCATCACGGTTTTTTGACGATTTGTGATTGTTAACTGTACTTGCAGAAAGGCATTGCGAAAATAAAATAATTTTTTTTGCAATGCCCTTGTTGTTTTATGGGCCATCCACGATTTTCTGTTAATGTTAAATAAAAAATGTAAATATTATTCATCACGGTTTTTTGACGATTTGTAATTGTTAACTGTACTTGCAGAAAGGCATTGCGAAAATAAATTTTTTTTTTTTGCAATGCCCTTGTTGTTTTATGGGCCATCCACGATTTTCTGTTAATGTTAAATAAAAAATATAAATAATATTCATCACGGTTTTTTGACGATTTGTAATTGTTAACTGTACTTGCAGAAAGGCATTGCGAAAAAAAAATTTTTTTTTTTGCAATGCCCTTGTTGTTTTATGGGCCATCCACGATTTTCTGTTAATGTTAAATAAAAAATATAAATAATATTCATCACGGTTTTTTGACGATTTGTAATTGTTAACTGTACTTGCAGAAAGGCATTGCGAAAATAAATTTTTTTTTTTGCAATGCCCTTGTTGTTTTATGGGCCATCCACGATTTTCTGTTAATGTTAAATAAAAAATATAAATAATATTCATCACGGTTTTTTGACGATTTGTAATTGTTAACTGTACTTGCAGAAAGGCATTGCGAAAATAATTTTTTTTTTTTGCAATGCCCTTGTTGTTTTATGGGCCATCCACGATTTTCTGTTAATGTTAAATAAAAAATATAAATAATATTCATCACGGTTTTTTGACGATTTGTAATTGTTAACTGTACTTGCAGAAAGGCATTGCGAAAATAAAAATTTTTTTTTTGCAATGCCCTTGTTGTTTTATGGGCCATCCACGATTTTCTGTTAATGTTAAATAAAAAATATAAATAATATTCATCACGGTTTTTTGACGATTTGTAATTGTTAACTGTACTTGCAGAAAGGCATTGCGAAAATAAATTTTTTTTTTTTGCAATGCCCTTGTTGTTTTATGGGCCATCCACGATTTTCTGTTAATGTTAAATAAAAAATATAAATAATATTCATCACGGTTTTTTGACGATTTGTAATTGTTTACTGTACTTGCAGAAAGGCATGGCGAAAATAAAATAATTTTTTTTGCAATGCCCTTGTTGTTTTATGGGCCATCCACCATTTTATGTTAATGTTAAATAAAAAATATAAATAATATTCATCACGGTTTTTTGACGATTTGTAATTGTTTACTGTACTTGCAGAAAGGCATGGCGAAAATAAAATAATTTTTTTTGCAATGCCCTTGTTGTTTTATGGGCCATCCACCATTTTATGTTAATGTTAAATAAAAAATATAAATAATATTCATCACGGTTTTTTGACGATTTGTAATTGTTTACTGTACTTGCAGAAAGGCATATTAAAAATAAAATATTTTTTTTTGCAATGCCCTTGTTGTTTTATGGGCCATCCACGATTTTCTGTTAATGTTAAATAAAAAATATAAATAATATTCATCACGGTTTTTTGACGATTTGTAATTGTTTACTGTACTTGCAGAAAGGCATGGCGAAAATAAAATAATTTTTTTTGCAATGCCCTTGTTGTTTTATGGGCCATCCACCATTTTATGTTAATGTTAAATAAAAAATATAAATAATATTCATCACGGTTTTTTGACGATTTGTAATTGTTTACTGTACTTGCAGAAAGGCATGGCGAAAATAAAATAATTTTTTTTGCAATGCCCTTGTTGTTTTATGGGCCATCCACCATTTTATGTTAATGTTAAATAAAAAATATAAATAATATTCATCACGGTTTTTTGACGATTTGTAATTGTTAACTGTACTTGCAGAAAGGCATATTAAAAATAAAATATTTTTTTTTGCAATGCCCTTGTTGTTTTATGGGCCATCCACGATTTTCTGTTAATGTTAAATAAAAAATATAAATAATATTCATCACGGTTTTTTGACGATTTGTAATTGTTAACTGTACTTGCAGAAAGGCATTGCGAAAATAAATTTTTTTTTTTTGCAATGCCCTTGTTGTTTTATGGGCCATCCACGATTTTCTGTTAATGTTAAATAAAAAATATAAATAATATTCATCACGGTTTTTTGACGATTTGTAATTGTTTACTGTACTTGCAGAAAGGCATGGCGAAAATAAAATAATTTTTTTTGCAATGCCCTTGTTGTTTTATGGGCCATCCACCATTTTATGTTAATGTTAAATAAAAAATATAAATAATATTCATCACGGTTTTTTGACGATTTGTAATTGTTTACTGTACTTGCAGAAAGGCATGGCGAAAATAAAATAATTTTTTTTGCAATGCCCTTGTTGTTTTATGGGCCATCCACCATTTTATGTTAATGTTAAATAAAAAATATAAATAATATTCATCACGGTTTTTTGACGATTTGTAATTGTTTACTGTACTTGCAGAAAGGCATATTAAAAATAAAATATTTTTTTTTGCAATGCCCTTGTTGTTTTATGGGCCATCCACGATTTTCTGTTAATGTTAAATAAAAAATATAAATAATATTCATCACGGTTTTTTGACGATTTGTAATTGTTAACTGTACTTGCAGAAAGGCATTGCGAAAATAAAATAATTTTTTTTGCAATGCCCTTGTTGTTTTATGGGTCATCCACGATTTTCTGTTAATGTTAAATAAAAAATATAAATAATATTCATCACGGTTTTTTGACGATTTGTAATTGTTAACTGTACTTGCAGAAAGGCATTGCGAAAATAAAATTTTTTTTTTGCAATGCCCTTGTTGTTTTATGGGCCATCCACGATTTTCTGTTAATGTTAAATAAAAAATATAAATAATATTCATCACGGTTTTTTGACGATTTGTAATTGTTTACTGTACTTGCAGAAAGGCATATTGAAAATAAAATATTTTTTTTCCGCTACCGACAACGTAAATACGCATTGCATGCATGGTTACAGGTACCGTAAGTGGCTGATAACATTCGTGGTGTTTGTTGTCCTTGACGACGGAACTTAATTTTTACTTACGGACCTAGGAAAATAATAAACAGAAACGTAACGCTCCAACATATAGGCGAGCAACACATTTTCGTCTATACCTACAGAATCGGCATCCTTTTTACATAACCACTGCTTAAAAAGAGTCGTAACAGGACACATACCTTTTTAGATTTTGTCGGTAACACATTCTAACACGCAATATTCGCAGCTTCGTTTGCATCCGTGCCCGCAAAAACTGTCACTGGATTGACACAAACAAACAAAATTCGACATTGTTTTCTCCGTTGCTGGGTTGCCATAGGACGCATAGAACGCATAGGTGACTATAAAAATTTGAATCCCAAAAGTTACAAGCCGTATTTTAGAATATTTTCTGATCATTTTTAAGTATTATATTTCCGGTGGCGGAAAAAAATTAATAAGCAACACGGAACGTAATGACAATTAACATTTTCGGCAGGCGACGAGCCTCGGCTCCGCCTCGGTTCGTATTCGCCTACCTCAAATGTTAATACGTCCTTACGTTCCTTGTTGCTTAAATAACTATTTTTGCAATGCCCTTGTTGTTTTATGGGCCATCCAGGATTTTCTGTTAATGTTAAATAAAAAATATAAATAATATTCATCACGGTTTTTTTACGATTTGTAATTGTTAACTGTACTTGCAGAAAGGCATTGCGAAAATAAAATATTTTTTTTTGCAATGCCCTTGTTGTTTTATGGGCCATCCACGATTTTCTGTTAATGTTAAATAAAAAATATAAATAATATTCATCACGGTTTTTTGACGATTTGTAATTGTTTACTGTACTTGCAGAAAGGCATATTGAAAATAATTTTTTTTTTTTGCAATGCCCTTGTTGTTTTATGGGCCATCCACGATTTTCTGTTAATGTTAAATAAAAAATATAAATAATATTCATCACGGTTTTTTGACGATTTGTAATTGTTTACTGTACTTGCAGAAAGGCATATTGAAAATAATTTTTTTTTTTTGCAATGCCCTTGTTGTTTTATGGGCCATCCACGATTTTCTGTTAATGTTAAATAAAAAATATAAATAATATTCATCACGGTTTTTTGACGATTTGTAATTGTTAACTGTACTTGCAGAAAGGCATTGCGAAAAAAAAATATTTTTTTTTGCAATGCCTTTGTTGTTTTATGGGCCATCCACGATTTTCTGTTAATGTTAAATAAAAAATATAAATAATATTCATCACGGTTTTTTGACGATTTGTAATTGTTAACTGTACTTGCAGAAAGGCATTGCGAAAATAAAATATTTTTTTTTGCAATGCCCTTGTTGTTTTATGGGCCATCCACGATTTTCTGTTAATGTTAAATAAAAAATATAAATAATATTCATCACGGTTTTTTGACGATTTGTAATTGTTAACTGTACTTGCAGAAAGGCATTGCGAAAATAAAATATTTTTTTTTGCAATGCCCTTGTTGTTTTATGGGCCATCCACGATTTTCTGTTAATGTTAAATAAAAAATATAAATAATATTCATCACGGTTTTTTGACGATTTGTAATTGTTAACTGTACTTGCAGAAAGGCATTGCGAAAATAAAATAATTTTTTTTGCAATGCCCTTGTTGTTTTATGGGCCATCCACGATTTTCTGTTAATGTTAAATAAAAAATATAAATAATATTCATCACGGTTTTTTGACGATTTGTAATTGTTAACTGTACTTGCAGAAAGGCATTGCGAAAATAAAATATTTTTTTTTGCAATGCCCTTGTTGTTTTATGGGCCATCCACGATTTTCTGTTAATGTTAAATAAAAAATATAAATAATATTCATCACGGTTTTTTGACGATTTGTAATTGTTAACTGTACTTGCAGAAAGGCATTGCGAAAATAAAATATTTTTTTTTGCAATGCCCTTGTTGTTTTATGGGCCATCCACCATTTTATGTTAATGTTAAATAAAAAATATAAATAATATTCATCACGGTTTTTTGACGATTTGTAATTGTTAACTGTACTTGCAGAAAGGCATTGCGAAAATAAAATATTTTTTTTTGCAATGCCCTTGTTGTTTTATGGGCCATCCACGATTTTCTGTTAATGTTAAATAAAAAATATAAATAATATTTATCACGGTTTTTTGACGATTTGTAATTGTTTACCGTACTTGCAGAAAGGCATTGCGAAAATAATTTTTTTTTTTTTGCAATGCCCTTGTTGTTTTATGGGCCATCCACGATTTTCTGTTAATGTTAAATAAAAAATATAAATAATATTCATCACGGTTTTTTGACGATTTGTAATTGTTAACTGTACTTGCAGAAAGGTATTGCGAAAATAATTTTTTTTTTTTTGCAATGCCCTTGTTGTTTTATGGGCCATCCATGATTTTCTGTTAATGTTAAATAAAAAATATAAATAATATTCATCACGGTTTTTTGACGATTTGTAATTGTTTACTGTACTTGCAGAAAGGCATATTGAAAATAATTTTTTTTTTTTTGCAATGCCCTTGTTGTTTTATGGGCCATCCACGATTTTCTGTTAATGTTAAATAAAAAATATAAATAATATTCATCACGGTTTTTTGACGATTTGTAATTGTTAACTGTACTTGCAGAAAGGCATTGCGAAAATAAAATATTTTTTTTTGTAATGCCCTTGTTGTTTTATGGGCCATCCACGATTTTCTGTTAATGTTAAATAAAAAATATAAATAATATTCATCACGGTTTTTTGACGATTTGTAATTGTTAACTGTACTTGCAGAAAGGCATTGCGAAAATAAAATATTTTTTTTTGCAATGCCCTTGTTGTTTTATGGGCCATCCACCATTTTATGTTAATGTTAAATAAAAAATATAAATAATATTCATCACGGTTTTTTGACGATTTGTAATTGTTAACTGTACTTGCAGAAAGGCATTGCGAAAATAAAATATTTTTTTTTGCAATGCCCTTGTTGTTTTATGGGCCATCCACGATTTTCTGTTAATGTTAAATAAAAAATATAAATAATATTCATCACGGTTTTTTGACGATTTGTAATTGTTAACTGTACTTGCAGAAAGGCATTGCGAAAATAAAATTTTTCTTTTGCAATGCCCTTGTTGTTTTATGGGCCATCCACGATTTTCTGTTAATGTTAAATAAAAAATATAAATAATATTCATCACGGTTTTTTGACGATTTGTAATTGTTAACTGTACTTGCAGAAAGGCATTGCGAAAATAAAATATTTTTTTTTGCAATGCCCTTGTTGTTTTATGGGCCATCCACCATTTTATGTTAATGTTAAATAAAAAATATAAATAATATTCATCACGGTTTTTTGACGATTTGTAATTGTTAACTGTACTTGCAGAAAGGCATTGCGAAAATAAAATATTTTTTTTTGCAATGCCCTTGTTGTTTTATGGGCCATCCACGATTTTCTGTTAATGTTAAATAAAAAATATAAATAATATTCATCACGGTTTTTTGACGATTTGTAATTGTTAACTGTACTTGCAGAAAGGCATTGCGAAAATAAAATTTTTCTTTTGCAATGCCCTTGTTGTTTTATGGGCCATCCACGATTTTCTGTTAATGTTAAATAAAAAATATAAATAATATTCATCACGGTTTTTTGACGATTTGTAATTGTTTACTGTACTTGCAGAAAGGCATATTGAAAATAAATTTTTTTTTTTTTGCAATGCCCTTGTTGTTTTATGGGCCATCCACGATTTTCTGTTAATGTTAAATAAAAAATATAAATAATATTCATCACGGTTTTTTGACGATTTGTAATTGTTAACTGTACTTGCAGAATGGCATTGCGAAAATAATTTTTTTGTTTTTGCAATGCCCTTGTTGTTTTATGGGCCATCCACGATTTTCTGTTAATGTTAAATAAAAAATATAAATAATATTCATCACGGTTTTTTTACGATTTGTAATTGTTAACTGTACTTGCAGAAAGGCATTGCGAAAATAAAATATTTTTTTTTGCAATGCCCTTGTTGTTTTATGGGCCATCCACGATTTTCTGTTAATGTTAAATAAAAAATATAAATAATATTCATCACGGTTTTTTGACGATTTGTAATTGTTTACTGTACTTGCAGAAAGGCATATTGAAAATAATTTTTTTTTTTTGCAATGCCCTTGTTGTTTTATGGGCCATCCACGATTTTCTGTTAATGTTAAATAAAAAATATAAATAATATTCATCACGGTTTTTTGACGATTTGTAATTGTTTACTGTACTTGCAGAAAGGCATATTGAAAATAATTTTTTTTTTTTGCAATGCCCTTGTTGTTTTATGGGCCATCCACGATTTTCTGTTAATGTTAAATAAAAAATATAAATAATATTCATCACGGTTTTTTGACGATTTGTAATTGTTTACTGTACTTGCAGAAAGACATATTGAAAATAAAATATTTTTCTTGCAATGCTCTTGTTGTTTTATGGGCCATCCACGATTTTCTGTTAATGTTAAATAAAAAATATAAATAATATTCATCACGGTTTTTTTACGATTTGTAATTGTTAACTGTACTTGCAGAAAGGCATTGCGAAAATAAAATATTTTTTTTTGCAATGCCCTTGTTGTTTTATGGGCCATCCACGATTTTCTGTTAATGTTAAATAAAAAATATAAATAATATTCATCACGGTTTTTTGACGATTTGTAATTGTTTACTGTACTTGCAGAAAGGCATATTGAAAATAATTTTTTTTTTTTGCAATGCCCTTGTTGTTTTATGGGCCATCCACGATTTTCTGTTAATGTTAAATAAAAAATATAAATAATATTCATCACGGTTTTTTGACGATTTGTAATTGTTTACTGTACTTGCAGAAAGGCATATTGAAAATAATTTTTTTTTTTTGCAATGCCCTTGTTGTTTTATGGGCCATCCACGATTTTCTGTTAATGTTAAATAAAAAATATAAATAATATTCATCACGGTTTTTTGACGATTTGTAATTGTTAACTGTACTTGCAGAAAGGCATTGCGAAAATAAAATATTTTTTTTTGCAATGCCCTTGTTGTTTTATGGGCCATCCACGATTTTCTGTTAATGTTAAATAAAAAATATAAATAATATTCATCACGGTTTTTTGACGATTTGTAATTGTTAACTGTACTTGCAGAAAGGCATTGCGAAAATAAAATTTTTTTTTTTGCAATGCCCTTGTTGTTTTATGGGCCATCCACGATTTTCTGTTAATGTTAAATAAAAAATATAAATAATATTCATCACGGTTTTTTGACGATTTGTAATTGTTAACTGTACTTGCAGAAAGGCATTGCGAAAATAAAATATTTTTTTTTGCAATGCCCTTGTTGTTTTATGGGCCATCCACGATTTTCTGTTAATGTTAAATAAAAAATATAAATAATATTCATCACGGTTTTTTGACGATTTGTAATTGTTAACTGTACTTGCAGAAAGGCATTGCGAAAATAAAATATTTTTTTTTGCAATGCCCTTGTTGTTTTATGGGCCATCCACCATTTTATGTTAATGTTAAATAAAAAATATAAATAATATTCATCACGGTTTTTTGACGATTTGTAATTGTTAACTGTACTTGCAGAAAGGCATTGCGAAAATAAAATATTTTTTTTTGCAATGCCCTTGTTGTTTTATGGGCCATCCACGATTTTCTGTTAATGTTAAATAAAAAATATAAATAATATTTATCACGGTTTTTTGACGATTTGTAATTGTTTACTGTACTTGCAGAAAGGCATTGCGAAAATAATTTTTTTTTTTTGCAATGCCCTTGTTGTTTTATGGGCCATCCACGATTTTCTGTTAATGTTAAATAAAAAATATAAATAATATTCATCACGGTTTTTTGACGATTTGTAATTGTTAACTGTACTTGCAGAAAGGTATTGCGAAAATAATTTTTTTTTTTTTTGCAATGCCCTTGTTGTTTTATGGGCCATCCATGATTTTCTGTTAATGTTAAATAAAAAATATAAATAATATTCATCACGGTTTTTTGACGATTTGTAATTGTTTACTGTACTTGCAGAAAGGCATATTGAAAATAATTTTTTTTTTTTTGCAATGCCCTTGTTGTTTTATGGGCCATCCACGATTTTCTGTTAATGTTAAATAAAAAATATAAATAATATTCATCACGGTTTTTTGACGATTTGTAATTGTTAACTGTACTTGCAGAAAGGCATTGCGAAAATAAAATATTTTTTTTTGCAATGCCCTTGTTGTTTTATGGGCCATCCACGATTTTCTGTTAATGTTAAATAAAAAATATAAATAATATTCATCACGGTTTTTTGACGATTTGTAATTGTTAACTGTACTTGCAGAAAGGCATTGCGAAAATAAAATATTTTTTTTTGCAATGCCCTTGTTGTTTTATGGGCCATCTACCATTTTATGTTAATGTTAAATAAAAAATATAAATAATATTCATCACGGTTTTTTGACGATTTGTAATTGTTAACTGTACTTGCAGAAAGGCATTGCGAAAATAAAATATTTTTTTTTGCAATGCCCTTGTTGTTTTATGGGCCATCCACGATTTTCTGTTAATGTTAAATAAAAAATATAAATAATATTCATCACGGTTTTTTGACGATTTGTAATTGTTAACTGTACTTGCAGAAAGGCATTGCGAAAATAAAATTTTTCTTTTGCAATGCCCTTGTTGTTTTATGGGCCATCCACGATTTTCTGTTAATGTTAAATAAAAAATATAAATAATATAATATTCATCACGGTTTTTTGACGATTTGTAATTGTTAACTGTACTTGCAGAAAGGCATTGCGAAAATAAAATAATTTTTTTTGCAATGCCCTTGTTGTTTTATGGGCCATCCACGATTTTCTGTTAATGTTAAATAAAAAATATAAATAATATTTATCACGGTTTTTTGACGATTTGTAATTGTTTACTGTACTTGCAGAAAAGCATTGCGAAAATAAAATAATTTTTTTTGCAATGCCCTTGTTGTTTTATGGGCCATCCACGATTTTCTGTTAATGTTAAATAAAAAATATAAATAATATTCATCACGGTTTTTTGACGATTTGTAATTGTTAACTGTACTTGCAGAAAGGCATTGCGAAAATAAAATATTTTTTTTTGCAATGCCCTTGTTGTTTTATGGGCCATCCACCATTTTATGTTAATGTTAAATAAAAAATATAAATAATATTCATCACGGTTTTTTGACGATTTGTAATTGTTTACTGTACTTGCAGAAAGGCATATTGAAAATAATTTTTTTTTTTTGCAATGCCCTTGTTGTTTTATGGGCCATCCACGATTTTCTGTTAATGTTAAATAAAAAATATAAATAATATTCATCACGGTTTTTTGACGATTTGTAATTGTTTACTGTACTTGCAGAAAGGCATATTGAAAATAATTTTTTTTTTTTGCAATGCCCTTGTTGTTTTATGGGCCATCCACGATTTTCTGTTAATGTTAAATAAAAAATATAAATAATATTCATCACGGTTTTTTGACGATTTGTAATTGTTTACTGTACTTGCAGAAAGGCATATTGAAAATAATTTTTTTTTTTTGCAATGCCCTTGTTGTTTTATGGGCCATCCACGATTTTCTGTTAATGTTAAATAAAAAATATAAATAATATTCATCACGGTTTTTTGACGATTTGTAATTGTTAACTGTACTTGCAGAAAGGCATTGCGAAAATAAAATATTTTTTTTTGCAATGCCCTTGTTGTTTTATGGGCCATCCACGATTTTCTGTTAATGTTAAATAAAAAATATAAATAATATTCATCACGGTTTTTTGACGATTTGTAATTGTTTACTGTACTTGCAGAAAGGCATATTGAAAATAATTTTTTTTTTTTGCAATGCCCTTGTTGTTTTATGGGCCATCCACGATTTTCTGTTAATGTTAAATAAAAAATATAAATAATATTCATCACGGTTTTTTGACGATTTGTAATTGTTTACTGTACTTGCAGAAAGGCATATTGAAAATAATTTTTTTTTTTTGCAATGCCCTTGTTGTTTTATGGGCCATCCACGATTTTCTGTTAATGTTAAATAAAAAATATAAATAATATTCATCACGGTTTTTTGACGATTTGTAATTGTTAACTGTACTTGCAGAAAGGCATTGCGAAAATAAAATATTTTTTTTTGCAATGCCCTTGTTGTTTTATGGGCCATCCACGATTTTCTGTTAATGTTAAATAAAAAATATAAATAATATTCATCACGGTTTTTTGACGATTTGTAATTGTTAACTGTACTTGCAGAAAGGCATTGCGAAAATAAAATATTTTTTTTTGCAATGCCCTTGTTGTTTTATGGGCCATCCACGATTTTCTGTTAATGTTAAATAAAAAATATAAATAATATTCATCACGGTTTTTTGACGATTTGTAATTGTTTACTGTACTTGCAGAAAGGCATATTGAAAATAATTTTTTTTTTTTGCAATGCCCTTGTTGTTTTATGGGCCATCCACGATTTTCTGTTAATGTTAAATAAAAAATATAAATAATATTCATCACGGTTTTTTGACGATTTGTAATTGTTTACTGTACTTGCAGAAAGGCATATTGAAAATAATTTTTTTTTTTTGCAATGCCCTTGTTGTTTTATGGGCCATCCACGATTTTCTGTTAATGTTAAATAAAAAATATAAATAATATTCATCACGGTTTTTTGACGATTTGTAATTGTTAACTGTACTTGCAGAAAGGCATTGCGAAAATAAAATATTTTTTTTTGCAATGCCCTTGTTGTTTTATGGGCCATCCACGATTTTCTGTTAATGTTAAATAAAAAATATAAATAATATTCATCACGGTTTTTTGACGATTTGTAATTGTTTACTGTACTTGCAGAAAGGCATATTGAAAATAATTTTTTTTTTTTGCAATGCCCTTGTTGTTTTATGGGCCATCCACGATTTTCTGTTAATGTTAAATAAAAAATATAAATAATATTCATCACGGTTTTTTGACGATTTGTAATTGTTTACTGTACTTGCAGAAAGGCATATTGAAAATAATTTTTTTTTTTTGCAATGCCCTTGTTGTTTTATGGGCCATCCACGATTTTCTGTTAATGTTAAATAAAAAATATAAATAATATTCATCACGGTTTTTTGACGATTTGTAATTGTTAACTGTACTTGCAGAAAGGCATTGCGAAAATAAAATATTTTTTTTTGCAATGCCCTTGTTGTTTTATGGGCCATCCACGATTTTCTGTTAATGTTAAATAAAAAATATAAATAATATTCATCACGGTTTTTTGACGATTTGTAATTGTTAACTGTACTTGCAGAAAGGCATTGCGAAAATAAAATTTTTCTTTTGCAATGCCCTTGTTGTTTTATGGGCCATCCACGATTTTCTGTTAATGTTAAATAAAAAATATAAATAATATAATATTCATCACGGTTTTTTGACGATTTGTAATTGTTAACTGTACTTGCAGAAAGGCATTGCGAAAATAAAATAATTTTTTTTGCAATGCCCTTGTTGTTTTATGGGCCATCCACGATTTTCTGTTAATGTTAAATAAAAAATATAAATAATATTTATCACGGTTTTTTGACGATTTGTAATTGTTTACTGTACTTGCAGAAAAGCATTGCGAAAATAAAATAATTTTTTTTGCAATGCCCTTGTTGTTTTATGGGCCATCCACCATTTTCTGTTAATGTTAAATAAAAAATATAAATAATATTCATCACGGTTTTTTGACGATTTGTAATTGTTAACTGTACTTGCAGAAAGGCATTGCGAAAATAAAATATTTTTTTTTGCAATGCCCTTGTTGTTTTATGGGCCATCCACCATTTTATGTTAATGTTAAATAAAAAATATAAATAATATTCATCACGGTTTTTTGACGATTTGTAATTGTTAACTGTACTTGCAGAAAGGCATTGCGAAAATAAAATATTTTTTTTTGCAATGCCCTTGTTGTTTTATGGGCCATCCACGATTTTCTGTTAATGTTAAATAAAAAATATAAATAATATTCATCACGGTTTTTTGACGATTTGTAATTGTTAACTGTACTTGCAGAAAGGCATTGCGAAAATAAAAAAATTATTTTCGCAATGCCCTTGTTGTTTTATGGGCCATCCACGATTTTCTGTTAATGTTAAATAAAAAATATAAATAATATTCATCACGGTTTTTTGACGATTTGTAATTGTTAACTGTACTTGCAGAAAGGCATTGCGAAAATAAAATATTTTTTTTTGCAATGCCCTTGTTGTTTTATGGGCCATCCACGATTTTCTGTTAATGTTAAATAAAAAATATAAATAATATTCATCACGGTTTTTTGACGATTTGTAATTGTTAACTGTACTTGCAGAAAGGCATTGCAAAAAAAAATATTTTATTTTCGCAATGCCCTTGTTGTTTTATGGGCCATCCACGATTTTCTGTTAATGTTAAATAAAAAATATAAATAATATTCATCACGGTTTTTTGACGATTTGTAATTGTTAACTGTACTTGCAGAAAGGCATTGCGAAAATAAAATAATTTTTTTTGCAATGCCCTTGTTGTTTTATGGGCCATCCACGATTTTCTGTTAATGTTAAATAAAAAATATAAATAATATTCATCACGGTTTTTTGACGATTTGTAATTGTTAACTGTACTTGCAGAAAGGCATTGCGAAAATAAAATATTTTTTTTTGCAATGCCCTTGTTGTTTTATGGGCCATCCACGATTTTCTGTTAATGTTAAATAAAAAATATAAATAATATTCATCACGGTTTTTTGACGATTTGTAATTGTTAACTGTACTTGCAGAAAGGCATTGCGAAAATAAAATATTTTTTTTTGCAATGCCCTTGTTGTTTTATGGGCCATCCACCATTTTATGTTAATGTTAAATAAAAAATATAAATAATATTCATCACGGTTTTTTGACGATTTGTAATTGTTAACTGTACTTGCAGAAAGGCATTGCGAAAATAAAATATTTTTTTTTGCAATGCCCTTGTTGTTTTATGGGCCATCCACGATTTTCTGTTAATGTTAAATAAAAAATATAAATAATATTTATCACGGTTTTTTGACGATTTGTAATTGTTTACCGTACTTGCAGAAAGGCATTGCGAAAATAATTTTTTTTTTTTTGCAATGCCCTTGTTGTTTTATGGGCCATCCACGATTTTCTGTTAATGTTAAATAAAAAATATAAATAATATTCATCACGGTTTTTTGACGATTTGTAATTGTTAACTGTACTTGCAGAAAGGTATTGCGAAAATAATTTTTTTTTTTTTGCAATGCCCTTGTTGTTTTATGGGCCATCCATGATTTTCTGTTAATGTTAAATAAAAAATATAAATAATATTCATCACGGTTTTTTGACGATTTGTAATTGTTTACTGTACTTGCAGAAAGGCATATTGAAAATAATTTTTTTTTTTTTGCAATGCCCTTGTTGTTTTATGGGCCATCCACGATTTTCTGTTAATGTTAAATAAAAAATATAAATAATATTCATCACGGTTTTTTGACGATTTGTAATTGTTAACTGTACTTGCAGAAAGGCATTGCGAAAATAAAATATTTTTTTTTGTAATGCCCTTGTTGTTTTATGGGCCATCCACGATTTTCTGTTAATGTTAAATAAAAAATATAAATAATATTCATCACGGTTTTTTGACGATTTGTAATTGTTAACTGTACTTGCAGAAAGGCATTGCGAAAATAAAATATTTTTTTTTGCAATGCCCTTGTTGTTTTATGGGCCATCCACCATTTTATGTTAATGTTAAATAAAAAATATAAATAATATTCATCACGGTTTTTTGACGATTTGTAATTGTTAACTGTACTTGCAGAAAGGCATTGCGAAAATAAAATATTTTTTTTTGCAATGCCCTTGTTGTTTTATGGGCCATCCACCATTTTATGTTAATGTTAAATAAAAAATATAAATAATATTCATCACGGTTTTTTGACGATTT
Source organism: Ocypus olens (assembly GCA_910593695.2). NCBI lineage: Eukaryota > Metazoa > Arthropoda > Insecta > Coleoptera > Staphylinidae > Ocypus > Ocypus olens. The sequence continues at coordinate 35,785,220 of OU343058.1, forward strand.
GTAATTGTTAACTGTACTTGCAGAAAGGCATTGCGAAAATAAAATATTTTTTTTTGCAATGCCCTTGTTGTTTTATGGGCCATCCACGATTTTCTGTTAATGTTAAATAAAAAATATAAATAATATTCATCACGGTTTTTTGACGATTTGTAATTGTTAACTGTACTTGCAGAAAGGCATTGCGAAAATAAAATTTTTCTTTTGCAATGCCCTTGTTGTTTTATGGGCCATCCACGATTTTCTGTTAATGTTAAATAAAAAATATAAATAATATTCATCACGGTTTTTTGACGATTTGTAATTGTTAACTGTACTTGCAGAAAGGCATTGCGAAAATAAAATATTTTTTTTTGCAATGCCCTTGTTGTTTTATGGGCCATCCACCATTTTATGTTAATGTTAAATAAAAAATATAAATAATATTCATCACGGTTTTTTGACGATTTGTAATTGTTAACTGTACTTGCAGAAAGGCATTGCGAAAATAAAATATTTTTTTTTGCAATGCCCTTGTTGTTTTATGGGCCATCCACCATTTTATGTTAATGTTAAATAAAAAATATAAATAATATTCATCACGGTTTTTTGACGATTTGTAATTGTTAACTGTACTTGCAGAAAGGCATTGCGAAAATAAAATATTTTTTTTTGCAATGCCCTTGTTGTTTTATGGGCCATCCACGATTTTCTGTTAATGTTAAATAAAAAATATAAATAATATTCATCACGGTTTTTTGACGATTTGTAATTGTTAACTGTACTTGCAGAAAGGCATTGCGAAAATAAAATTTTTCTTTTGCAATGCCCTTGTTGTTTTATGGGCCATCCACGATTTTCTGTTAATGTTAAATAAAAAATATAAATAATATTCATCACGGTTTTTTGACGATTTGTAATTGTTAACTGTACTTGCAGAAAGGCATTGCGAAAATAAAATATTTTTTTTTGCAATGCCCTTGTTGTTTTATGGGCCATCCACCATTTTATGTTAATGTTAAATAAAAAATATAAATAATATTCATCACGGTTTTTTGACGATTTGTAATTGTTAACTGTACTTGCAGAAAGGCATTGCGAAAATAAAATATTTTTTTTTGCAATGCCCTTGTTGTTTTATGGGCCATCCCCGATTTTCTGTTAATGTTAAATAAAAAATATAAATAATATTCATCACGGTTTTTTGACGATTTGTAATTGTTAACTGTACTTGCAGAAAGGCATTGCGAAAATAAAATTTTTCTTTTGCAATGCCCTTGTTGTTTTATGGGCCATCCACGATTTTCTGTTAATGTTAAATAAAAAATATAAATAATATTCATCACGGTTTTTTGACGATTTGTAATTGTTTACTGTACTTGCAGAAAGGCATATTGAAAATAAATTTTTTTTTTTTTGCAATGCCCTTGTTGTTTTATGGGCCATCCACGATTTTCTGTTAATGTTAAATAAAAAATATAAATAATATTCATCACGGTTTTTTGATGATTTGTAATTGTTAACTGTACTTGCAGAATGGCATTGCGAAAATAATTTTTTTGTTTTTGCAATGCCCTTGTTGTTTTATGGGCCATCCACGATTTTCTGTTAATGTTAAATAAAAAATATAAATAATATTCATCACGGTTTTTTTACGATTTGTAATTGTTAACTGTACTTGCAGAAAGGCATTGCGAAAATAAAATATTTTTTTTTGCAATGCCCTTGTTGTTTTATGGGCCATCCACGATTTTCTGTTAATGTTAAATAAAAAATATAAATAATATTCATCACGGTTTTTTGACGATTTGTAATTGTTTACTGTACTTGCAGAAAGACATATTGAAAATAAAATATTTTTCTTGCAATGCTCTTGTTGTTTTATGGGCCATCCACGATTTTCTGTTAATGTTAAATAAAAAATATAAATAATATTCATCACGGTTTTTTGACGATTTGTAATTGTTTACTGTACTTGCAGAAAGGCATATTGAAAATAAATTTTTTTTTTGCAATGCCCTTGTTGTTTTATGGGCCATCCACGATTTTCTGTTAATGTTAAATAAAAAATATAAATAATATTCATCACGGTTTTTTGACGATTTGTAATTGTTAACTGTACTTGCAGAATGGCATTGCGAAAATAATTTTTTTGTTTTTGCAATGCCCTTGTTGTTTTATGGGCCATCCACGATTTTCTGTTAATGTTAAATAAAAAATATAAATAATATTCATCACGGTTTTTTGACGATTTGTAATTGTTAACTGTACTTGCAGAATGGCATTGCGAAAATGATTTTTTTGTTTTTGCAATGCCCTTGTTGTTTTATGGGCCATCCACGATTTTCTGTTAATGTTAAATAAAAAATATAAATAATATTCATCACGGTTTTTTGACGATTTGTAATTGTTAACTGTACTTGCAGAAAGGTATTGCGAAAATAAAATATTTTTTTTTGCAATGCCCTTGTTGTTTTATGGGCCATCCACGATTTTCTGTTAATGTTAAATAAAAAATATAAATAATATTCATCACGGTTTTTTGACGATTTGTAATTGTTTACTGTACTTGCAGAAAGGCATATTGAAAATAAATTTTTTTTTTGCAATGCCCTTGTTGTTTTATGGGCCATCCACGATTTTCTGTTAATGTTAAATAAAAAATATAAATAATATTCATCACGGTTTTTTGACGATTTGTAATTGTTAACTGTACTTGCAGAATGGCATTGCGAAAATAATTTTTTTGTTTTTGCAATGCCCTTGTTGTTTTATGGGCCATCCACGATTTTCTGTTAATGTTAAATAAAAAATATAAATAATATTCATCACGGTTTTTTGACGATTTGTAATTGTTAACTGTACTTGCAGAATGGCATTGCGAAAATAATTTTTTTGTTTTTGCAATGCCCTTGTTGTTTTATGGGCCATCCACGATTTTCTGTTAATGTTAAATAAAAAATATAAATAATATTCATCACGGTTTTTTGACGATTTGTAATTGTTAAGTGTACTTGCAGAAAGGTATTGCGAAAATAAAATATTTTTTTTTGCAATGCCCTTGTTGTTTTATGGGCCATCCACGATTTTCTGTTAATGTTAAATAAAAAATATAAATAATATTCATCACGGTTTTTTGACGATTTGTAATTGTTAACTGTACTTGCAGAAAGGTATTGCGAAAATAAAATATTTTTTTTTGCAATGCCCTTGTTGTTTTATGGGCCATCCACGATTTTCTGTTAATGTTAAATAAAAAATATAAATAATATTCATCACGGTTTTTTGACGATTTGTAATTGTTAACTGTACTTGCAGAATGGCATTGCGAAAATAATTTTTTTGTTTTTGCAATGCCCTTGTTGTTTTATGGGCCATCCACGATTTTCTGTTAATGTTAAATAAAAAATATAAATAATATTCATCACGGTTTTTTGACGATTTGTAATTGTTAACTGTACTTGCAGAATGGCATTGCGAAAATAATTTTTTTGTTTTTGCAATGCCCTTGTTGTTTTATGGGCCATCCACGATTTTCTGTTAATGTTAAATAAAAAATATAAATAATATTCATCACGGTTTTTTGACGATTTGTAATTGTTTACTGTACTTGCAGAAAGGCATATTGAAAATAATTTTTTTTTTTTTGCAATGCCCTTGTTGTTTTATGGGCCATCCACGATTTTCTGTTAATGTTAAATAAAAAATATAAATAATATTCATCACGGTTTTTTGACAATTTGTAATTGTTAACTGTACTTGCAGAAAGGCATTGCGAAAATAAAATAATTTTTTTTGCAATGCCCTTGTTGTTTTATGGGCCATCCACGATTTTCTGTTAATGTTAAATAAAAAATATAAATAATATTCATCACGGTTTTTTGACGATTTGTAATTGTTTACTGTACTTGCAGAAAGGCATTGCGAAAATAAAATATTTTTTTTTGCAATGCCCTTGTTGTTTTATGGGCCATCCACGATTTTCTGTTAATGTTAAATAAAAAATATAAATAATATTCATCACGGTTTTTTGACGATTTGTAATTGTTAACTGTACTTGCAGAAAGGTATTGCGAAAATAAAATAATTTTTTTTGCAATGCCCTTGTTGTTTTATGGGCCATCCACGATTTTCTGTTAATGTTAAATAAAAAATATAAATAATATTCATCACGGTTTTTTGACGATTTGTAATTGTTAACTGTACTTGCAGAAAGGCATTGCGGAAATAAAATATTTTTTTTTGCAATGCCCTTGTTGTTTTATGGGCCATCAACGATTTTCTGTTAATGTTAAATAAAAAATATAAATAATATTCATCACGGTTTTTTGACGATTTGTAATTGTTAACTGTACTTGCAGAAAGGCATTGCGAAAATAAAATTTTTCTTTTGCAATGCCCTTGTTGTTTTATGGGCCATCCACGATTTTCTGTTAATGTTAAATAAAAAATATAAATAATATTCATCACGGTTTTTTGACGATTTGTAATTGTTAACTGTACTTTCAGAAAGGCATTGCGAAAATAAAATAATTTTTTTTGCAATGCCCTTGTTGTTTTATGGGCCATCCACGATTTTCTGTTAATGTTAAATAAAAAATATAAATAATATTTATCACGGTTTTTTGACGATTTGTAATTGTTTACTGTACTTGCAGAAAAGCATTGCGAAAATAAAATTTTTTTTTTTGCAATGCCCTTGTTGTTTTATGGGCCATCCACGATTTTCTGTTAATGTTAAATAAAAAATATAAATAATATTCATCACGGTTTTTTGACGATTTGTAATTGTTAACTGTACTTGCAGAAAGGCATTGCGAAAATAAAATTTTTCTTTTGCAATGCCCTTGTTGTTTTATGGGCCATCCACGATTTTCTGTTAATGTTAAATAAAAAATATAAATAATATTCATCACGGTTTTTTGACGATTTGTAATTGTTTACTGTACTTGCAGAAAGGCATATTGAAAATAATTTTTTTTTTTTTTGCAATGCCCTTGTTGTTTTATGGGCCATCCACGATTTTCTGTTAATGTTAAATAAAAAATATAAATAATATTCATCACGGTTTTTTGACGATTTGTAATTGTTAACTGTACTTGCAGAATGGCATTGCGAAAATAATTTTTTTGTTTTTGCAATGCCCTTGTTGTTTTATGGGCCATCCACGATTTTCTGTTAATGTTAAATAAAAAATATAAATAATATTCATCACGGTTTTTTGACGATTTGTAATTGTTTACTGTACTTGCAGAAAGACATATTGAAAATAAAATATTTTTCTTGCAATGCTCTTGTTGTTTTATGGGCCATCCACGATTTTCTGTTAATGTTAAATAAAAAATATAAATAATATTCATCACGGTTTTTTGACGATTTGTAATTGTTTACGGTACTTGCAGAAAGGCATATTGAAAATAAATTTTTTTTTTGCAATGCCCTTGTTGTTTTATGGGCCATCCACGATTTTCTGTTAATGTTAAATAAAAAATATAAATAATATTCATCACGGTTTTTTGACGATTTGTAATTGTTAACTGTACTTGCAGAAAGGTATTGCGAAAATAAAATATTTTTTTTTGCAATGCCCTTGTTGTTTTATGGGCCATCCACGATTTTCTGTTAATGTTAAATAAAAAATATAAATAATATTCATCACGGTTTTTTGACGATTTGTAATTGTTTACTGTACTTGCAGAAAGGCATATTGAAAATAATTTTTTTTTTTTTGCAATGCCCTTGTTGTTTTATGGGCCATCCACGATTTTCTGTTAATGTTAAATAAAAAATATAAATAATATTCATCACGGTTTTTTGACGATTTGTAATTGTTAACTGTACTTGCAGAAAGGCATTGCGAAAATAAAATAATTTTTTTTGCAATGCCCTTGTTGTTTTATGGGCCATCCACGATTTTCTGTTAATGTTAAATAAAAAATATAAATAATATTCATCACGGTTTTTTGACGATTTGTAATTGTTTACTGTACTTGCAGAAAGGCATTGCGAAAATAAAATATTTTTTTTTGCAATGCCCTTGTTGTTTTATGGGCCATCCACGATTTTCTGTTAATGTTAAATAAAAAATATAAATAATATTCATCACGGTTTTTTGACGATTTGTAATTGTTAACTGTACTTGCAGAAAGGTATTGCGAAAATAAAATAATTTTTTTTGCAATGCCCTTGTTGTTTTATGGGCCATCCACGATTTTCTGTTAATGTTAAATAAAAAATATAAATAATATTCATCACGGTTTTTTGACGATTTGTAATTGTTAACTGTACTTGCAGAAAGGCATTGCGGAAATAAAATATTTTTTTTTGCAATGCCCTTGTTGTTTTATGGGCCATCAACGATTTTCTGTTAATGTTAAATAAAAAATATAAATAATATTCATCACGGTTTTTTGACGATTTGTAATTGTTTACTGTACTTGCAGAAAGGCATTGCGAAAATAAAATTTTTTTTTTTGCAATGCCCTTGTTGTTTTATGGGCCATCCACGATTTTCTGTTAATGTTAAATAAAAAATATAAATAATATTCATCACGGTTTTTTGATGACTTGTAATTGTTTACTGTACTTGCAGAAAGGCATATTGAAAATAATTTTTTTTTTTTGCAATGCCCTTGTTGTTTTATGGGCCATCCACGATTTTCTGTTAATGTTAAATAAAAAATATAAATAATATTTATCACGGTTTTTTGACGATTTGTAATTGTTTACTATACCTGCAGAAAGGCATATTGAAAATAAAATATTTTTTTTGCAATGCCCTTGTTGTTTTATGGGCCATCCACGATTTTCTGTTAATGTTAAATAAAAAATATAAATAATATTCATCACGGTTTTTTGATGACTTGTAATTGTTTACTGTACTTGCAGAAAGGCATATTGAAAATAATTTTTTTTTTTGCAATGCCCTTGTTGTTTTATGGGCCATCCACGATTTTCTGTTAATGTTAAATAAAAAATATAAATAATATTCATCACGGTTTTTTGATGACTTGTAATTGTTTACTGTACTTGCAGAAAGGCATATTGAAAATAATTTTTTTTTTTGCAATGCCCTTGTTGTTTTATGGGCCATCCACGATTTTCTGTTAATGTTAAATAAAGAATATAAATAATATTCATCACGGTTTTTTGACGATTTGTAATTGTTAACTGTACTTGCAGAAAGGCATATTAAAAATATTTTTTTTTTTTTGCAATGCCCTTGTTGTTTTATGGGCCATCCACGATTTTCAGTTAATGTTAAATAAAAAATATAAATAATATTCATCACGGTTTTTTGACGATTTGTAATTGTTAACTGTACTTGCAGAAAGGCATTGCGAAAATAAAAAAAATTTTTTGCAATGCCCTTGTTATTTTATGGGCCATCCACGATTTTCTGTTAATGTTAAATAAAGAATATAAATAATATTCATCACGGTTTTTTGACGATTTGTAATTGTTAACTGTACTTGCAGAAAGGCATATTAAAAATATTTTTTTTTTTTTGCAATGCCCTTGTTGTTTTATGGGCCATCCACGATTTTCTGTTAATGTTAAATAAAAAATATAAATAATATTCATCACGGTTTTTTGACGATTTGTAATTGTTAACTGTACTTGCAGAAAGGCATTGCGAAAATAATTTTTTTTTTTGCAATGCCCTTGTTGTTTTATGGGCCATCCACGATTTTCTGTTAATGTTAAATAAAAAATATAAATAATATTTATCACGGTTTTTTGACGATTTGTAATTGTTTACTGTACTTGCAGAAAGGCATATTGAAAATAAAATATTTTTTTTTTGCAATGCCCTTGTTGTTTTATGGGCCATCTACGATTTTCTGTTAATGTTAAATAAAAAATATAAATAATATTTATCACGGTTTTTTGACGATTTGTAATTGTTTACTGTACTTGCAGAAAGGCATATTGAAAATAAATATTTTTTTTTTGCAATGCCCTTGTTGTTTTATGGGCCATCCACGATTTTCTGTTAATGTTAAATAAAAAATATAAATAATATTCATCACGGTTTTTTGACGATTTGTAATTGTTTACTGTACTTGCAGAAAGGCATATTGAAAATAAAATATTTTTTTTTGCAATGCCCTTGTGGTTTTATGGGCCATCCACGATTTTCTGTTAATGTTAAATAAAAAATATAAATAATATTCATCACGGTTTTTTGACGATTTGTAATTGTTTACTGTACTTGCAGAAAGGCAAATTGAAAATAAAATATTTTTTTTGCAATGCTCTTGTTGTTTTATGGGCCATCCACGATTTTCTGTTAATGTTAAATAAAAAATATAAATAATATTCATCACGGTTTTTTGACGATTTGTAATTGTTAACTGTACTTGCAGGAAGGCATTGCGAAAATAAAATATTTTTTTTTGCAATGCCCTTGTGGTTTTATGGGCTATCCACGATTTTCTGTTAATGTTAAATAAAAAATATAAATAATATTCATCACGGTTTTTTGACGATTTGTAATTGTTTACTGTACTTGCAGAAAGGCAAATTGAAAATAAAATATTTTTTTTGCAATGCTCTTGTTGTTTTATGGGCCATCCACGATTTTCTGTTAATGTTAAATAAAAAATATAAATAATATTCATCACGGTTTTTTGACGATTTGTAATTGTTTACTGTACTTGCAGAAAGGCATATTGAAAATAAAATTATTTTTTTTTGCAATGCCCTTGTTGTTTTATGGGCCATCCACGATTTTCTGTTAATGTTAACTAAAAAATATAAATAATATTTATCACGGTTTTTTGACGATTTGTAATTGTTAACTGTACTTGCAGAAAGGCATTGCGAAAATAAATTTTTTTTTTGCAATGCCCTTGTTGTTTTATGGGCCATCCACGATTTTCTGTTAATGTTAAATAAAAAATATAAATAATATTCATCACGGTTTTTTGACGATTTGTAATTGTTTACTGTACTTGCAGAAACGCAAATTGAAAATAAAATATTTTTTTTGCAATGCTCTTGTTGTTTTATGGGCCATCCACGATTTTCTGTTAATGTTAAATAAAAAATATAAATAATATTCATCACGGTTTTTTGACGATTTGTAATTGTTAACTGTACTTGCAGAAAGGCATTGCGAAAATAAATTTTTTTTTTTTGCAATGCCCTTGTTGTTTTATAGGCCATCCACGATTTTCTGTTAATGTTAAATAAAAAATATAAATAATATTCATCACGGTTTTTTGACGATTTGTAATTGTTAACTGTACTTGCAGAAAGGCATTGCAAAAATAAATTTTTTTTTTTTTGCAATGCCCTTGTTGTTTTATGGGCCATCCACGATTTTCTGTTAATGTTAAATAAAAAATATAAATAATATTCATCACGGTTTTTTGACGATTTGTAATTGTTTACTGTACTTGCAGAAAGGCATATTGAAAATAAAAATTTTTTTTTTGCAATGCCCTTGTTGTTTTATGGGCCATCCACGATTTTCTGTTAATGTTAAATAAAAAATATAAATAATATTCATCACGGTTTTTTGACGATTTGTAATTGTTTACTGTACTTGCAGAAAGGCATATTAAAAATAAAATAATTTTTTTTGCAATGCCCTTGTTGTTTTATGGGCCATCCACGATTTTCTGGTAATGTTAAATAAAAAATATAAATAATATTCATCACGGTTTTTTTATGACTTGTAATTGTTTACTGTACTTGCAGAAAGGCATATTGAAAATAATTTTTTTTTTTTTGCAAAGCCCTTGTTGTTTTATGGGCCATCCACGATTTTCTGTTAATGTTAAATAAAAAATATAAATAATATTTATCACGGTTTTTTGACGATTTGTAATTGTTTACTGTACTTGCAGAAAGGCATTGCGAAAATAAAATAATTTTTTTTGCAATGCCCTTGTTGTTTTATGGGCCATCCACGATTTTCTGTTAATGTTAAATAAAAAATATAAATAATATTCATCACGGTTTTTTGACGATTTGTAATTGTTAACTGTACTTGCAGAAAGGCATTGCGAAAATAATTTTTTTTTTTTGCAATGCCCTTGTTGTTTTATGGGCTATCCACGATTTTCTGTTAATGTTAAATAAAAAATATAAATAATATTCATCACGGTTTTTTGACGATTTGTAATTGTTTACTGTACTTGCAGAAAGGCATATTGAAAATAAAATATTTTTTTTTGCAATGCCCTTGTTGTTTTATGGGCCATCCACGATTTTCTGTTAATGTTAAATAAAAAATATAAATAATATTCATCACGGTTTTTTGACGATTTGTAATTGTTAACTGTACTTGCAGAAAGACATTGCGAAAATAAAAAAAATTTTTTGCAATGCCCTTGTTGTTTTATGGGCCATCCACGATTTTCTGTTAATGTTAAATAAAAAATATAAATAATATTCATCACGGTTTTTTGACGATTTGTAATTGTTTACTGTACTTGCAGAAAGGCATATTGAAAATAATTTTTTTTTTTTTGCAATGCCCTTGTTGTTTTATGGGCCATCCACGATTTTCTGTTAATGTTAAATAAAAAATATAAATAATATTCATCACGGTTTTTTGACGATTTGTAATTGTTAACTGTACTTGCAGAAAGGCATTGCGAAAATAAATTTTTTTTTTGCAATGCCCTTGTTGTTTTATGGGCTATCCACGATTTTCTGTTAATGTTAAATAAAAAATATAAATAATATTCATCACGGTTTTTTGACGATTTGTAATTGTTTACTGTACTTGCAGAAAGGCATATTGAAAATAAAATATTTTTTTTTGCAATGCCCTTGTTGTTTTATGGGCCATCCACGATTTTCTGTTAATGTTAAATAAAAAATATAAATAATATTCATCACGGTTTTTTGACGATTTGTAATTGTTAACTGTACTTGCAGAAAGGCATTGCGAAAATAAAAAAAATTTTTTTGCAATGCCCTTGTTGTTTTATGGGCCATCCACGATTTTCTGGTAATGTTAAATAAAAAATATAAATAATATTCATCACGGTTTTTTTATGACTTGTAATTGTTTACTGTACTTGCAGAAAGGCATATTGAAAATAATTTTTTTTTTTTTGCAAAGCCCTTGTTGTTTTATGGGCCATCCACGATTTTCTGTTAATGTTAAATAAAAAATATAAATAATATTTATCACGGTTTTTTGACGATTTGTAATTGTTTACTGTACTTGCAGAAAGGCATTGCGAAAATAAAATAATTTTTTTTGCAATGCCCTTGTTGTTTTATGGGCCATCCACGATTTTCTGTTAATGTTAAATAAAAAATATAACTAATATTCATCACGGTTTTTTGACGATTTGTAATTGTTAACCGTACTTGCAGAAAGGCATTGCGAAAATAAAATTTTTCTTTTGCAATGCCCTTGTTGTTTTATGGGCCATCCACGATTTTCTGTTAATGTTAAATAAAAAATATAAATAATATTCATCACGGTTTTTTGACGATTTGTAATTGTTTACTGTACTTGCAGAAAGGCATATTGAAAATAAATTTTTTTTTTTGCAATGCCCTTGTTGTTTTATGGGCCATCCACGATTTTCTGTTAATGTTAAATAAAAAATATAAATAATATTCATCACGGTTTTTTGACGATTTGTAATTGTTTACTGTACTTGCAGAAAGGCATATTGAAAATAAAATATTTTTTTTTTGCAATGCCCTTGTTGTTTTATGGGCCATCCACGATTTTCTGTTAATGTTAAATAAAAAATATAAATAATATTCATCACGGTTTTTTGACGATTTGTAATTGTTTACTGTACTTGCAGAAAGGCATTGCGAAAATAAAATATTTTTTTTGCAATGCCCTTGTTGTTTTATGGGCCATCCACGATTTTCTGTTAATGTTAAATAAAAAATATAAATAATATTCATCACGGTTTTTTGACGATTTGTAATTGTTAACTGTACTTGTAGAAAGGCATTGCGAAAATTAAATTTTTTTTTTTGCAATGCCCTTGTTGTTTTATGGGCCATCCACGATTTTCTGTTAATGTTAAATAAAAAATATAAATAATATTCATCACGGTTTTTTGACAATTTGTAATTGTTTACTGTACTTGCAGAAAGGCATTGCGAAAATAAAATATTTTTTTTTGCAATGCCCTTGTTGTTTTATGGGCCATCCACGATTTTCTGTTAATGTTAAATAAAAAATATAAATAATATTCATCACGGTTTTTTGACGATTTGTAATTGTTAACTGTACTTGCAGAAAGGCATTGCGAAAATAAAATATTTTTTTTTGCAATGCCCTTGTTGTTTTATGGGCCATCCACGATTTTCTGTTAATGTTAAATAAAAAATATAAATAATATTCATCACGGTTTTTTGACGATTTGTAATTGTTAACTGTACTTGTAGAAAGGCATTGCGAAAATTAAATTTTTTTTTTTGCAATGCCCTTGTTGTTTTATGGGCCATCCACGATTTTCTGTTAATGTTAAATAAAAAATATAAATAATATTCATCACGGTTTTTTGACAATTTGTAATTGTTTACTGTACTTGCAGAAAGGCATATTGAAAATATTTTTTTTTTTTTTGCAATGCCCTTGTTGTTTTATGGGCCATCCACGATTTTCTGTTAATGTTAAATAGAAAATATAAATAATATTCATCACGGTTTTTTGACGATTTTTAATTGTTTACTGTACTTGCAGAAAGGCATATTGAAAATAATTTTTTTTTTTTGCAATGCCCTTGTTGTTTTATGGGCCATCCACGATTTTCTGTTAATGTTAAATAAAAAATATAAATAATATTCATCACGGTTTTTTGACGATTTGTAATTGTTAACTGTACTTGCAGAAAGGCATTGCGAAAATAAAATATTTTTTTTTGCAATGCCCTTGTTTTATGGGCCATCCACGATTTTCTGTTAATGTTAAATAAAAAATATAAATAATATTCATCACGGTTTTTTGACGATTTGTAATTGTTAACTGTACTTGCAGAAAGGCATTGCGAAAATAAAATATTTTTTTTTGCAATGCCCTTGTTGTTTTATGAGCCATCCACGATTTTCTGTTAATGTTAAATAGAAAATATAAATAATATTCATCACGGTTTTTTGACGATTTTTAATTGTTTACTGTACTTGCAGAAAGGCATATTGAAAATAATTTTTTTTTTTTTTGCAATGCCCTTGTTGTTTTATGGGCCATCCACGATTTTCTGTTAATGTTAAATAAAAAATATAAATAATATTCATCACGGTTTTTTGACGATTTGTAATTGTTAACTGTACTTGCAGAAAGGCATTGCGAAAATAAAATATTTTTTTTTGCAATGCCCTTGTTGTTTTATGGGCCATCCACGATTTTCTGTTAATGTTAAATAAAAAATATAAATAATATTCATCACGGTTCTTTGACGATTTGTAATTGTTAACTGTACTTGCAGAAAGGCATTGCGAAAATAAAATATTTTTTTTTGCAATGCCCTTGTTTTATGGGCCATCCACGATTTTCTGTTAATGTTAAATAAAAAATATAAATAATATTCATCACGGTTTTTTGACGATTTGTAATTGTTAACTGTACTTGCAGAAAGGCATTGCGAAAATAAAATATTTTTTTTTGCAATGCCCTTGTTGTTTTATGGGCCATCCACGATTTTCTGTTATTGTTAAATAAAAAATATAAATAATATTCATCACGGTTTTTTGACGATTTGTAATTGTTAACTGTACTTGCAGAAAGGCATTGCGAAAATAAAATATTTTTTTTTGCAATGCCCTTGTTGTTTTATGGGCCATCCACGATTTTCTGTTAATGTTAAATGAAAAATATAAATAATATTCATCACGGTTTTTTGACGATTTGTAATTGTTTACTGTACTTGCAGAAAGGCATATTGAAAATAAAATATTTTTTTTTGCAATGCCCTTGTTGTTTTATGGGCCATCCACGATTTTCTGTTAATGTTAAATAGAAAATATAAATAATATTCATCACGGTTTTTTGACGATTTGTAATTGTTTACTGTACTTGCAGAAAGTCATATTGAAAATAATTTTTTTTTTTGCAATGCCCTTGTTGTTTTATGGGCCATCCACGATTTTCTGTTAATGTTAAATAAAAAATATAAATAATATTCATCACGGTTTTTTGACGATTTGTAATTGTTAACTGTACTTGCAGAAAGGCATTGCGAAAATAAAATATTTTTTTTTGCAATGCCCTTGTTGTTTTATGGGCCATCCACGATTTTCTGTTAATGTTAAATAAAAAATATAAATAGTATTCATCACGGTTTTTCCACTTCCATCATGAAGAATAATAAAAATTGGCTTTGGTTCTTTTTTGTTCATACTGCTATACAGGGTGTCAACATACGCAAAATATTGGATAACTATTTGTTTTCAAATAGAACACCCTATATATCTTAAGACCAATGCATGGAATTTTTAATAAGTTTTCCAATGATTACAATTTGTATAATGAAATATTAAGGATTCTTGAGATTTATCCATAAAAACATTTTTCTTTTGTCACCTCCTGCTCATTTTTTGATTTTCAGACAAAACTATGCATTTTCTGAAAAAATAATAAGAGACCAAAGTTGTAGAGCGGAAAATTTTCGATCGATATAGGTCATTCGACTTTTCCAATAATGCGTGCATTGCCCGCCAGAGTGCGCAAAATCGTAACCGTATATGCATTTTAGCGTTTATCTCAAATTTTTTGTTAATTAATTGCGCTATACCCTATTTTCCATGTCCTCTAGCAGAAAAACGGGTAATTATAGAATTATTCAACTGACCTACATCGATTGAAAATATTCCGCTCTACAACACTTGAAAGAAGCAATTTTTGCCCAAAATGCATAGTTTTCGCTAAACATACAATAAACCATTGACAAACGCAAAAATTGATACATACATTTTCAATTTGCATTTTTAGGGAAAACTATGCATTTTTGGCAAAAATTGCCTCTTTCAAGAGTTGTAGAGCGGAATATTTTCAATCGATGTAGGTCATTTTAATTTCTCTATAATTTCCCGTTTTTCCGCTAGAGGGTGCGGAAAATAAAGTAGTGCAATTTATTAATAAAAAAATTGAATAGAAAACGCTAAAATGCATATACGGTCACGATTTTGCGCGCTCTGGCGGGCAATGTACGCATTATCTTAAAAGTTGAAAGACTCACATCGATCGAAAATTTTTCGCTCTACAACTTTGGTCTCTTATAATTTTTCCTGAAAATGCTTAGTTTTGGCTGAAAATCCAAAAATTAGCGGAAGGTGGCAAAAGAAATATGTTTTTATTGATAAATCACAAAATTCCTTAATATTGTGTTATACAAACTGTATATCATTGGAAAGCTTATTAAAAATGCCATAGATTGGTGGCAACTTATATAGGGTGTTCCGTTTGAAAAAAAAAAGTTATCCATTGTTTTGCGTATGTTGACACCCTGTATATCACTATGAATAAAAGAGAACCAAAGCCGATGTGTATTATTCTTTATGATGTGGAATATTTTCTAGTGTATAAATAATGATGCTATTTTTGCTAGGTACGCTTCTGCAATGTTTTCAATGTGTACATGGTTTTGCCACAAATTTGTCCATAACTAACTAACCGTCCATAATAGACCCATACTATCTTATACTATTTTTATCAGCTTCTCAAGAGGGTTAAAAATAAAGGATAAAATATAGGGTGTTCCATTTAAAAAAACATAACTTTGTTCTGTAATGTATATTGGGACACCCTGTACAAAAACATACATATTTTTAAAATATGTAGAATCAGTGTGGGTACCAGTTCAAGAAAACTAGAAGTCGATATCTCAAATAGCAAACAAGTTATGGGGCTTTTACAGATCCTCATATACCAAATGTTTCGCAGAATCGGATGATATTGACGTTTAAAACGTCAACATTATAAAAGATGAAAACGATAAATTATACTTCAAATTCTAATCATGTTTACCGTCAGTTTACTCAAAAACCAGTATTCCATATGATAAAGTTTGTAATCAAGTTCCATCGGCTATCGACTATAATATGTAGGAATGCACTTATAGAATTTATCATTACAAAATCAATGAATGCTTTACAAAATTGCAGTCATCCACCGTATCTTAATTTCTAATGGTCATGCAACAATGAAACCAGAGTTTTGGGGTATATATATAGTCTTCTTGGACTAGACATCAGTACACTCGTTCATTAGCTAGACATTAGTCGGTTAGTTCCATTAACAATGAATAGTTTGGTAAGTCTGTAATTATTAATAGTATAAATAAACTATTATAATATTAAATAAGTTTATTTCTTTGATTTCTTTTTACATTTACTAACTTATAACTAATACCACAATATTTTAAAATCTCAAGAAAAAGACGAGGTTTAGTTTCGAGTGCCTAATGGGGGCATTGGCTTTTCTTCGATCTAAATAATAAACTACACTTTAAATATTGGTATTATTTCAAGATATGTTTCAATCTTAATTAATTAATTAAATTGTTTTCTAGCTAAACAGCAGTTTGTATTTATTTAAATAATCCTGTAGATGTGACTTCAATGTCTTAAGTAATTTAATAGATTTATATTGAATACGCATATTTTTATATGGTTAACAATAAAATCGTTATTTTAAATAGTTTAAGTTTAATAATGGTTTCAACTATGTGTTTAACTATTTCGCTGCGGGATCCGGATAATTATGCAAAAAACGCACTTTTATATGCGGAACCCGGATATGTACGTTAGCAACGGCACGCATCTATATTCCAATTTTGCAGAATACGTTTAACTAGCCTTTGAAATTCATATGCCACACCAAAAGGGTTGAATCATAAAATTTAGATAGATTTAAAAAATGTTTTAGATTTACTTCTTACAAATTCAATGTTTTAAATAATATTAGAGATTTATTATTTACGTTTTTTTGATAGAGGTATTAATTTAATCCTTGTTTTAAAGAGTTTAGATTCAACATTGGTCGAAACCAGTGGCGGATTCAAGAGGGCAGGGTAATGGGGTTAATTGACTCCCTCGATCCTAGATTTTTTAGATTTGTCGTGAAAATTACGAAAATGTCAACGGTGTCATTTAAAAATAAAAATAATATTTCATTCAATTCTTTTGAATATTTGTTTTGAGTGTCCGTCCCCCTTATTAGAAACCTTGTGGATCCGTCGCTGATAGAAACCATACATTTCAATTGTAAAATTTAGTAAAATGTGATTATACAAATTAAACAGCATTTGTTGTTAAAATTAAACATGATGATGGTTGCGACCGTTACTACGTGGTAGTTCATAATATAATCACTGAATAAAACAGTCACTATATTTTTTTACCTCAATTTATTTAATGTATGTACAAATTAGTGATGGGCATAATCTAATGATTTCAATAATCGACTGATTACTATTCGAAATAATCTGAAAATCGATTATTCATTCGAATGATAATTCGAGTGATCATTCGAATAATCATTCAAATGATCTAAAAATCGATTATTTATTCTAATGATCATTCGAATGATTTTTCGAGTGATCATTAGAATAAAAGTTCGACTAATAATTCGAATAAAAATTCGAATGATCGTGAATCGAGTATTTTTATTTTTTAAGTGGTATAAACATATCGGAATGATCACTCAAATTATCGTGACCTAAGTACTAAAAACGGAACTCCGGTTATTTCGTTAAAATCGTTCATAAATACTTGTGTTCTGATTTCAGCAATATATCATAAAAAAATTATAATATAGAATATATTGTAAACAATATCAGAGTACTTCGCCGCAATGTTTCGTGGGAAAGATATCCTATTAATACGCTAAGTAAAGTTTTGAATGATATATATATATATATATATATATATATATATATATATATATATATTCGAGTACAAATTGGTATAATGACATTCGAATGGTCATTCAGATTATCAAAATAGCTAGTTTTCGAATTGTTCATTCGAATACCGTTCACTCAAATAAATCATTCGAATGATCATTCGAATGCCAATCGAACGATCATTCGGGTATAGATCATTCGAATGGTCACTCGAATACCGATCATTCGAATGGTCATTCGAATTAAAAAATAGGTTCTCGAGATAATCGATTATTTTTATAATCGAATTAATCGATTATCTTTATTCGAATGATCCCATCACTAGTACAAATATTACATATACATAAATAATTCCACGATTTAAGTTTCGACGTTTGACGGCCATTATCAAGTAAAACAATTTATTAATGGAAAAAGTTACATTTATATCGGTAAGAAACTCTCGCCCTATTTTCTTACCGATATAAATGTAACTTTTTCCATTACTTCTTTCTCTTAATAATGACCGTCAAACGTCAAAACTTAAGTCGTGAAATTATGTATTTAAATTTGTACATACTCGTACATTAAATAAAAACCTTTATAAAGCCCGATTGTGTTTTATAATTATCTTGAAAACAAAATTGTATGTTATTTAATTCAACTTTGTGATTTAGACCATTGTTTTCTTCGCGACATTGGCCCTCGCCAGCGCTAAACCATCCGGCTGGGGACATGATGGTTATTACGGTGGCAGTGGTGCTGGACATGCTGGTGGATTCGGCGATTTAGGTGGTTCCGGACTAGGACAACAATCTATCGGTGGACCAGCTGCTGGACAAGCCAATGTGATTGGACCACAAGGCGGAGATTCTTCAGTTCAAGGACCTCAGGGTGGAAATTCTGAAGTTGTAGGACCTCAGGGTGGAAATGCTGAAGTGGTAGGACCTCAGGGTGGAAATGCCGAAGTAGTGGGATCTCAGGGTGGAAATGCTGAAGTTGTAGGATCACGTGGAGGAGATGCTTCTATCGTAGGAGCTACAGGAGGAAGTGCTACAATTGTGGGATCACGCGGCGGACATGCCTCCATTGTTGGAGCAACTGGTGGACGTGTCACCATTATTGAATCATCGCCTAGACAAGTTAATATTGTTGCTGGATCTGCTGGACATGGCGACGGTGGAGGAGATGAATCCGGTGCTGGTTATTATGGACATGGTCACGAATACGAACATGGATATGGGCATTGATATGACCATCGATAAATAATAAAATTAATTACTGCCAAGAATCTAAACATCCTTTCAAATGTAAATGTTTATATGTGATGCATTTATTTAAATTATAAAATAAATATATATTTAAAATGAACAATTGCATGTATTCATTTTTAATTAGACCTGCATCAGAAACATCAAATTAAAACCTGCAACGGCGCTTTAATATCGAATATTAGAATATATGTGATCTTTAAAGTTTCTATGTAAACAATAATATTAATCGACATTAATAAACTTCACATAATTTATAATTCAATTTGTTCAATTAGCTTCTCGTCCAGGCCATCAATTTGTAATATTTCTTAATGTAGGGGTCTCTTGAATTTGCTGGGATTAAAGCTCAGCTTGGTCAACAAAATGCTGCGTTTCTCGAGAAACTTGGTCTTGATACTGACATTAAACAACATAACCACCTGCGGCGGCTCGTGGATCTTCGTAGAGGAGGCTACGATAGAGATGCTACTCGTGCTGCACTACTTACTCTTATAGCGGAAACAAATATTCCGCTGCTGTTTTATTCAATTTTTTTTCCATAGCCTCGTCGCCGAACATCCAGGTGCCGCCGCTGATAATCACCAATATTTGCCCTTAACTGTGCTTGTGGACTCAATTAGTTGACTTGCAGAAACCCTGGGCTATGTGTAACTAATTGGATTGTGGAAAACGGAGCATCCATCACCATGTTTAACTGATTCGATTGTGGGCGCACCCACCACCCTCCATATCAACTTTAACATCACCCTGTTGAAGTGAATGAAAATTGTGCGTCAATTCATCATGATGTTGAAAATTTAACTATTACAAAAAAACGGGTTTGTTGGTTAAGTTATAGTTAATATGGAACGTGATGGATGAAATCTATACCACAACCCAAACCGAGGCTTTTAGTTCAATTCAACAAAATTTCTTTGTCGCTTCGTTAGCATTAATGCCCGGTTGCACCGACTTAAGGAGTGGTTAAGTTAAGGACTCGGTAAGTTGAGGATCCAGTAAGGAAGAGTTAAGTTGCACCACGACTCTGAAAAATGAAACACATCTGAAGAAGTCATTTTGAAGTGTTTTCCTCGCTTCGCCATCAGGAATTCTAATAAATTCAGGGTATAATTGAGAGCTATTACAAAATACACTCTTGTGATAATCCTCGAAGAAGTTGATATGTGGATTCCAGCAAAGTTGCCCACGCTAATCAAGAACTTGCTAGTAGCATACATCTCAATGCTACTGTTCTGTATTATAAATAGTATGATTGGAAGTGTTGTAAATAAAAACAATGTTTCAGTAACACAACTCTATTTATTCTGTTTTATATTTAGCTATGTGTAGATAAGTGCAGAGGATACACAGTTTTTTTGTGCCATTCTTATATGGCCACTTTAAAAAAATATGAAATGTATTTTAATAAAATGTATTACTACTACCAATAATTGTTTGATAGAAGACACTGTATTCCTGAAAAAATACTAGTTATTTTATATTTAAGGCTAATATATGTGTACTTATCCGAACAAATTTCTAATTGATGTTCATTTAGTGAGAGCAAATAACATACAACAATATCTGTCTCTGTCGAGCTTTTGTTTACTGGAAGTTGTCTTTCCGCTAACTAGGGTGCAAGACGAGAATCAAGGTCTATTTCTTGAAAATTCCCAGAAAACGTTGGGGCTGTAATTGACGAATGTGAACGCTTCCACCAGGAATCAGGTCCTGGTCAGGAAGAGCTCTATCAAGGGTGATGAGACAGGAATATAATGGCGGACTACTGCTGGACTACAAATAACACAATTTTGACAATTTAATAAAACTGAGTATGTATAGTTGCCTACTTATTAACGGATATTAAAATCATGATTAATAAAAAAAAACTATGAACAAATCAGGTGACAAATGAATAATATTTGCTCATCTACTATCGAGGAAAAGTGCATTCGTGGACACTAGACGAGTATATTATTATTGGTATTTGTATAATGACTGTAAAATGATTTTTTTACATTAGCATGCAAATATAACTATAAAGATAAATTATAGCTGTGAGATTTTTCGCAGTTTGATTCAGCTGCGATGCCGATGGAAAATAACAAACGTACCACCATTACAATAATTTTATAATGTAAATTGAAGATGTTGAATCGACCTAATGAAAAAAATCGTCTCCTAACCTATTAATTTGTCGGTGAAATACTGACACTATATATATTTAAAAGTAAAGTGTGGCGGTTGTAGGTCAGGAGTGGGGTGTTAATCAATAATTACCTATTTGCTCGGCAGTGTTTAGTTCAACAGTGTTGTTCTTTATTTTGGTTCGACTGCATCACACATTATATGCAACCGTTGTTGCTTGCACGTATAATAAATTCGGTTTGTATTAATAGTTACCGGCAATTATAAATAAAAACCGCTTCGTTTGGTCCATCTGGTAAATAACACTTAAAAAATTACACTTACCGGCAACTATTAATAAAAGTCAGGTCAATTTAATGAAACATGTTTCATATTTTAATGAATGAGATTATTATAAAGTAAAGGGCATGTTTCAACTTACTATATATTTTTAACAAATTAAGGCAATGACAAAAAGCAAAAGAAATTTAATTGCATAAATAATTTCTTATGTCCACTACTGGTTACCGCAATTGTTCCATGTGACCACTATTTTGTAGTAAAATAACCAACCGCTCCTCCAAATTGTATCCAGCAATATCCTACATTTATGGTTGAATTGCATCAATTTTATCCCTAATTCTGCGCTTAAATTCTTCTAGCATTGTTGGCAGTGTTCTTAACACCCACAAACCTTGTGCTTTTAAATTTGCTAATCAAATTACAGTACGCTTTTAATGAACATGGCCTTGCTCTCAAATCCATTTTCGTTCGAAATCTTCCTAACCCAGCAGTGTAATATCTTCAACATTATACTAAACCAATTCTTGTCCGAAAATCCATGTTTTTCTTTTTGTACTCGTTTAAATTTACGTGAGTTTTATTTTGAAAACAATTCCAAAAATTACGATGATTTAGTTTCTTGTATTAATGGTTGTTATGACAACTCTTTTGTTTTCCATATACCGGATGACCCAGCGATCTGTAAAAGCCCCATAACTTATTTGCTATTTGAGATATCGACTTCTAGTTTCCTTGATCTGGTACCCACACTTATTCTACATATTTTAAAAATATGTATGTTTTTGCACAGGTTGTCCCAGTATAAATAACAGATCAAAGTTATGTTTTTTAAATGGAACACCCCATATTTTATACTTTATTTTTAATCCCCTTAAGAAGCTGATAAAAATAGTATGAGATACTCTGGGTCTTTTTTGGACGGTTGGTTAGTTATGGGCAAATTTATGGCAAAAACATGTAAACATTGCAGAAGCGTTCCTAGCAAAGATAGCGTCATTTTTTATACACTAGAAAATTTTCCACGACATGAAGAATTATACACATCGGCTTTGATCCTGTTTTGTTCATACTGCTATACAGGGTGTCAACATACGCAAAACAATGGATAACTATTTTTTTAAATGGAACACCCTATATACGTTGCCACCAATCTATGGCATTTTTAATAAGCTTTCTAATGATATACAGTTTGTATAACAAAATATTAAGGATTCTTGAGATTTATCCATAAAAACATTCTTCTTTTGTTACATCCTGCTCATTTTTTCATTTTCAGCCAAAACTATCCATTTTCTGAAAAAGTAATAAGAGACCAAAGTTGTGGAGCAGAAAATTTCAGATCGATATAGGTCTTTCAACTTTTCAGATAATGCGTGCATTGCCCGCCAGAGCGCGCAAAATCGTGACCGTACATGCATATTAGCGTTTTCTTTTCAAATTTTTTATTAATAAATTACTGTATACTTTATTTTCTGCAAAAATAAAAAAAACGGGAAATTATAGGGAAATTCAAATGACCAATATCGATTGAAAATGTTCCGCTCTACAATTCTTAATAGAAGCAATTTTTACCCAAAATGCATAGTTTTCGCCAAAAATGCAAATTGAAAATGTTTGTATCAATTTTCGCGTTTTTTAATGGTTTTTTTAAATTTTCAGCGGAAACTATGCATTTAGAGCAAAAATTGCTTCTATTAAGAATTATAGAGCAGACATTTTCAATCAATGTAGGTCATTTGAATTATTATACAATTTCCCGTTTTTCCACTAGAGGACGTGGAAAATAAAGTATAGTGCAATTAATTAATAAACAATTTGAAAAAAACGCTAAAATGCATATACGGTCACGATTTATTGGAAAAGTCGAAAGACCAATATCGATCAAAAATTTTCTGCTCTACAACTTTGGTCTCCTATTACTTTTTTAGAAAATGGATAGTTTTGGCTGAAAATCTAAAAATGAGCAGGAGGTGACAAAAGAAGAATGTTTTTTTATGGATCAATCTCAAGAATCCATAATATTTCATTATACAAATTGTATATCATTGGAAAGCTTATTAAAAATGCCATGCATTGGTGGCAAGATATATAGGGTGATCCATTTGAAAAAAAATAGTTATCTATTGTTTTGCGTGTGTTGACACCCTGTATAGCAGTATGAACAAAAAAGAACCAAAGCCGATTTGTATTATTTTTCATGATGTGGAAAATTCTTTAGTGTATAAAAAATGACGCTAGCTTTGCCCGCAGCGCTTCTGCAATTTTTTCAATGTGTACATGTTTTAGTCACAAATTTGCCCATAACTAACCAACCGTCCATTATAGACCCATGGTATCTTATACTATTTTTTATCAGCTTCTCAAGAGGGTTGAAAATAAAGTATAAAATATAGGGTGTTCCATTTAAAAAAAACATAACTTTTTTCTGTAATGTATACTGGGACACCCTGTACAAAAACATATATATTTTTAAAATATGCAGAATAAGTATGGGTACCAGTTTAAGAAAACTAGAAGTGGATATCTCAAATAGCAAATAAGTTGTGGGGCTTTTACAGATCGCTGGGTCACCCGGTATACAGGGTGTTTCAAATTCGATGCTCACCATGGGGATCTCGCTTATTACAAGAGATAGATGGTATGTTTAAATTCGGCATATTACAGAATTTTGTGCTGATTAATAATCCGTTGAAAAAAAAATAATTAAAATATTTTGTTTTCGAGTTATGCTAAAAAAATTGAAAAAACTGATTTTCTTTTTTTCTTTATATCTTCGTTATTTGAGGTGATATTTAAAACCGGAAAGGACGTTCTTATAGCACTTTTTTATTATCTAAAAGATGGCGTAAGATTTTTCTTCGTAACATGTTTCGTTTCTTTTGAACCATCATCAACTTTCTTATTGAAAAAATCATATGCCAACTATTAGATAATAAAAAAGTGCCATCAGAACGTCTTTTCCGTTTTTAAATATCACCTCAAATAACGAAGATATAAAGAAAAAAGGAAAATCGTTTTTTTCAGTTTTTTTAACATAACTCGAAAACAAAATATTTTAATTAATTTTTTTCAGAGGATTATTAATGAGCATAAAATTCTGCAAAAGTGCCGAATTTAAACATACCCTCTATCTCTTCTAATAAGCGAGATCCCCATGGTGAGCCTCGAATTTGAAACACCCTGTATACTAAAATCCAATTATTGAATCAACTAGATTCCATTTACTTTTGCTGTTAGCTTATTTTGTTAAAATTATACAAACATTTTTACCCCTTACTTTATGATAACCCCATATTTCAATATGGTGTTGTTGTATAATCAGTTATAATATAACAAGTGGGGAGATTATACCATTGCAATTTTTTTTCAATGAAATTAGAGTTATATAACGAGTGTATTTCAGAATAAAATTGCAATAGCTTTAATCTCCTCACGCGTTATGTTCGGTTAGAGAATATAACGAATTACATATAAAATTTGTTTTGGTTTTGTATGTTTGGAACATAATTTTTCACTTCTTTTATAACTGTAGCGCAGACGGTTTCAAAAACGCCGCATTTTGCATAATGGTAGCGGAAATTTACAAATTCGTGTAATGAATGCGCCGTCTGACAGCCACTGTCACTGTCTAGTTTGAATTAGCGCTAGCCAATCAGCGTCCTACATTCGAGTTGTATTTTCAAGGATCAGTTGTATTTTCAGCGCCAGCCAATCAGCGTCCCAGATTTGAGTTGTATTTTCAGTGCCAGCCAATCTGCGTCCCAGATTTGAGCTGTATTATTTCAAATCAGTTTAATCAACAACCTAATAGACTTTGAATAAAACGAAATATATCAATAGTCGTGAAATTTTACAACAAAAATATGTTAATGGACTGAATAAAATTAAATATTTTAATAATGACAAATTATCAAACTGAGAATACAACTCATGGCCTACTAGAATGTATATTCAGCCAATTAGATGCAAGGAAATGCATAGCAGCATGTGTATCACCGCGATGTTAAGAAAACAAAAGTGGCGGTGATATTTTATTGTGGTCCTGTCAGAATTTTAAACCTCAAAATGGACATACTAAATCATTGGGATGTAGTTTCTATCAGTGAAATCAGTGAAATGGTGAAAAATACGACGCCCAGAAACACCGCGAGGAATAAAGAGTCGAAGTACCGACAGTTTATGGAGCCTTTGTGCTGCAAGAAACTACAAGACGAATTTAAAACATTGCAATATGTGAGTTGTCATCAAGATTATAAAAGGTTATTCGTTATATTCTCTCACTAAATATAACTCGTGGTACGATTAATACCCGATGATATTTAGTCGTTGAAACCGAAGCAGCACATTCAACTCGCGCTAGCGCTCGTTGAATCTGCAGCTCGGTTTCAACTCCAAAATATCATCGGTAATAATCATACCACTTGTTGTATTACGGGTGAGAATACAACTCATGGCCTACTAGAATGTATTTTGAGCCAATCAGATGCAAGGAAATGCATAGCAGCATGTGTATCACCGCGATGATAAAAAACAAAAGTAGCGGTGATATTTTATTGTGGTCCTGTCAGAATTTTAAACCTCAAAATGGACATACTAAAATATTGGGATGCAGTTTCTAACAGTGAAATCAGTGAAATGGTGAAAAATACGACGCCCAGAAACACCGCGAGGAATAAAGAGTCGCAGTGCCGACAGTTTACGGAGTCTTTGTACTGCAAGAAACTAAAAGACGAATTAAAACATTGCAATATGTGAGTTGTCATCAAGATTATAAAAGGTTATTCGTTATATTCTCTCACTAAATATAACTCGTGGTACGATTAATTACCGATGATATTTAGTCGTTGAAACCGAAGCAGCACATTCAACTCGCGCTAGCGCTCGTTGAATCTGCAGCTCGGTTTCAACTCCAAAATATAATCGCTAATAATCATACCACTCGTTGTATTACGGCTGAAAATAAAATAAGTATTTTAATTCCCTTTTTTTATTATTATACGTTTATAAACGTATATTTATTTCTGCAGTCAAGCCTTCTGTTGCACTTAGAATTGCAAAGCAGTTACAACCTTCTTCATTTGCAGCGATCTGAGTTACATTTGCTTGTACAATTACAATATTGGAACCCTTGACGACACATTTGTTCCTCGCGGAAATTTGGAACAGCTATAATATTCCGGTTACACTGGTCTGCAAAACAGAAAAAAAAATCGAGCCCTGACACCATTCCTGCTGATGCTTATGTAAAATGACTTCCTGAATCTGAATATGACCCCTGTTTTCCTCCATCACCCACCATTTTTGGGGGATGCCCCCCTACCTGTTTTGATCACTTTTCGATCATTTCGAGAGATCAAGATGATTGTTTTAACCTTTACATTACTTCTGAGGGACTAAAGAGATGCAAAGTTCTAGAACATGGACAGGTGTAGCAAGGAGGTAGATTTGGGGGGATTTGCCTCCTTAAATTGTAAAAGAATCATTAAAAACAAGGTACTGTAAAAATAGTGCAGCAACCTGTTAGAAACCAATCCTTGTCCTAACCACGAACTTCGCAATCAAAGTAAAATTAATAAGCAGTTTAAGAAGCGGAAAAAAAATTTAATTGCACTTTTAAAGTTAATTCCCCGCAAATTTAGCAGAAGTTGTCGGGTTGATTTTTCCACTCCTATGGCATAATTAAACAATAAATAAATGCTCGATATTAGTGAGTAAAAAAAGTCTACCATTTTACACAATTTAAACAAATTGAAAACAGAATCTCCACCTAGAGCACCAAGTTGACTCTACGATGGCTAGAGATGTACTGAGGGAAGATAAGGATACAAAGCAGGACTATAGTGATAAGAGCAATGCATGTTTAAACTTGTCAAAGCATAAAAATTCCTGTGCACGCGAGCTATTGAGAACTCCAGCGTGGTACAGTTAATCTTCCTGACTGTTGCTATATATTGTTGCTATATATTTTTGTTATTATTGCTATATATTGTTCCTATATATTTTTATTATTTAGGAGTGTTTGGAGGTGGTTGATGAGGTATGAAAAATAAGTGAATAAGTTGCGAAAAAAGAAAACCGGAAAAATAGATCATTTTTAATGATTTTTTTTTCAAATTTAAGGGCGCAAATCGACTCCAAATCTATCTTCTTGCTACACCTGTTATAGAATTTTTTTACCTCTCTAGCCCCTCAGAGGAAATTTCAAGGTTAAAGTAATCGAAAAGTAACCTCAAAATGGATGCAGACACATTGGGCGTCGAAAAACTTTTTAACAATCCTGCTCAAATGTCACTATAACGGGGTACTCAGCGAATTAATGCCTTATCATAGCAGAAAAATGGTGCATATAAAATGGCCTCTGGTTAAACCCGACCAAGACGGAGCTGGTTCTAGTCACCAACAAAAAGAAACCTGACAGGATGATACTGCCAAGGATATTTAACATAACTCTAATTCTAACTTCATACGTGAAGTATCTGAGAGTCATTTTTCGCCCCAAGCTTAGCTGGGGTATACACTTACAAACAAAGCTACAGAAGGCAAGCATAGCATTCTGGCAGTATCGCCGAGCCATAGGATTGAACTGGAATCTTTCAAGATCACCCTATGGCTGTACTGCTATTGTGCAGCCTACCTTAACATATGCAGCAATTATATGGTGGCTATGAGTTAAACTGAAAACTGCATCAAATGAACCACAACACATTCAACGTCTTGCATGTACGGGGATCATACCATGCGTACCTCCCTTACTTTAGCCATGGAGGCCCTACTGGGTCTTGGACCTTCATGTGTAAGAGATGGCCCTGCGTACAGCGCTAAGACTAGGAGACAACGGACCGTGGTGTCCCAAGACAGGATGGACCAAGGACGGGGCAATCCAGGAAGGGACGGTTCAGAATAACTCCCTTCTTAAGAAGTGTCAAGATCGCGATATTCCGACCTATCTTTTTGAAACGCGCTACACGTTACACGGATAACTCGAAAGCGAATATACAGATATTCACGGACGGAGCTAAAAACAAGTAAGCAGCAGGAGCTGGCATATACTGTGCCGTGCCGGACTGAATCTTGACCTAAAAATACCTCTGGAAATCATGCTACGATTTTCCAAGCGGAACTAACAGGTACACTTATAAGTGCCCAAAAAATAACTGAACTGAACATAAAAATATTGTCTTTAATATTTGCTTAAACGTTTTTGTAATATTGTTCATATTTAAAAAATTGTCGAAAAGAAGAAAACGGTTACGGTACACTTCAGGTGTACGAAATTTTATTAAAAGCCTTTCTATTTTTGGAATTATCAAATTCCAAAAGATAAATTTATAATTAATTAATTTTTGGGTACTTTAAATTTCACCTGACATTACATAGATACCACAAGGTCAAACCAAGGTCACTGTGTCACTACTGTATGCTCCTCTCCAAACCTTTCAACTTTTATCTAAAACATTTTTCTGAATCACTGATAGTTTCCGAAAAAATCGATATAATCTGAATTTTGTATCTTCGATAGAATCTCAAAAGTTTTCCCCAGACTTTTCCGCGGTCTAACCTACCTTTACATGATCTATAGGCGTTATGTAAACATATTAAATAGGTTTTTCCTGCTGCGGTGTTAGGTAGAAAAACGGTTTTTTTTAACATAGTCTTTGATAATCAAACTTCAATATTATAGATATAATGTGGTGAAAAAACATATTCAAAATTTAACTTTAAAACCTAAAAGTAACTCTCGGTGGCCATGTCGCATTAGCGCTATAAGACCTTTGCAACAAAATGTATGATAGTTTAATTAAATTATAAAGTAGAGACTTGAGTACAAGAGACACGGCACAATCTGCCAAATGAAAATCATTTAAATTTGTTTATTCGCTAATAATTTGGCACGATACTCTCCAAAGTAGATATGAGCAATGAATATATGTTACGTAAATACAAATTTAAAAAATAGAATCCAAGCAATAAATCTTAAACTTCAGTAAATTCTCATGGCATTAAAAAGAACCAGAAAAATACCCTACATTTCAGTAAAAGAAATACATAAATTCAATAAAACGAAATGTAGCCTGAATATATGAATATTCAACCTGTTCGTTACTCTGCAGGCAAAATTAAGTCTTACTAAGACTATAAACAAATAACTTATTGAAACAACTACTTCCCTGGCTAGTGCCACGCCGTATATTGAATGATACAAAAGAAATTTACGTTATTGCTAGTACTAAGTACTTATTGAAATAACATTGGTTTAAGATCGTTTATTTCTACTCAAAGGACTAACTTGAAAATTAAACTAAATTGAATTTGAAAACTTTAAACTGTAAAACTGAACCCTAAAATACGTAAAAATTAAGTAAAAAGCCATCTGCAGACGCTGTACTTTCACTAATCACCTCCAACTCAGGTATAAAACTCGTTCAAACCTTTCATAATCTCCTCAGTCGTTTACGACTTCTTCACGTTCACGATCACCTTCACGTAAGCGTATTTTATTATTTAACATCTAATTCAAATTCAAAGCTGCACTGATGAGAGATAAATCTCGAATCGCGTCTGCAGATGGCTTTTTACTTAATTTTTACGTATTTTAGGGTTCAGTTTTATAGTTTATAGTTTAAAGTTTTCAAATTCAATTTAGTTTAATTTTCAAGTTAGTGGGTAGAAATAAACTATCTTAAACCAATGTTATTTCGCTAGTAGTACTAGTAATAACATGCAAATTTCTTTTGTATCATTCAATATCCGGCGTGGCACTAGCCAGGGAAGTAGTTGTTTCAATAAGTTATTTGTTTGTAGTCTTAGTAAGACTTAATTTTACTTGTAGAGTAACGAACAGGTTGAATATTCATATATTCAGACTACATTTCGTTTTATTGAATTTATTTCATGCTTTCTGCAACAAGTAAGGTTGTTTCTAATTTATTTAAAAGAAATACAGTTTATAGAAAAATAATCCCTGCGCACAAGAACCCTAATAGATAGCGCTATAAAGAAAAGTTTGTGTAATGGTGAAACAAGCCAGAGCACACACAAATGTGCACAAATTCGCAGTTTGGACCCATCTTCATGCCAACTTCTTCAATTAATAACAATATATAATGCATTATCAAGGGCGGCGATATCATGTTTGCACCTGAGCGACCAACAACTCAAGAACGGTCCTGTTTGCCCCCAAATATGACAACAATAGTCGGCCACGGCAGAGGCGTACAATACATCTCGAGGAGCAAGTTCTAGGTCCTATGGAAAAATATCCCTCCTTCAGTACCCGATAATTAGCTGTCATATTAGATATCCATTTCATCTCACGAAGGTCTAGCCTCTCTACGAAAATGATAATAAATACCGAAGGAATGTTTGCAACACCACTTTAAATATAATTCGCGGCGAAGACGGATTCGTGACACGTATTTTTTGGAGTGATATGTTTACCAGCGAATTTTTAACAATCACAATAGTTGCTAGTAGTCTGAGGAAAACCCGCAGCAAAGTTCAAGAAAGTAGTCACCAAAGAAGGTTTTCCGTTAATGTTTGGTCAGGCATTATAAACTATACACAAATTCAGCTTCACTGCTCCGTTGTGGGGCAGGTCACAACATCGCCAATACCTTCGAGGACTCATCTGAACGACTTCCAAAATAGACTTCTCTCGACACTATTTACTCATAATCTGTTTTAGATTGTACATCTGTAAATAAACCCCGCTCTATCATTATTATTCTTCTACTAGGAACAAACCCACATAATTAAACACAAGATTAATTAAAAACAGGGCAGCCTGTGAATGCGATGTTGCCTAATGTGCATTTCTTTTAAATGGCTCCTAATAGCATATGTAGCATGATACAGCATTGCATCGACATTTTCTATTCTGAATTTTAGGAAGAATATCGATACGTGTAGATTATCCGCCAATTTATTCAGCTGATATATAAATATAAATATCTATTATACCATCAATATCTGAGAAAGTAACATGATAGTCACATCACCATTTCTTTATTATTTAATTTAATTTATCAACAATCAAGTAAAGGTATTTGTATTTATAACTGCTATTCATTATCCGATTTATATAAACAAAAACCAGAAAATATTTTTTTTCATCCTCAGCTACCTCGATGCGCCACTGCTAATTATTAACGCGTCATATCTGGATTATGTTTACTAATTTAATCAAGCAAAATTGAAATTGTCGGAATAATTTAAGTACTATTTTAAATACAAAGAGCAATTCATTTGTATGTACTCCATATCAAATTAAACGCGCGATAACACATACGTGAGTTCTTTAAAAGTTTGTTCGCGGCACTTGGTAATTTTTCTTTGCATTTTAACATGTTTCAAACTGAAATCGATTATTTTATAATTAAAGAATAATTGTGTAAATGGGGCATTATTGAAATTACAGTTACATTTACCTAAAAACTCAAGTAGAACTATGTTAATTTTGTAAACAGTACTTTTTATAATATTTAACCTATTGAATATTATAATTTCTAAGCAGCGATGATATGTAATAAACCCACATTTAAATAAAGAACCAAATTACTCACTTTGATTGTAACGCGACACAAAAAGTAACATTGTACTTAACCTCATTACAATTGCAAAACAAACTGATAATACTGTAATTTGGATATGCTAAGGTATATATAAGAGGTTCGTGTAAACCAGTTATCAGTAGTCAACGCAGTTTAATTATGAGGAACTTTATTGCCTTTGTAGTATTATTTACTACAATAAACAATTTTGTTTTAAGTGCACCGCAAAATAATGTTCAAAATCCGCCAAAACCAGTAAATAAACTGCAAGGAAAGAATACTGGTACACTTGGCTGGCAGAATCAGCACGAAAAACCCGTTTACGAAGTAGACGGTTCGGATAAAAGGAATCAAAATTGGAATCCTCAGCAAAGCCAAAATTGGAATAGACAACACAGGGATGGTCAGTATGTAAATCAGCAATATTATCCTCCGAATCAAAATTGGAATCAAGGTTGGAATCAAAATCCTCCACAACAAATATATCCAGGGTATTACAACCAAAACAACCAGCCTAACCAAGGTTGGAATTATAATCCGTATGCGAATCAGTATCCTTATAACCAATATAATCAACAAGGTGGTTACCAAAATCAACATGTAAGTCCGTGGAGACCTATGTCTGGTCCTTCTGATACTGTATATGGTAATCAATGGGGAAACAATCAATGGAATCGTAATGATGAACAAAATTATGGAAAAATGAGCAGTAAGTCTCGCGTAACTGGAAATAATCCCCTGACGAATAATAACGCTCCCAAAAATTCAGCAGCGCCAGGATTGCCATCAGTAAATAGTATAAAACATACATAATAGTAATATTTCGTAACTATACACTAGATCTAATACTGTCTACAAATAAATTTAGATAAATATTTGTATAACCATTTTTTTAAATTTTTTATAATAAATATACTTTTAAATAATAAAAAATGTCGATGTCACCATCATGTAACTTTCTCCAATATTTTTCAGCATTTAAAGAAAGTGTTTTTGATAAGTTTCTTGAAGAAATTTGTTTCATCTGGTAACACTAGATAAATTTAGCACTGTGTGTCAAAATGTTTTCTAACTTTTTCACTTTAATAATAACATTACAGTTTAAAGTTTTCAAATTTAATTTTAGAATAAATTTCAAATCAGTCCTGTACCTAGAAATAAACGATCTTAAATCAATTTTATTTCAGTAATAACGTGCAAAGGTTACCTATGGTTAAGATAGTCAAAATGCCCCTATCCCTAGATTTTTGACCTACAGGACCCCTTTGTACCCGGTTTTTCACACTTGCATCATTTTTACCCTGTAAAAATCTATTAGAATATGCATCAAGACATATCTATATTATGCCACGACAGCTTGAAAAATAGATTTTTAAATTTTTTAAGGGTTTTTACCATTTTTCGTGGAATCGCCTATATGTCAACATTTTCTGGCAACAGGCGAAAGATCTTTAAAAACCGGACATTTTGGTTTGTATGTCATCTTTATAACTTAACCGAGATATCAAATTTTGAAATTTTCGGAGCATTTCTTTTCAGCCATCAAAACGATGAAAAACTTTTGTTTTCCCTGAAAAATTACCAATTGCTGCTGAAACTACTCAATATATTTTGTTGTAAATTTCAGGAATATCTTGAATAGTTATTTAGAACTATGTCTGAAAATTTCAAATCAATATCTTTATTATTTTAGGATTTATCATTTTTTTCTGCTTTACGTAGAATCAAAATTTAAAAATTAAAATAATATTCTGACGTAAAATGAAACTATTCAACAGTTGGCATATAAATGGGAAATTCCACTAAAATTGGTAAAAACCTTTAAAATAAGTTGAAAAATCGATTTTTCAAGATGCCCCGGCATGATATAAATCAGTGGCGGCTCGTGGAACACGTTTATGGTAGAGCCACTTTTACAATTTAGTGGACCGGATGATACTGACATTTGAATCGTCAAAATTATGAAAGATGGAAATGACAAATTATACAAATTAAATACCGGCCAAGAAATCAAAAATTTGCACATAAAACTCAATCATGTTAAAAATCTAAAGTATGGTCCATTAAAAAATACGCTCTTAATTAAGGTAAAAAACTAAAAATATAAGCTTAAAAAATCTAAAATTTACACAAATATCGAAAATTCGCGATAAAAAAAATGCAGATCAAAAATCAGAAAATTTCAACAAAAGTTTAACGAAAATAAAGAATATTTAGGGCAAAAACTCTAAAATTTGGAACGCAGAAATGAAAAAACAGGTCAAAGATCTAAAATATAGACTAAAAAAAAACAAAAACTACTGGTCTAAAAATAAAAAATTCAAACCAAAAAATTGAAAAATCAAGGAAAACGAAAATAATTCGCCTTTTTTAGCTCCTAAAATAACTCTTTAGCTCAAAATAAATTTAATTTAATCGATTTTAGTCAAAAAGTAAAAAGAAATCGCCCATAGAAATAATAATTCAAGTTAAAAAATCTAAAATCAAGGGCAAGAAATCAAAAACTGTCAAAAAAACTTGAAAATGTCGACAAAAAATACAAAAAGTCCCCCATAAAAATCAATCATTTAGGTTAAAAAAATAGGATAAAAGATTCAAAAATTCGATCCTAAAAATCAAACATTTTAACAATCAAATCGAAAATTTAGAAAAAAATTTAGGCTAAAAGATTAAAAATTTAGACCAAAATATCAAAATCCGGGCTTAACGATAAAAAATTAAAATAAGAAAATTGAAAATTCAAGTCCGAAAATTGCCATTTTCAGCACCATTAGCCCCAGAAAACATGGGAAAAAACTGAAAATTTGCTCTGTAGCGAAGAAAATTTTCAAAATTTATTACTTGAAGGTTTCGCTTCAAATAAATTTCAATTTTCTGAAAACAACGATATGCTCCTGTAGAAAACAAGGGAGTAAACTCAAAATTTGCTCTGTAGTGAAGGAAATTTACACTCAATGTTTTGAAATATTGTAAAAAAATAATCACTTGTACAATTAGCTCCAAAATTACTACAACTATGCAGAAAAAGTGTACTTTTGATTACTTGTAAAAATAATTGCAATATTTCTGCAGCAAAATAACAGGAATTGACTCAAAATTGCACTGGAAGGAACGAAAATTGCACTCAATGTTTTAAAAAATTATAACAAATTAATCACTTGCAGAATTCGTTTCAAAATTGCTGAAACCATTCAGAAATAGTGTATTTTTGATTATTTGAAAAAACAATTGCAATATTGCATCTGGAAACAACAGGAATGGACTCAAAACTGCACTGGAGGAAACGAAACTTGCACTCAATGTTTTGAAAAATTGTAAAAAATTAATCACTTGCAGAATTAGTGTTCAATTAAGTTAAAACTAAAACAAACCGAAAATTTACACAAATATCGAAAATTCGCGGTTAAAAAAATGCAGACTAAAAAGCCGAAAATTTCAACAACAAAAAAAAATCAAAAAGTTTAACCAAAACAAAGAATATTTAGGGCAAAGGCTCTAAAATTTGGAACGAAGAAATGAAAAATACAGGTCAAATATCTAAAATATAGGCCAAAAAAATAAAAAATGCAAACCAAAAAATTGAAAAATCAAGGAAAACAAAAATAATTTGCCATTTTCAGCCCCCAAAAACTCTTAAAAACCGAAAAATTGAAAATTTAGACAAACATCAAAAATTCGCGATTAGAAAAATGCAGACCAAAAATCCGAAAATTTCAACAAAAAAAATCAAAAAGTTTAATCAAAATAAAGCATATTCCGGACAAAAACTCTAAAATTTGGAAAGAAGAAATGAAAAATACGGGTCAATGATCTAAAATATAGGCCAAAAAATCAAAAATTCTGGTCTAAAAATAAAAAATGCAAACCACAAAATTGAAAAATTAAGAAAAACAAAAATAATTTGCCATTTTCAGCTCCCAAAATAACTAAGCTCAAAATTAGTTGCCGACCACAAACTCGAAAACGGCAGTCAAAAAGTAACCAAAAAGTGAAAAAATTCGCCCATAAAAATTAATAATTCAAGTTAAAAAATCTAAAATGAAGGGCAAGAATCAGAAACTGTACTTGATAATATCGGTAAAAAAATAAAAAAGTTGCGTATAAAAAGCAATCATTTAGGTTAAAAAAATCTAAAATATAGGATGAAAAATTCAAAACTTTTACCAAAAATTCTATCCTAAAAATCAAAATTGCGGATCAAAAAATTTTAACAAAAAAAAACAAAAATTTAGAAGAAAATTATTTTCTTTGGAAATTTGTAAAGACACATTATTCAAAATTAGTCTGTCAAAATTTCAACCATTTGTTGCAATAAATGTGGTATTTCCATGCAAATTTCTGAAAAATGTGCCTTATTGGTCATCAAAATTTGCTTTTTAGTGCAACCATTTTTGTTGTGGTAAACTTGCGATTATTTTCTTTGGAAATTTGTGAAGACACATTATTTAGAAATATTAACCATCTGTTGAAATTAATGCGGAACTTCCACGCGGTGCTACAAATGTTGTTTAACATTTAAAAAGTTTTTTTAAGAATCAGTTAAAAATTCTTGCTGAGCTTGAGTCTACAGGTAGTGCCATGGCTCCGTGGCTCTATATAACGAGCCGCCTCTGATATAAATATGTATTGGTGCATACTTTAGTATTTTTTTAGGTTTGGTGGCAGTTGCGCCTGGTACGGAAAAATCGGCGGATCACTTGCGCCCAACGCCCACACGGAAATGTCACCTGTAACCTTTGACAATTTTTTTAAATTTAATTAAACCATTAACCGGACAGTAATGACGATCGATGGCTCCGCTTCTTAAGCCCGACGACGTTATTTTCTTGTACAAGAAAATTGTAGTAGAATATGTGACCAAAATATATTTGCTAGTGCGAGATCCGCATTTGTCATCATATATAATGGTACAAGAAAATAGTCAAGGATCATGCACAGAATTAAAAAAATTTAAGTTGGTATAAAACATTTCGGTTTTAAATGTTGGTACCAACACTGTCTCTTGTTATTGTTATCCCAAGTTAAGTTTGTGTGAAATTACAATGGAGCGAAGCGCAAAGAATCTTCTTTTACCAATGGCTGCAGTGGTTCCTGTTGCTGCTTTAATAATAAAGCAAACCAAAAGAAGAAATATTCGACGCACATGGGCTGAACCGTGGTTGTTGAGGAGAGGAGAGGTTGGTGGAGTTCTACACCTGTTGCATGATGAGTTGAGGCGTGAGGATCTTGAATCATACAGGAAATTTCTTCGTTTGTGTTGTAAACAATTCGATGATTATTGAATCTTGTGTAATGCGACATTGTGAAGCAATCAAGTGTCATGCGAGAGTGTGCTTCAGCAGAGAACAGGTATAGTTCCACCTTCTTATTGCATAAATGTTTATGTAAATCCAACATAATTTCTAGATTAGCTGTAACATTAAGATTTCTGGCTACGGGCGAAACGTACAGGTCCTTTATGTTTGCCACAAGAATACATAAGAGTACAATAAGTATATTTGTTCCCAAAGTATGTGAAGCAATTTACAACAAATTGAAGGACACATATTTAAAGGTAAGATAAATATGAATATACAGTATGTTTTTTTTATCGTGGGCCATAGGATGTTACATGCTAAAAATTATACCTTGTGTTAATGTATATTTTAACATATAGTTTTTCAAGCAAATTTTAGTTAGTAATCAATCAATTATTTGTCCACATGATGCGCTTAATTAGATTAACTTAAACATGTTTTATTCCATTAAAAAATGAAATTTATTCACTAATCAATCTGACATTTCAGAAATTCAAAGTACTTTGATTATTTTTGATCGGTTATTTATTTTAACTAATTTCATTTTTTAATGGAATAAAACAAGTTTAAATTATTCTGACTAAGCGTATCATCTAGAAAAATAATTGATTTATTACTAACTAAAATTTCCTTCAAAATTTTATGATAAAATATACATTAACACAACGTATAATTTTTAGCATGTAAAATCCTATGGCCCACGATAAGAAAAATACCCTGTATATAAGTACTACTACTTACTAAGAATAAAAAACATATTTTTAATTAAATCAATAATAAAATGTTGGTTTTTTATTGTGTCAAGTAGTTTCTGTTCAATGGTTCTAAATACATGTAATGTTTGTACATTTTAAAACACTTAATTTTCATTGTTGTAATTCTAACACAATTTTTTTAGATGCCACAGTCGCAAGAGGAATGGACCAGTATTGCAAATGACTTCGATAATGTATGGCAGTTTCCTCTCTGTTTAGGAGCAATTGATGACAAGCACCTTCTAGCGCTGGTTCTTACTATTATAATTATAAAAAGAGCCATAGCATTGTTTTGTTAGCAGTAGCAAGTGCAGACTATACATTTTTATATGTTAGGCGAGGAGTTAATGGCAGAATAAGTGACGGAGGAGTTTTCAGAGAATCAACTTTGAAAGGAGCATTAGATACAAATACAAGGTGTCTAAAAAAGACACCACCAAAATGATATGGTGTATTCCTGAGACAAAAAACAAGCAAATTAACTAAATTGATCTATATGAAAAATTACATACTTTCCAAGATACAGCAAGTCAAAGTTTAAGATTTTTAAAATGTTTTAATCTATATCTCGAAAATGGCAGATGAGAATTGATTTGTTTATTTTTTTCTGACAACTACATTAGGTGTACTACATTGTTTATAAATTTCAAGAAATTTCTTCAAGCACAAAGGTGCTCCAGAGGACATGCTGTTTACATTATTACATAGAACTTTTTTGTTCTTCACATTTTTTACGATTTAATATTTTTTTCAATGCAACTCGTCACTTTTAAGGAATTTATAACTCTTCAAGTTTTTTTGTTTACGCCTTATTTTTAACAAAAAAAAATAAAAAAGAACTTATTGTTTTTGGAAAATTTCGTATTAAAAAATGAAATAATCTAAGTAGGCGGGTGTAAATTCGTTGAAAACGTGTGTCAGCACAATTAAAACTTTCAATTTAAGTAAAACTGGTTAACACGTTGAATGGTGGTGACCGAAGTATCGCCGGTGGCTGACGCGCAACGACGCGACGCGCGCACGCGCATACAATGTGTACTGTGATCCGTGTGTGCCATCGAAGCTCGAGCGCGTCGTCAACCGCGGCGGACAACTGCTTATTTTACACCAGCACTCAACGTGTTAAAATAAACGTTTACACTCATGAAAAGTATGCTGACATGCATGAAGTTTACGGTTTCTGCGAAGGAAACACTCGCCAATGTTTCGATCCACAAGAAATTATCTTTTTTTTATGGGGGTCATTTTGAACAATTTTTGTAATTTGTTAAATAATTTGATATGTTAAAATAAAAGCAGTTTTTGGATTATAGTTATTTTTAAGACTTTGTTTGCAGGACGAGCGCAATTAAACAATGAACAATAAGTTCTTTTTTATTTATTTTTGTTAAAAATAAGGCGTAAACAAAAAAACTTTAAGAGTTATAAGTTCTTTAAAAGTGATGAGTTGCATTGAAAAAAATATTAAATCGTAAAAAATGTGAAGAACAAAAAAGTTCTATGTAATAATGTAAACAGCATGTCCTCTGGAGCACCTTTGTGCTTGAAGAAATTTCTTGAAATTTTTAAACAATGTAGTACACCTAATGTAGTCAGAAAAAAATAAAAAAATCAATCTCATCTGCCATTTTCGAGATATACACTCAGATGCAAAAAAAACGGGTCATTGGGTTATTTTTGCAAAAAACGCGGGTATATTTTTCTTTTAGTACTTTGAATAAAACTTTTAGTGTTTTACAATCTAGACAGGTGTGTTAGAGGACGTGCAGTTGCACCAACCACAATAAACGAGCTTCGTGTGGCACTTCAGGAAGAATGGCAGAATATTCCACAAAATGATATTCGTGAGCTCATTAGTGGCATGGGCCGCCGCGCCGTATGCAGGCAATAGTTAGGGCTCGAGGAGGCAATACGAAGAATTAAAATCATATTTAACAGAAATTTTCATTATTAATCCCTCTTAAGTTTATTTTGCAGAAATACATTTTCTTTCGTGTATACGTATTAATGTTCATTAAATAAAGTAATAAGTACCATATGTTGTTTTTATCTACATTCTGATGGTCTCTTTGGTTGTAAAACACTAAAAGTTTTATTCAAAGTACTAAAACAAAAAAATACCCGCGTTTTTTGCAAAAATAACCCAAAGACCGACCCGGTTTTTTTGCATCTGAGTGTAGATTAAAATATTTAAAAAATCTTAAACTTTGACTTGCTGTATCTTGGAAAGTATGTAATTTTTCATATAGATAAATTTAGTTAATTTGCTCTTTTTTTATCTCAGGAATATACCATATCATTTTGGTGGTGTCTTTTTTAGACACCTTGTATATTACATTTTCCGGAAGACAAATGTTTACCCGGAGAAGAACAATTGATTAGTTATACTTTTCTTGCCGATGATGCTTTTTCCTTATCCAAAAGAATCATGAAGCCATTTAGTTCAAGAAATTTAACAGATCATAAAAGAATTTTCAATTATAGACTTTCGCATGCTAGACGTGTAGTTGAAAATACTTTCGGGATATTAGCAAATAGGTTTCCAATCTTATTAACCACAATAAATTTAAGTCCGGATAAAGTTGAAGTCATAAGATTAACTTGCTGTTTTACACAATTTTTTGATTTCAAAAAATCCCCAGTATGTAGATACAGAAGACTTTAACGTATACAGATATTATAACACCACCAAGTGGCAATAGACCGACACAAGTAGCTCTCAATGCAAGAGACATTTTTTGTCGTTATTTTAACAATATTGATGCAGTGGCAAAATAAATGTATTACATAAATGAATGGAATGTGCAATAAAAACATTTTAACATGTAAAGTTTTATTTTTATAATTCTAACTCTTCCAAATCTTCCATTTCTGCTTGGAATACTAAATTATTGATATCTTGTTGTAATTTCAATATGCTTCGTTTGTTTCCTAATGCCTTTAGCATTGTTGCCAAGTATTTGCCGAATATATCGTGCTCATCATCGACGTTATTGAATCCTTGGGCAGCCTCGTCTACCTGTCGCAAGGCCTCGTCCAATTCTGAACTGGTATCTGTTTCCCGTCGTTTCCTTTTTTTTGGAGGCTGTGGTTTCGTCGGCGTGCATGTAAGGATTGGACTCATGATGATGCTTCCGTCACTTTGTATATCATAGTCGCCCGGGATAACATCTACTTCTACGGTAAGTTGCTGTGAGGTGCTCGGCAATGGGCAATCAAATGAGGATGATGCCTTTCTGACAGTCAGGTGGTCATCCAAGAAAGTTAACAGGGGCAAATACCATAGTTTAGGTACATATACCTAAATACAAAACTTTTTAGTTCAACATAAAATAACCAATTTTAATAAATACCTCATCTTCGCCAGCTCCGCTATGACATTACTGGGTTACTTTCCGTTTTTCGATGGCGTAGGTGCTTCTTAATACATTCCACTTCTTCTGGATTTCAGCTCCAGGCACATCCTTTCCGATCCTTTTATGGATAGATTTTAATGCAGCCAATCTTTTGGACTTATTGTGGTAATCCGCATTTTTAACCACATACAGCAGTGGGTGCTCTTGATACCCTTCAATGAGGCTCGCGACTTTGTCTGTTGTCCACGTATTCATCGTTAACACAAGAGCATAAACACAACTCACGTGTTACAATTTTAGGTTATATTATGTCGCAGACGAGCGATATAAATTCAAAATGCGCATGCTCGCATACTAGATCTAGGATGGAAATAGAGCCTGTCCTATTTTCAACAGTAATTGCAGAAGTGCATTGGAAATTATCGGTAACAAGTTTGTGCGATTTCGACAAACAAAGTCGTATTGTTTGGCAACAGTCCCTAGCCCGGAAGGGACAAAATGACATTTATTGGCATCGCGGGCGTGTTGTGCCGGTTTGAATATTACATTTTTAAACGGATCAAACAAAATTTGAAAATCAAAAACGTACTTCTTTTGCACTAACTTAGCACTGGTCTTCCATATGGACTTTACATTTTCTTTACAGTACGTACCGTTCGCGTTTCGCACGTTACGTGCCCTGTTTTCCAATATTGTAGAAATGACATCCCGAGTGCAGGTCATGTTAGTGACTCCGCTCAAACTTTTTGGTTGGGCCTCTTTACCTTTTTCTTGAATTACTTCAAGAGAAACACTTCCAATGCGGAGTTTTCACTAATTTTAATAGCGTTCTACCCGCAAACTGACGTTTGACATTTAACATTGTTTTTCTTTAAACCAATCATGTGCTGAAACATAATGCGAGGAGAGAACCAATCACAAGGCCGCATTTGAACTCTACATGATATGTTTCCTGAAAACATAAGTTATATAGAATCTGATTGGTTCTAATTCATTCGAATTTCGGCATGCTACGTTTGGCGGGATATAGTCATCCTAATTTATTATACAAGATTTGATTTCCTGTATTACACAATACGAGAAAAAGTGATACCATTTTCTGGTACAAGAAAATAACGTCGTCTAAAACGGGCTTTATGCATTCATGACGGCTTCGCCGTCACCTAAAGTGTGATGGAAATAGAATAGAATACGCAGATTTATAACCCTTCTCCTTGGGCGCAAGTGATCCGCCGGAGCGCCTTCTGGGCGCAAGTGCACCGATTTTTGACGGGGGCCCAAGTGTCCTGGGCGCAACTGCCCCAACACCGATTTTTATGGGGTAAAAAACTGTCAAAAACCGGATACAAGGGGGTCCTAGGTTAAAAATCAATTTTAAAATGTTTGATTCTTTTTCGAGTCTACATGACCACAGGTATGTGAGTAAACTATTTTCATGATATTTTTAAGAATTCTTCATTTACTCGTTCGTTAGTAAAAAAATAATAAAAACCCATTCTTTAACCCCAGAGAGGGCGGAGGGGGCACTCGGCCCACTGACCATGGAATAGTATATTCTGTAACAAGGTTAGAATGGAAATTCGATGCGAGTGGAATATTTCGAGCGCGAGGAACCACGAGCATCTGAATTTCCATTCTTACCGAGTATCAGACTATACTTTCTCCTCGACCAGATAAAATAGACTAATAAAATAATGAACACAAAGAACTTACGTTTTATCACGTTTGTGGTTATGTTTATAGTATTTTGACAATTGTGATATCCAAGGCTAATTGTTTTATTCGGAACGATGTGAGAATATTCATTCTATCCCTTGGTATGGAATGAATTACATGCAAAACGCATAAGCGCATAGTGTTTTGTTCCATAACAACAGTGAGAATGTGTATGTTCTATGATCAAAATTGATTTCAGAATGCTTAAATTTTATAATGGTCGTGGAGAAACCTTATTTTCACACCCCTACACACCCTCTCGTAAATTCAAAAATTTAGGTATAGAGGCATTTTGACTCTCTTAACCGTAGCTACCCTTTCTTTTGTATCATTCAATATCCGGCGTGACATTAGCCAGAAAATAGCTTTCATTATTTGTTTATAGTCTTAGTAATATTATAGTGTTATTAACAGGTTGGACATCTTTATATTTAGGCTACTTTTCGTCTTTATTGAATTTATTTACTACATCTGCAACAAGTGAGAATTCAACTTAAACTTTAGAGAAAACACCCACTTCCGGTGTCCACAATTTTTTCAACCGTTTTTAAGTTCTTCGCATTATGAAAAACCTCTTATCATTCAGATATTTGTATTCGGAATAGTCTCAGCGAACCTCAAAACGGATATTTCCGTTGATATTTTGAATTCGAAAAAATTACGGAAACGATACTTTCTCGTACTTTGCACGGAGAAAGTTAAAACGTTTTTGTTACTACAAATCTGGCTTACAGATGAACATTGTCACGTGATTCAAATGGATTACCGATCACAATTTCTAGTCTAAAATTTCGCGTAGAAATTACTTTGTTTAAGTATAAACCTACTGTACATTTTATAATATATTTAATAACTGCAATTTGGTTATTATCTCAATAAAGCTTTGTTAAATACTATACATTGGCGTATCTACAAAGGCTCGTGGGTTCTTTGAAAAACAGGACGCGAAACTCAAAACAGGAGGTGGAGGCGCAGAACGAGTCTTTGCTTCATTTCCCTCGAATTCTTGCAACGAATTAATTTTTAAATCAAATATCACAAAGGCTATTTTATAATGTGCTTTATTAAAATAAAATAAATAAATAAATTAGTTTTAAAGCGTAATTCTAAAAATTGTATGATCCACGAACTCCGTAGCCAAATTGTGGAGCCATGGTACCATATGGACCTCCAAAGTGTCTGCTGTATTCTGCATACGCTCCAATCTTTCCACGGCCATCTTGAGTGTTGAAGAAATTATATTGACCACTTGCTGATAAATCAGTGCCCATACGACGTGTGTTTTCAGCATTTATTGTTAACTCACTTTCTGTAATAATAATAAGTGTTCTTAATAAATATCATTAATCCATAACAATGAAGCGGCACTCCATGGCAGAGCGGATTAAATCCGCTTACGGTGCGGGCGCTGTTTGTTTGCTAAATTTGCCGTTCGAGACCAAGTATGCTGTAGTTATTTTATTCATTGTCAATTATGACTTTCATTAATAGAACCAATCGGTTGTGGCTAAAGAGCTTAATTACTTACTTCAATTCTCTTCTATCATTCACACCCCGTAAACCACATTCCCTTCAAACCTTGTGCCTTAAAAAAATCAAAT
The DNA here is from genome assembly GCA_910593695.2 of Ocypus olens. Classification (NCBI taxonomy): domain Eukaryota; kingdom Metazoa; phylum Arthropoda; class Insecta; order Coleoptera; family Staphylinidae; genus Ocypus; species Ocypus olens. The sequence goes on from OU343058.1 coordinate 35,829,973, forward strand.
ACTTACGTGAAGGTTTATGTCCAAAATCTACATTTCCACCAGTGACCAAGGGTGTCCTTTCATGGAAATTCTTGTTGGCGTAAGCTGTAGCATCTAACTTATAATTATCGTTATCCACTAAAGTTTGAGTATGTGTTAAAAATGCTCCATCACGTCCATATCCATAGTCAGTTACACTATTAAAAAATATAATATCAGTCAACACATTAAAACAAAACACAATGTATTTTACATACCCTTTAGGATTATCTTCTGGCTTGGGTGATTCAGCTGGAGATGGATATGCGTAGGCTACGCTCGAGATGATTGCCAATATTATCAAGATCTTCATGATGTTTGTTCAAAATTCTACTGTATATGGGTAGGTAAGAGAATTAAAGCGATATGATGAATTTACTTGAAAGATTGTACCTTTATATACATCTCCTTGGGAAAATCCAAAAAACCAAAACTCGGGAATTTACTTTACAATATTTTATACTCCTACATAACAAGGTATGATAAAAGATTTGGATTTCCCAGAGTGCACGCTCAATTTAATTTCTTCTGTTATCAGAATTTAACATTTGACCTTCTGCATTAATTATGCGTTATTTTTAAAAAGTATGATAATAATAAAATTTACTATACAGTGACGAAACCGCAATGCTTTGTTATATTTTTAAATTTTCAAACAAAATATAATTCTTTATAAAATTTTCGCTTGTCCTTAAACATCACTAAAATCCAGATTTAAATTTTTTATATGTTTTATTTGCTCTTTCGTATGAAACCTACATATCCCTCGGAAATAAATCAAAGAATCAAGTTTTATTTCGCATATAATTTAATATTTCGAGATTTTGCTACAATATAACTTATTTGAGCATATATCTGCATATAACTACATATAGAGTCAATATTTCCATCAATTGTAATTGATTTTGTTGTAATTTATTGAAAAATTTGCGAGCGTAGACATATTTTTTTATAAAATCGAATAAGATAAATTTTTGGGGATTTCCTTAACTAGCATGCGTAACCTTGTCTTATGTATGTTCTTATATATGACGTGTGGCGCAGTTATGGAATTAGTAGAGAATATTCTAAATGGATTTGAAAATGTAATTCAACAAGCCTCCTTAGACCTGAGTAAGACCTTTGACTGCGTTCAGCATGACGTTCTCCTGCGCAAGTTGTTGCTATAAAAAAAAGACGAGTGGATATTTCTCAATTATTTTTTTTATTGAATAGCTCTAACATTGCGGTTTAATAGTGGAAGACCACTTCATTCATATGGCCCAATTTTTCATGACATTTTCGATGGTGTGGCCCTCAATGGCTGCAATGGCGACTTCAATCTCGTGCTTTAGGTCGTCATTCGTCTCTGGATGGTTGGCATAGCACTTATCCTTGACGGCTCCTCACAAAAAATAGTCCAACGGGGTCAAATCGCAGCTACGAGGCGGCCAGTTGACATCGCTGTTTCGGCTAATTATACGATTTTCGAACGTACCGCGCAAATGTTCGACTGTAACGTTGGCTGTGTGGCACGTGGTGCCGTCCTGCTGGAACCAAATGCCGCCGATGTCTTCCTCTTCCATTCGGGGAAAGAAAAAAAATTCCAACATGCCGCGATACCGCTCACCATTGACGGTTACGACGGCTGCTGCTTCGTTTTCGAAAAAAAAACGGACCAATGATGGCGCCAGACCACATACCGCACCAAACAGTCACTCGTTGTGGGTGCAGTGACTTTTCCATGATTACGTGTGGATTTTCTGAGCCCCAAATTGTGGCAGTTTTCCTTATTGACATAACCACTGAGGTGGAAATGAGCTTCATCTGAAAAGATGATTTTTCGATAAAAATGCTCATCTTCCATCAAGCGTTCTTCGGCCCATTGGGCGAACCGAAATCGGATCGGATGGTCGTGCGGATTCAGCTCTTGCACCAATTGAATTTTGTACGGCTTCAAACCGAGGTCTTTCGTCAAAATTCTTTGAAGGAACGCACAGTATACGATTTGCCCAAACTAGAGGGACAAAAGTCGATATGAGATTTAAAGGTTTTTAAATGACCTAAATTGATTATTTACATAATATGTGATGATGTGGTAGCAAATAAAATATATTTATGTTAACTGCAAAACATTTATTCTCATTTTAATAGTGATGTTATATCACTATAGTGTTTTAAATTGCTTTTTTTGGGTAATTTTCTTAACAAGGAAATAAAAGGATCGGATGACACAAGCAAATACTTAAGTAAATCTAAGTTTGTGCGAACCCGAGATGTTTTCAATGTGTGGCCCAGTCTTACTTTGCGTATTTCTTTATTTTTGGCCTCCGAAGCCTCTTCGGACATTTGTCCTATTGGAATGACAGAATGTCTCATTATCTCTGCTCCATGAACTAATATCTTATGTAATGTAGTAGGCATATTATACCACGGGTACAAAGTGAGATATAAGTCTCGCGTTTTTGAACAATAGATGTTGAATTTATCCGGGTCTATTTCATAGCCAGACGCTATGGCTGCAAGAACTGTACGAAGATGGGAGAGCAGATTTTCATCGAGGCCGGTGATACGAGCAGTTTCTTTGTACTTATGAAAAAATGTTCTTGCGGTGTTTCCGTCATTGCTTGTTCCAAAACCCGGCTTAACTTTGTCTATAATTAGACCGATTTCTTTAAATTTGGCCTTAATTTCTTCCTTCTGCTTTTTAAAATGTTTTTTATTTTCCTCTCCTCTGACTTGCCACTGGCATATATTCATTCGGTACGTGATATTTAGTAGGCATTCCATTGTGCGGATATAAGCATGGAGGCTAGATATCCCAAACCTATACATAGTTTCATTAGGCTCTCTTGCAATTGTTGTGGAATTCATCTCTTTAGATGTAGCTTTACAGATGTAACATGTTTGAGTGGACTTATTTTCGGAGAGCACGTTACATACTTTGCCATCTATCATCGACAAAATCATATCGTGTTTTATAGTCATATCAACTCCATCTATTTGTACAACAGTAGGCACTAAAAGTCGAATTTTTTTCTCGATAGCTTCACATTGTTGTTTTATCAACGACTGTGTTTCTTTTTTATATAAAAACTTTATAGTTCTGCAGAATCTTGGTGAAGATGGGCGTGGGTTTTCCCAAATTATTATCTTAGTGGCATCATCATTATCTCTCACAAGTCTTAGTGGCACCAACGATACCACAAACATATATTCATCTGTATCGTTGGAACTTTCAAATGGCTGCTTGTATAAGCTATGGCCAGAAGAGCCGTCACATCCCCACTTGTAAATCATTGTGTAATTCGAGCCGTTTACGTCAGCTTTCAATACTTCTCCGAGAATATTTTTACATATTCTTGTTGCGGTATGAGTCAAAAGATCTTGTAGCTCAACTTCAGCGTATGTGTCTGTTAGGGTGAATTTTTGCACAGGAGGGTAACACTGTTCTTTCACTTTTGCTACTTGATCATAGCATGGGTAAAGATGGAATCCTCTTTCATTTGCCTCCTGTTGAATATTCTTATATGTTTGCACAGTAAAATCATTAGAAATAAACAAAGCCAAAGCTTCTTCCGGGGTGTAAGGCCGTTGTTCTGTTTTTGCTTGTATTCTTCTCCTAGCTTTTTTATATCCGGTACCTTGTCTCGGTGAAGCTGTAGAAATTTCCTGAATCAAACTAGCAGCGTCACGTTTCCCAGTGGCTCGCACACTAGATTGGGCCGCAAAAGATAGCTGTTCAACGTTATACTCTTGCAACAAATGCTGAATTTTACGCTTTCTCGTTTTCGTAGAACTGTCTTTAAAATTTTTTTTTGGTCTTCCAATACTGGAACTCGGTTTTGGGGACACTTCATGGAACATTGTAAGCACCAATTCTTCATTTAACCATTCTTCGTTGGCATTTAAAAATAAATCTAAACGTCTCTTTTTGCGAAGCCATTTAAGACGAATTTTCTCGCATAAATTTTTCAAAAAGGCCTTTAGGAGCTTCTCCTGGTCTTGTGGAAGGATCAAATTAACGAATTTTGTCTTCACAAACTCCAAAACTTGTTCTAATCTGCCATTGGGCGGAGTAGAACGCCAAAATTCAAATAGCGATTTTCGTAGAATTCGGGCACCTATAACAAAAAAAATAAGAAATAGTTAGAATCGCAAGAAGTCGCACAACCAAATCATGTTTTTAACAAACATATACGATAAGAGAATACGTTAAAAGCTTGATCACGCCTTGACTCATCTTGACTATCTACTTTAGGACTTTGTGAATTTATCTATAACATATTTTTTGTTGTTCTATGAAAGGTAAATTTCAAGACAATATAACGAAGTCTTCAAAAATATTTTAGTGGATTAATATCAAGTTATATATAGGTATTTACCTCGAATTGAAGAATCTATCACTGAAAAGTTCTTGAAATCGCACAAAAAAGAGAAACACATGCAGACACACCAACGTTTACGGTCGCACTGACCGAGCGGGCGGCTACCTGAATTCGACATGGTAAGTTCGCCCCATTGTTATTGAGGGGACCGCGGCGCAATAACTGTTTCTGAATGCATTATCAGTTGTAGGTTTCGTCCAAGAATGTAATAATATTATGAAAACTATGTGTTTTAACAATATAATTTGAGACTTGTCTCCCTAGTTAGGGCAAATCGTACACTGTGGGACGTGCGAGAAATGTTCAATTCCTGCGAGCGGTGTCGAGTTGATGTTGATGGATTGTCACTCACACTTTCGGCAACAGCAGCAATATTTTCGGTTGAGTGCACTGGACGAGCACGGGAACGCCTTGCTTTGTCCATTAACGAGCCACTTTCACGCACACGCTTCACAAATTTATCCACAAACTGCCTGGAAGGCGCTTTATTTTTCCCGAATTTTGTGCGCATTTTTCTTGCAGTTTCAGTTGAAAACTCACCATTTTGGAAGTAAGTTTTCAATATTTCCCAATTTTCTTCGAGCGTAAACTTAACTATTTCGTAAACGGCAAACCTTTTACTAAATATTTGACACATTAGCAAAGTCATTCGGGCTGTCAAAGCCGAAATAATCGATAGTTCAAAAAGCAACCGATAGATGGGCCACCCTGTACTATTCAATCAAAGGCAGCAACTTGTTTCGTTGAACTCGATATTATCCGAGAGGATGGAGATTAACCACGGTGTTCCACAAGGGTCTATTCTTGGACCCTTGTTATTTATAATTTACATAAATGCTCAGTCAATACAGCCCCAGAAATCTTCAATTGTCCTTTTTGTTGATGACACTACGCCTTTTTCTGATCGCAAATTGTTTGCTCACTGGTTTGTTAGTAACGAGCTAACCGTTATTGCAAACAAGACAGTGGAGATGCTATTCACTCTTAAGTGCATTAAGACCATAGATAATACCAAAGCTAAATTTTTAGGCGTCTACCTTGATAGTATATTAACTTGGCATACACACGTTGAAGATATTAGTAATAAGTCACTTATTTGTTAAGGAGTCTTACAAACATGTTGGATGTACCCTCTCTTAAAAAAGTCTACTTTGCATTAATTCACAGTAGCCTAGTTTATTATATTTTGGCATGGGACCATTCTCCGTGTTCGTCACTTAGAGTTTTCTGAGAATTTATGATTGTTCAAGAAATGGACCTAGATACTTGCACCCTAGTGGAAAGACAACAATCATCTAATAACCAGAAGCTCGTAGTTTACACACAAGTCACACGTCTAATGATTGTTTTTCTTTCGTCGCGTTCTAGAACAAATGTGTGTTCTCGGGGAGAAGATGACGACTAATTTCGGGATATTTACGCGGCAACTAATGATCGGCCCAAACACACTAGCTCGGCACCTATAAGACATATCAACAAAAGAAAAACGGTAGGTTATTCGTGAGATTTCTTTTACAAAAGTACAGTGAACTAAATTTAAAAAAAAAACAGAAAATTGAGGCGAAAATTTGAGCTGTGGAAATTGGCCGAACACGCGTGATTCGGTAACTATTCCCCGGCATATGTGCAAAATATATAAACAAAGAAAAACGGGAGGTTATTTGTTAAATATTTGGCTCAAAAAGTAGGCCAACCCTATCATTCTGACGTTATTCATTGGCGAGCAATTAAATAGATTTAACACACTACTACATACATAATGACACATCACAATCTCAAATTGCATGATAACCGTAGCATACAGAAGAAAATAGATTCAGATTTGAAATCCGCATTGCCAAAATACTCAGTTGGCAAATCTCATGGAACGGGAAATATTTGTTTTTTGTCGCCCAATGTCATCAGCAAACATATTGCACTGCTGGTCAATATTGAGTTCTAATAACTGCATTGTCAATGCAATAGCAATGTAACCTTCATTAAAGACACCAGTAGCCAAATATGCAACGATTTGAATTATTTTAAAACCGGAATTAAGGTGTTTAAGAACGAGACGCCGCACAGTCGAATTGAAGGGAATTTTGTGTGTACCTACTTAAACCTTAGTCAAAAAATCTTCATAAGAAAATCTTCATTGGAAAGATATTCATGGGTCGAAATAAGATTCTTTCTTAATATCAGGCTTCATAACTGCCGTACAATCTTCCTTTCGGCATACCTCTTGAGTATTTTGGATATATATGTAAAATTACCAAACGATTTCTGCTAAATAGAATCTATACTCACTAAAGATCGGAACAAGACCGTTGAGATTAAAACAGCCTTATAATCAAAACACGAACACGAAACTAAAGTAGTATAAGTTGAGTCTCAAATCTGCACAAAAGGACCGAAAAGCAGAGGCGCACGACCTGCTCCGTCAGCGCGACGCTTCGTCGGTACATATAATTAAGTTTTATACCTTGTACCTATGTATACCATCAGGATAGTACATTTTAGAAATTATAGACTATAATAAGGATCATCAATACCTTTATTTTGTATGGTACAATAAGAAACAGTTCTTGCATAAAGGTATTACATTCAGTGCAAATGCTTTTTATCCTTGTTTGAATTTTGTTTTGCACATCTCCTCCTTGATTGTCCTTCCGAAGGTAGATGAAGTGGTGTTCCAAACAGCTTCCTCTTTTTGCTGGAAGGACCCCGTCTTGGTAGTGGCAAGAAAGTATTTATTTTACCTTCTCCTATCAATTCTTTCACAAGGTCAACAATCAATGATAGGTATGGAATTTTTTCACTTTGACGCCTCAAATCGTAGTACATTATCCATGCGTTTACTGCAGCTATATTCAGGCAAGTGTAAAACACTTTTTTTCACCATTTAGTTGATATTCTATCATGATCGTACAAACCAATCAATTGGTCGGCACGATCAACTTCCATTTTCTTGCGATAAAAGGCTACGGCTTCTGGACACTCAACTGTATCCTGTTCTCCAGTTTTGGTCTTTTTAGTTATAAATGTCAAATTTGGCTGGTGACAATTGGACATTAGTAGAACTTCTTTAGTGTCCTGCCACTTCACGCATAACAATCCCGTATTTGTGCATCTGAAAGCAGACTGTCCTCTCTTGAGCTTTCGTGCCATAGTACTACATCCTATACTCTGATAGTACATGCTAGTGACTTGACAACCCGTTCTCCTAGTGTCAATGAATCATCTTGGGTTGAAATGGGGGATCCTTTTCCAAAATACACATTTATGTCATATATATATACCCGGAATCCGCATCGCAACGAAGCCACAATTTGATTCCTCTTTTAGTTGGTTTTAGAGGCATATATTGCTTCAAGGACGAACGTCCTTTGAACTTTGTCATCGATTCATCGATACTTTGATACTGACTATCTTAACGACATTTTGTGAATGTGTGTTTGAAGCAGGATACCAGTTCATCTATGTAGTATGTTTTGGACGCGTTCACAGGTTTCTGTGGCGGCAGAAAGTAAATTTAGACTCCTTTTGGCTCCAGTAATGTTTCAAACCCGGCAGTTGATTATAGGACATTAACAACATGCAACCGATTAATTTATGGAGTTCCCCTTTATCTGTTAATTGTTTTTTGCGCTTTTTGCATTTCATCAATTGCTGAAGACGTTGATTGGTACAGTCGGCTATCTGCATGTAAAGAGAATTGGGGAATACCTTGTGGAAAAGTTGCATTGGGCTCAAATGTTTCGAAATGTCTTCGCTAAGCTTACAAGCTCTGGCATTTGGAAGAATCCTTGCCGGTTCAAACGTTGCATCCGGAATTTTCCAATCAAATATACGACTAGTAGCACTTTGGATGACTTGATCTGGTTCAACTTCGGGCTCAACATCGTTATGTTCAGATTCATTAGATTCTGGATCACTAGCCTCACTTTCAGCTTTCTTTCCAACTCGTTTGCGTGGGAAACTGATACTGGACTCGTCGCTGTCAGTTTCACTACAGCTTGGTTGATAATCGTCGCTAGATTCAGACGAAAATGGTTCTTCTGTCCACTCTGACTTTAACCTTCAATCAATGCGTATATGCTGTAGCACAAAACATAATTGAAACGCAGAAGCACGGCATGGTACACTTTCCGATTCTTTAACATGTTTTATTTACCTTTTAGGTGTTTTTGAATATTGGTGGTACATATACCGGGTGACCCAGGAATCTGTAAGCCCCATAACTTATTTGCTATTTGAGATATCGACTTCTAGTTTTCTTAAACTGGTACCCACACTTATTCTACATATTTTAAAAATATGTATGTTTTTGTACAGGGTGTCCCAATATACATAACAGAACAAAGTTATGTTTTTTTTAATAGAATACCCTATATTTTATACTTTATTTTCAATGAAAATCCGACAAAAATATTATAAGATAGTATGGGTCTATTATAGACGGTTGGTTAGTTATGGGCAAATTTGTGGCAAAAACACGTACATATTGAAAACATTGCAGAAGCGTTGTTAGCAAAGATAACATCATTATTTATACACTAGAAAATTTCCCACATCATAAAGAATATTATACATCGGCTTTATTACCCGTTTTTTTCTGCTGGAGGACGTGGAAAATAAAGTATAGTGCAATTAATTGACAAATAATTTGAGAAAAACGCTGAAATGCATATACGGTCACGATTTTGCGCACTCTGGCGGGCAATGCACGCATTATTGGAAAAGTTGAAAGACCTATATCGATCTAAAATTTTCTGCTCTACAACTTTAGTTTCTAATAATTTTTTCAGAAAATGCATACTTTTGGCTGAAAATCCAAAAATGAGCAGGAGGTGACAAAAGATAAATGTTTTTATGGACAAATCTCAAGAATCCTTAATATTTCATTATACAAATTGTATATCATTGGAAAGCTTATTAAAAATCCCATGCATTGGTGGCAATATATATATATAGGGTGTTCCATTTGAAAAAAAAAATGCATAGCAGTATAGCAGTATAGCAGTATGAACAATAAAGAACCAAAGCCGATTTGTATTATTGTTCATGATGTGGAAAATTCTTTAGTGTATAAAAAATGACGCTAGCTTTGCTAGGAGCGCTTCTTCAATTTTTTCAATGTGTCCTTGTTTTTGCCACAAATTTGCCCATAACTAACCAATCGGGCATAATAGACCTATACTATCTTATACTATTTTTATCAGCTTCTCAAGAGGGTTGAAAATAAAGTATAAAATAGGGTGTTCCATTTAAAAAAAACATAACTTTGTTCTGTTATGTATATTGGGACACCCTGAACAAAAACATACATATTTTTAAAATATGTAGAATAAGTGTGGGTACCTGTTTATGAAAAATAGAAGTCGATATCTCAAATAGCAAATAAGTTATGACTTATGAGGCTTTTACAGATTCCTGGGTCACCCGGTATGTACCATTCGGGACGAAATGGTTAAAGGTAATTTTCTCAAGGAACTAATGAATAAATCCTCATGAGTATAATATAACGTTTTATCAAAAATCTTTCGAAGGACCTAAGTATTCCGTGAGTCCGAGCTATCGAGTGAGTCCGCCAAAATAGTAATTCGCTTATTAAACACGATTTTGGAAAAATGTTATTTCTCTCACGATTTTGACAGCTGAGAGATCGAATTTCTCTCCGTTTGTGAAAAAAACACTTAATGGTTACATTTAATCGAAAGACGTGTCAGGAAAATATAAATATGAAACATAAGTGTTTAATTAAACCTACCCTTTATTTTTTATTTGTATCAAATAATTGACTTATTATCAGGATTCTTAATTTAGAATCACTTCTACAAATTAGCAGGATATAAATATGTATCATTATTATAAATATAAACGAATTCATTAAACAAGGTCAAATGTTAATGTCTGATAACATTTATGAATGCAATTGGGATTTGTATGAACTTTTGGAATTACAAATATGTTATAACTTATTGTCTGCAAAATCACTTGGGATTTTTATGATGGGTTTATCCCAGAGAGCTGTATATAAAGGAACATCATTTAACAAAAATGCATTATAAGCGTTCAGACTTCTACCCATCTCTATATGCAAATCTAAAATTGTAATCATGAAGATTTTGATAGTAATTGCAATAATCTGCAGCCTAACCAATGGACATCCATTTGTATCTAAAGTCGAATTACCAAGGGTTCCGCCGCCAAAGCCAGAAGATAATCCAAAAGGGTATGTAATAATAAAAATACCTTGAGCATAGACTAATATTATTTCTTCCAATAGAATAACAGACTATGGATATGGACGTGATGGAGCATTTGTTACACACACCCAAACATTAGTAGATAATGATAATTATAAGTTAGATGCCACAGCTTATGCTAATAGGAACTTCCATGAAAGAACACCATTGGTAACTGGTGGAAATCTAGATTTAGGACACAAGCCTACCCGTATGTATATGTGGTTTTTAATTTTATTAAATTCAACTATCTTAGATAATAGTAATGCTACATTGTTTTCATATTTTCAGAAAGTGAATTGAATCTTAATATAGAAAATACCCGTCATATGGGTACTGATGTAAGAGCGGGTGGTCAATATAACTTCTTTAACACGCAGGATGGCCGTGGGAAGATTGGCGCTTATGGAGAATACAACAGACACTTCAACGGTCCATATGGTACCATGAATCCACAATTCGGTTACGGTATTCGTGGATCATATAGTTTTTAGCATTGAATAATGATTTATTTATTTATCTTATTTATTTAATACAAATATAAATATTTATGACGTACCTTTTATTAATTTTAATTGTTCTTTAAAACATTACTTGACCGAACTTTTATTAATCGTACTTTATCATTCATATCAAAAAGATGAAAACAAGTAATATAGGCAAATACCAACAAATTCGCTTGAAGAACGTGAAGAAAGCTGCATGTTCCGGCAGTAGTTTGCCATCATGTATCTTCCTTGGTATCTTTGTTTCACAGTTTTGTCTTGTCGGAATCCTTTCCCGGTTCTCCACTAAAATCACGACTTTTGGGAAAGTTGTCTAATTGGCTGTGAAGGCAGTGAATCTTTATGCTCATGGTACAATAAATGGAAAGCATTTCTTCCATTACTTCTAATTAATTCCTTGCCTTGGGATTTCCAACAAAATGTTTACTATTTGTTCGTTTGTTGGAGCATAAGACTCAGCTTTATTATTGGATTCTTGGAAATGCGAATCGTTCATGAGCCGCATTTTCTGAGTACCATAAAAATTTCCCATGCTAAATCCAGAGAATTTTCTGAACAAGTAGCCAACACACAGTCTATTTCGATAGAAAGCCTTTGGAAATTGTTTCATAAGCCCCAATTTAATATGCAAATAAAGTAAAAGGATGAGTTTGTTTCCGTAAATCAAGAGTCCGTTGATTACATTATATTTTTCTTGAACCATAACATCTCTTGAAGGTCACCTTTTATTTTTATTTACTCATTGGATATTTTTATCTCTACCAACTCAGAAACATATCAAACAAGAATATATTGTGTGACTACTTTCCTGCCCAAGGTGGAACTGTGCCAACTAAGTCGTCACAAATCGCCCACTGGTGTTCTTTGTACTTAATTTTTTAAACCTTATTTTTAATTATTAAGAGGCAGGCAAAATTGTCTGGTGTTTATTATGATAGCCAACTTTCTTTAACAGTCTATTTATATCATTATTAGGTAATAGAAAATATGGGTAATGCATGGTAAACAATGTAATATTGGCACTCGGATAGACTAGGTTCGTTTTATTTAATCTGGAAGCACGCATTTCGGAAACTTCCTTTTGGTTCCCTCCAAACTATTAATAGGCCAAACTTGAAGAACTTTCTTCTGCCATTTGTTCACTGTCGCAAATGTTCAATGCATGTTTTTCATATGGCCACATGCCTTGATTACACTCTTTGATTACTTTCATGGGGTCAAAGGTCTATGTCAACATACCACACATTTTTGCGGAACTAGAAGAAGAGATGAAATGCCAAGAATTAGCCCAGAAAATATTCAAAATGTTCAAGAATTTCTACATGGTCTTGCGTATTGTCAAGAAGTTGATGGATGGAATTTAAATACTTAATTTAATAATTGCATTTGTTTGCAAATGAGTTTTTGTTTATTTTGTGTTGACAATCAAATTTATGGTTTCTCACTTTCAATTGTCATTTACTCGAAAAAGTTCTTATGTAAGATGGCAACATTGAGCTATCAGTTCGACAATGAAAAGATCTTTTAAAATCAAAAACAAACATAGGGGATTATCATTAAAAATATAGATGCTTGCTCAAAAACAAATGACAAAATTCACTTCAGAGTAGATTCTTTGGAGAAAGCGGGCGCATGATTGATGTCAATTTGACAATTATATATGCTGACAATTGACAATTTCTGTACTTCGAAATAGAGGTGCGCAAAATGTTTTTGCCGATCAATCGGTATATCTTTGCAAATGGAATCAATATTTTCCCAACTTGTAGGAGGTTAAAAATATGCATATTATTATAATGATTGTGATTAAAATATATGTTCCCGCCTACTTGTTCTGAATGCTCATTTTTCGGCCCTAAAATGAGGTTTAAAATCCCAAGGGATGTTTTATAAATTTTCCAATAGAGCGCGGCATAGTTGTCAAAATAAATATCAATGAACTCATATTACTCAGCCCCTATACTTATTAGAATCTACCACGTACAACGTTAGGACGCTTATACAATACGAAAATTCGCAATTATGTTCCAGAACAGCTGATCTTTCGATACCGTGACACACAGTAAACTGACAGATTACGTGTACAGCAGTACACCGTTAAAATTCGTCACGCTCGTTTTAGTAATTGGAAACAGAGGCCTGCATGGGCCGGGCTTTGGCCCGGCCCGGAAAGCCCGGCCCGGCCCGACGTCGGGCCGGGCCGGGCCAGGTCGTATTTTTCAAACTCCGGGCCGGGCCGGGCTTTCCGATGGATAATTTAACCCGGGCCGGGCCGGGCCGGCCTTAGATAAATTTAATTTTATTATATTATGAAAAGCAACAACAAAGTGAATTGAAAAAAAAATGTTATTAACTCGAATTCAGTGTATTTTAAGAATTTTTAGGAATACATGGGTCCAGTAATTTTATTTATTTAATTCAACATTTTTCGGAAACGGGTCGGGCCGGGCCGGGCTTTGAATATTCAGCTCCGGGCCGGGCCGGGCCGGGCCCGCAGCACATTTTCGTTTCATCGGGCCGGGCCGGGCCGGGTTTTAAATTGTCACTGTCGGGCCGGGCCGGGCCGGGCTTTCGAAAACCCGCTTCTGCAGGGCTCTGATTGGAAATACATTTTTTTCTACTACCGATAAATAAAGTAGGCGTTTGCGTTGTAGGTATTTTCTGTGTACTTGCAAACTTTTTGTTTCTTGCACCAATCCTAGAATTTTTCATACTGCTGGGTCCGGGACAAAGTGCCGAATGCTCAAAGTGCCGAATCTGTATTTTGCCCAAAGTGCCGAATTTCATTCTATCCACCAACCCCAAAGTGCCGAACGGCGGCAAGCGGCGTCGCATTGTTCGTAAACAATGCGTCGGAACCGAATGCGAATCGGCAGTTTGGACATTCGGCACTGTGTCCTCGCGCTGACCTCTCAGCAAGGCCCAAACTGCCGAATGCACGCCGATTCGGCACTTTGGTCCTTGCATGCACCTACCTGTAAGGCCCAAAATGCCGAATATTTATATTATAAATGTTTAAAACAAAAATACAATTTGTTTTATTTTAAATTAAAAAAAAAAACTTTCTCCGGCCCTGAAACTATCTACCCTTCATTGATAAAATTGTATGTATTATCAAAAATAATTTTCGCACATTACGAAAATTCATGAGGATGTGCATTCGGCATTCTGGGCTTTACTCATAGGTGCGTGCGAGGACGTTCTGTCGAATGACCAAAGTGCCGATTCGCATTCGGCTCCGACGCCTTATTTACGAACGATGCGACTTCGGTTGGCATCGTTCGGCACTTTGGGCATGGTCGGTAGTATGAAATTTGGCACTTTGGGCAAAATACCGATTCGGCACTTTGGGGCGGGCCCCATACTGCTTTTCATTGTCTGTCTAAAGCTGCGTCCACAATATGCCGCAATTTGCCGTTGGCAATGCCAATTGGCAAGGCCAAATTTGCAAAGCCAGCGACTGTAAAAACGTCTACATATGTGTTGGCATTCATTTAGTTTAGTCGCACAATATTCACTGACGAGGATTTACTAATTGCTTTAGCAACGGTTATCATTTGGAATTTTGAAGTTCTTCTAAATTTGATTGCACCAAATATCAAGAAGAAAGATACGTCATTCAGAAGAGCTATTTCCGCCAATAGACGCCTAGCAGTTACTTTGCAATTTCCAGCGACGGGATATTCCCATCACTCGTTAAGTTACATGTTCAAAAAGTCGAAACAAATAATTTCAAAAATCATAGCTGAAGCTCTCGGTTAATAACCAGACAACAAATGTTATTGTCTCGTTAAATTACTAGGTAACAAGGTACTCAAAAAACTATTTTTTGATAATTAACCTCGATCTAGGTATATTACTACCGATAAGTTCTTTCATAAGTAAACAACCAATGTCAATGTCACTGAGAAACGGTAAGACCCCGCGCGTCAGGGCGATTTGTTAAACTTAGGCTGATAAGACCCCCGCTGTCGGTGTCGATGTTCAGATTTATATCATATTCATAGATACCCTTGAATAAAAAATTACGATCGATCTGTCAACGTATAAACATGTCAGAATCACGCTTCGGGACAGAATGCGATGAAGCAATTAATAATTTAATTACAACACCAAAAAACACGGTCAAAAGTAAAAAATACGTATGGAAACTGTTCCAGCATTTTTGTGAGGTAAGAAAATACGAATTGAAAATTGTACTTTTAATAAATAGCTTTTCAAGTTTTGTACATAATTCAAGAACTTATCTTACCGAATGTACCTCGGGCAATGATAAATTCGAGATAATTTTGACTAGTTCCCTCAAGTGCGTTGCTTTAAGTAATTGCCCTCCGCCTGGCGGCGTCGGGCAATTACTAAGCAACACACTTTCGGGGTTTAGTCAAAATTATCGCGAAATTATCAGTGCCCTTGGGACATTATAGCTGACAATTGCCCTCATTTACTTACTAACCAATGAAATCGAATAAAGTTGATGACATGATCCAATAAAATCCTAATTACGATGCGTAACGGACCACGCTGCATATTATGCATGGCAATTCACCCTGGGTGGTATCTAATCAGATAATCTCTCATGTTGGTATTGCCTAGCAACGCGTTAGTACATGTTCTATAACATATAAAACGTCAGTTATTGCCGGACTTTTAAGCAGTTTGCTCCTGAATTCGATCTGTTTGTATTTTCGGGTGAAGTGTTAGTGCTTTCATCAGTGATGGTATTCATAGGCATTTCTCAAAATCTTGGTAAGCTCATTTTTACTACAATTATTGTGGCGCAGATTAATACACGTCTGACACTTGGTGTCACTAAATTTAACTTTTCAAACTATGAAATGTGAACTTTCTGTTCGGCCAATTGTCTTCTCGAATCTAACTCGTGACTGATTTTTCCTAGGCAATTATTAGCGTCTGGATCACTCTTGCTTGTTGCTTCTAGAAATTCGTCGCAACAAGCAATCGTGATCCTGCCGCTAATAATTGCCGGCAAAATCATAGGCACTCGTTATATTACTGTTGACAATTGCCCTCATTTACTTACTAACCAATAAAATCGAATAACGTTAATGAGATGATCCAATAAAATTCTAATTACGATGCGTAACAGAGGACGCTGCATATTATGCATGGCAATTCACCCTGGGTGGTATCTAATCAGATAATCCCTCATGTTGGTATTGCCTAGCAACGCGTTAGTACATGTTCTATAACATATAAAACGTCAGTTATTGCCGGACTTTTAAGCAGTTTGCTCCTGAATTCGATCGGTTTATATTTTCGGGTGAAGTGTTAGTGCTTTCATCAGTAATAGTATTCATAAGCATTTCTCAAAATTGTGGTAAGCTAATTTTTACTACAATTATTGTGGCGCAGAATAATACACGTCTGACACTTGGTGTCACTAAATTTAACTTTTCAAATTATGAAGTGTGAACTTTCTATTCGGCCAATTGTCTTCTCGAATCTAACTCGTGACTGATTTTTCCTAGGCAATTATTAGCGTCTGGATCACTCTTGCTTGTTGCTTCTAGAAAATCGGCACTCCTGCTTCGCAGTCGTGCCGATTTTCATCGCAACAAGCAATCGTGATCCTGCCGCTAATAATTGCCGGCAAAATCATAGGCACTCGTTATATTACTGTTGACAATTGCCCTCATTTACTTATTAACCAATGAAATCGAATAACATTGATGACATGATCCAATAAAATTCTAATTACGATGCGTAACAGACCACGCTGCATGTTATGCATGGCAATTACCCAGGGTGATATCTGATCAGATAATCTCTCATGTTGGTATTGCCTAGCAACGCGTTGGTTCATTTTCTATAGCGTATAAAACGTCAGTTATTGCCGGACTTTTAAGCCGTTTGCTCCTGAATTCGATCTGTTTGTATTTTCGGGTGAAGTGTTAGTGCTTTCATAAGTAATAGTATTCATAGGCATTTCTCAAAATCTTGGTAAGCTCATTTTTACTACAATTATTGTGGCGCAGATTAATACACGTCTGACACTTGGTGTCACTAAATTTAATTTTTCAAATTAAGAAGTGTGAACTTTCTGTTCGGCCAATTGTCTTCTCGAATCTAACTCGTGACTGATTTTTCCTGGGCAATTATTAGTGTATGGATCACTCTTGCTTGTTGCTTCTAGAAAATCGTGATCCTGCCGCTAATAATTGCCGGCAAAATCATAGGCACTCGTTATATTACTGTTGATAATTTACCACATAATAATAGATGCGATAACAGAAAATCGATAATTAATGGGATAGCTTGACATTACAACAATGTTCTGCATTGTCATAATCGATTACAGAAAAACGGTAATTAGGTGAGTAGCTTTTAAAATTATAAAAACATGATGTTCATGACATTATGACACTGACATTAAGTATTAATTTTTACAATTACTATTGTAGCAAACCAAACTATTCAACTTGTAATAAACCATAACTTTTCCTGTTCCTTATGATTATTTCATTTGGTAAATTATTTACCCAAATATACCGCGAGCTTGGATGAATTATCAAAAAAATATTTTTTTCCTACCTGTTTCCTTTTAGTAGTTCATCTCGACATAACATTTGTTGTCACCTGATTATTAACCAAGAGCGTCAGACAACAAATGTTATTGTCTCGTTAAATTACTAGGTAACAAGGTACTCAAAAAACGATTTTTTGATAAATAACCTCGTTCTAGGCATAATACTACCGATAATTGGAACCGTTCACTGCGTTATTTACTGAAAATGTTCGATAATATATATATTAAGGAGTTTGTCACCAGTACCACTAAGGTTAAAAACGGAGGCGTTATATTGTTTAATGTTTACCGTCGTGGAAAAGGTAAGAACTTGGTGGCAATCGATCGGGCGAGCGCAAGCATTAACCATAGCGCTCGTCGACGTTTCACGGCTCTGGTTTCATACTTTGAGAAAAGTTTGTAATTAATTATATTATCACTTTGTTGCAAAACGAATAGCACGGAAGAAGAAACAGCGAGGATACAATGAATGTTTTATTCGCGGCGATATAAAGCAGCTTCTGTTGGTGTGGATTTTTAATTGGCGTCGAACGATACACGAGAAACGAAATGCAATTGTAAACACAACCTTAAGTTTCTATAAACATTTAAGCAAATACGTAGCATACTATAAGCTTAAATTGGTTTCAACTTACTTGGAAATAGTTTGTTTATCGCACCCTCGGCAACTTCCCTAATTTCGGAAGGTATGCAAGTAATTTTCGAGATTTATTATGTTTTAAAATAAACTACTTAAATCGCCGTAGAAATGCAACTTATGTCAAATATTAAATTCGATCGAAACAAAAACATTTTCAGTGCCACATGTTGCAGATAAACTACGTTTATATATTTTATTTTAGAAATAAATCCTTAACCAAAACCAAAGAAGAAAAAAAATAGCATATTATACTTCTCTAATAAGAGGCATTGTGGGGCACTAGTTCCATTGGAGCATGGCTCCACGTGCTCCAATCCCACTCGTACCACAATATACCCTCTTATTAAACTTGTGTAATAATGTACGATTAAAAATAATTTCTTAATATCCTATATTAATCAAATATAACTATAGAAACGCGTCGGTAATTGGTCAATGACTTGATTACTGTATTATTTTAATTGATTTTCTTATATTTGAATTTTAACATTGAGTTATCATTAGGATTATTTGGCAAGACAAGTTGTTTACCTTTTGTATTCTAATTTTCTCATTTTAATAGATTTCAATTTCAATCTTAAATTGTTTTTTAAGATAGTCTCTGAAAAAAATCTTAATTTAGAGTCACTTCTACAAACTAGCAGTAGCTAAGTATATATCTAAATAATACGTAATATATCGTAATATACACGAATTAATTAAACAAGGTCAAATGTTAAAACAAGGTCAAATGTTAATAATGACTGATAACGTATATAAAAGAAATTGGGTTTTTTGCCTACTTCTGGAATTACAAATTTATAATAACTTATTGTACTTACATTATTGTGTGCAAAATCACTTGGGATTTTCATGATGGGATTATCCCAGAGAGCTGTATATAAAGGAAAATAATTTCTCAAAAATTAATTATAAGCGTTCAGACTTCTACCCACCTCTGTACGCAATCTTAAAAATCAAATCATGAAGATTTTGATAGTAATTGCAATAATCTGCTGCCTAACCAATGGATATCCATTTGTATCTAAAGTCGAATTACCAAGGGTTCCACCGCCAAAGCCAGAAGATAATCCTAAAGGGTATGTAATAAGAAAAATGCCTTGAGCATAGACTAATATTATTTCTTCCAATAGAATAACAGACTATGGATATGGACGTGATGGAGCATTCGTGACACATACTCAAACATTAGTAGATAACGATAATTATAAGTTAGATGCTACAGCTTATGCTAATAGGAACTTCCATGAAAGAACACCATTGGTAACTGGTGGAAATCTAGATTTAGGACACAAGCCTACCCGTACGTATATGTGGTTTTTAATTTAAAAAAATTAATTGTCTTAGATAATAGTAATGCTGTATTGTTTTCATATTTTCAGAAAGTGAATTGAATCTTAATATAGAAAATACCCGTCATATGGGTACTGATGTGAGAGCGGGTGGTCAATATAACTTCTTTAACACACAGGATGGACGTGGAAAGATTGGCGCTTATGGAGAATACAACAGACACTTTAACGGTCCATATGGTACCATGAATCCGCAATGGGGTTACGGTGTTCGTGGATCATATAGTTTTTAGCGTTAAATACATATTTAATTATTTATTTATTTATCTTATTTATGTAATTTAAATATAAATATTAATGACATACCTTTTGTTTTAATTGTGCTTTAAGACATTAATGAACTGAATTTTTTTAAATTGTATTTTAATATTTATATCAAAAAGATGAAAACAATTCATATAGGCAAATATCAAGAATTTCACTTGAAGAACGTGAAGAAAGCTGCATGTTCCAGTAATAGTTTGCCGTCAAGTAGCAATCCTATCTTCCTTGGTATCTTTGTTTAACAGTTTTGTCTTGTCGGAATCCTTTCCCGGTTCTCAACTAAAATCACGACTTTCGGGAAAGTTGTCTAATTGTCTGTGAAGGTAGTGAATCTTCATGCTCATGGTACAATAAATGGAAAGCATTTATTCCAATACTTCGAATTAATTCCCTGCCTTGGGTTTTCCAACAAAATGTTTACTATTTGTTCGTTTGTTGAAGTATAAGACTCAGCTTTATTATTGGATTCTTGGAAATGCGAATCGTTTGTGAGCTGCATTTTCTGAGTACCATAAAAATTTCCCATGCTAATTCTAGAGAATTTTCGTAACAAGTAGCCAACACACAGACTATTTCGATTGAAAGCCTTTGGAAATTGTTTTTTAAGCACCAATTTAATATGCAAATAAAGTAAAAGGATGAGTTTGTTTCCTTAAACCAAGAGCCCGTTTATTATATTATATTTTCCTTGAACCATAACATCTCTTAAAGGTCACCTTTTATTTTTATTTACTCATTGGATATTTTTATCTCTACCATCTCAGAAACATATTAAATAAGAATATATTGTGTGACTATTTTACTGTCCAATGTAGAACTGTGCTAACTTAAGTCGTCACAAATCGCCCACTGGTCTTCTTTGTACTTAATTTTTCAAACTTTATTTTTAATTATTAAGAGACAGACAAAATTCGTCTGGTGTTTATTATGATAGCCAACTTTCTTTAACAGTCTATTTACATCATTATGAAGTAATAAAAAATATGGGCAATACAATGTAATATTGGATAGACTAGGTTCGTTTTATTTAATCTGGAAGCACGCATTTCGGAAACCTCCTTTTCGTTCCCTCCAAACTATTAGTAGGCCAAACTTAAAGTAGGTCACTGTCGCAAATGTTCAATGCATGTTTTTCAGATGGCCACATTACTTTCATGAGGTCGAAGGTCTACGTCAACATGTCACAAATTTTAGCCGAACTAGAAGAAGAGATGAAATGCCCAGAATTGGCCCAGAAAATATTCAAAATGTTCAAGAATATCTACATGGTCTTGCGTATTGTCAAGAAGTCGATGGATGGAAATTTGAATAATTAACTTAATAATTGCATATGTGTGACAAATTTATGGTTCCTCACCTTCAATTGTCATTTACTCAAAAAAGTTCTTATGTAAGATGGCAACATTGTGCAATCAGTTCGACAATGAAAAGATCTTCGATCGCGTCGACCAATAAAAGCCGCCTGGAAATTTGTTTGACATTACAATGTATTTTTCGCTTAATTGACGAAATTTGCTTGCCGTGGCCGGCTCCTAGTGACCCGGCATTTGACGTTTAAACGTCATCGACCGGCGTACTTATTTCCTGGCACAGTAGAACGAGAGACTTTCCTTCAGATGTTGCCTGTGAAAAAAGTTCAATAACGGCTTCTGCGAAGTATTAACAACCCCGCGTAAGTTTTCTCCGAGCACCGCGTGTTTACCTAACTTTCCCACGTAATTGAACCCGAGCAGCAATCGGAAAAATAATCGAAAAGGATTTGGAGGTTTTTATTTCAATTTAATCATTGAACAATAATAATATGAACATTATGACTTTAATATTTTTAATCGTAAAGAAATGTGTGTGATACCAAGAAAGTGCATTTTATTGACTATATCCCGCCAAACGTAGCCTGCCGAAATTCGATTGAATTAGAACCAATCAGATTCTATATAACTTCTGTTTTCAGGAAACATATCATCTAGAATTCGAATGCGACTTTGTGGTTCTCCACTCGCATTATGTTTCAGCACATGATTGGTTTAAAGAAAAACAATGTTAAATGTCAAACGTCAGTTTGCGGGTAGAACGCTATTAAAATTAGTGAAAACTCCGCATTGGAAGTGTTTCTCTTGAAGTAATTTAAGAAAAAGGGAAAGAGGCCCAACCAAAAAGTTTATGCGGAGTCACTAACATGACCTGTACTCGGGAAGTTATTTCTACAATATTGGAAAAACGGCACATAACGTGCGAAACGCGAACGGTACGTACTGTAAAGAAAATATAAACTCCATATGGAATACCAGTGCTAAGTTAGTGCAAGAGAACTACGTTTCTGATTTTCAAATTTTGTTTGATCCGTTTAAAAATGTAAAATTCAAACCGGCACTATACGCCCGCGATGACAGTAAATGTCATTCTATTTTGTTGTAATATTTTTGTTGGGATATAGTCTGATAAATTGCTCTCGTGCATTGTAAATTATCGCAAGTTTGCACTCTTTCGACAAACTTAGTCGCATTGTTTTAGGCAACAGCCCCTCGCCCTTCTGGGCTCGGGACTGTTGCCAAACAATACGACTTCGTTTGTCGAAATCGCCCAAACTTGTTACCGATAATTTTCAATGCACTTGTGCAATTACTGTTGAAAAGTTCCTGAATTCCTGAATCAAAATGTATCATAAAGTAATGGCTTCCACCATCAACCATATCAGTAAAGAAATGTATTGAAGAGTTTTACTCGATATAATTATACGGTCCGTCCGATTTAAATATTCATTGCATGTCACTTACGAAATCTTGATCATTATGATTATAAATGATTTCACTACACACACCGTCAAAATGCGGGCAACACAATGTCTATTATAAATGTCAATGATTGTTTTACTTGGGTACTAATTTTTACAAAGCTACCTGTGATATGTTGATAGAATTAAATATATTGAAAATTATCGCATTGTAAGTTATTACTAATTTCTCCTGAACAATCCGCGAAAAAAATATGTGTTTAACTCGGCAACTTGGCTGGATTCACAGCCTCGCTTGCAAGCTTGTTCGGCGGTGAAACTCCAGCCGCGTCCGTAAATCTGTCACTTTATTGCCTTGTTAAACAAATTTAAAATCAAGAACAAAAATAGGGGGTAATCATTAAAAAAAAATGCTTGCTCAAAAACAAATGACAAAATTCACCTCAGAGTAGATTCTTTGGAGAAACCGGGCGCATGATTGATGTCAATTTGACAATTATATATACTGACAATTGACAATTTCTTTACTTCGAAATAGAGGTGCGCAAAATGTTTATGTCGATCAATAGATATAACTTTGCAAATGGAATCGATAATTTCCCAACTTTTAGCAGGTTAAAAATATGCATATTATTATAGTGATTGTGATTAAAATATATGTTTCAGCCTACCTGTTCTGAATGCTCATTTTTCGGCCCTAAAATGCGGGAAGAAAATGAGGTTTAAAATCCCAAAGGAAGTTTCATAAATTTTCCAATAGAGCGCGGCATACTTGTCAAAATATCAATGAACTCATATTACTCAGCCCCTATACTTATTAGAATACACCACGCACAATGTTAGGACGCTTATGCAATAAGAAAATTCGCAATTATGTTCCAGAACAGCTGATCGTTCGACACCGTGATACACAGTAAACTGACAGATTACGTGTACAGCAGTACATTGTTAAAATTCGTCACGCTCGTTTTAGTAATTGGAAATACATTGTATCTACTACCGATAAATAAAGTAGGCGTTTGCGTTGTAGGTATTTTCTGTGTACTTGCAAACTTTTTGTTTCTTGCACCAATCCTAGAATTTTTCATACTGCTTTTCATTGTCTGTCTAAAGGTGCGTCCATACTATGCCGCGATTTGCCGTTGGCAATACCAATTGGCAAAGCCAAATTTGCAAAGCCAGCGACTGTAAAAACGTTTACATATGTGTTGACATTCATTTAGTTTAGTCGAATTAAATTATGTAAAAATATACAGGGAAATGGAATTTTTATTAAAATGAGTGTTGTTCCAATGCTATCCCATACATGTTCTATTGACGATAAATCAGGAGATCTTGCAGGCCAATCAAGCTCTACGCCATAATTTTGTATAGTCCATGGTTTGACGGACCGTATGCGGCCTGGCGTTGTCTTGCTGAAAAATGGTAATAGTCTCAATGTATGGCATTGCACTATTGTACTCCCGTTATGTATTCCAAATGACTGTCTGCAACACGCTGTATTATTAGATTGCAACATTTCAAATGCTTTTTTAGATTTTCTATAAGTCTTTTGTTCTTGTCCGCTTTTGTACTACTGTATCATCAACCTCCACCATGAGTTCATCTTCGTAAGATGTTTTAGTAATTTCCAGGAGATCGAGTTCATCCAGTAATGTACTCATACAAATTTCCAGTTGCTGAAGTTAGATAGATAGATAGATAGATATTTTTATTGTGCCAGCGATAAACATATCATTACACTCGTCAATAAATATAAATATAAAATACATATAAAATTACAATGGTAATAAATAAAATATAACTAGAAACATATAGTACACAGCGGCTTTAAAATTAAAATTTAAATTAAAGTAATCATTTTTATTGGTTTATATACATAATTCAAGTTAAGTTGTGCAGTGTTTTTTAAGACCTAAGTATGTCCTCGGAGATATTGTTTACAAATTCATCAATAGAGTAATATGGGTTTTTTAATAATGTGCGTTTTATTTTTGTTTTGAAGCTATTTGTGTTTAAGTGCCTAATGTTTAATGGAAGTGCATTGAACAATTTTATCGCTATATGTCTTGTACCTGTTTTGGTCTTCTCTAATCTATTTGATTTCGGATATAAGTTGTCTCTGTTCCTTGTATTGTATGGGTGCACATCCCCATGATGACACATGTCTTCACTCCTAGTTTTAATGTAAACAAGGCACTCAAGAAAATACAGACATGGAAGAGACATGACTCCTATTAATTGAAATAGTGGTTTACAATCAGCCTGATAATGTGCTCCACACATCACGCGGATTGCTTTCCGTTGTAATTTAAACACTTTGAGTGCTATAGCAGAGTGGCCCCAGAGCAACAATCCATATCGCAAGCGGCTTTCGAAAGTGGCGTGGTAGGCAGCTTTTAAAATGACTTTAGATACGGAGTTGTAGAGTCTCCGCAGTAAAAAAACGCCACTATTCAGGCAATGATTTAAGTAATCACCTTGTTTGTGCCAGGTTAATTTCTGGTCAACGAAAAGTCCCAGGAACTTCGCGTTGTCACTATAAACTTCATTGAGCGCTGCATCTAAGTGTTTCAGTGTGAATACCATGTTGATAGTTTTATCCGGATTTAATTTAAGCCTGTTACACTTAAACCATTCGTTTACAGGCATGAATGATGAGTTCCTCATAGCAATACTCTCCAGTTCGGTGGGTGCTGAATTTACTATTGTCGTGTCGTCTGCATATAAGATAAGTTCACTTTCTCCCGATATAGTTGGCAGGTCATTTATAAAAATGAGAAATAATAAGGGGCCTAAAATTGAGCCTTGAGGCACCCCGTATTTAATGTTCAGAAAGGAGGATCTTACCCCACCAACTTCGACGCATTGGGCTCTATTAAGAAGGTATGAGCTTATTAAGCGGCACGCACTAGGGTGCATATTGTACATGTAGAGTTTACGAATAAGGATTTCGTGTGAGATGGAGTCAAACGCCTTCGAGAGGTCGACAAATGTGGCTTGCAGATATTCGTTAGCTTCAAAAGAATTCATACACTTCTCCAGAAACTCCAGAACCGCAGTTATCGTGGATTTATTCTTTCGAAAACCATGTTGGCGATAATCCAATATATTAAATTCCATATAAGCGGACAGTTGGTTGAACATAATCCTTTCCAAAATCTTTGAAATGACGGGAAGGATGGATATAGGTCTATGGTCATTTAAATCGCTAAGATCGCCTTTTTTAGGTATCGGCACTACCTTTGCTAGCTTTAGGGAGTCCGGGAATGTGCTTGATTCAATACATTGGTTAACTAATACTGTCAACAGTGGAATGAGTAAATTTTTCACTGATTTTATGAGATCAATGGATATGCCATATATGTCTCTGGAGTTACTAGCTTTTAGTGAATCTATAGCCTCCCGTACAGCCACCTCTGATATCACCCTGAACTGAAAGTATTCAGGATTGATAAAGGAGAAGCCACTTGCGACGTAGACGATTGGGTCGTGGTTGCTCTTTGGTATTTCGTTAAGTATGTTAGTTGCAGTGTTGGTAAAAAATACATTAAAATCATGACTTGGTATTTTGCTGTCAGTGTTGTTTCGGCTTAATGTGGGTTTCAGGGAATTGACAATTTTCCACATTGTTTTAGGATTGTTGTGTGAGCTTCGAATTAGATTGTCGTTTGCTTTGATCTTGGCCGTACGAAGGGCTGCTCTATATTTGTGACGGACCTCATTCCTGAGCATCTTGTTATTTTTATTTGTAGGGTACTGCTGACATAACCCATCTAAAAATTCTAGCGTGCCGCGCATTACTTTCAGCTCATCTGTAAACCATTTAGCAGCGGAACTTGACTGCTTCCTACCATGAGTGGGAATCCATCGAATAAGGGAATTTTGCATTACCCGACTCCACCATTTTTTTATACAACCTATCGCTGACTCGCGATAACTTATATACTTCCGAACTTTAATTAACTGCCTAGTCACACTCTGCTTGCTGGGCCCATAACCTGATGAAGTGTAATGAGACAACTGGAGTTCACGAATAGTGTTTATTTAACAACATACACATAACAAAATAAAAGCCCAATGGAAAAACATGTGTACGCGCGAGAGCGTTACTCACTCAACTAACTACTCTATGGAGAAACTCATACCAACCTAAAGGAAAGAATATCATCCGTATATACTTCACATTACATGTTAAAGATAACTAGGAACATAGCATAAATTGTGTATAACAGATTTAACCTCGTACATTGGACAAACGGGACGAATTTGAATACCAGATTTAAAGAACACAGAAGAACCATACAGGATTAACGGAGCACTTATCGCCACAGGACCTTAATTAGGCCACGCAGATTAGTTGTGGAGATTGGCAGTACTTAAATGTGACAGATGTCGACATCAAAATGTAAAATTGCCGTTAACGATAATTCATGGAATAATTGGAACCCTCCACTGCGTTATTTACTGAAAATGTTCGATAATATACCGGGTGACCCAGGGTTCTGTAAAAGCCTCATAACTTATTTGCTATTTGAGATATCGACTTCTAGTTTTCATAAACTGGTACCCACACCTATTCTACATATTTTAAAAATATGTATGTTTTTGTACAGAGTGTCCCAGTATAAGTAACAGATCAAAGTTATGTTTTCTTAAATGGAACACCCCATATTTTATACTTTATTTTCAACCCTCTTGAGAAGCTGATAAAAATAGTATAAGATAGTGTGGGTCTATAATGGACGATTGGTTAGTTATGGGCAAATTTGTGGCAAAAACAAGGACACGTTGAAAAAGTTGCAGAAGCGCTCCGAGCAATGCTAGCGTCGTTTTTTATACACTAAAGAATTTTCCACATCATGAAGAATAATACAAATCGTCTTTGGTTCTTTTTTGTTCATACTGCTATACAGGGTGTCAACATTCGCAAAATAATGGATAACTATTTTTTTTCTAATGGAACACCCTATATATCTTGCAACCAATGCATGGAATTTTTAATAAGCTTTCCAATGATGTACAATTTGTATAATGAAATATTAAGGATTCTTAAGATTTATCCATAAAAAACATTTTTCTTTTGTCACCTCCTGCTAATTTTTGGATTTTCAGCCAAAACTATGCATTTTTTGAAAAAGTAATAAGAGACCAAAGTTGTAGGGCGGAAAATTTTAGATCGATATAGGTCTTTCGACTTTTCCAATAATGCGTGCATTGCCCGTCAGAGTGTGCAAAATAGTGACCGTATATGCATTTTAGCGTTTTTCTCAAATTTTTTGTTAATTAATTGCACTATACTTTATTTTCCACGTCCTCCAGCAGAAAAACGGGTAATTATAGAATTATTCAAATGACCTACATCGATTGAAAATATTCCACTCTACAACTCTTAAAAGAAGCAATTTTTGCACAAAATGCATAGTTTTCGCTAAAAATGCAAAAAACCATTGAAAAACGCAAAAATTGATATATACATTTTTAATTTGCATTTTTAGGGAAAACTATGCATTTTTGGCAAAAATTGCTTCTATTAAGAGTTGTACAGCGGAACATTTTCAATCGACATGGGCCATTTTAATTTCGCTATAATTTCCCGTTTTTCCGCTAGAGGGTGCGGAAAATAAAGTATAGTGCAATTTATTAATAAAAAATTTGAAAAGAAAACGCTAAATGCATATACGGTCATGATTTTGCGCGCTCTGGCGGGCAATGCACACATTATCTTAAAAGTTTAAAGACCTATGGCGACCGGAAATTTTTCGCTCTACAACTTTGTTCTCTTATAATTTTTCCTGAAAATGCATAGTTTTGGCTGAAAATCCAAAAATCAACAGAAGGTGACAAAAGAAATATGTTTTTTTTGATAAATCTCAAGAATCCTTAATATTTTGTTATACAAACTATATATCATTGGAAAGCTTATTAAAAATGCCAAAGATTGGTGGCAAATTATATAGGGTGTTCCATTTGAAAAAAAATAGTTATCCATTGTTTTGCGTATGTTGACACCCTGTATAGCACTATAAACAAAAGAGAACCAAAGCCGATGTGTATCATTGTTTATGATGTGCGAAATTTTCTAGTATATAAATAATGATGCTATCTTTGCTAGGAACGCTTCTGCAATGTTTTCAATGTGTACATGTTTTTGCCACAAATTTGCCCATAACTAACCAACCGTTCATAATAGACCCATACTATCTTATACTATTTTTATCAGCTTCTCAAGAGGGTTGAAAATAAAGTATAAAATATAGGGTGTTCCATTTAAAAAAACATAACTTTGGTCTGCTATGTATACTGGGACACCCTGTACAAGAACACACATATTTTTAAAATATGTAGAATAAGTGTGGGTACCAGTTCAAGGAAACTAGAAGTCGATATCTCAAATAGCAAATAAGTTATGGGGCTTTTACAGATCCCTGGGTCACCCGGTATATTAGGGAGTATGTCACCAGTACCACTAAGGTTAAAAAATACCGTCGTGGAAAAGGTAAGAACTTGGTGACAATCAAACAGGCGAGCGCATGCATTCACCAAAGCGCTCGTCGACGTTTCACGGCTCTGGTTATATACCTTGAGAAAAGTTTGTAATTAATTATTTTTATCACTTTGTTTGCAAAACGAATAGCACGGAAGAAACAGCGAGGATACAAATAATGTTTTATTCGCGGCGATATAAAGCAGCTTCTGTCGGTATGGATTTTTAATTGGCGTCGCACGATGCTTTACACGAGAAACGAAATGCAAATGTAAACACAACCTTAAGTTTCTATAAACATTTGAGCAAATACGTAGCATACTATAAGCTTAAATTGGTTTCAATTTGGAAATAGTTTGTTTACACCCTCGGCAACTTCCCTTATTTCTGGAGGTATGCAAGTAATATACGAGATTTATTTATGTTTTAAAATAAACTACTTAAATCACCGTAGAAATGCAACTTATGTCAAATATTAAATTCGATCGAAACAAAAAAAATTCAGTGCCACATGTTGCAGATAAAACTCACTACGTTTATATATTTTATTTTAGAAATAAATCCTTAACCAAAACCAAAGTAGAAAAAATAGCATTGTTTAATAAGAGGCATTGTGGGGCATTAGTTCCATTGGAGCATGACTCCACGTGCTCCAATCCCACTCGTACCACAATATACCCTCTTATTAAACTTGTGTATTAATGTACGATTAAAAAAATCATTTCTTAATATCCTATGTTAATCAAATATAATTATAGAAACGCGCCGGTAATTAGTCAATAACTTGATTTCTGTATTTTTTAATTGATTTTGTTCACGAAAATGTTATAATGTGCTCATTATTTAATTCTATGGACAGCATTAATGGGGTACATTTAACACGCATTTACGTATTTAAAACGCTTATTAAACACGCACACGTATTTGCGTGTTTAATAAGGTTATTAAACACGCTAATTCGCGCTTTAATTCACAGAACGCGATTTATAATAATATTTTGTTTACTCTGTTTAATACTGATTTTTTTTTTTTTTTCAATTGTAATTGTAATTACAACTTTAATTTCGATTTTAATTTTGATTTTTATTTTGTTTTTGTTTTTTTGTTATTTTGATTTTGATTTTAATTTTCGTGAACAAAGTATATTGTACAACGAGCATATAATGATGGCTATTAATCACGAGAACGATGTTTGCGGAACGAGCCGTAGGCGAGTGGAGCAAATCGTTTGAGCTCGTTGTACAATATACTATTTTTATATATGAATTTTAACATTGAGTTATTTGGCAGGACAAGTTGTTTACCTCTTGTATTCTAATTTTCGCATTTTAATAGATTTAAAAAAAATCTTAATTTAGAATCACTTCTACAAACTAGCAGTAGCTAAGTTTATCTAAATAACACGTAATATATCGTAATATAAACAAATTAATTAAACAAGGTCAAATGTTAATAATTACTGATAACGTTTATAAAAGTAATTGGGTTTTTTGCGTACTTCTCGAATTACAAATTTGTAATAACTTATTGTACTTACATTATTGTGTGCAAAATCACTTGGGATTTTCATGATGGGATTATCCCAGAGAGCTGTATATAAAGGAAAATCATTTCTCAAAAATTAATTATAAGCGTTCAGACTTCTGCCCACCTCTGTACACAAACCTAAAAATCAAATCATGAAGATTTTGATAGTAGTTGCAATTATCTGCAGCGTAACCAATGGATATCCATTTGTATCTAAAGTCGAATTACCAAGGGTTCCACCGCCAAAGCCAGAAGATAATCCTAAAGGGTATGTAATAAGGAAAATGCCTTGAGCATGGACTAAATATTATTTCTTCCGGCAGAATAACAGACTATGGGTATGGACGTGATGGAGCATTCGTTACACATACCCAAACATTAGTAGATAACGATAATTATAAGTTAGATGCTACAGCTTATGCTAATAGGAACTTCCATGAAAGAACACCATTGGTAACTGGTGGAAATCTAGATTTAGGACACAAGCCTACCCGTATGTATATGTGGTTTTTAATTTTTTTAAATTTAACTATCTTAGATAATAGTAATGCTATATTGTTTTCATATTTTCAGAAAGTGAATTGAATCTTAATATAGAAAATACCCGTCATATGGGTACTGATGTGAGAGCGGGTGGTCAATATAACTTCTTTAACACACAGGATGGACGTGGGAAGATTGGCGCTTATGGAGAATACAACAGACACTTCAACGGACCATATGGTACCATGAATCCACAATTTGGTTACGGTGTCCGTGGATCATATAGTTTTTAGCATTGAATAACTATTTATTTATTTATCTTATTTATTTAATACAAATATAAATATTTATGACGTACCGTTTATTAATTTTAATTGTTCTTTAAAACATTACTTGACCGAACTTTTATTAATTGTACTTTATCATTCATATCAAAACGATAAAAACAGTTAATATAGTCATAAACAAAGAATTAATTTCCTAGGAAGATATTAATGGATAAAATTACATTTTCTACAATAGTAATTTGTCTACCAAGTGTGGAAACTGCTAGTTTATCGCACGATGTGTACAAAAAAGTACAAAAAAGCACTTTCACACGATATTTTTTCTACGGCCATTAAAAAAAACTACGACGAGGAAAAATATTTCGTCTTAAATGATTTATTCATTTCAAAAATGTATTTTTTACGTATATCGGGTGTGTATAAATTGGCGGATAATCTACACGTGGTGATGTTCTTCCTAAAATTCTGAATAGAAAATGTCGATGAAAAAATGTGCTACCATGCCTCATAGGCCATCAGGAGCCATTTAAAAGAAATGTACATCTGGCAACATAGCATTCACGAGCTGCCCTGTTTATGAATAATCTCATGGTTCAGAGTAGAAGGTAATAGATAGATAGAGCGGGGTTTATTTACAGATGCAAGGTTAAACAGATTATCAGTAAATAGTAAAATCCATTATAATTGAACAAAACAAAACGAAAATAACACAAAAACACAAATACACTGAAGCGCGAGCACTAATACAAACTGATAATAATGAGAAAAGCAGAATTGGCAAGAACATGGAAGTAGCAAGTTTGAATGAATTATTTGTGTCAAAGTGACATAAGCGAGTGTCACGTTGCCGAACTTATTTTTCATAAAAATAAGCTAATTAAGAAGTGTTAAAAATACAAGTTTGAGATAGAAAGATAGCATACACCGACAAATAATTTTTAAACTAGTCATACTATCGAAATTGCAGGGTTTTCTGTAAATTAATAACGAATAATAACGCATATTTAACGACTGGATGTTCAAACTTAGAGGACCTCATGAAGGATCAGGAAGCAAGGTACAACATTTTAGAATTAAGATAAGCTGCTTAGAATTTTTGAAAGAAGATCGTCACGTGTGGATTATCCGCCAATTTATACACACCCGATATATGCGTCATAAATCCTAGCATACTATAGTCTGTCTACGGTACACATAGAGTTGTAAAAACGCCCATAATCGCCATTTGTTCTGAGCAAAACTCTGATTTGTACTATGTAAATTTATTTTAACAGAGCTAGTGGCGCTACCTGTTAGGAACAGTCCAAACTGTAAAAGGTCAGTTTTTGTCAAATTGTTACAGAAATCGAACAGTAGTTAATTTGAAATACAAAGCAAGTCGGTTATAACGCGGATTTGGATATACCGCGGGTGTTTATTTTGCCAATCTGTTTAAGGCGCCCAGTGTAAATAAAACAGATATAAGCAATGCAGGGATAAAAATAAGAAATAAGTAAACAGTTTTGATCTTTATTTACATTTAAAAAAAGTATCGAAATAATAAAAAAATGTAATGTACTGTTTCTCATTGAAATAATATATATTTATTGACAGGAATATAAATCATTTAATCCGATTTTGAGTCGAATTCCCACTGCGAGCATAAAAATAGACACAATAAATACAACCAATGCAGGGTAAATAAAAATAAAAATACATGAACAGATTAATTTTTTTTATATTAAAAAATAGTATCAAAGAATAACAAGAAATAATAAAAAAAATGTAATGTATTTACTTTAATTGAAAAAAAATTATATCTATTTATTGACAGAAATATAATTATTTAATCTGATTGAGAGTCAAATTCCTATTCTGAGCTGCTCCCGTCGCCAATAGATATAATGAACGGATCAATTAGTTCCTCTATCATATGATCCTGCTCCCACATCGGCTTCTCCATTTTTTTGCGTGAAGTACAGCATTATTCCAATTTTCTGGTGAAACCTGCTGTACTGCTTCCCGAAATAATATAGAAATATCCCCAATTTTAAATGTTTGATTTCTTCTTGCCACATATTTTTTTGTTTGTGCCCATATCAATTCGATCGGGATAAGTTCGTATTGATATGGTGGCAAACGCAGCACTTCTCTTCCCCGAGATTTGACAAGCTCGTCTACGGCATTATTTTTAATGGCAGAGGTGTTTTGTTTAGCCAGCATTAATAACTCCGCCTTCAACATCTGCTGCTCATAAGAAATTCCTTTTTTTGGAAGCCATCGTTGGAGATTTTTCCAATTGTCTACCGTGGTAGAACGCATTATCCATGACGATAACACACCCTTCACCTAACTTTTCAATTATATTGGATAACCAATTTTCGAAGACCTCCGAACTCATGTCCTCGTGATAGTCTCCAGTTTTTTTTTGACTCAAAAACTAATAGACCATCGTCAACGAATCCATCGTCCGATCCAATGTTCACTACGATGATCCGCTTTCCCTTTCCTTATGGATGCTTCATGCCAGTGGATACTCCGTTAATAAAAGCATCTCTCGCGGTCCCAACGGTTGTGTCCGTCCATATTTGTGATACGGGATGTCCTGCATTCACCCAGGTCTCATCAAGATAATATATTTTTTTGTCCTCGCTGCGTAGTTTATATATATTTCTGAGGAAGCGTTGTCTCCATGCAACTATTTCATTCTTTTCCTTTAACATGAAATTTCTACACCGTTTTAAGAATCTGTAATAAAAATAAATTAAAACACACATTTGAAAATCAGTATATTAAATAAATAAGAAACAACCTCACATGTTATAGAAAGCATTAAATAAATTCAATAAAACGAAATGTAGCCTAAATATATGAATATTCAACCTGTTCGTTACTCTGCAAAATTAAGTCTTATTAGGACTACTAACAAATAACTTATTGAAACAACTACTTCCCTGGCTAGTGCCACGCCGGATATTGAATGATACGAAAGAAATTTGCATGTTATTACTAGTACTACTAGTGAAATAACATTGGTTTAAGATCGTTTATTTCTACCCACAGGACTAACTTGAAAATTAAACTAAATTGAATTTGAAAACTTTAAACTATAAAACTGAACCCTAAAATATGTAAAAATTAATCTCACGTAACACCTTCCACAAAGTATTTCGTTTTAAAGAGGGTAACTCCTCGTTTTCCTCTACCGCTGATCATATTTAAAGTGGGAAGCTGACCTCTTAAAAAGAGTAGATGTACAACTTGTCTTAATTGTGTCTTGGTTGTGCTCTGCATGTTGCTTAGTATATTGTTTCGTAGAACGTTTTTAGGAGGCTGAAATTTATTTGCCGATTGATGTTCGCTGAGTATGTTATAAACGCTGGCTACACAAACACCTACAAATATATTAATATAGCCCATGGAAGCAGTACATTTAGAAATTAAGAACATACCTCCTGCATTTGCGGTGAATACCACATTTTCAACTTGGTGCGTTCAGAATAATTTTCTTGGCACACCTTAAAAATAATAAGTATAGATTCCTTGGTGGACACTGAAAAATGCTTCGCACGGCGTCGTTTTGATGGAGATAGGGCCATTATAATGAAACAGGCAGAAATGTACTCGATCGCAAACAGATGCTAACAGCTAACACAATACAATGAGGCATTCGGCTGGCGATCGCGTCAACCATTTGCATTCGTACTGCGTGATTTGGAGGTGCGGATTTCCCGCAATTTTTCGAATCGGCCAGTAAGAATGATGCGTTGGCGATTGTGGGCGTTTTTATAACTCTATGTGTACCGTGGACAGACTATAGTGGTTGTGATAGTCAGGGCCGTCTTAATCCGGTGTTGCGCCCCTGTGAAAAATCGGTACACTTGCGCCCTGAAGGCGGTGTGGAGGCGCATCCGGCGGATCACTTGCGTCAAAAGAGAAGGGTTGTAAATCTACGTATTCTATTTTAACTTTCCATCACATTTTATCCAGGCGCAAAATTAGATTAAGGAATTAGATATAATGATTTTCTTAAATACGTTTTTATTGATATACTTATACAATGCATGATAAATTAAATTAAAAAAAATAAAATAAAAAATGAAAGGCAATGGAAAAGGGTACATTCCCGTACTTCAGCCAGTTCAAAGCCTGGATAAAGTGTGATAGAAAATTAAAATGGAAACCAAATTTTAAACACAATATGAGCAATACATGTTTTTGTTAATAAGTTAAAATGGAAACTAGATTTCAAACACAACAAACATAGTGTGTGAGGCACAAAATTTTGTTTCAGAGTTGGCTGTGAGATAAATGAGGTATGTCATATGTTATTACGTTATGACACTAGATTAGTTCAATTGAATTAGATTTAAAAAAAATTAATTAATCTCAGAAATGACTGCTAGGTTTCTCTCTCTCAGGCAAGACCAACTCGGGAACAAAATTCTGTGGCTCACACCTTACAATATGCAGATTTATAACACTTCTCCTTGAGCTCAAGGGATCCCCTCTGGACGCAAATGTCCCGATTGTTGACGGGGGCGCAACTGCCACCAAACCCTTAATCTGAGGGTGCAAGTGGTGCTGGGCGCCCAGACGCCGGGTCCTAGGGGAGCAAAACTAAATCTAGGTACCATTTTGAAAATTATTTATGAAAAAAAGTAGTACCTATATCCTATCCTGAAAATAATTAATAGTTTTGCGCATTTATTTTACAAAGATCTATGTCAAAAGGCGCCGCACTAGAAGCCCGTAGTTGCAAATTGTTTCTCAAACTCATTATTTAGATTCAAGTTCATTTGGATGTCAGTGACAAGTAAAAGAGCCGCCATGCAATCGTCAAACTATGAAAATTGGGTCTTAATGCATATATCTTTAAAGTGAAATTGTATTTATTCACAACTGCATATGTACTGTTGACATTACTGACCTTTCGGAAGTTAGCAAGTTCACATTACTGGCCGCTCTCATTTTACGCCTCCATTTTACCACATTACTGACCATATTTTCGGCACAAATTTTATTCATTGGCGTTTATTTGATTTGATTTTACATTAATGCTAGTTACATACATTACAAGCTAATTAATTAAATATATACCTGAATTTTTATCATGAAAACTAATGGTACGGTTGTGAATAAATTAGTACAAAAAAAGTATCATTCCTATCACGAGATAAAGTTCCTTATCTCTCGATAATAATGAAACACTTTCGTATGTAATATACTATTAAAGTATATTTTGCAAGATTACTTTGTTTTATGATTTTTTATATAAATATGCCGATATAAACAATCACTATTTGCGACACCAGCCCCTTGTTATTGTTTGCTTATTTCATCTCATTGATTCAGTACAACGCACCGACTTAAAATTCGTTTGATTTATATTAAAATTTAAGGGGAGGCGCTACATGTATTATTTTTCTATTTTCGATATCTCCTAAACTATTTTATATAAAAAAAAAATCTCTGCATTAGTTCTCGATTATTTCCAATTGTCTAAGGCTTACCGTGAAGATTTCTAACGAATTCATAATAATAACAAAAATAATAAAAAAAAAATAATAGCATTGAGAAAATCTAGACGGTATGTTCTGGTATTTATTATTTTAAATTTATTATATTAGTAACGTTTTGTTTATTTTTGGGTATTAATTGATATATCTAATAAAATGTAACTTCGAAAGCGAGCACTCTTCTATTAATTGACAGGTATACTTTATATATGTTTATTACTCTTTTACTACAGTGGTCTTTCCATTTAAAATCGGATACGTTATTCTAAGGCTTTCGCGGGTTAGATACAGGGGAAAGGAGTTTACGTTTAAATTTTCGGTCGGGTAGCGCCGGGTCTTAAGCAAATTAATATTATCATGTAAAGGGTGAATTTTAATTCCTGACCGAATCCTAGGTCAACTGCGAAATTATGATCAAACTTTCATTCCCTCTAACAAATGTTATTTAATTAAAAGTCATTAGTGTCATTGGCGTCAGTTTACGAGTTTTTAATTGCATTTTTGATCAATATAATTCTGGTAGACTCCAAATACCTTTTGCATTTTAATATACCGGGTGGTTTCTAAGTGCCACGGTTAAATACCTCCCAACAAATAAAGAAACACGTGTTTTGTAACTTTGCGATCCGTCGCTTAGTTTTCGAGATATTCAAACGTTCCGGAACTTTTGGGGCACCCGGTATATCTTTATGAAATATAGTTAAGTGTTTTAAGGGAATAAAGTGTGCGACATGTGGATTTTTAATAAAAATTCTATTTCCGGTTCAACCGGAAATGACCTTGGATTTTCCATTTCAAATGGAACACCCTGTATATTTTTACATAATTTAATTCCTCTCTAAATTCTGAGTTTAGAAATGTACCATAAGTGACCTTTTGGTAGTTAGTTTTTACTTTCTCCGTTACGAAGTACGAGAAAGTATTGTGATCGTGATTTTTTTCCAAATTTTTTTTTTACGGAAATATCCGTTTTGGGGTCCCTAGTCCCTTTGTGTCTGTGTCTGTGTGTGTGTGTGTGTGTGTCTGTGTGTGTGTGTCTGTCTGTGCGCTCTGTATCTCAAAAACTAATAGAGCAATTGATATGAAACTTTGAATATCCGTCTTATTTGATAATCTGAAGAACTGAAAAGCTTTTGGTAAAATTTCGTACACCGGAAGTGGGCGTTTACCTCAACTGTTTTTTGTTTTTTGCTAATATTTTCTTAAATATGAAAAATATCTCAAAAACATTTAGACAGACTTTGAAGACAACAAAGAAATGAACATCTTTTGCTTAAAAACATTTTTCGTAAAATCATTTTTATTCGAGAAAAAATGTATTATTATTTTTTTAATTTTTGGTTTATAATTATAAAACGATAATAGTTACAGCAAATGCATGTTAATAATAATTGTAGAGAATGCCAAAATGAACATCTTACAAAGAATGAGTTTTTTTCGAAATCCCTTAAGTTTTTGAATAAATTGAGTTTTTATATTTGAAGTATAATTTTTCCATCTTTCATAATTTTGACGTTTTAAACGTCAGTTTCCTCCGAGTTTACAAAGCGCTCGATGTACATTTAAAATATGATTCAAATTGAAAATAAATCATGAAAGCGTAAATATAAATGATACCATCAAGTCGGAGAAAGTAACATGATGGCCACATCACCATTTTTATATTTTTTGTTTAAATTAAAATTAAATTTACCCAAAAAACAAATAAAAATTAAATTTAAACAAAAAACTGACAACTTATGATACATCTCTATACTCAGAATTTAGAGACGAATTAAATTATGTAAAAATATATAGGGTGTTCCATTTTAAATAAAACAGTTAAAGTCATTTCCGGTTAAACCGGAAATGGAATTTTTATTAAAATTCTACTTGTTGGCACACTTTATTCTCTAAAATCACCATACTATATTTCAAAAAGATATTTGTAAAAATGAAAATGATATTTGAGGTCTACCAGAATTCAGTTACTCCCGGTATATATCTATGTTACGGTAATTTTGATTAATTCTGAAATTATGCATATCTACCAGTCATTATAAGTAATTCCTCTAAATATTGGAGAATTTAATAAAGATACAGCGATTTATTAAACATACTGGTCATTTTAAATATTCTCCAGAGCTCATTGGTATATTTAATAACTTTCGTCATTTAGTTATAAAATGCTGTTGTACCAAAACCATTGGTCAAGTTAGTCCTGTGGTTGTATTTACATATCTACAATTCAGTGCCACGTATAACAAATTGAGTTGGTGAACTGGTATTATATCTGCGTTCATACTAAGAGCATTAAGTACAACATTCTTTCACTCTTGCGTATTTAATTTGTGTCAATAGGTAAGTTTTTTTTGAAAACAACTAGAAATAAATATGTAATTAAAATATTATGGTTTCTTGGGTGTAACTAATATGGACAACACTGAAAGAATGAAAGAAAGTTTTAATGCAAATTTAACTAACCTAATAGAAAGAAACGGAATAATAGTTTTATAACCAAAGAAAAATAATCAGTTAATAAATGATATTTTCGAATTAAAATAAAAAACTTCTGGTAAAACTCCGGCAGATTACCAAAGATACAATTCATAAAACTCACATAACTATTGTCAATGGGGGAACAAGACGGATGATGAACGAACTTGAAAAAAAGTATAAAAATATAACCGAGTATGTAATGTTATGTTTAAATTTATGTGAGCCTTGTCAGGAGAAAAGTAAAGTTCCTAAAGAGAGAGAGAGAGAGAGAGAGAGATGTTAAAACTGATGTACAAGCTAAAACAATGAAAAGCGATTCTATCAGAAAGTTTCCTATTCGAAAACTAGGTGATACAGTACTTATTAGAGTATCCAAGAAATTGTTTGGCAGTTATAATTAATTATATAAATTAGGTACAAATAACAGGAAATTGGCGAATTTTTACACCAGAAATCAGTTTTACATATGCAATGAAAAATTTATAAATGTCGCAAAAGTTCCGGACTAAGAACTATCTTTGCGTAAATGTGTCAAGAAGTCATCCTTATTTGGTGGCCAAGGTTTCAAAAAGTGTAATTGTAAAGGTTAATGTAACAGTAATAAACGTAGTTGTAGGTATAATAAACTTTGCAATTCAAAATGTCATTACAGTTCATCTTGTAACAACAAATAATTTCGCCTTTGGTGCACTCTTTCATTTATTAAGAAATAAACTTTGATTTGATTTATATTGTTTTGTTATAAAATTTCAAATTTCAAATTATAAAATTTTCAAAATTACCAGAAAGTATTCGATATTATTTATAATATCCAGTATCTTTAATAATTTAATCATATTCTTCAATATTATTGGGAATTATATATAGTCGCCAGTAATTATGCATAATTTCTAATTTATCATATTAACCGTAACATACCGGGTGACCCAGGGTTCTGTAAAATCCCCATAACTTATTTGCTATTTGAGATATCGACTTCTATTTTTCATAAACTGGTACCCTCACCTATTCTACATATTTTAAAAATATCTATGTTTTTGTACAGGGTATAAGTAGTAGATCACAGTTATGTTTTTTTAAATGGAACACCCCATATTTTATACTTTATTTTTAATCCTCTTCAGAAGCTGATAAAAATAGTATAAGATACTATGGGTCTATTATGGACGGTTGGTTAGTTATGGGCAAATTTGTGGCAAAAACATGTACACATTGAAAACATTGCAGAAGCGTTCCTAGCAAAGATTGCATAGTTTTGGCTGAAAAGCCATAAATCATCAGAAGGTGACAAAAGAAATATGTTTTTATTGATAAATCTTAAGAATACTTAATATTTTTTTATACAAACTGTATATCATTGGAAAGCTTATCAAAAATGCCATAGATTGGTGGCAACGTATATAGGGTGTTCCGTTTTAAAAAATTAGTTATCCACTGTTTTGCGTATGTTGACACCCTGTATAGCACTATGAACAAAAAAGGACTAAAGCCAATGTGTATTATTCTTCATGATGTGCAAAATGTTCTAGTGTATCAAAAATGATGCAATCTTTTTCTAGGAACGCTTCTGCAATGTTTTCAATGTGTAAATGTTTTTGCCACAAATTTGCCCATAACTAACCAACCGTCCATAATAGACCCATGGTATCTTATACTATTTTTATCAGCTTCTTAAGAGGATTAAAAATAAAGTATAAAATATAGGGTGTTCCATTTAAAAAAACATAACTTTGTTCTGTTATGTATATTGGGACACCCTGTACAAAAACATACATATTTTTAAATATGTAGAATAGGTGTGGGTACTGGTTTATGAAAAATAGAAGTCGATATCTCAAATAGCAAATAAGTTCTGGGGCTTTTACAGAAACCTGCGTCACCTGGTATATACTGGAGCTCAAAAGTAATTCAACACCCAGAAAGAAATATGTTTTAAATGTTTTTGTATTAAATTTATGTTCAGTTATCGTGTCAGAACAAACGATTACAATTTGGTGCAGGTTGAACAAAAAATATTGACAAAAATTCAATGTGTTGGCCCGCGCGGTTGTTGTTTTATTGTGCGAGTTAGATTGTTTAACCTAATCATCCATTTTCTATGAAATTTACAATGATTGACATTAGTGTGACAGCAAATGTACGCAGGGCCGATCCTACCGGGGGGCTAGAGCGTGCATGGCACGCGAGCGGCAGTTAACGGGTCGGTACCCATCGGAAGTACGTTACACGGTCCTCTAGAGGGGGATTAAATCAAATTAGTACAACTATAGGCAACACAACTTTCACTTTTTAGAGTAATATTTCGGTCTGCATGATTTCGCGATCGAGGACGAAAAAATATATATCACACGCCTCCAAGCACGGAGTGACCACGCCTTAATAAATTGGAGCCGACATGTTTATGCGTTTTTGACGGCAATAACAAAACTTGTGTTTTTTTCATCATATATAATTATTTTTGTGGTGTTAGTTTATCTGATTTGATATTACCAGGGGCAGGGGCCAGTACCCGCCTTGGCCATCCGGGCGCCCCGGGTGAGGAATTTTTCAGCGCTCTTGAATTTTTTTTTAACAAAAATGATTAGTTGATCAATTCATTTTATTATATAAAAACGTCACCTACAGGGACTTCCCCTTTCTCTGATTTGTGTTGTGGCGTCATTATTTTTGTTTGCTTCGAAGTCGGGGTGCCCCCAACGATAGCGCCCGGGAGGGGCTAAATGTGTCACATTAAAGAGAGATAAATTTATTATTTTATTTTATTTGTTAAAATATAAGTATACATAATATTTTGGGCTTATAACCAGATCAAAGAAGTTGGGTACTAATTAAAATAAAAATAGTCAGAATAAGGCAATAAGCAGAAAAGGCCGAGAAAGGTAGTAAGAAAAGGCAAAATATTCAGAATAACGGTACAAAACGCAAAAAGCAGTAACCAATCCTGATAAGACAGTAGAAAGGGAACAATAAATAGACGTATACATAAATATAAAAGGTAAATATACTGAAGGAAAAAAAAATGAAACACTTTAAATTCGTGAAATTTCGACCATTTTCAAACCGCCATAACTCGGCGTATTTTTAATCGATTTTGATTAATCTTTGAGGGCGAACAACTTTGAAGGGTCTTCTTTAAAGTCATGTATGTGAAATTAAGCGTAACCCCTTCCGCCCCTCTCTAACGCCCCTGTGAAAAAAAAAGTTTTTTTCTGGAAACCATGTCCAACTTTGACGATGTCTACGGAGTTGGAAAAATTGTCCACTCTATCCACCATAAAGCCAATAAAATTTGATCAATTCCCTTTGCAGGACTCAAATAAAGAAGTTCCTACGACGATTTAGCACAAAGTTATGGGTGTTTGAAAAAAAAGCGAATTTTGTGGCTTTTTGGCTCAGTCGGAAGTTTTTCGACGAAATTGTTTTCGTTTTCACGAATGAAATTTTCTTTGCATGTTGTTTGAGGTATGCACGAAAATTAATTGTTTGCGCGAAATCATGAATATCGTATTTTGTACTTTAGAACTCCATTAACAGAAAACTTTATTTTAGGTCAAAAAGGCTTACTTTAACGATCACTGAAGGGTCGAAAATAAATGTGGGCCTAACTCACCACTATTGGTCCATTTTTCCATTCGTCCAATAAAAACAAACAAATTACACTGACTGAAAAAAATTAAACATTTGAGATTTGTAAAAATTTAGGTAATTTTCATGGTCATAACTTAGCTTGTATTTAAGCGATTTCGACCATCTTTTGAGAAATAAAAAGCAAAATGTTTCCTCTTTGAGAGGGTTTATCCCCCACTCCAAGAGAGGGCTCTACGCCCCTCTATACAAAATAATAAGAAGACCCCAAAATGCACTTTATTTAAACACCCATAACTTTGTGCCAAATTGCCGTAGGAACTTCGTTTTTGAGTCTTGCACAGGCAATTGAACACATTTCAATTCTCTTTTGTTGGATCGAGTCCACACATTTTTTCCAACTCGGTACACGTTGCCAAAGTTGGGCGTTTTTTGCCCAAAAACGTGTTTTTTTTTTGTTCGGCGGTTGAAGGCTTCCAAAAGGGATCATTCCAATCTGAGTTTACCCCCTTAAAGTAGGACCAAGATTTTTTCATCATCATGAAAGGAATCATCAAAATTGGTTGAAAAGTCCCCGAGTTATGTGCGGATAACCTCAAAATGCACTTTTTTCAAACACCTATAACTTGGTGCCAAATCGTCGTAGGAACTTCGTTTTTCGAGTCTCACATAGGGAATTAATCAAATTTTAATGCCTTAATGGTGGATCGAGTCGAAAAAAAATTTCCAACTCCATAGACATCGTCAAAGTTGGACATGGTTTCCTGAATTTTTTTTTCACAGGGGTGCTAGAGAGGGGCAGAAGAAGTTACGCTTTAGTTCGTATGCATGACTTTAAAGAAGACACTTCAAAGTTTTTCGCCCTTTAATATTCATCAATATTCATTCAAAATACGCCGTTATGGCGGTTTGAACATAGTCAAAATTTCACGAATTTAATTTTTTCTTTTCTCCAGTGTATTTTATTATCAGTAAAGAGAGGATTTTATTCACTATTAAATGCTGAAATATATTTATTATTATTATTTGAAATATATATGTAATAAATTGAAATATGTCAATGAAAAAATACATAAGTTTGTTTATATACATTTTTAATAAAGAAAAAATAAGTCACATACTCTTATTAATGTTAATAATAAGAAATCAAAAATGCTAAACTTGCTGTAGATGATTAGTTGTATAAATACGACTACAATTAACAAATTACTTTTTGAAACAACTAGTTTCCTGGCTAATACCATGACGAATATTGAATTATACAAAAATGTATAGTGGTATTTTCGATTTAATAAAT
This sequence comes from Ocypus olens, assembly GCA_910593695.2. NCBI lineage: Eukaryota > Metazoa > Arthropoda > Insecta > Coleoptera > Staphylinidae > Ocypus > Ocypus olens. The sequence goes on from OU343058.1 coordinate 35,874,267, forward strand.
CATACCGAAAGTTTTATTTTTGGGACGCCTGCAGAAAAATGATTTAAATATGGATTTTATATGCGGTTTAATTAAAAATAAATGTTTAAAATTTAAAAAAATGCGAGTGACAACAGATGACTATTTATTTATTTATTGGAATTACTACCACCTACCAACCATTGTTGTTACAAATGTTTGGTTAAGGGTGCTACCATATCTCGAGTCCTTGTGCAACGGTGTTGATATTTGCTAGTTTTTGAGCAAAAAAAAACGGTACAAGTAGTTTTGTACTGTCATATCTGTGTGAGTTATTAATATTTTTAAATAATTAATATAACAGTGAATAGTCCGATTTTTATAGATAAGATGAAGTACTTGTGCTCTAAAGAAATAGTGCTTAAACTTGTGCCCGAAACACCTTCTTGACTACCAATGCATGAATTTCTATCCTTTCAGGATGTTTTTGTCTCCAAAACTAAAATTACTGATAGAAGTGACGGATAACGTCTGAGATTCATTAAAAACCAAAACAAATCATGGCCTACTAATTTTAGTACCTACAAATGCGACGCGAAAGTGCATTATAAACTCCCGCCTTTGCAGAGCCTTTATTAATGTGAAATAACCTCGATATAGAAAAAACTTTTCAAAAATGCAATTATCATTTTTGTAAACTACAAAGTGTAAACATTTTGTTTTTCAAATCAATATTTAATGCGTTAATTATTATTGAAAATATGAATATTTCAAATAATTTTTTGGCCCACTGTGAGTGGTATTTATAGTACAAACAGAACAAAATAATTGATTTATTGAGATGTTTTTCAATCAGTACAGTTTTAGATCAAGATCATAAATACTACATTTTTTAATGTTATTGTTCGTTATTTTTGGTTGTAAGTTAATCAATCTTTTATATTTCCCAGCCCATACCCCAAAAGTCCAAATGTTTTCTTTCATTTTTATAAATATACGAGTGGTAATGAATTAATTAAAAATTAGCAATGTTTTTAATTATAATTAAGATCAAAAATATTTTTGTAACTACGTAATTTCCATTTTTATATGATCGATATACAAAATGCACTATGATCTGCTTACTCTAATAATGGTAAAAAACTACATTGAAAACTGTACAAAACCACTTGTACCATTTTTTTGGCCCACGGTGTATTAATAAAATATACAAATGTAAAACAAAGTGTGAATAACAGCGCACGAATACACATGTGTATGTGTTAATGATCCAAGGGTGCGGCGCCATTCTCATGATTCACGTATCGGGGAAGTACAAAAATGTGCCTCAATCTGTTTTCGCGTTTTCCGTTCTCAACGGTTTCGCATTCACGTATTCACAAACAAAATTAAAATCTGTTTACACCACACCATCACACCGTTATTCCATGCGCCTCCCCGTTATTCCATGCACCTCCCTATCCCCCACCAAATCGCACGTTTCATTAGAATTGGTAGTATAGGCAACCCAAATAACAATTGCATTCTCACTCGATTTATAAAAAATTGAAACTATACTTTTTTGACATACAATGATAAAAAAATCATATTTTATCCAGCGGTTTAAAAAAATATCAACATAAACCAAGTACCTAGGCAGTCAGTACATTCGTATAACCTAGAATGCTATATATTTCTAGAAATAATTAAAATTATCAAAATTTGTTTATAAAATTTAAGAAATAATTCAATAAATAATTAAATATTAACCTATTTTAACTAAAAATTGCTGACCTCCTAGGTATTATAGCAACGTACATAGAAAAAAAAATAGAACATTCTAACTTTTACACAAATTTAAAAATGCACGAAAATGCTATATTGTTTATTAGTAATTTGTTTAATTTGTTTTTCTTGCAAAAGGTAAAGTGAACAGTCATAAACAATATATCTTAAATCGGTATGTTCACATCTTATAATAAACGAGCTACACCCAAGCTACCGCACCAAAATAGGTAGGGGTCACCTGCCCTTAAGGAGGGTCTGCGGCGTCCGAAATGTGCAAAATTTGGTCCGAGTGCCCCGAAATAGCGGCCGTTCGCTTGAACCCCTGCCTAAAGTGTGTCCGATTTCTAACCGGGTAATGATTTTGCCAAAGAAGCAGAAGTGTCGCACCTTAATTTGAAGTTCATATAAGAAAAAAATCCGCGGATGTCCAATTATGAGTCATGCGATAAAAGTGTTTTTCGCGGATTGATATGAAATGTAAGATTTTTCGGACTGCTTTTAGGCCGTGAAATATCACTTTTGCGGACTAGGCTTTAAAAATGCTTATTTGTGCCTAGGCTGTATAAGTAATGAGCCAATCAGGTGAGACTACGTCATGTTATTTCGCCAATCAGATGATACGCCGCGTCGACTAATAGAAGGCGCCCGGAAATTTGTTTGTATTTTTCACTTGAGTGTTGCCTTCGAATTTTCCGTGTCAAAAAGGCTAAAAACAGGTTCCCCGAAGTTTTAATATCACCGCTTGTGTTTTCCCCGACCTTCATGCGAGTCCGTAACTTATCCAGGCACAAAAATCGAGTCGCCGAGTGGCCCGGCATTTGACGTTTAAACGTCGCCGGCCGGCGCACTTACTTCTTGGCACACTAAAACGAGAAACTTTCCTTCATATATTGCCTGCGGAAGAAGCTCAATAACGGCTTCTGCGAAGTATTAACAACGCGTAAGTTTTCCCGAGCACCATGTGTATGCCTAACTTTCCCACGTAATTGAACCCGAGCAGCAATCGGAAAAATGATCGAAAAGGATTTGGAGGTTACGTATTATGTAAGTTTTATTTCAACATAATGACTTTAACATTTTTAATCGTAAAGATATGTGTGTGATACCAAGAAAGTGCACTTTCTTGAAAAGTTCCTGAATTCCTGAATCAAAATGTACCACCATCAACCATATCAGTAGAGAAGTTTTACTCGAAATAATTGTACGGTCCGTCCGATTTAAATATTTATTGCATGTCACTTACGAAATCATGATCATTATGATTATAAATGATTACACCACACACACCGTGAAAATGCGGACACCACAATGTCTATTATTAATGTCAATTTTTGTTTTACTTGAGTACCTACGAAAGTTTTTCAAAGCTACCTGTGATATGTTGACTGAATTAAATATATTCAAAATTATCGCATTGCAAGTTATTATTAATTTCTCCCAAACAATCTGCGAAAAAAATATGTGTTTAACTCGGCAATAAAGCAGATTTCCTGACTTGGCTGGAACTCCAGCCGCGTCCGTAAATCTGTCACTGTATTGCCTTGTTAAACAAATAACTATTTGGATCCTAGAGAAAAATTTAGAATTCACTTTAATCTTGAATTTTTAGACATCGCTGTTAATTTGATATACGAACGTTCTGAACTATTAGAACATTGCTGCTCCAAAGTAAATGTTTGATAGTATTTCATTCTGCAGAGTCCGAGTATCTAAGAAAATGATGTATGGAAAATCGCGAAAAGTATTGTTTTAGAATTTAGATCAACACTGACAATGAGTAGCGTTCGAATAGTTGATGTTCTTGCCACTGAACTGAAAGTTTGATCATAATCTACTCGTCTTCTTTACGAAAGACCTATGATCACCAATCTGGCCTTGAATTTGCCGATCAATCCATCAGCGTTTGTTTTTTTTATTTTGTGGCATCGTTGTAGGGGAGGTTCCTCAAACGTCATCAAAATGAGCATCATTGGCGGTTCACAGGTTTTTTTTGGTAGGGCCGAGGTAGCAGAGATGGCAATACAGATAGGTGCAGTCTCTACCCCACCCCTTTATCAGAAGCCGACCCCACCCCTTTATCAGAAGGCTTCGTCTCTTCAACTTTGTTGCTTTCTGCTGATACAATAACCCTTTTTTCCGCCAATTTTTCTTTGAAGATGACGTCCTTGGATCGGTAAAGCTTGTTGTCCTCTTCACTGTAGATCCTCTATCCGTCATCGTTATCATGGGAGATGAGGTTTCCTTTAATGGCCTTCGGATCCATGTTCGTCCTTTGCTTCTTCGATATGAATATACATTAATTCAGCAATTTGAACCAATGTTTCAAATCTGGTTTCTTACCATACAACAACTCGAAAGGTGATGTTCCTGGGACGTAGGAAGGCCCTGTCTTGTTAAGGATGTAGGTACATGTTCGTTTCATCTCAGCACAAAGTGCCTGAGGAATGGTTCCATGCGCGTGTATCATTGTTCTAGCAGTTTCCACCACCATATGATTTTCCCTCTCACTGAACCCATTTTGTTCCGAATTGTAGATCATTACAAGACGTTGAACAATACCTTTCTTGTGTAGACTGGTTCTGATCTGTTTGTTGTCGAACTCCCTGAGATTATCACTAAGCAGCTCCCGACTGTTTCTGCCTCAGCTGGGAACTGGCTCAGTTTTTGAGCAACTTCGGATTTTTGTCGCAGAAAATAAACTGTCTTGAATTTTGTGTAATCCTCAAAAAATATCGATATCCATACCTCAATTCTTGAAATGGACCGCAGACATCCGTGTAAATTCGGTTCTGTTGTTCTGGACCTCGTGCCGAACTGTAGACGATGGGCTTTATCATAAATGCAACCTTCGCACAGTTCACTATGTATTTCTACGTTCATGCTCAGTAGTGATTTCACATGTTCTGATGTCCGAATCGTTCATGACACAACTTTAGCAGGTTTACCTTAATCACTGCATAGACCTCATTTGATAGGGTTCAAAATTCTCACGGCCAACTTAAACAATCCTCCATGATGAGATCCTACCATTTGTTAACTAGGAAGTTGTAGACTTCAGCTTATGAGATGAACTCGCTCTCCGGGTACTTATTTTGGACTGCAAGCACGGAGAACAGATTCCTCTTGATTCGGGGCACACACCAAACTTCAGACAAGGTAACTTTGTACCATTTTTGCCCGAACTTCGTCACGTATTCCGATGGCTTCGATTTTCTAACCATTTGCTGTGGTCACAGTGTGTTCAGTTGAAAAAGACTCAAACGTTCTAAAGCAAATTTCATCATTTAAAATATGGCTTGTCGTGCCATCGTCATCCATCATCCATGCATCTCGCCGACTCAGTATGTGTTTCAATTGAGTTAACAGTGACGAGTATCGTATTTGTGTCGGACTCCAGAGGACGGCCATCTGCAATTCATTTCCTGCACATTTTAACCATGTAATTGGCCTTCCTGCAGTAGTTGCATATCAGTTTTTTTTTTCGTTTTCTTCGCATCGACTGAACTTCGTTGTTGTGATAACTTCTTCGATGATTGCTGGTAAGAGCTTCCTTCTTGGTGGATCCAGGTCCGAAATTGGATATAATAATTAATTTTACATTTCCCTGTAATTGCATATTTCCTCATCATCAACTAACTACACTGATAAGACCTGAAAGGTCTAAACCGGTCTGTAGGTGTTCTGATGGGGGAACAATATTTAATGTTTAAATTCAATTTAGTTTCATTTTGAAGTTAGTTCTCCTGTACATAGAAATAAACGATCTTAAACCAATGTTATTTATCTAGCAAATTTCTATTATATCATTCAATATCCGGAGTGGCATTAGATAGCGAAGTAGTTGTTTCAATAAGTTATTTGTTTGTAGTCTTAGTAAGACCTAGGGCCGGTATTATAAAGCACTTTAATCGAAGATTAAAATTTACTTAACCACTAAACTAATTTAACTGGAGATTTCGGTATTATAAAGGTTTGTTAAAGTTAATTGGGCATTATATCTGCCATTAAGTTAATGGACGATAATCATGCTATTAAATTTTAACTGACGTTTCTAACCTACATTTTTTAGGTTAGGTGTTCTGTTTACAGTTTATATACTTCGATCAACGGATCTTTGCGTGTGCGTCATTGCCAAAAAACGAGTATTCTCGCCTTGGACGACATACGTAAGCACATTATTACTTCTAATTTAACTTATTATAGAGGGAGTAAAAGCATGAAAATATTGTCGGAGCTAGGTTCGGTAGTCTATGACGCGCACGCAAAGATCCATTGATCGAAGTATACTAATGTTACCAACATATAAAATAGTGAACAATATCGGTTTCGTCAGTTTCATCGGTACCATTTATATCATCTGTGAGCGATATATCGACTGATTCAACGGATGAAGAAGTTGAAAATCGTGGGTACAGATTACCAAGTATCTTCCATGATAGAACCAAACCATTCGATACATATAACGAAGACAGTTTCCAAATACGATTTTGATTGTCCAAGCAATGTGCCCTTAATGTATTGTAACAAATCGAAGGAAACATAGACCATTTACAATGCGAAATCAATCGATATCTGCGCTAAACCTATTACTAATAACGCTGCGATTTTATGCTACAGCATCCTTTGAAATTGGTGATCTTTTTGTTACAGACTACATTGCATTATTAAGAAACAAATATAAAAATGCCAAATACGCATCAGCAGCGAAATCAAGTCTGATGATTTTTTCAACATCAGTGGCTTTCCAAATGTATGCGATGCTATTGATGGTAAACATGTTAAAATTCAATTACCAGGATGAGACAACGCCGAAACATTTAGAAACAGGAAAGGATTTTTTTTCAATAAATGTATAAGCAGTTTGCGTTCGGAAGTATGTTTGTTGGATTGCATTAAATTTACTTGCAATGATTGACCACGTTTCCTTTTTCAATTTAATTTAATTTCCATTGATGTCATTTATTTTCAATTATCGATAAATATGCCTCGACTATATTGAGCAAATTATATTTCTCCACTTCTATGTAATTTCGACCCCGTTCATGATTTTGATTTTCCATTTATAAAGATACCGACACAATTATACATATGCTGCCAACTGTCGACAACAAACATGAAGCTAGGCATGAAGAAAAAGCCACAGAAACTCAACTAAATTTTAAATCACACTGAATAAATATCGAGGGGCTCGATTCTGCTAATCGGTGACTCTTGTCACCGGTGCTTTTTGTCACCGAAATGCGTGCGACCGTATTCTGCTAACATATGAGTTTTGCCATCGATGACAAAACTCGCCAAAAATCGGTGGCTTTTTACGAGTGCTATGTAGGTGGTGACAAAGTGACAGTTCGCGTGAGTTTGTGTTTCGTGATCCACCTGAAATTTTCAATTCCTTTTATAAACTATTTTAGTTGACTGTCGACTGTTTTATTGCAAGTGGTAAGTAATATAATCGGTACGATGATTATGCAGTAGCTTTTTAGTCTTATTAACGGTTTGCATTTTATAGGTTGGGTTATTAATTAGGGACGATTTTTTAATGATGCCCATATTAAACGAGTTACAAGAGGAAGAAAATGAAGCCCTTCAAGAGCAAACATGGCAAAAAGGGTAATCCTTTAATTGCATTAAATGACCGGAAATTTCTTCCTTTATTTCGGTTGACGAAAGAGTTGTTCCATTTTATTGTGGAAATCCTAACACCATTTCTGAGGCCCCCCAGGCGTGATGATTTTTTAGACATTCCAACACGTGAAGTGTTTTGTGTACTGTATTAACATGTTGCTTTTTATCTTCGGAGTAATGCACTATAACTTATCACAGATAGTAGCTATCTGCATGATGTTGGCTGCAACTGGTTTGTTGGCATATCTCAGAGTAGTGTAAGCCGTTCCATAACTGAGGTTACGCAGGCATTTAACGAACCGGATGTATTTAATAGATTTGTTAAATTTCCACGAAATGTACAGGAACAACATACCAGAGAGAGGTAAGTAAACATAAATAATAGGAATGTTAGCTTTTTTCTTTATAGGTATTTCCCATGCTCCCGGTAAGCACTGCTAGACGAAGTTCGTGCCCGCCTGCCTGCTTTCGGATGGACAATCCGTTTGGGCGCAGCAACAATTTCTCCAGGAGCAGTGGTTGGACCCTGTTCCCGTAAAGTTGAGCAGCTTGGTAAATTAGAATCTGCGGATATCTTCTTTAAAACATAAAGTAGGCTCAAGCTGAGGGACTTTTTAAACAAGAATAATAATATAATATTATGGATATATTTTCTGTTTATTTATGAATAAATGTTCTATTCATGTAAGCCAAACTTGATTGTTTTCTCTTTCTACAACCCATCTATACTTATTTCCACTGATTCCAGGAATATACTTAATATTGCTCAAAAATGGTAAGTAAATGAACTACGAGATAACTCGTCGTCGGCTTACTGGACCAGAATGCAGGTTACACGTTATCTCTTATTTGGCAGCCAACATATTCAAATCTGTGTTTATATTCAATCAAAACATTTTGTAAACTACTACACTAGATATATATTACTTCAATACTTTTAAAATACAGCAAACTTGAAGTATTCCTATAAATTACTATCAATGAGAAAATTTTTATTTCAATAATCATCTGAAAAGGCGCATCACTATCAAACTGCGAAGTTTGCCATTTTTAACATGTCAAAAAATCGTCAGTTCCCATGTCAATAAATTAAATTTTTTTTCTGCGTACTTACATATTTTTACTGAAACAAATATTTGACTGAAAAATGTACTCAAATTTTCAAAACTTAGGTATATTATTCTTATTTTAACAGTTGTAGAAAAAATATTGTGTGAAATCTGTTATATTTAGCGCATTCTCAGAGCATGGGGTGTGAAAGTTATTTTAATTTTTCAAATAAAGATTTATTTAAACTTCCACTCTTTATGGGGCCCAACCATACCATTCAATGTAGCAGTTATCTCGCTCCACAACATTAAATAATTCTCTCTAGTAAAGGAATTACTAAATTTGTGCAATTTTACAGACACTTGTTACATGCGTAATTATCCCATCGTTTCATTCTAAATACGTAAATTAAAAGTGAAAATAAAAAATATTTGCCCTAAAAACGCACTTTATCGTGGTTTTTGTGTGCCAAGTCTTTTATTCCATAGCAAATATATTTGAATTTGGCGGTTTGTTGGCCGCCATTAACAAGAAATCAACCTTGCCATTTAGTTTCGGTGACAAAAGCCATCGATGACTTTTCGCATCTCACCATGCGACGAGAATACCATCTCACCAGAAATGTCAAAAAAACGTGCAATTAAAATCGGTGGCAAAACTCACCGGTGACAAGTCACCGATTAGCAGAATCGAGCCCCTCTGGGCAGGAATTTCCTTTATTATTAAGGGAAATCTCAATGAAAGTAAATATTTAGAACTGCTTAACATATTATACCTGAAATCGAAGCACTGGATATTGATAATGCGATTTTTCAAATGGATTCTACCAGGAGTATTACTCGTTATCTTTACCAAATATTTCCAGGTCGCTGGATTGATAAATTTGGTGCAATACATTGGCCTCCGCGGTCAGTTGATTTATTACCGAATGATTTTTGCTTTGGGGTTATCTAAAATCGAAAATTTACAATAATGTTGTGAAATGGAATACCGAAGAATTAAAATAGAAAATACTTACAGCCTGTAATAAAATAAATACTACTTTTATAAGAAACTGTGGCGAAGCTTTCAGGAATTGTCTGGGTTATTGTTTAGAACAAAAAAAGGGCACTTCGAACATCCCTTGTAAATTGTTTATTATTAATTTTTTTTAAATTGTATTCTGTAGCTTTTTGTTATTATTTTTATCGTTAATACTTTTGTATGTTTTATGTATTATATAATATCTAATTTCCTTGTATAACGTGCAGTAACTCCTTACACTTAATGGGGTCCCATAGAGGGGATTCAATCAAATTAGTACCACTACAGGCAACATACAAGGCTTCACTGTACAATTCGTTGCGAACTGTCAAGGGACAATGCGATTGAAGTGTGTTTTCTAAAAGTGAACATACGAAATTTTACATGCTCGCAATTAGCATGTTCAGAGATTAAAAATTCGCACTGTATATTATGGTTTAGTTTTATAGTTTAAAGTTTTCAAATTCAATTTAGTTTAATTTTTAGTTTAAACAAATATTATTTATCTAGCAGTACCAGTATTAACATGCAAATTTCTTTTGTTTCATTCAATATCCGGCGTGGCACTAGCCAGGGAAGTAGTTGTTTCAATAATTTATTTGTTTGTAGTCTTAGTAAAACTTAATGTTGTAGAGTCACGAACAGGCTGAATATTCACATATTCAGACTATATTTAATCTTTATTAAATTTATTTAATGCTTCTGCAATAAGTGAGGTTGACTCAAATTTATTTATAAATTAACACCATTTGAATTTTATTTACGATAAAGGATGTATTTAAAAAGTATATGTTTAACCGAGCGGTAATTTGTCTTTTTATCCGCGGTGAAGTAAAACCATTAATTTTAATATAATATTCATTATTATAATAATTGTTGGTAAAAGCTGAACGGACGCTGCTTCCGAATAACGGAGGTAAATTTTCCAACGACGAGAAGGTGTGGATGAAAAAGCCAAAATACCTCTCCTCACAAATTCCGCAAATGTAAATCAAACCAATGAAGTGATTTCCCATTTAACAACACATCGATTCTAATATTTTTTTTAGAGTGACTAATTAGTAATAACATATTATTAGACGTTAATATTTATAAACTAAGATCCTTGGATACACTAGTGGAATCCATTATTATAATAACTGTGTTATAGAGAAAAAGCCTTACTACTGACAACGCGGTAGGGAATACATTTGATATGATTGACCTCTCATTCAAGTAATACATAATTCATTTCAATTTATACCGAAGTGAATGCGAATTTAACGATCAACACTTTGAAACAGTCGAGTGATCATCATCAAATTGAAAACAAATGAAAGTTTGGAAAGCGAGATAAACTCGGCAACGTTGCGCCGTGTCGGCGGCGGCGACAGTTGTGATTTGTACCTTCGGATTTGTTTACGTGTAACGTCGTGGCATATTCCCAATTCCTTGTCCCGGAATTTTCTCTCGCACTTTACGTCGAGTTTTCGGCCGGTGCTGACTGGAACCGCAATTCGTGCGAATCCACACGGGAAATAAACGCAAGATCCCACGACAACGACTAACAAGGGGACAGCAAAATGGTGAAGCCAGTCAGGAAATCCACAAATAAAAACCCACCGATTCTCAGCCATGAATTCGTCATACAGAATCACGCTGATATCGTTTCTTGCGTGGTTATGGTCTTCGTCGTAGGACTGTTGATTCAGGTAAATTTAACGACTTATTTTTAATAGACAACTATTTTCCTAAATTGCCGATTATCCGAGATTTTGCCCGACATATGTCACCTGATTGAGGTTAGGTAACGGCAAAGGGGTTGAATTCAGGCCATGTACTGCTTTTAAGTAATGCAATTTAAATCAATTACCATTCCCGTAGTATTTTAGAATACAGTTAATTGATAAATGTGTAAAATCTCCCCTGATAAAGCCAAACATATGTGTGCAAATGTTTAGTAACCATATTTTTTTAAATTTTTATTTTGAAATGTTACTATCATATTGATTATAGTGCTGCTTACTCAGTTCTTATATGCTGGTTTTCATATTTCCATAGTGCGTCTCATAAGAGAGATTGAACGGACTTAATCCACCAGATCTTTAATGGCATGATCAACAAATCAGTAAAATTCCGTTATTACTATCCGAAAAATTAATAGTGCGATAAGTTTAGACAAAGGTACTAGTCTGTAGTGACATAATTACATAGCAGCGGCGGTTCATGAAAGCTCGAGACAAGGTCACAGAAGAAAACAATGGCCCAATATCTGCTTACTTTATGAGCGTAAGTTCCTAGTAGATTCTTTTGTATCATTCAATATCTGGTATGGCACTAGCCAGGGAAGTAGTTGTTTCAATATGCTATTTGTTTAGTCTTTACAAGAATCACTAGAATATTCACATATTCAGGCTATATTTTGTCTTTATTAAATTTATTCCTAGTAGTTGTTATGGAGATGCATTCACATGTCTCTCTCAGCCTCTTCTAAAAAACTTCATAAACTGCCACTATTACATAGAAATAAAAAAAAATTAGATGTTATGTGATTATTCAACTAATATAGCCTGAAATGCCATGTACAAACAGATAAAAAGTGTTACGACACATGCTCCTTCATAATCTCGATTATTTGAAGCAAATTGTTTGCATAAGGTCAGCCGTGAATTCGCATATTTTAAGAAATGAGTGTTATCTTTTAACAACCAATTTCTCAAAAATCATATCACACTGTAAGTTTTGCACAACAATTTAGTGGCAAGTGTGACATATCTAAATTACGAAACATCGTATTTGAAAAATAAAATAATTTTTTGAGCTTATGAAAGTGTCTCTTGATTTTTCATAATAACCAGTAATAAAGTCATAAACAAATAAAATCCAAAATTAATTTTTTCGGTTCTAAGCTATTTTAAATTTCTTTTTATCAAATTATTCAGCATTAAAATGCGTAACTTTGCCTTTATTTAATCAACTCTCTATCTTATATAGTTACTGAGATAGCAATGTTAATCAGTAGAGTAGCGTTAAATTTTGGCCCCACCGTGGAAATTAAAAAGGGCCCCTACATTTTTACTTTCACCGATACAAATTCGGGCATGTATTTCTTCAATATGCATCAAATTTGTAACATCCCGTATAATCTCAACAGGCAACTGACCTGAGGTCTTTCAGAATATTTTTATAACCTAAATGTATTACCTGTAAAATTGGTACAAGTAAACAGTTTGGAAGTTCCTCAATTAAATCACATCAGAAAAGTATAGCGATAAATAGAGAGAGGATTTTATGCATTATAAAATGCTGAAATATGTACTTATATATATACAGGGTGTCCCACGACGTAGTAGAAAGCCGATATCTCGAAAATGGTTAGTAGTACAAAAATGAAATTTGGTGGCTTTAAATGGTTTGAAATGATTCCCCTTTCTACAATACATGGATTTCATTCCCGTTTCTCCATTTCCGGACAAATGACATCAGAATTTCAAATGGGACACCCTGTATATTTATGGATTTTTGGAAAGGTGATTGAAAGACAAATACAACGATACGTGGCCTTAAGGTAAATAAAAAGGCACCGGACCAGTTAACGATTAAGATGACCTCACAAAAAGAAGTCGCACGGAGCCAAATCAGATCTCGCGGGTCAGTGAATTCCTGCACCACGACCAATTCAACGATTTGGTAATGCTTGGTTTAAATAAGTTCTTACGTCTAGTATAAAATGCGCTGGGCATCCGTTGTGCTGATATCAAACCTTCTGACATTCTCGCGCTGCTTTGTCTAATGCAGGGCCAATCTTAGTTATCAATAGCTCCAAATATGATTCTGAATTCAAATTTCCACTTATTTCAAATGGTCCAATTATTGTATTATTAAAAATCCCAGCCCAAATATTAATTTTTTGTGGGTACTGCGTTCTGGTAGATAATTTTATTCTTGGATTTTCTTGAGACCAAAATCTAGTATCTTGAACATTGGGTTCATTGTTTAGGATAAATGTTGATTAATCCGTAAAACAAATAGATGAAAGAAAGTTACGATCCTGGTTTCATCTTTCTTCGCAGAATATACGTCTACTTTCTTCATCAAGTGGTAAAACTTCCTGATGGCATTGTACTTTATATGGATGGTAGTTATGTTTCTTCAGTATTTATAATACTGATGCATGATTTATACTGCACTCATGAGCAATGGTTCTTGCACTCAAATTGGAATTTATATTGATTAGTACCAGAACTCTTTCTTCCAAATCTGAATTGTTTCGACTAGAGCGATTGCCTGAAAAATCTTATTTTAAATACCGGCAATTAAATACAAAACTGTATGTAATTACTATTATCTTTACTAGATTCAACTGCGACACTCGCCGTAGTTTCGAATTTTCGCACATAAAATTGTATGGTCTCAATTGTTGGAATTGGCCTGCCTTCAAATTATATGGAAAATATGTCCCTAACTCTCCGTAAACTGTTGCCGGCATAAAACGTTTTAATGATGAAAACTCTCTCTTCGTTCGTATAAACTTAATTCATTTTTTCCGCTACCGACAACGTAAATAAGCATTGCATCCATAGTTACAGGTACCGTAAGGGGCTGATAACGGAACTTAATTTTTACTTACGGTCCTAGGAAAATAATAAACAGAAACGTAACGCTCCAACATATAGGCGAGCAACACATTTTCGTCTATACCTATAGCATCGGCATCCTTTATACATAACCACTGCTTAAAAGAGTCGTAACAGGGCACATACCTTTTTCGATTTTGTCGGTAACAGGTTCTAACACGCAATATTCACAGCTTCGTTTGCATCCATGCCCGCAGAAAGTTTCACTGGAATGACACAAACAAACAAAATTCGACATTGTTTTCTCGGTTGCTAGGTTGCCATAGGACGCATAGGTGACTATAAACATTTTGATCCCAAAAGTTACAAGCCGTATTTTAGAATATTTTCTGATCTTTTTGAAGTATTATATTTCCGGTAGCAGAAAAAAATTAATAAGCAACACGGAACGTAATGACAATTAACATTTTCGGCAGGCGACGAGCCTCGGCTCCGCCTCGGCTCGTTATCGCCTCCCTCAAATGTTAATACGTCCTTACATTCCTTGTTGCTTAAATAACTATTAATAATATTAATTACTTCATTGTCAAATCTGATACATTTTCAATTGTCAATAAGCGCGGAACCATGAAAATCTAAATATTTTGTTTTGACGTTTCACAGCTTACAGTTATTTTTACGAGTACAAATTTTATCAATTAAAATACTATTTCATCCTCAAAGAATGCATCAATGTGCAAGTATTTGGCATCAACAAATTCCCACAAGTGGGATCTTTCCATTGGTACCACTTTTATGCGTGTACTTAAATTTGGTGAGCAGGAATTTCCAAAAATGTGATTTCCCTATGTTCAGATGTATGACCAACCACACTGTATACAACAAATTAACAAAATTACTTTCTGAAACAACCACTTTCCTGGCTAATGCCACGACGAATATTGAATTATACTAAAATTGCAAATCATATTTTACAAATATTGAGTTTTTTTCAATTCTTCAAATTTCTTTTTATGCGCATATTTCACATATTTCAAAGAAACTGACAAAAACATGTGAACACATAAACTGTTTATCGCAGGATGAATTGGCAATTAATTTGATAACATATGATTACTAGATGGTCGTTCATGCACGAAATCAAAAATTGCACGTGTTGCAATGTACCGTGCAATATGATTAAATATGCAATATATGCAAAAATATGCATTTTACATAAAATCCTCTCTCTAGTGATAAGTATCGAAAAAAACTTATTCTTTATAAGTTGTTCATTTTAGTATTCTCTACAATTATTATTAACATAAATTTGCTGTAAATATTATCGTTTTAAAATTATAAACCAAAAATTATAAAAATAATCATAAATTTTTTTCTCAAATAAAAATAATATTATGAAAAATTTTTTCAAGTAAAAGATGTTAATTTCTTTGTTGTCTTCAAAGTTTGCTTTAATGTTTTGTGATATATTTCATATTTAAGAAAATATTGGCAAAAAACAGTTAAGGTAAACACCCACTTCCGGTGTACGAAATTTTACCAAAAGCTTTTCAGTTCTTCGTATTATCAAATAAGACGTTTATTCAAAGTTTCATATCAATTGCTCTATTAGTTTTTGAGATACAGCGCACACAGACAGACACACACACACACATACACAGACACACACACACACAGAGACACAAAATTTTTTTTTCCAGAAATTGTTGAAATGGCATCTAGGGACCCCAAAACGGATATTTCCGTAAAAAAAAATTTTGAAAAAAAAATCACGATCACAATACTTTCTCGTACTTCGTAACGGAGAAAGTAAAAAAAGTCATGTTTTATATGAAAACATTGCAAGATTCCTTTATGTAGAGGAAAATTTTTTGAAGAATATTACATCAAAATATACTGAAGGGTAATTTAGTTATTTTCTATAATAACTATTCTACTTAAAATATTAGATAGGCTAGTGGTTCAAATTTTAGCATAAAAAAATGTAATAACCTCTGCTTATTTGCCGGCAATATTAATGCTGGTTACAGTTCATAAACTTATTTTTAAAGCATCAGCAGCTCTCCATGTAACGATGTAATTTTAACAATGTAATTTTAACAACGATGTAATTAAACAATAAAAAACAGAATTTACCTCTTTAACAGCATTCAGAAATTAGAGAGCTGATGTTTTCCTCTTCTGCTACAAAATAGGCCAGAATTTAGACGTTTACCTGACATTTTGAGGTTAAACGAGAGGTTTTTATGTAGTATGAAGAAATGTTTATATTACCTTCACCTTGGGCGACATATGTAAACAAATTATTGCGTCTAATTTCACGTAATGTGAAGGGAGTAAATGCATACAAGTCATGATGGAACAAGGTTAATAGACTTAGAAAAATGTCTGTTATGCTGGCATAGCCACATTAGCACAATCACATGGGACTTTGGTGCTCTTTTGTTGCTAATTAGTTGCCGTATTCCTGATTTTGTTGCTCCAGCCGTTTTGGAAAAAACAATGACTGTGTGAGCTTAAGATAAAGTTGGCACAGCCATACGAAAAAAAACAATAAAAATAAAAAATAAACAAAGGACCCCGCACTAATCTTATGGGTCTTGTTTCCCGGTGAAATCGACTCATTTTCACACATGTTCTAGTTCATAATCTACCGAACAAAACATGTCGCAAGCCTTAATAATGGACAGTTTTTTAGTTACAACCAGTCAAAGACGAAAAACTATCTGTGCGAGTATCGTTTAGGGACACTTGCGGCTCAAAAAATCTCGTAGAAAAATCATAACTCAAAATAAAATATAGTATAAGGCAAACAAAATTTGAAACACTATTACAATTTATGCAGTACATTTGATAAATGTAAACAAATTAAACATTAATCTCTACATTTTTTAGGTCTTTGTCATATTGTAAATATTACCAAGTGATAATCTAATTTTAAAGACATTCATTTTTTTTTCTTACAGTCGACAGCTCCCATGGCATCGGTCTTTATAGCATTGCAGCACAACGTAACCGAAGCTAATGAAATTCCATTATACACGACAGGAATCAAGGATTGGGCAGCTATTTTCTTCTACAGTCTTATCTGCGTTGTAATTCACGCCATCATCCAGGAATATGTGCTCGATGTAAGTCCAAGTACTCTAATCAGTATAGTTCGGTCTAAAATGATTTTATTTTTTGCAGAAAATTTCGAAGCGCCTTCACCTTTCGAAGTCCAAATTGGCTGTGTTCAACACCAGTGGACAGCTGGCTCTCTTCTACCTGATCTCCACTGTTTGGGGTTACGACATCATCTTTAGGGAGAAGTATCTCTTGAACGTGAGTATTATTTTCATTTGAATCATAATTCTGAAAAATTAATTAAAACTAAAAATCCTTACTTCTTGCTTTCTCCACTTAAAAGATCAAACCAAGTTAATTCATGGTAATAAATTTGCATATAATTACTATCCCGACATAACTCTGTTCTAAAATTTTTGTTTATGTTTAAAGTATGTTCGTTGTAATGTTTGCATAGTTTGTTTTTGTTTTTCGTACTTATAGCTGCAGATTAATTACAATTAGCGATGATTTCAAAGTATCTACCTGTTTATAAATTTTTATGCGTACTCATTTATAGTTTGAATGTTCATGTGTAAGAACATTTCTGTTGCTTCATTTTCATTATTAAATTCGAGGTTTATTGCTAATTTATCAATATGGCTAGCTCAAGCAATCTAGACCAATCTGGAGAACGTGTGTACAGTGAGGAGAAAATGGAGTTTAGTGGAAGTGTTTTTCTTTAGATATAAGCAATTCGGATGATTCGAGTAATAATGACACTAATGATTTTGTAGTATCTGGACAATGGTATGAGATTCAAGCGGATAACATAGTATCGCAGCCCCGCAATTTCTATTTATTGCACAGCCAGGTTTAAATTTAATTCTTGATAAGACCTATACCGTGTTTGAGTTTTTCAAACGAATATTTTGATGATGAACTTGTCAACATTAGAATGACAAAACCTAATAGATGTGCAGTAGATCGTTTTGGAGGACTGCGCACAAAACCATCTCATACTATGACCCCTAATGAAATTAGAGTTTTTCTGGCCGTACATATTTTGCATGGTATTATAAAGAAACCGTATTTACAAAATTACTGGAGCAAGAACAGATCTTATAACACTCCATTTTTTGCAAAAACATTTTCATACCGGCGCTATTGCCAAACGAAACAAAATTCAACAACAATTCTAGACAATGATTTTCTAATCATGTGATCACAAGTTGTTATGACACTAACTAAACCTTTATTAGACCAGACAATTTCCGCCAAACCGTGGACAACTTTTATAATTCCCCACAGCTCGCAGACATATTTATACAAAGAAGAAGATGTAAAAGGTTTTCCAATAGGGATGATATGATTTTGAAGTGACGTTTCGGCCATTTGTAATATGTCATGATTTGTCATTTATTTTCAGTAGTGTTTACAATTTCATCATGGAGAGATATACGCAAGAACAATGTTTACAAATTATTCAGTTTTATTATCAAAATAATTGTTCTCCAATTGCAACTTTTCATGCGCTTTTGCCATTTTATGGTCGTAATAATCGTCCAAGTGTGCTCGCTATTCGTCGAATTGTTGAAATTTTGAGCGTACATTTTCTTTACATAATGTTAAAGTGCCAATAAGACAAAGAACCGCTCGAAGTAATGCAAATATTGCTGCCGTTCAGGCAAGTGTTGCCGAAGACCGCAATTTGTCGATTACAAGACGATCTCAACAATTGGGACTGTCTCAAACCACAACCCGACGGATTTTAAAAAAAGGATTTGGGTTTGCATATAAAATTGTTCTTACTCAAGAACTGAAGCCTATGGCCATTTGCTGATTTTGCCTTGGAACAACTTGAAAACGATAACGATTTTTTTAAGAAAATCATCTTCTCCGATGAGGCTCACTTTCATCTGAGTGGTGTGGTAAATAAACAAAACTGTCGATTCTGGTGCGAAAAAATCCACAAATTATTCAAGAAAAACCATTACATTCACCTAAATTGACAGTTTGGTGTGGTTTTTGGTCTGGTGGAATCATCGGTCCATACTTCTTTCAAAATGAAGCTGGTAACACCGTTACTGTCAATGGAGAGCGGTATAGATCGATGCTAACCAACTTTTTATGGCCGAAATTGGAAGAAGTTGATCTTGACAACATTTGGTTCCAACAAGACGGAGTTACGTGCCACACAGCAAATGCAACAATTGAATTATTACGAGAAAAGTTTGGAGATTCGATTATTTCAAGAAATTGTGAAATTGAATGAAGTCATTGGTCTTTCGAAATAAACCAGACTCTCTTCAATCTTTACAAGTCAATATTGAACGTGCCATTCATGACATAAGACTTGATTTAGTGCAAAAAGTGCTCGAAAATTGGGTTCATCCAATTCGTTCCTGCAGAAGAAGTCGTGGAGGCCATTTGAATGACGTTTTATTTAGAACTTAATTGTATCGATTGTTCACATTAAATAAAAAACATTTGAATTTCCTTAACGAAAACATTGTTTCTCTTTTCTCTCCTTTTTAAGTTTTTATATTTAGGCATAGGATTGCTTCGACCAAACAGCTGTTTAATTATACATCAATTTTTTTTTTACAATTTACAGATATCCTCAATTTGGGGAGATTACCCTGCACCAATGACATTCATGCTGAAACTCTTCATCATCATTCAAATCGCTTATGCCATGCACGAGATCCCTGAACTGTATTTCCAAAGGACCAAGAGGGAGGAGTACCTGTCAAAGGCTTCTCATTGCCTCGCTGCTATTATTATTATGTCCATTCCGTACTTTCTGAACTTCAACAGGCTTCTGATTTGTCTTTTGGTACAACACTACACCTCTGAACTTGTCATCCATATTGCTCAACTCATCCAGACCATGGATAAGGATGACAAATTCACAAAAGGTACGTAATATAAATAAATTCTGTCTTTCTAAATTAAAAATTATGAATTATAAGTCAGCCATACCAAGATTTATCTCACTCAAAATTATAACCACACTATAAAACAAAAGTGGTTCATTTTGTTTTTCTATAAGTCTACAATACGAGACAAAATATATTAGGGCAGTCACCTGCAAGATGCAAGATTCATTTTTGAAAAATAAATTACACTTGTTATTTTTTCCAAGCAAACAATTGATTTGTAAGTATTATCCTGAATCCGAAAATCAAAATATGTACAGTGTGTTCCATTTAAAATTACAAAATGGACTTTTTTGGATGGCCTTAAATATGAATTTGCTTTTAGCTTAGTCTCACCAAATTTGAAATTAATAACTTAAATAATAAAAAACAAACTGTAGTAGTGAGTTCGTTGAATATTTTCCAAATGTAACTCTATTTTTTCCTAATTTTGAATTAATAACATGAAAAAAAAAAAACTCACAAATTTACGAATTTATTTCGTTTTCAATTATATTATAATAATAATCTGTAAAAATCAAATCTCCATACATTTTATAAAACTTTTTCCAAATATTGTTGCTAATCAGACTTTATAAAACTGCCATATTTACCATCCTTATTTTGCAGCACGTAGTGGAACATACATGGTGTGCCTAAAATAGTCTTAGATTATGAATTGCATTTTACATAATCACATTTATTTATTTCCTAGTATCTTTAGTTTTCTCGCTGAATTATAATTGTTCAAAATATGTATAATTTCTTAAATTTCATGTGCTTTGTTGTTTATTTTAATTTATATATGCTTTGTTGTTATAGCTTCAAGAGCTGTTAGTAACGGAGTGATGTTTGTGACCCGTGTGGCAAGCATCATCATTTCGGTTTTGACATTATGGTTCGGTTTGGCGCAAGGAGAACAGAAAGAATTCGACCTGGCCACAGGCTACTACAATATTCCAGCTGTCAGACTCGGTTTACTCGGAGCTATCTTGATCCTCCAAATCTACTTGACTGCCGTCGTTATTGGAAGGGAATTACAGAAGGCCAAGGAATCAAAGGTCTTCACCACCGTACAAAAGAGTAAACCACCCAAGAAGGAAAAATCAAAGAAAGGTAACTAATTACTTACTGAGAGTTGTAGTAGATGATAAAGAGTATTGGTCATGGGAGGGGATGTCGGTTGAGGTAGTTTGGATGTAAATAAACAATACTCTGAAGAGGTCCCTACATATCTCCAGAAAAGATCCAACTGAAAATGAAGTGGTTAGAGGAAAGGAAAGGCATCGAAGGCTCAGTAGTTCGTTAAGGGGAATCTCCATACCCCCGGTTTCGAATGAAAAGTAATACCGGCACATCTCAGACACTATAGGTCATATTAAAAAAAGAAAAATTGCAATGAATTCAGAAAATTCAGGAGCATACCGCTAGTTTAGTACTTTTTGTAATTTGTAAATTTCAAAAATACCTAAATAATTACGCATATTTTTGGGCGATAAAGGAGCCGCGCTACGTAATTTATGTGACAGGCTCGCTCCGTTCGTATGAGTCAAGTGCCCTTGCCCTCTCGGCTTTCATAAACAAACACAGCTAGATAATTCAGTAAATGTATTTCAAATAGTTCAGAGCAGTTCTATACGATAACATTATTTTCTTTTCAGTTAAAAAAAAAAAAAAAAAAAAAAAAAAAGACCTTTATTGGCATATTAACCTATTACAAAAACAAAATAACTATTCTACATTCCCCAACAACTAAATCATAAATTTAACTCTCTCCTACATTCCTTCTCCCTCACCATTTTCTGCAATATCTTTACCCCGGCACCATCCTCTCTCATCCATTCCGCTACACCCTTGTTCCTTTTTCCCCCCATCCATCCTTCATTCACTCCCTCACACTCCTCCGCCAGATGCCTCCACGTATCCCTCCCATTTTCACACATTACACACCTCATATACTCTTCACCCATCCACTTCTTCCTCCCTCTCTCTTCTGATCCACACCTAGCCCTAGCTAATGTCACCCTCTCTTCTCTGTTCCACCCGTCCTCATCCAAATACTTCGGTCTCCTTCCATGTACCTGCCAACTCCCATACATGTCATTATATTCACTTTTTTCTATACTTCCCTGTCTCTCCTGTACATCCACTTCCTTCGCCCTCTCGCTCACCCACTTTGCCACATTTACCCCCCTCTCTAACCACTCCCTCACTTTCACCTCAGACAGTCCTACTCTCTCATACATTTTCATTCGTTCCTTCCTCCATTTACCCCCCCTTTCGTTCACGCATGTCTTCCATACCGCCTTTACCAACCTCTCTTCCCCTAACTCCCATAACCTCATCTCATACCTAACCATTCTCTCCATAGCCTCACATCCTAAGCTTCCTCTGTCAGTCTCCTGAAGCAGTATGTACCCGGGAGTCGACCTTTCCACTCCCAGCATACGCTTCAGAAACCAACACTGCTCCCTTTCCACGCACTCATACCCTTTCACGCCCCACACTTCTACTCCATACATTATTATCGACTTCACACATGCATCCCACACTTTACACGCCAATCTGACGCTGTTCTTCATCCATTCTCCCCATTTTTCCCACACGATACCCCACGCTTTCCTGGCCTTTCCTTGCACCCACCTTACATGCTCCTCATATCCCCCTGTCCCTTTAAACATAAACCCCAAATACTTAAATATTTTCACTCTCTCAATCACTTCTCCCTTCCATTCTAACACTTTCACGCTCCCCTCTCTTCCCTTATTCCTAAATCTCATCCATTTCGTCTTCTCCACATTCACACACAATCCCCTCTTGTCCATATACCTCTCCGTTCTCCTCAACATGTCTTTCATCCCTTCCCAATCTCTCGCCATCAACACCATGTCATCCGCATATGACAGCATCCACACCTTATCCTTCCCGATTACTACTCCTCCCGCCTGCCCTTTCCTCAACACATCCTCCAGTTCGCTTAGGTATAAGTTAAATAACATCGGGCTTAACGGGCATCCCTGTCTCAATCCTACCCACGTCCTAAAACTCTCCGACACCTCCACTCCCACTCTTGCTACCACCCAGGTTTCCTTATATACTCCTCTTACCCACTCAATCATACTCTCATTCACTCCTTTTCTCCTCATACATTCTAGCAACTTCTCCCTCGGCACTGAGTCGTACGCCGCCTTTAGATCCACAAACACCGCATACATGCTTCCCTTCTCTTCAGTCACTCTCTCCGCCATTCTTGCCAGGGTAAAGATCTGCTCCCTTGTTCCCCTCCCCCTTCTAAATCCCCCCTGAGTCTCTGGTATTAAATCCTTCTCTTCCACCTCTTCTTCCAGCCGATTCTTTACCACCAGCATAGCGATTTTGTAGCCTGTGGGCATCACTGTGATCCCCCGGTAGTTCCCGGCCTCCTTCTCGTCCCCTCCTTTATGTACCGGGCACATCGTACCCCATCTCCAGGCCTCCGGTATGTTCTTTCTTCCCCTCCACATTTCGTTCAACAGCTCCCTGAATTTCTTCTTCCCCCCTTCTCCTATCTCCTTCCACATCTCTGCCTTCAGCCCATCCAACCCTGCCGCCTTTCCTTCTTTAACTTCCTCGAAAGCTCTTTCCACTTCCTCCTTAGAGAACTCCTCCGTCATCTCCATACACCTTCCTTGTCCCACTTCCTCTGGGTACCCACTTGTTTCTCTACATTTCCTTGTCCACTCCTCCAGTGTTATCCCTACCCGTCTCCTTCTTTCGCCTCTCTTCAGTACTTTCCATATTTCCGACTCGTTTCTACACTTCTTCAACTCTTCACTTGTTCTTTCCACCTCCTGCCGCTTCTTCCTCTCGCATATCCCCTCATATTTCCTTTTTGCTGCCGTTACCTTCCTCTCCTCCCCTCCACCTCTTATACATTCCCCCATTGCCTTCCTTAGTTCACTTTTTGCCTGCCTGCATTCTTCATCAAACCACCTACTCCCTTCTCCCGTCCTTCCTTTAGCTTTCCTTCCGCACCCCACAATTAGTTCCTCCATCTCCTCTATTGATTCGACGTCTTCCCACTGGATCCTCCTCATCTTCATCCTCATTTCTTCTATTGCCTTTGCCCCACATTCTAACTTTCCCATTTCTTGCTTCTCTTCAGTCACCTTCTCCTTCTCCATCCATACCTCCACTTTTAGTGGTAGATGATCGGAGCCCATCACTTCCTCCACCTCCATACTTTTTATTTTCCTTTTCGTCATCCCCTTTATCGCCACATAGTCGATCACCGACGATCCCCGCGGCCCACTATAAGTTTTCCTCCCTTCCCAGTCCCCCTCTGTGCATCCATTTAGAATTTCCCATCCCTCCTCCATCACCCACTCCTTCATTCTCTTACCCTCCCCGTTTATACATTTGTCCCTGGACTTTCTTTCTACCACAGATCCCTCTTCATTAATCCCTCCCCCCATTTCTCCCATTCTTGCATTAAAGTCTCCTCCTAGCACCCATTTTCCTCCTCCTTTCGTTCTCTCCTCTATCTCCTTTCTTATTATATTCCAATTTTTATTTACATATACCACCCCTACGTTTATCCTCTGTTTCCCTTGTCCATACTTTATCCATGCCACGTCTTCTCCTTCTCCGAATTGTCCCGTCACGTCCATCCCCATTTCCTTCTTCCATCCTACTATCATTAGAGACAGAGAGGTATTTGTGCGAAAATACTTTCGGGCAAAATAAATTGTGTAAAAATTTCACAAATATTTTCATGAACTCTTCAGAACAATTTGAAACACATTAGAAATATGGAGCACCGCTTCCGTGAAGTCTTTTTTGCAATTTGATTTCAAAAGTACCTAAAATAATGAGGCATATTTCTGGGCGATACAGGAGCCGCGCTACTTGATTTATGTGACTGGCTCGGTCCATTCGTGTGAGTCAGGTGCCCTTGCCCTCTCGGCTTTTATAAACAAACACAGTTAGATAATTTAGCAATGTAATCGTTTTATTTATATAATATCCCAGTGAAATTATACCATAAAAAGGTGATCGCGTGAAATAAATCCCGGAAATTTGATATTTTTCGGCAAAGTTGTTCGTTGGTGTCTGCTGTACAACATACTAAAAGTTCTCATGGTTGGACAACCCGATTTCATGTTTTCTGATCCTAACGAAAATGTGCTCCTCTAGTATAAAGTCTACTTTATAAGGAGCCATTTTCAAATGAAGCCACGGTCTACGGACAAATAAATGAAAAAAATGCCCTACGAAAGTACGAAGACATGACAAAAACTTTTGCGTATTGATAACATAAATATCGAATTCCATTGCATTGTACTAAATGAACACGCCTTCTTTAGCATTTTCAAAATTCATTCACGACATGAAAATATTGGCACACGTAACATTGACGTTTACTGAAAAAATTTTTTTTTTGATGATTCAAATAATGCAACAAACCCACTATTATTATTGTAAAGGTTAAAAATGAGATTCAAACAAAAGATTTCTTTATTGTCTTTAATATTTGTTTACATGTTTTTGTAATATTTTTCATATTCACAAAATTAACGAAAAAAAAGAAAGGTTAGGTAAACACCCACTTCCGGTGTACGAAATTTTACCAAAAGGTTGTAATTGTCAAATAAAGCACGTGTTCGATGTTGCTTGTTGTAATTTTTTTAATAATTTCACGATCACAATACTTTCCCGTACCTTGTAACGGTGAAAATAAAAATTATAATTTTGTCGGAAATAAAATTTCGTCACGAAAATATTTCTTGAAAGCCGATTCAGATCAGTATGTGTTCCCGACTGTCGGCTCAGAAACTAGAGTATTAAATTTCTTGTTATGTTTGTTTGTATTATGTAGATAATTTTGAGTCCACGTGGACTGGAAAGATGCATGTCGCGGCGTCAATCCCCAATCGGAGACGACGGAGTGCGATAAATTACAAGTTGAAAAATTACGACGACGTTTCATATATCTATCCTCTTTCTTTGCACATAAAAATGTATTCGGATCGTTTCACGTTTGTGTTTATTTGACTAATGTAAGAAGTATGTTAACGCCCATTTCACGTTAAATACAAACCCAAGCGGGAGTTTAGCCTACACTTTGTTTCATTATTTTCTTAGAAATACTAATTTTTAGGAAAAAAATCTTAAACCTTCGGGAATTTAATGACTGTACTAAACACGTTGCCGTTTTTTGTTTTCCTCTAGAAACTACAGTTATCGAGAAAAAACTGTAAAACTTTTACATTATAAGTCCCATATAAAGCGTTGCCATCTACTGAGCCAGAAACCCACCAAAGAGCTTCCGATTCCCCTTAAGGCTAGCCAATTGTGCCTCTGTCCAATCCATTCTGGAAAAATCTGGCTTAGATAATAACAAACTTGCAAACTAATGTGGTAGCCAGCTATTCTGTTGCCAAATTATTTATGTATCTGCAAATGTTGGACTGTTCTGTAACTCAAGCACAATAACCCCCCGTTAACATTTCGAGATATGAATTACCAGTTAGTTTGTTTAAAAAACGCATTTAACTCTTCCTGTATAACTTCATACTTTTTAATTTCAAGAATCGACTCTTTTCGGTCGACTCTTCATGACAACTCACAAAAAAGAGTCATTTCACCCATCTCTAATTGCAACTGCTCCAATATTCACAATTAATACGCTCGTCAACTGTCCAGAGAATATAAGGCAAAAAGTCTTCTTTGGCCTTTCACCGAATAAGGAAGTGTTTAGCAAATTCAAAGTGGCGATCAAAATAATCTTTATGTGAAGCATGAAGATGAGGAAAATATTTCAAGAGAGGTTGCTGCTTCAAATAATATTATAATGTGATTCCATCTGATAAAGTGGATTTTTGACCATCCTTAGTGCAACAGTATGCATATATTTGTCAATTTCGTAATATTCAAGTCAACTGCAAAGCTATACTAATGGAAAATAGATATCGAAACTTATTGGCTTAATTAATATCTGATAGGTTATTTAAACAAAACAAAAATTTTAAGTTTGAATTTTTGCATTTAGTTATTATTATAGTCCGGGAGGTAGTGTCACTTTTAATCAAGTCATTTTATGCACGCTGGATTTTATTCCATGGGTAGTTCCAATAATGTTCATGAGGTTTCCGACCGTCAGACCCTCCACTAGCGGTGGGTGTAGTTGTGGTAGGTTGCGGAACTTGTCAAGAAAATTTTTCCGAATAGTTATTTTATGCACGCTGAAAATTGTTGAGGTAAATATTTACTAACTATAATTCATAAAAAAAACTTGTCAGACGCTTTTCTGGGGGTGGAATCTGTGTCAGTTACACGTGTCAACTTGTTGGTAAACTGTGAAAATAAAGTCATAGTATGCAGGTTGGAATTTATTTAGGTGATGCTTTGTGGTTCACATAACATGAAAATAATCGTCAGACGCCACCAGAGCAGTGGAAAGACCGTCAGTTGGGCCTCCGAAGTGAAGCGCAGCGTTTGAATGCATTGAGCGCGCGGCGTCTTTTACGGTCCAGCTGACGGACTTTCCACCACTCTGATGCCGACTGACGATTATTGTATGTTATATATACTACAAACTATCACCTGAATAAATTTCAGGCTGTATGCAATGACTTTGATGAGATTTATTGTATTGTAAATAGTAGAACAAATCTGGACACTCGACATAAAACGTAATAAATGAAAAAAATTGACGATATCCCATTATTTTCAATTATTTCGGAAAATTATTGCAAATGGTTACCGTCGCACTGTCACTTTTGAAAATGAATGTATCAGGCGCGTGAACTCTTCACGAAATCTGTCGAGAGCACGAATCAAAGTTACCGCCCACAATTTTTTTTGCTACTACGCAACGGCAAATTATGTTTATTGTGCTGTACTTATATGTTCAATCCTTTAACTATATACATATGGACTGCTAACGCCAACTTCATGTGTGTCTCCAAGCAACGGTGGCGCGGCGCGACCCTAAGTGTTTGCGGTATGTTACATGAAGTTGGCGTTAGCAGTCCATATGTATATAGTTAAAGGATTGAACATATAAGTACAGCACAATAAACATAATTTTTCTGCAGCCGTCCCGAAAATAAAACTTTCGGTATGATTTATAAAATCGAAAGTACCACTTTACATAAATCGTACCGAAAATAGTTATTTTCGGGACGATTTTGTTTCACTTTCGGAACGATTTCTTTACTTTCGGGACGTTTTTTTGTTACTTTCGGGACGATTTTGCGTATATATGTAGGCTGCCTTGACAAAAACATCAACTTCGTATTTAATTATGACAGTCATATAACATTAGTGTGTGTGTTTGCTTTTTTAACATAAAAAAACGGCTGCAGAAAAAATATTGTACGTAACTCGTTCCAAAAGTGATTTTACGGGACTCGCAGGATTCCAGGACCCGCCTACGGCTCGTTCTGGAAAGTTCCTACTCATCCCGTAAAATATCACTTTCGGAACTTGTTACGTAAATTACTATTGCCGTTGCGTAGTAGCAAAAAAAATTGTGGGCGGTAACTTTGATCCGCGCTCTCGACAGATTTCGTGAAGAGTTCGCGAGCCTGGTACATTCATTTTCAAAAGTGGCAGTGCGATGGTAACCATTTGTAATAATTTTCCGAAATAATTGGAATTAATGGGCTATCTTCAATATTTTTCATTTATTACGTTTTATGTCGAGTGTCTAGATTTGTTCTGCTATTAACAATACAATAAATCTCATCAAAGTCATTGCATATAGCCTAAAAATTATTCAGGTGATAGTTTGTAGTATATATAACATAACAATAATCGTCAGTCGGCATCAGAGTGGTGGAAAGTCCGTCAGCTGGACCGTAAAAGACGCCGCGCGCTCAATGCATTCAAACGCTGCGCTTCACTTCGGAGGCCCAACTGACGGTCTTTCCACTGCTCTGGTGGCGTCTGACGATTATTTTCATGTTATGTGAACCACAAAGCATCACCTAAATAAATTCCAACCTGCATACTATGACTTAATTTTCACAGTTGACACGTGTAACTGATGCAGATTCCACCCCCAGACAAGCGTCTGACTAGTTTTTTTATGAATTATAGTTAGTAAATATTTACCTCAACAATTTTCAGAGTGCATAAAATATCTATTCAGAAAAATTTTCTCGACAAGTTCCGCAGCCTACCACAACTACACCCACCGCAAGTGGAGGGTCTGACGGTCTGATACCTCATGAACAATATAGGAACTACCAATGGTATAAAATCCAGCGTGCATAAAATGACTTGATTAAAAGTGACACCACCTCCCGGACTATTAGATTTGTTTAATCTATTCCTAGTTTCTAGTTTTCTTACTGTAATAATAATGTTACCAGTTAAAAGTTTTCAAATTTAGTCTTAATAACCAATGTTATATTAATGGCAATACTAACATGCAAATTTCTTTTGTATAATAATAATAATAATAATAAACAATTTATTTACAATGACAATTATACAAGAATATAGTTGTACATGTAAAAACGTCAAAGAAAGAAATATAAGTATACATATTTAAGATACAAACTTAAAACTAAAGAAATCGGCCATACAGTATGGTTCCATATCACACAATATCGTGAACATTGTTTTTTTAAGTTGATTAAAATTGATCATATTTTTAATATCAGCGGGAAGGTGATTGTAAATTTTGATACATGAGTAAAAACTGCCTTTTTTATATTTATCCAATCTATGATGGGGTAGATTGTACAAACACCCAGATCTATTTCCATAAGTCGTAGAATAAAATACATTTTCAAAGTATTTACTATTTTTCCACAAGAATTTTACACATTCATATATATATAGAGACCATATATAGTTAAGATATTTGCTTTTCTAAAAACACCTCTACAGGTTGCAGAATATTTCAGTCCAAATACAATTCTAAGAGCTTTCTTTTGTTGCACAAAAAGTCTACCCACGTTTACCGATCCTCCCCATAGGATGATTCCATACCTTAAGTGTGATTCAATATTCGCAAAATAGAAAACTTTCACAATTTGTGTATTAGTGGTCTTCGCGAGTACACGTAAGCCGTAGCAAGCGCAACTCACTCGTTTGCATAAGTAGTTTATATGAAGAGAAAACGTGAGAGTATCATCAATGACAATACCTAAAAATTTCACATTATCAGTGAGGTTGTATTTGATAGAATTAAGGGTAATTGACCGTGGTGTCGTTAATGATTGATTGGTTTTGAAAAGTATACATGATGTTTTATCCTTGTTTAAGACTAGTTTATTGTGATTAAACCATGCTTCCATTTCGTGCATACTAGATGTACCAGTATGAATGAGGTCCATAAAAGTTTCACCCTCGATGAGAAGGTTTGTGTCGTCCGCGTAGTTTAATATTCGGCATTTATCTGGTAAGTTATTTGATATGTCATTAATAAATATAATAAACAGTAGGGGGCCTAGCACACTTCCCTGTGGAATCCCTTTGGTTATCTTTAAAGGGCTGGAGAAAACTTTTGTAGACTCGTTTTGTACCTTCGTGTAGTGAGTTCTATTACTGAGATATGACTTTATCAATTTATATGCAACTCCCCTGATAGTTTTGAGAGTAATTTCAGATGATCGATTGTGTCAAAGGCTTTTGACAAATCTAAGAAAACTCCGCAGGATATATTGCGGTCTTCCATATTGTTGAGCACCCAATTTATATATTCAAATAGGGCTGTTTCCGTGCTTTTCCCTCTTAGGAAACCATGCTGAGTCTCGGATAACAATTTATATTTAAAAAAAAAATCAATTAACCTTGAATATATTACTCTCTCAAAAATCTTTGCAAAACAATTTAGAATACTTATTGGCCTATAGTTTTCTAGTTGGTTATAGTCACCCTTTTTATAAATTGGTGTAAGAATTGCAATTTTAAGTAAATCTGGAAAAATACCGGTTTCGAGGGAAGAATTAATTATATCACTCAGAGGCTGTGCGATATGTTCGATGCATTTTTTGATGATATGCATAGGTATTTCATCCTGGCCTGCACTAGTGTCATTTGAAAAATTACGTGTGATATTAATTATTTCAAGAGCAGTCGTTGGTTGCATAAAAATTGAATTCACATTTAATGGAATTTTGGTGGAATATATGATGTTTTGGGTTGTATTATTTAAAGTTATTGTCTCTGCAATTTTATTAAAAAACGTGTTAAAATCATTTGAGAGCTGAGGTAAACTATCATGGTCGGGTATCTTATGAGATTTCGACTTGCCGACTATATTCTTAATAATGCTCCAGCAGGCTTTGGATTTATTTTGAGAGCTTTGCAATTTTAATTCTATTTGATTGTTTTTTTCAGAAAGTAACAGTTTGTTATAGATAGTGTGTTCAGCTTTGTATAAGTCCATATATTCAGGGATATAATTACTAATCGTTTGATATATAAGTAGCTTTTCTTTGCTGTTTCTTATGGCTTCCGATTGAAAATGGTTATTTTTATTTTTCTTTTTAACATGAGATTTATTTGGAAAATTTTCATTAAAATGTTTCAAGAATATAGCGATAAACTTGTTGTATTTGGAATTTGGACAATTTTGATTAAATACCGCAGCAAAAGTTTTTTTGGAGATATTGTCGACAAAAGTGATTGTATTTGGTTGTGAATATATTCTACTTTTATAAATTGCTGGCTTAGTGTGAGTTTGTAAATTGTATTTTATAGATTGAGCTGTATGATCCGATAAGGTAGTATGAATAATTTGCGTTGAGATTTCAGAATGTATGTTGGTGATTATATTGTCAATACAGGTCTGTGTTGTTTTGCAAATTCTTGTGGGTTCATTGAAAAGATACTTTAAGTTAAATGAAGTTAATAAGTTCTTAAACTCTAACGTCATATTGTTACATTTTAGTATATCAATATTGAAATCTCCAACTATGAAAAATCGTTTATTTTGATTTAAAATATTGGTTAATAATTTCTCAAGCAGTTCGAGAAACATATGAAAATCGTGACTTGGAGATCTGTATACACATACTACAATAATAATTTCACCACTTAAAGTAACTTTAGCGCCAGCGCACTCAAACACTCTTGTTTGTGTAACTGCACTCATTTCAAGTGCTGTTGCGTGGATGGAGTCGGCGACATACAGGGCTACTCCTCCGTGTTCTTTTTCTTTTCAGCAAAAACTTGATGCCATATTGAAACCGGGTACTTTTGTGATATCCAATTGTTCTTGTGTAAGCCAATGTTCAGTTATACATAATATATTGCACTCCACTTCTTTGATTAGCGCATCCAAGGGTACTAATACTGTAGAGAGACACTGTACGTTCTGGTGCATTAAATGGAATATGTTTGTCTTTGAGACTACTTTTTCTGTTGTTTTTGCTGACGCTCTTGAAAATTTTGACTCTTGTTAGTTTTTGGATTAAAAAAAAATCGATTAATAAATGTGTTTTCAGGCCAGAAATCCTCATTAATAACGATTTTTTCTGCATCAGTAGGCACTCCTATTTTAAATGATGCATACGATGCATCTTCATATTTTGGCTTCAGTTTCTCGATGATAAAAGGAAAATTGCCAGCTTTTAAAAGAAATTCTTTTATTTGGGCACATTCAACACTTTTATGAAGCCTCGAGACAAATATCCACTTACGTGTTGTGACTTCCGCTACAGGAAGATCCTGATTGTTGCATTTCCCGTTAAATCTAAAAGATGCGTTTTTTTTCTTTCGTACAACATCTGTCCATTCGGTGCTAATCTTATTTGTATTGTTTTGGTTCGGGTCGCTTATCCTGTTTGATACGCGAGGTTTCCCATTGATATCAGTTAATTTCGAGACTTCCGTTTTTTGCGTGTCTGGGATTTCTTCAGATTTATCGCGGTCCATAGTGGAACATCGTTCGTTGATTGCAGCTCCATCTTTTGTGGAATTGGCCCCTTTGTTGTTAGATTTCATACTCAAAGGAATCTGTTTGTTATTACCGTGGTTTGTAGCTCCACTTAATTTTATAAGGTTAAGTTCATGGGTTAGGGCCTTAATTTTTTTATCTTGATTCGTTATAATACCAGATTGATTACTTACTTGATTAGTAAGGTTAATTACTTCTTTCTTTAATGCGATTAGTACTTGCAGAGAACATTTTTGAATTCCATTCTTCTCGCATTTAAGACAAGCAGGCAGGCCAAATTTGTCCTCGGATTTCGCACAAATGTGATGATACTCGGTGTCACAAATAACGCACGTGAAAAGGTCGCATTCGATGGGTTTGTAACATAACGCGCACTCTTTAATTTCACTTATACAACTTGTATTTAGTTCACTTTCAGATTGGGATCGACCAATGCGATTCGCCATCTTTAACTTTTAATATATAATGTATAAACCAATATCTGGTGAGGCATTGGCCAAGGTTGTTGTTGAGTCTTATTTTATAGATTTACTAACGTTTTGAATATTGATAAAATCAGTCCATTATACAGGGTGTTTCAAAATTCATGCACCAAAAGTTTTCTGCGTACTCCTCGTAGATAAAAAGAAAAAAGAAACCTTATGACAAATCTTGATTTTCCACAAAATAACATGGAATAAACCCCTTCGCAGAAATATTAAAGAGACGCCACTGCTCTCTATCAATGAATACTTTGGTTCGCGTGTAGAAACAGGCGAGAACACCACGTACATGTTCGCGCTCGCCTGGTCTGGGGTCTCTCGGGCTTGTATTAGATAAACAAACGGTGCCGATTTCATTGACACAGTACACAAATTAGGTCAATGTACCATCGAGTATGGAATTGGAATTTTTAAAACCGATTTGTGTCTTCCTGGAAACACAGATGTTTTTACGGACTTTCTAAAAATGTGTTATTTCAAATTAGGTCTTGGCCTTGGATAACAAAGGGATATCATTTTACAGCACCTACCCCCCGTGATTTTAAGTAATAGGACTGCAAGGGATACAATTGTACAGCAATAAAAATGCACAAGTGTAGGAAGCCGCCAGGAACAATAAAAAAAAACATAATAAATAAAGTGAACTTGAAATTTGTGCGTCGGTTTTATCAACCCGCACCGGACTATTTATGTTTAGATAAAATTATTTCAACTGCGCGCTCGAAATTAGGTCACCATTCATTCATGCGTCAACACTTAAAATCGACACCGTTTGTTTTTATACAAGCGAACGAAAGTATTCATTGATGGGGAACTGTGGCGTCTCTTTAATATTTTTGCGCAGGGGTTAAATCCATTTTATTTTG
Organism: Ocypus olens; assembly: GCA_910593695.2. NCBI lineage: Eukaryota > Metazoa > Arthropoda > Insecta > Coleoptera > Staphylinidae > Ocypus > Ocypus olens. Next base: position 35,908,458 of record OU343058.1, read on the forward strand.
TAGAAAATCGAGATTTGTCATAAGGGTTTTTTTTCTTTCTACAAAGAGTACGCAGAAAATTTTTGGTGCATGAATTTTGAAACACCCTGTATTAGTCTCTATTGTTGAGATTGCTTTTGGAAATTTTATAGGTTACAAACTGCTACATTGTTAGCTTTACTTTAATACTTTGATATTATTCTTACATCATATTTTTTATTGCAGTTAAGAAAGCTGTAGAAGAATCTGATCTTCCAGAAGTGGATCAAAACACGAACAAGAACTTGAGGAACCGCGCTCAGAAGGCTAAATAATTATTATCGGTGATGATAGTAAGCATTTTATAAAAGCATTTCTTTGAATCGTTTCACACATCCACCATTTATTATACATAACTTTTAAAAAAGTGAAGAACTCTTGAACCTCTCAACTGTCTCTTGGCTATTCGATGACTGCCCATTTCTGTGTTAAGTGAATGAATTAATTTGTTGTTATTTTTTTATATTATATATAATTATTTAAACTGTATTAAAATGAGATTCTGGAATATTTAAGTGACAGTCATGTGTAAAAAAGATACATACTCTTTCTGTTTTTAATAAAACACTTTGTACCGACTTTTTATTATATTTATTATTAATACTTTATTGGTATCATATTTCAAACCTTAAATATAACATAGACTGCAATTACAAGGCTTCTTTTCCTCTATCTTCTTTATTATCTCCATCACCTCGGCTTCTCCCTTCAATAGCTTTATCCACTCGCCAGCGGCGGCTCGTGGATGTTCGGCGGTGAGGCAACGGAAGAAAATTTGACCGAAAAAGCAACGGAATATTTGCTTCCTCTATAAGAGTAAGTAGTGCAGCACGAGCGGCATCTTTGTCTTTGCCTCACCTACGGAAATCCACGAGCCGCCGCTGCCACTCGCCCTGCCCATATTGCTTTTTCCACGTGGCCCTAGTTCCCATCGTTCTTCCCTTCCACACAGTCTACACATTCTCCATTCCTCTGCCATCCAAAAACAATTCCCCGTGCTTTGCTACACAACTTCTCTCATACTTTGCCTATTTTTCCCTACAGCCACCCACACACTGCATGCATCCATCACCTGATACACTCTCAAGACCTAACATCTTCATCCACCATGCTCATACTCCTTCCATACTCTCATGCTGAAACCCCACACTTCTGCTTCATACATTAGAATTCACTTCTAGCATACTTTCAATATAGTCTCGCTCGCCAACATTGAGTCTTTAATTAACCCCCCCCCCCATTCCCTCTTTTGTAATTTATATATACAACATCTTTATTTACAGAAATAAAAAAATAAAATACGGCATGTGAATAAAAGGACGATAGACAATTTTTCTGTTTAATGGCTATCGACCCGCAGTCTTTCAGCCTGTAGTTAAAGGTCACAAACGTCATGATTGTTAATGTCTTACGGATTTAACGGTCTACTGTTGCTCAAATGAACTGATGAATAGTTATTTTGGGGTAATTGGGTTTAGGAGTTAATAGAGGATTGCGAGGGATACACATGATTGAGGATGTCAAGGTTATGTGGTTTTGTAATTTATTTACTGCTTTTTTTCTGGTTTTCACTATGTATCATCAGAAATTTGTCTGCAAAGTGCAGAACATATGACGGGTCAAGAAATTGTTATATAAAAAATATTTTACACATGCAGGGTCTACAAAGTCTGACTCCGGGTTATTTTTCGGAAACGGTTGGATAGAAAAATTGGCGAACATGTATCCCGCTAGTTTTGGAGTCAACTCAAAAATTTCTAATGGAAAGTTATATCAAATTGTACATCGTTAGAAATATCTGATTCTTTACCAAAATTGCCTACACACATGTACTTGAAACTAGTGCTGGGAATATTTATGATTTGAGTATTCGAATATTCGTTTAAGAAATTATTCGAATACTCGAATAGTTAGAATATTAGAATATTTCGAATATTCAAATATATTCGAATAGTTCGAGTATTTATTTCCAGCATACGTATTTTTTAATAATCATATGATACTAGGGCTGCGAATTGAAAACGAATAAATCAACAGGTAATTATAATAAATATTCAAATAGTGGACTACCAATAAACCTTATAACGTTTGAAATATTCGAAAAATCTTAAGATTACAAATGTTCATAATTAAATTTTCAGCCGTAATACAACAAGTGGGATGATTATTACCGATGATATTTTGGAGTTGAAACCGAGCTGCAGATTCAACGAGTGCTAGCGCGAATTGAATGTGCTGCTTCGGTTTCAACGACTGAATATCATCTTTTATTAATCTTACCATGAGTTATATTTAGTGAGAGAATATAACGAATAACCTTTTATAATCTTGATGACAACTCACATGTTGCAATGTTTTAATTCGTCTTGTAGTTTCTTGCAGCACAAAGACTCCGTAAACTGTCGGCACTGCGACTCTTTATTCCTCGCGGTGTTTCTGGGCGTCGTATTTTTCACCATTTCACTGATTTCACTGTTAGAAACTGCATCCCAATAATTTAGTATGTCCATTTTGAGGTTTAAAATTCTGACAGTACCACAATAAAATATCACCGCTACTTTTGTTTTTTATCATCGCGGTGATACACATGCTGTTATGCATTTCCTTGCATCTGATTGGCTCAAAATACATTCTAGTAGGCTATGAGTTGTATTCTCAATAAATTATGTTTATAGCATTTTTTCTAGGACACATGGTAATGTCTGAAAAATGTACACTTCCTTTTATTTTTTTTTTACAAATATCTCAAAAATTATTTGTTTTATAAGCAAAAGAAGAATAAATTACATATGTTTAGAATTAAATTTCTTATAAATGACCATTTTCTTTGTAAGAGATGCAGTAATGTTGGTACGCTCTTGGTGTTTCGTTTTTGGAAAATGTTTCAAATTTCATTACTTTTATGAGAAATATATAAGAATACAAATGTGTTTAGAACTAATTTTCATACAAATTATTTCTCTATCATTTTTGCTGGGGTATACGGTAATGTGTGTACACTCTAAGTGTTTCTTGTTTTTTTTTTTCAAAAAGTATCACTTTGACGAGAAAAGATAAGAATACAAATATCTTTAGAATTAAATTTCCCATAAATTTAATTCTTCTCATTTCTTCCGCAAATAATATTCGAATATTCGAATGATTTGAATACTCGAATATTCGAATAACTCGAATAGTATTCGAATTATTCGAATATTCGAGTATTCGAATAATTCTTTTGTGGATTTATTCGTATTCGAATATTCGAATTATTCGTACTATTCGTATTCGATTCCCAGCCCTACTTGAAACCCCGTTCTGTGCTTGTTTCTCTGGCTACACATGCACAGAAGCACACTAGTCATTTAATTAAAAAAATATTTTTGATTTAAAAAAAAATCAGAACAATGATTTTTACATGAATATTTATTTCATGGTGTAATATGACCTATTTTTATACTGTATATAATAATGTATTTGGAACTAACTTCTTTAAATAATTGCGATTTAATAGAAAATTCGCATTTAGCAATATAATTTAACTACATGAACTGGGAATTCGCATACTGAATTTGAAAGTTCACGTTTTATAATTAAAACATTGAAGCCTTATTAATTTTTATCTAAACCTACAAAAAATGAGTTAAAAATAGCTCTGATAAATCCAAATCGTTCAAAAGAAGTGAAAAAAGTAGAAAAACCTATTTAATATGTATCCGCAACGCCTATAGATGATGAAAACCTAGGTTAGACCGTAGAAAAGTCTGAGTAAAACGTTTGAGGTATTCGTTTTACGGATTCTTCTTTGAAATCTCATAACTGTTTACATTTGTTGTGCTTGCTATAAATTTTGTGGCGCTAGCTAAGTGCTTTTTGGCGCAAAACGATTTAATTGAAAAATGAATTTTGCGTTTTTATCTGAATTGTTTAAACATTTTTTTTACAAAACACATATTCGTGTTTAATGTAAAAGAAAAATCAAATGTTGGTGTTTAAACAAATTCAAATTTATGTAACTAGGAGATCAAGCGGTAGATTAATCTGATTTATTATCAGCCATAATATAACAATTGATATGATTATTATCGATGATATTTTAAAGTTGAAACCGAGCAGCAGATTCTGTGCTGCTTCGGTTTTAACGACTAATTATCATCGATATAATTAATCGTAACATGAGTTATATTCAATGAGTGAATATAATGAATAAAATTTTGTAATATTGATGTTAATATGCATGTTTGTGTTTTTTTGCAGCACAAAAACTACATAAACTACCACCACTGTTTCTTTGTGTCTTTTTTTGAAAATAATTATATGTCGTTCATACGACCGTGTCTGTGTCTGTGTCTATGCCTGTATGTGTCTGTACGCGCTGTATCTCAAAAAGTAATCAAGCAATTGTCATAAAACTTATTTGACAATCCGAACAACTGAAAAGCTTTTGGTAAAATTGTGTACACCAGAAGTGGGTGTTAACCTTAACCGTTGTTTGTTTTTTGCCAATATTTTCTTAAATATGAAAAATATCACAAAAATATTCAAATAAATATTAAAGATAACAAAGAAATGAACATGTTTTGTTTGAAAATATTTTTGATAAAATGATTGGTTTTCGAGAAAAAAATGTATTAATATATTTTTCATTTTTAGGTTATAATTATGAAACCATAATAATTACATCTTTAAATGAATAATAATTGTAGAGAAAGCCAAAATGAACAACTCATAAAGAATAAGTTTTTTCGAAATCTCTTTAGTTTTGATTATTGTTTAAAAGTATGTCAGTAATGTTTATTTGGTTTTGGTTTTTTAGGGGAGAATGTCTTTTTTTAAATAAATGAGCGCAGAGCCTGTTTGCCGATTTCGATAGATTTCAACTGTCTATCTCAACATGTACTTTGCGTTCTTAATACACAAATAGCTATTTGCTTATGATTTCACAGTTGTTACACTCCTGATTTTTAGTACTAAGTACTTTAGCGGTAAAAATAATGTTTAATAATTTATAAAAGGGTTTGAAGGTTGTTTGGTGATCCTGGTTTTTGAAAATGTTAATAAATTTTATTTATGCTTTATGGACCTTAATAAGTAAAAGTTATTTATTTATTGTTTTTAAGGGGTTTCATGCTGAGAAATGGTAGATTGATATTGTTTTTTGTTGACATATTGGATTAGTTTTACGGAAAAGTTGTTTGATTGTGCAATTGATAAGATTTTTTCCATTTCGATGTTTTTGCGGGATTCCAATAAAGGTACCGTAAATGCTTAATGGATCAGTAAGTGGTAAGCCGCGAATTTTTAAGAAAGTGAGCCATTTGAACGATAAGGAATGGTTGAGCTGACGTTTTTCGGTTTTCTGTAAATATCGAATTACATTTTATTAGAATGGATAGGTATTAAATCGAGAAATTTGATTTTTTTTTGCTTTTTCAATTTCAAATGTGAATTGAAATAATTTAATACTATGATTTAATTTTACAACCAACGAATTTGATGTAGTTAACTGTACTTACTTATTAAATAAATTAAAAGTTACAGTTCATAACGACGATATATTTGGATAGATATCAAAGATACTCAATAATTTTGCTTCGCTTACATGTTATTACAAAAAACAAATGCATATTTATTTAGAATATCTTTAGCACTTGCATATGCACTCGCACCTATATTTAACATTATCTGCGGTTTGGATTTTCTGTGCATTTTCAAAAGAACAATTGCATTCGCTATTGCAGTTGCTGCAGTCATTCGATTTGTATAGCCCGCTCTCCGGAATGTGGCGGCTATAGTCGTAAAAGAAGGTCGGAGCTCGGTAAGTAAGGGACGTAATATTTTTTTATCTCAAACCAATCTTTGTTGAGAAGTACTGGTGTAAAAGTGCGTATACCAATCGGAGTGAAGGACTGTAATAAATGTATGGGATGCAATTAGATGAAGCACCAATACCTTTTCTTCGAGGGTGCGTCGATCCTCAGGGCGGAACGACCGTTTTACGACCTCGGCCACCAGATTCCACCGAATAGGCTATAAACACACTTGCATACGCATTCGCAATCTACATTTCCATCTGAAGTCTGAACCTTGCAGATTTTTGTAGTTTTGCAACTCTTGCCGACGACTTTCTGGCATTCGGTCTGAGCCTTGCAGACATCTTGGTTATCTGAAAAACAAACAATTAATAAAACGATAATGTTAATCCTTATAATATTAACTACAACAATTGTTTTATCATATACAAACCCTTTGTTTTATTTCAAAATAATTGCAAAGTTTTTTGCAAATATCTCGGTAAATACTTTGCAGAAACTTTTGAGTAAGGTACCAAATTATTCAGCTTAAAAAGCTTTAGAAACCATGTAAGAAGACCGATACTGACAAATAATTAGGGGAACCAATATTAACACATATTTTACATGTATATCCCTATGACCCGCTTCGCAATTCAACATCCTGTATAGTCAGGTGGGGTACCAATTATGTTGATATGTCGCTTCTCGGGAGAAACAATGACAAGTGTAATTTTTTCTTTTTTAAATAAGTACGCCAACAGTACCAACAAAATGTTAGTTTATCCGGTATAACAACGACATAATTGAAAAACCTTTTATTTTATACTGTGTCCTGGTCTTTGATTTCCCATACTTATTATTTTTTATCCCTACTGAGTGAATTAATAGGTAAACCTGCATGATGAAGCCAAATTGTAGCTGTTTTAGAATGCAATTTATTTAAAGTTTTAATATTGAAGCAGTTTTATCAGGCATTGGCCTCTCAAATAAACATGATAGATGAAGTTAAGGAAAAAGCAACGTAAGCATTGTAATCTATTAATACTACACAGATTTATCTGGCTGATTAAACTTGAGATAACTTTTTGCAGATGCAATAGATAAATTTATTAAAGACGAAAAATAGCCTGAATTTATGAATATTTAACCTGTTCGTAACGTAAAAATTAAGTCTTACCAAGACTATACATAAATAATTTATTGAAACAACTACTTCCTATATCCGGCGTGCCACTAGCCAGGGAAGTAGTTGTTTCAATTAGTTATTTGTTTATAGTCTTGGTAAGACTTAATTTTGCAGAGTTAAGAACATTCAGACTATTTTTCGCCTTAAATTCAGGTGGGTAGTTGGCAGGGGCAGGTGGTGAAATTCAACATGAAAGAAAACAGTGGCCCAATACTTGGTTAAGTAAGTAGTGCATCCCGAGGAGTTGTTATGGAGACGCATTACTATCTATGTCTTAGCCTTATAGTATAATAGAAAGCATAGCAAGTTTTTCTATAAATAAATATTTATTGCCAGCCCTGAAGACTCGGATTATGGAGCTTAGGGTCCTTGGTTCAAATCAAGGCACGGATATTAATGTCGAAATATTTGTTGAATACTAATTGTTTCAAGACTTGTTATAGAGTTTGGTGTTTTAAATTGGAATACAATATGATAACTTATACCTCCATAGCAGCCGGACATTGTGTTGATATTAACCCTTCGAGGGGCACATTTTTGGGAAGGAAATGAAACAGGGAAACTAATAGCACTTTGGCACTTAAGGTTTTCGGGGTCGCTGATTCCGATTTCGGTGTCAGAAATGAGTTTTGACAGCTGTCAACTGTCAAATCGGCTGTCAAGTGTCGGAAAATGCAATGAAAATCGGGAAATAGCCGTTCATTGGCTGATCCAAGAAGGTTACAGACCAATAATGATGTGGGAAGAATTTTCCGATAGTTGACAGCTGTCAAAAACTGTCAAAATGGACAGAATGTAGTGAAAAAACAAGTTGGGCGTCGTTTCCCGCTTCCCAAGGTCGCTGAACAAGATTGCAACATCCGAAAAGAGTTTTGACAGCTCGTCAACTGTCAAACCAGCTGTCAAGTCATGTACTATAAAATCAAACCCTGTAGCCAGACGTTCATTGGCTCTCTGGGAATATAATTGATGTCTAACAATGAAGTGGGAAGAATATGTTGGCAGTTGACAGCGGTCAAATAACTGTTCCAGTGAAAAGAACGAAATCAAAATACAAGGTTGGCATGGTTTTACCGGACAAAATATCGATATCCGATATGGGATGGGGGCATTGGTAGCTGGCAACTGCCAAATCAACTGTAAAATAATGTAATCAGCAAAGATCATACAAAAATCAGCATTTATTGAATATTTTGGGAGATTTGAGGACCAAGCTTGCTGTCAAATGCAGATCTTGGCTGTTGACAGCCGACATAGACCTGACAGGATGGAGCAGTAGACATAAAAATACGAATTGGACGTCATTCTATAGCTTTCTGAGACCTCTAAGTAACGTTAACACATCCAGAATGAGTTTTGGCGGCTATACACTCACTCAAACTTTCTAATTGTGACAAGCAAGATAATCACAATTTTTTTTCTCGAAGCCTGCTAAAGACATATTCTCCCGCTTTGCGTGACTCAGAACTAATGACGTGGACATGAGGAGATGCTAGTTCCATATTTTCTTTTTGTTTTTTTTTGTTTTTTTTTGTTTGTTTTTTATTTATTTAATTTTTTTGTTTTTTTTTTTGTTTTTTTTCACAATCATTGTAAGTTTTTTATCTTTCTTTTGTTTATTTCTAATTTAAAAAAAATTCTACAAACCACGTATTGTTTTGAATTTTTTCGGGCGTTTGTTACGATTTGATTGATGTTTTAGCTAGATAGAATTTCTTATAACAATTGCTCTTCTCATCTATGCACAGGGAAACATTGCAGGTTTTGCAATAAAATTTTGTTCGTTTTTCATTTGCCTTTGAACTGCAATATGCACATCGGTGTCGAGTTTCTCGAGTACCTGGGAAATTAGGTCTCTGAGCTGTTCTTCACTGTCAGGCACTTGCAGCACAACATTTCTAGAAGGGAGCTTAGACGAAGGTCTTCCTCTTTTTGGACGATCTGGAAACCCTAATAGGTGACCAACCACTGATAGCCGGAAGTTCGATAAAGCGATAAAGTTTTCTGTGGAAAGGACAGTTAATATAAAATTAAAAAATTCACCAAAGTCACGTCTACGAAGAGCCAAAAAATTCGATGCCACCATTTCTTACTCTTGCGAGATATTTGGTAACAATTTTTCATGGCATCCGCTTTGTCAACGCAGCCCATATGGGCATTATAATCCTTGGCTACAATCGGACAAGAAACTACCTGCAAAGTTCCATCTTTCTGCTTTCTTCTGGTTTCTGACATGATAGAAGCGTCCTATTTTTTCGCACCGTTCCACATGCCAAAATTCCGTCAACTAGCAAACTCAACATCAAGTGGTAAAAAAATTATCAAAATAAATACAATAGTTTTTGACCAAGGTTCGAGCAGTGACGGTTCGCGGGGTTTTTTTCTGGTATGGCCGAGGAACAAGAGGTGGTAATACAGATAGGTGCGGTCACGCAGCCAACCGTCTCTGCAACTGACCCTACCTATCTGTATTACCACCTCTTGTTCCTCGGCCGTACCAGAAAAAACCCCGCGAACCGTCACTGGGTTCGGGTCAGATCTCTTACTACCCTTTCGCCTAAAAAAAGTTCTGGTCTTTCATGGACCTTTCCGGTATACATTTGGAACTCACAAACATAGTCATAATGATCAGCTCTCGCCCAAGATTTGCCTCTCGGGACCGTTTAATGGGTACGTACTGCTTCATGGAGCTTCTGCCCTTGAACTTAATCATGCTCTCATTCACCGCTTGATTTCTAGTTGGGTCATAAAATCGCAAATATATGTCTGAGAGGTTGTCAAGAAAGGGTCTTACTTTGTACAATTTATCGTATCCAGCTTCATTCTTCTTTGATTCTTTGGAACTGTCATTCAGATGTAAACTGGATAGTAAAATCGAAAATCTCTTCACGCTCATCGTAGAACTAACATAACGATCATTGAGCTGGACGTTGGAAGACCAATAATCGCGGTAGGATGGTAACCGTTTAACTCCCATCATTATGTTCATACCGAGAAATTGTTTGATTTCTTGGGGGGAAATTGTTGACAGCAATAGAGATTAGATTGATCTGCAATGGAGTTAATATTGGTTTCAGAAAATAAACATAAAAAAAATCTCCCGGGCTCTTGAGATCCTTTGGTACATTTTTAGGGCCAGTATGTTCGACAAAAGGTTTATTGGTAGCACCCCTATGCTTTCTCTCCCAGATTCCGTCCATCCCAGATAGCCGAATGCTTAGAGGAGTATCGTCATCTGAGTCACTAGCCTCATCTGACTCTCTCTCTAGAGCACTGAGCCCGATAAATGTCTCTTCTGATAAATCATCCTGACAGGGAGACTCCTCGTCTCCGCTATCCTCGAAATCGTCATTTACTGATTCGCTATCACTTGGGATTTCATCCTCTTCAAAATCTTGAATCCTCATTTCAAAATACAAAATTTTTCCAGATAGAAACTATTCTTACGGAATAACGGAAGATGATCTAACTTTACAGCTCTTTTGGCAATTGACAGCTGTCAAAATATATTTTAGGCACTGAAATCGCGAACAGTGACCGCGATAACCTATAAAATGAGTGGCAGCTTCTATTTCTGTGACACTTGCACCATCTTGACAGTCCGTTGACTACTGTCAATTGTCAAACAATATTTTAGGTTTTGAAATAGCGAACAGTGACCTTGAAAACCTATAAAATGAGTGGCAGCTTCCATTTCTGTGACCCTTGCACCATCTTGGCAGCCCGATGACAACTGTCAAGTACCATTGCCATATCGAACAATTCACAAGTTGTAGAATGAGCGATACACTCCGAAGTCCCCATCTCAAATCAGGCTCCTCAATAATGCCCCGAAAGCGAGTCAGATTAGATTTTAATTACCATTCTCGTCTTTTGACAGTCTATTGGCAGCTGCCAATTACCAAAATATATATCAGCTTATCGTAAGTCAGGACTAGAGCACACCAGAAAATGAAATCAGCGCGTTTTTCGCGAATCTCAAATATTTTGTGAATCTTGACAGCTGTTTTGACAGTTGATAGCTGTCAAAAGTCATTTTTGACACAGGATTCCTAATCAGCGACCCCAAAACATATATTTGGTATTTGGTATTTATTAACGGAAGCCATTTCAATACAGTAATAAATTAAATAAAATAAAACATATATACAATATAAGATGTTTCGAGACAGATTAAAATATAAATATATATACAGTTTAGACATAGCAAGACAGAATAAAATGTAAAATATAAATATATATATACAGTTTAAGACATGACAAGACAGATTAAAATGTATAAACAGTTCAAGACATTACAACAGATTAAAATATTAAGAAAGTACCCGACGTAAAACTTTAAGCGATCCCGCAAAAAAATCAAATTTTGGGTCGGTACGGTTGGCGTGTCTTAGGACCCGTGTAGCCGCAGATTGTTAGGCGTAATCCGTCCGATTAAACGGAATATGGAAGGGGACATTAGTACGCAGAGCACGAGAAGGAACATGAATACCTATCAAACTGAGCAGGTCAGGACAGTCCACGATACCACGAAGCAGTTTAAAAACAAGTACCACGTCAGAATTGAACCGTCTTGTATCAAGACTTACAATATTAAAAATTGATAGTAAGTCAGTGTAACTGCCAACTACGTTACATTTAAATGCTAAGAATCGTACAAAATTTTTTGAAACTTGTTCAAGCTTTTCCTTATCTAAAGTGGTGTACGGAGGACAATCAACTAGAACAATATTCTAGATGAGGGCGAACTAGGGCATTAAAAAGAAGGATTAATGTGCGATGATCACGAAAATCTTTTGCGTGACGTTTAATGAAGCCCAAAAGCTGGTACGATTTAGCAACTATGTTGGATACATGAGTGGTGAAACTTAAGGGTAGGGTACCCATTAAATTAGCCGCTCAAGAAATCGAATATATCTTTGTAAATATAAACTTTTTCGAAAAGTTTATTTTGATAACATATTATATAAAGATCGATTATTATTTCTGTGTTTAAGTTTTGGTTTAGTCTTTATTATTAACGAAGTTAGCAACATTTTACTTTAAACAGACAAACTGCAGAACCAAGTAAGTAACAACAGTGAAATTTGACTTGTAGCCAACCAATACATACATCTAGGCAATGACGTAATTTGAAGGCAAAATCATAGTTAATAAAAAAAATATGAACGAATTAGGAGACAAATGAATAATAAAATGATGTTTTTTGTGTCTATTTCCATTAGTATTGGTCAAAACTTGATAAAATTTTGTTACTGTCTAGACAGGAACATAATTAACATATGTGCAAAATTTTAAAATAATCCTGTGGCAACTTTTTAAGATAGTCAATCAGAAAGAAATAAAAAAGTTATGTTGATATTTCTTGCAGCGAGTCTATTGCTCTTCATCCTAGTACGGGCATTCGGCCACTTGAGCGTGATGGTAGTGTGCGCGGGGATTAGGGGATACGTTATGATAGGGGAGTTTATTTAGCGCGACGTTCAAATCGTTCTTCCGTGCTAGATTTCGTATGCCATATGCATATTCACCTGCATGCCCAATAACATCGCATGTTATTCACATTTCTGCTGCGTCACTCGCGACGGCGGCACTTACTCATATTAGTGTATCGAGTTACAACTGCACTAAAAAAATAAACAAGGGACCGGAGGGCAGGGTACCTGCGACGATTTCGATTTATAACATGACATATTAGTAATGCGTTCAATAAAATTTATAAATCAATTACGTCATGTACATATATTTTTGATAAATAGAAGTTGTTGATCCCCTCATCATTGAAGAGTACTAACTAACTTGAAAAGTATACAAGCTAATAAGAATAGCCACATAATCGGGGAATTCCAGATATTTATTAGTAAATAATTTAAGACCGATACAGTGACGGCTCGCGGGGTGACTCATGATACGGCCGAGGTAGCAATACAGATGGGTAAGGTCGGTTGCAAAGACGGCTGGCGGCGTGATCTATCTGTATTACCATCTCTGCTACCTCGGCCGTACCAGAGTCACCTCGCGAGCCGTCACTGGTCCAATAATTTAACGAGTATTAATGGGAAATTGTTTTTTTGTTTTTTTTTGTTTTTGTTTAACGTTGAGCTGTTTATTATCTATTCCACAATTTTTTTTTATAGAAAACATTTTTAGGTCTGCTTTTAAAAAAGTGTTTACCCACTGGTATCCTACTATATTGCCAATTAAATACCGGTACCCCCAGCACAGTGGTCCAGCTACCCTAAAAAGCTGGCCAAAATCCCAAATGAACTTACATTCGTGCAGAAATTGGTATATAGGGATTTTTGACGTCGCTGATTACAAGTCCTAATTCAAAATTACTATAAACACAACGGCGGATCCAATATGGCGGCAAAATATGTGGAAATGACATAAAAAATCGATGAAAATTAGTATATGGGGGTTTTCGAGATCGCAGATTACGAATCTAAAGTCAAAATGAAATTAAACAAAATTGCTGATCCATTTTTCATTCAGCGCGTTTTAAACTTCAAATAACAATTTAGTGTTAAGTGTGATATTTCATTAATTTTGGGAGGTGAAAAGCTACTCAAAAATGAAATAAAAAATGATGATTATTGTGGGTATCTTAATAACGAAACGTCGTATTTTAGAAATAAAATTATTTTTTGGAAGAGCTTAATATTGTAAGAAACATAATGCAATATAATTTTCCACATAGGCCTTCTGTATGCTTTGTACACAAATATGAAAATTTTATATTCGAAAGCCGTATTATTATGCATTCAAAACACTCACTACATCTTACGACTTTAACGGCTCATCATGGACTATGGGGTACGACTTTATTTTAATTATTAATATTATATAATGTTATCCACGTTTATCTTTCAAACTACCTTAGTTTTGAAGCTTCTTTTCGACTTTGCAATTTAGGATTTTGGCCATATTTTGAGTGCAGCTGGACCACTGTGCAGTGGCGTAACTGTAATGAGGCAGAGGAGGGAACTGCCTCCGAACCCCGGGTCTAGAGGGACCCTGGCCTGATTTCGGGGTATAATATCCCAGCCGCACTGTAGTTCATATTGAATTTCAATGCAGATGAGGTTATGTTATGTCGGCGAGGTTTTACTTTGCACACATTTTGTATTTTTTAATTGATTATTAATTGGCTTGTAACTCAGGTACGATATTTTATTGCTAAGTCTCGTTTATAATAATTGTCGTAAATATGCCGTTCTCTAATTGGAAATTTGAGTCATAAAAAGGGACATAATAGAATGAATAACGTGTCTTTGTAATTGCCTAAAGAAAATTAATTTGACTTTGAAGCAACATGAAGACAAAGCATAATGACCATAATTGCAGTTCTTACAGAAATTGCTTTAGGAATTCTACATTAATATTTTAACAAATTAATCTTAAAGCAATATGTCCAATCAAAATAATTTGAACTTTGCAGTAACTAAAATGGCTGGCTGACCAAAAATACACTTTTTCCAAAATTGCTCTATAAATTCTACATTGATTTCAATAGATGATTGGAATTTTGACATAGTGATAGAGCCGACAACAGAACTGTGGGTTATAGTATGCTCTACTTTCATCACTATTGTATCTAAACTTCCGGCTAGATTACGCAGTGTTCAGAAGTCTTTACATATATTAATTTTATAAGGCAGAAAGTAAAAAGAAATAAGGCATCAATTTTAAAAACTTTTTAAACATTACAACTTATAATATAGGGCAATATTTTTAAGACTAAAACGAAATAATATAATTTAAAGGACTGAAGGACTCGATCGATGGCCCTTTCTAACATATGTATGTTTTGTATGTATGTTGGAATAAAGTTCATGTATGTAATATAATTTTAAAAATGTCCATGTGGCCATCAGGTTACTTTCTTTATTTGAGAGTATAAAATGGGGTTTTCGGATGTTTTGCATTTTCGTGGATTTTTTTCAAGTCTGATTTCGAACAAAAATTACCTTACCGTTATGTCAAAAAAGTCAAAATTTTTCTATTCAAATTTTTTTCGCATTACTTATATAATGGGCCCAAACAACAGATATGGTTTCAAACTACATTATAAAATCTATTGGTAGCTTTTGGAGATTTGTTGTATGACAATAATAAAAATAAAAGTTATAATCCCCAAGAGATTATTTCTTGGGAATTACTTGCTTACGATTATATCGCCCTTCAACTGTGTTTGGACAACGCTCGCTAGACCGTGAAATGGTTGGGTTGGGCGGGGTTTGGTGTAAACGCAACAGCAGAAGTGTTTTTTTATAACTTCTCACCCGCCACCGATGCGAAAAAAATAACCACAATACATATTCTAATACGGTTCTCACGCTCGCGCTGTAGCAGGGTGCAGACGTATAATAGCCTCTCTCTTTTAGAATCGCAGGCGCAACCTTGAATGTATTAGATGTACGGAAATAGAACTGAGTTAATTTACCCTCTCTGTAAGCTGGGTTGCCTACAGTCATACCAATTTGATTTAATCCCCCTCTCGCGGGTGTTTACCGTACTTTTGATGGATACCTTACCGTTAAATTCGAACTGAATCGAATGACCGAATGACCGATTTTTTTCTGAAAAAAGTCGATTTTTTCATCTTTATTTGTCAATAACAAATTCCCAGTGAACAATAATGCCAAATTCTTAGTTTGGGTAGTTGAGGGAACTCATAAAATCCCCAACACCCATTGTCCACGTGAGACATGGCCTAGGGTACAAAATAATGGGATCTGAGCGAGGGAATGTAGGTGGGACGTATACAGGGTGTATTTGAAATAACGAACAGGCATTTAAGGGCACATACACAAAATATTTGTGAACCCATTTCCGTCAAAATTTATTCGAAAAACATTTTTGAATTTTCCTAATTTTTCGATTTTTTACTAAATACAGGGTGTGCCATTTGAAAAAACGAAGTTATTCAACTTTATAAGTTGGGTTTTTCTACCGCATTTTTTTATCACCCTGTATAATTTTTTGTATGAAATCATGGTTGGCTCTATGGTTCGAACCTTCAAGCAAATAAATAAAATGATTTTAATCGTTCAACGTCAATCACTGGGGCAAAAATAAAATTTCACCCAGACCATGCATTTCAACAAATCTTCAAATATTTTGAAAACGGCAAACAATAGGTATAGGGAGTTTTGAAGTAACTCACCTTTATTTGCTCTATATAATTCAAAAATTACAAAAAATACAGGGTGTTCCATTTAAAAAAACATAAGTTTGGTCTGTAACTTTGTTATGAGACACCCTGTATAAATTTAAATAATTTCAGGGCGTGCAGCTCACTATTATACACAACTTTTGTATAAAACATTTTTCGAAATTTTGAAAAATAAGCACCTGATTGACCGTTCCCAGAGCTCTGCAACACCCTGTATAATACAATCTGAAAGATAATTGGATTCTATATGAGAATACGTTGCTAAATACAGGGTGTATAACGAAGTTATTCAACTTTATAAGTTAGGATTTTGCACCCCATATTTCTAATCACCCAGTATATTTTTTTATATGAAATCATGGCTGGCGCTGTAGCTCCAACCTTCAACCAAATAATAAAATGATTGTAATGGTTTAACTTCAATCATAAAATTTCATCTGTACTATGTATTCCAACAAATCTGTAAATATTTCGAAAACGGTAAACGATATTTATACAGTATGTTTTTTTTTTATCGTGAGCCATAGGATTTTACATACTAAAAATTATACCTTATATTAATGTATATTTATCATTTAATTTTGAAGCAAATTTTAAATAGTAATATAAATAAATTCTTTTTCTACATGATGCGCTTAATTAGAATAATTTAAACATATCGCGAATTAAGAGTGAAGGATACTGGCGTCATTAATTGTCACTTCACGGACCATGATGCAGTTTTTTCCACTATTGATGCAGAATTTAATACGGGGGACGATGAAGTATACTCTTATCGTGACCTAATCAACATAAACCTAAATAGTTTTCAAAACGAATTAAGTTCTATTCCTTTGCATAATATTTTTTCTCCACGACCATTATAAAATTTAAGCATTCTGAAATCAATTTTGATCATAGAACATACACATTCTCACTCTTGTTATGGAACAAAACACTATGCGCTTATGCGTTTTGCATGTAATTCATTCCATAACAAGGGATAGAATGAATATTCCCACATCGTTCCGAATAAAACAATTAGCCTTGGATATCACAATTGTCAAAATACTATCAACATAACCACAAACGTGATAATAAAACGTAAGTTCTTTGTGTTCATTATTTGATTAGTCTAATTTATCTGGTCGAGGAGAAAGTATAGTCTGATACTCGGTAAGAATGGAAATTCAGATGCTCGTGGTTCCTCGCGCTCGCCTCACGGCTCGCGCTCGAAATATTCCACTCGCATCGAATTTCCATTCTAACCTTGTTACAGAATATACTATTATATCACTGATATCAATTCTAAACTTGAACTCCTTAATTCCTATATAATTTCTTTATTTGATAAATATGCTCCTTTAAAACATCGCAAATTCACAAGGCCAAAGGCTCCCTGGATAACTAGCAATATTAAACACTTAATGAAACTACGCGACAAAGCTAAATCAAAATACAGAAATAGTGGGTCTGCTAGCCACTGGATCTATTATAAAAGTATAAGAAATTTCACCAACGCAGCCATAAAGAATGAAAAGCGAGCCTATTACAAACATATATCCGAATCACAAAATGCATCTTATTTGTGGAAAAATTTGCAAAATCTTAACCTAAAAAAAACTAAAATTAAATTACCCGATAATCTAGCTGATCCTGAACTTATAAATAAATATTTTATTGATAGTATCCCTGCGACTAATGTAAGTAACTCTACATATGCTTCAAACTGCTTCTCTAACTTACAAAATCCTCACCAAACTAAATTCTACTTTCATCTAATTGATGAACATACGTGTATTGATTATTTAAGTAAAATTAAATCCAACTGTGTTGGTCACGATGGAATTAGTATTGCTATGCTTCGGATGTGCTGTCCCACAATAATTCCATTTATTTTACACATTATAAACTCCTGTATTATTGAATCATTCTTTCCGGACTGTTGGAAAATGGCGCTAATCAAACCTGTACCCAAAATTAACAATCCTACTGAGCCCAAACATTTACGACCGATAAGTATTTTACCTGCGTTATCTAAGGTTTTCGAGAAATGTCTAAGTGACCAACTGCGCAAGTTCGTAAATGAAAATCAACTATTACCTGTTCATCAATCTGGATTTAGAACTGGTCACAGTTGCGAGACAACCTTACTATGTTTAACGGATGACATACTAAGGGCTACTGACACAGGTATGGCCACTGCAGTTGTACTTCTCGATTACTCAAAGGCCTTCGACACGGTCAACCACAGTACTTTAAATATGATACTTGAATCTTTGGGTTTTGAAACATGTGCTTTAGATCTTATAAATAACTATCTCAATCACAGAAAACAAAGTGTCACAATTAACTCACTTTCTTCAGGTTTTTCTGACTTAAAACAAGGTGTACCGCAAGGTTCCATCCTTGGCCCTCTTTTATTTCTGCTCTATTCATCCTCAACCCTAGATCAGCTTGAGCATTGCAAAGGGCATATGTATGCGGATGACACAGAGATATACATATCGTTTGAACCAGACCTATATCAGGAGGCTGAAGCTCGTTTAAACTCGGACATCAAAAGAATCTGTGAGTTTTCTGAAATTCTTGATCTAAATTTAAACCCATCAAAATCACAATTTCTTCTATTTGGCAAAAACAAAACTGTCACTGATCTAAAAGACAAAATAACCATTAATATTAATAATAAAATTGTGCCCTTTGTAAGTCAAGCTAGGAATCTAGGAGTGGTTTTGGATAATACGTTTAGATACAAGGTTCATATTAATAAATGTATTACCTCTGCATATTTAAACTTAAAAAAACTATATCCGCATCGGTCATATCTCCCCATAGATACTAAGATCTTACTATGTGATTCATTTGTCTTATCTAATTTCAACTACTGCTGTACCCTATATCACTTTGCCATTGGTAAAAACACCTCAACCCGGATACAAAAGGTCCAAAATGCTTGTCTCAGATACATTTATGGTGTGCGTAAATTCGAAAGAATCTCCCATAAAATCGGTGAATCTAAATGGTTGTCTATGGTGGACCGACGAAGAGCTCAGGCATTATGCCTTTACCATAAAATTATTGTGAATAAACACCCCCCTTATCTATACAACAAAATCACTTTTCGTAATGATGTTCATAATCTTAATACTAGATTCAAAGGGTTATTATCGCCGCCGAAGCATTACACTGCCATCTTTGAGCGATCGTTTTCCTACAATATCTATCTAGAGTATAATTGTTTGCCAGAAGCTCTCAAAAACTTATCGTTTTCAAAATTTAAATGCGCCATAAAAATTAAAATTAACCCTAATTTTAACTTACTGCACTAGTGTCATTTGTAACTTGTAATTTAATTTAACACGGAGTGAGACAAATTTTATAATGTTATATTTCTATTTTTATGTAACCTTTACAGTTAAAGTTTAATTATAATATCAATTAACGTTACCCAGTAACAACTCAAATTTTGTTCTTAATTATGAAGGTTTGGATGGAAGAACAATTCGAAATCTACTTAGATCTCAACTGAATCCCGCCTACGGATTCACGTATTATAATTTGTTTCTCTAATTATAAGTAAATTGTATATATGTGAATAAAGACATTATTATTATTATTATTATTATATTTGATTTCATTAAAAAGTGCTTTTTCTCGGAACCGGACGATCGGGATACGCTGCATAAAAGTTGTCAACTATTTCCTTAAAATAAAACTTCCCTGACTTATTTTAGACAAATACAACTATTTCCCTGCTGGACAAACCTCTTATAATTGCCGTTACAAATTCCACCCATTTTTCAACAGTATAAACAGACATTTTCTAGTATAAATTCGTTTGATTACTTGCCTCACTAATCAATCTGACATTTCGGAAACTCAAGGTACTTTGATTATTTTTGCTCAGTTATTTATATTAAATAATTTCATTTTTTAATGGAATAAAACATGTTTAAGTTATTCTAATCCATCATGTAGAAAAATAATTGATTTATTACCAACTAAAATTTCCTTCAAAATTTTATGATAAAATATACATTAACACAAGGTATAATATTTAGCATGTAAAATCCTATGGCCCACGATAAAAAAAATATCCTGTATAAGATATTGAAATAACTCACCTTTATGTGTTCCATTAAAAAAAAAAACATAACTTTTATGTAGATATTTTTTTATGGGACACCCTATATAACTAGTAATAATTTTAAATTGAGCATACAACGATTCTACGTCTATCCGTTTGAAAAGAATAATAAGTTACATAGTTTTCCATAAAATGACCGCGTCGTATGCGTTGCCCCACCCTGTATAATCTAAGCAACAAAATAAATCTTTATATTAATACTGTCTATTATAAAATTACATACTAATAACATACGAGAGTACAACTGAGCGTTTTAATTTGATTGATTGTTACCCATTCTTTATTTTTTTATACAGCGAACGAGCTGTATTTGATATTCTACATCGCATTATATAAATCATTTATTATTGTAAGACATAATGAAATTCCTAGGATCATATCTCTAATTGGAATATCACTTTTTATAGTCGGACAATTTGATTTACGGGCTACTTCAAAGAATCAGCTTATACATAGATTACAACAATGAAATGGAACAAAAAAATCAATTTCCACTAAATCATTCATTGGAAAAAGTGGAATATTTAATGCACGCCAATTCATAACATAATTGCATGTAACGTGTGGTTAAAAAAATCATTTATACGTGATTCAGAGAACAATAACTGAATAAATTAATATTTGATTGAGCGAGCGGTGTAAGGGGAAATATGATTGAATAATCATCGCAGCGTGAATGAAACATTTTACGTTCTACTTTAATAAATAAATGTCTAATTGCAATCTAAAATAAAGTTGAACTATTAAGGAACGTGCATATTTGTATTCCAGGAGAGATATAAAGGCGACTTTAAAATTGATTTATCATAATTAAATGAAGAAAATAAATGCTTTAATAATAAGTATTTATAATTTTATAAAAATGACAAAATACGACTTGAATTTGAATTGAAACAAATATACCTATACGATTAAAATATAAAATTGAGAATTGCAGAAGTATTAAATAAATCAAATAAAGTCTAAATGTAATATATGTAAATTTAATAATTGCAGAGTTACGAACAGGTTACGATTCAGGTTACTTTTCATCCTTATTTAATTTATACATACCGGGTGACCCAGGGTTCTGTAAAAGCCCCATAACTTATTTGCTATTTGGGATATCGACTTCTAGTTTTCCTGAACTGGTACCGACACTTATTCTACATATTTTAAAAATATGTATGTTTTTGTACAGGGTGTCCCAATATACATAACAGACCAAAGTTATGCTTTTTTAAATGGAACACCCTATATTTTATACTTTATTTTCAACCCTCTTGAGAAGCTGATAAGAATAGTATAAGATAGTATGGGTTTATTATGGACGGTTGGTTAGTTATGGGCAAATTTGTGGCAAAAATATGTACACATGGAAAACATTGCAGAAGCGTTCCTAGCAAAGATAGCATCATTATTTATACACTAGAAAATTTCCCACATCATAAAGAATAATACACATCGGCTTTGGTTCTCTTTTATTCATTGTGCTATACAGGGTGTCGACATACGCGAAACAATGGATAACTATTTTTTTTTCAAATGGAACACCCTATATAATTTGCCACCAGTCTATGGAATTTTTAATAAGCTTTCCAATGATATATAGTTTGTATAACAAAATATTAAGGATTCTTGAGATTTATCAATAAAAACATATTTCTTTTGTCACTTTCTGCTGATTTTTGGATTTTCAGCCAAAACTATGCATTTTCAGGAAAAATTATAAGAAACCAAAGTTGTAGAGCGAAAAATTTCCGGTCGACATAGGTCTTTAAACGTTTCCAATAATGCAATAGTGCATTGCCCGCCACAGCGCGCAAAATCATGACCGTATATGCATTTAGCGTTTTCTTTTCAAATTTTTTATTAATAAATTGCACTATACTTTATTTTCTGCACCCTCTAGCGGAAAAACGGGAAATTATAGGGAAATTAAAATGGCCCATATCGATTGAAAATGTTCCGCTCTACAACTCTTAATAGAAGCAATTTTTGCCAAAAATGCATAGTTTTCCCTAAAAATGCAAATTGAAAATGTATATATCAATTTTTGCGTTTTTCAATGGTTTTTTGCATTTTTAGCGAAAACTATGCATTTTGGGCGAAAATTGCTTCTTTTAAGAGTTGTAGAGCGGAATATTTTCAATCGATGTAGGTCATTTAAATAATTCTATAATTACCCGTTTTTCTGCTAGAGGACGTGGAAAATAAAGTATAGTGCAATGCAAATTTGAGACAAACGCTGAAATGCATATACGGTCACGATTTTGAGCACTCTGGCGGGCAATGCACGCATTATTGGAAAAGTTGAAAGACCTATATCGATCGAAAATTTTCCGCTCTACAACTTTGGTCTCTTATTATTTTTTCAGAAAATGCATAGTTTTGGTTGAAAATCCAAAAATGAGCAGGAGGTGACAAAAGAAAAATGTTTTTATGGATAAATCTCAAGAATCCTTAATATTTCATTATACAAATTGTACATCATTGGAAAGCTTATTAAAAATTCCATGCATTGGTGGCAAGATATATAGGGTGTTCCATTTGAAAAAAAATAGTTATCCAATATTTTGGTTATGTTGACACCCTGTATAGCAGTATGAACAAAAAAGAACCAAAGCCAATTTGTATTATTCTTCATAATGTGAAAAACTCCTTAGTGTATAAAAAATGACGCTAGCTTTGCTAGGAGCGCTTCTGCAATTTTTTCAATGTGTCCTTGTTTTTGCTACAAATTTGCCCATACCTAACCAACCGTCCATAATAAACCCATACTATCTTATACTATTTTTATCAGCTTCTCAAGAGGGTTGAAATTAAAGTATAAAATATAGGGTGTTCCATTTAAAAAAACATAACTTTGGTCTGTTATGTATATTGGGACACCCTGTACAAAAACATACATATTTTTAAAATATGTAGAATAAGTGTCGATACCAGTTCAGGAAAACTAGAAGTTGATATCTCAAATAGCAAATAAGTTATGGGGCTTTTACAGATCCCTGGGTCACCCGGTATATGCATTTATTAAAAACCAATTACTGCCTAGTATATACATATTTAACCCGTTCGTAAATCTACAATATTAAGTATTACAAAGACTAATAACAAACAAATTTATTTAAACAACTAATTCCCTGGCTGATGTCACTCCAGATATTGCATTTTACAAAAGAAAGTTACATGCTGTAAATAGTACTACTAATGATATTTTTATGACATTAGTGGTACTATTAATAATTTGCAAATTTCTTATTTATGTCCTTAAATCTTGGGAGAAAGAATATATTCATTTTCGCTCTGAATTTTATTGTTTGTTCGCCCAATTTTAAAAACGAATTACTCCTCAGTGATTTACAGGAAATTATTCAAATATATACGAAAATACCAGGAATATTTTGGTATAATTGGTATATATTTATGGGTTATCCCATATATTTATTAATTGCTTGGTCCGGGTCCGGTTTCTCGTTCCAAGTACATCTTTATGCAAATTAACCTGGATATATATACTGGATTCCCAATAACAAATAATCCCTCAAGTCTTAAAGTTTAACAACGAACAAAATTGTAGGAAAATTGTATTGTAGTACTATATATAATTTTCCGAATTGATGAACAATTTAACAAAATCAAGATCCAAACGTAACATATGACATGAATCTCAACCGATTTCAATCATTTGATTTAATGTATTTAGTACTTTTGTTTACGGTTTAGTTGTGAGTATAAACGATTTATACTTATTATTATTCCATTCGTATGCGTTTAATACGTGTCAATATTTAATCAGTTAATTATTGCTTACATTATACCGTGATTTAAGGGGTGAACATAGGAATTTAAGATGTAAACCCACATGTATGCATTTTGTTGCTTTGCAGGCCAGCAAATTTCAGACCCAAGAACAAGATTATGTGTTCCCGAAGGATTGTGATACTCAGTGACGGCTCGTGACCTACGGAAGTGGGTCGGCCGAATGTAGGCAAGCTGCAGTTAGTTAACTTATTTTTTTGGTAGTTATTAAGTATCATTTATATACTGTATCTTCCTGGAAGCGTATTTTTACAATGGTAAATATGAACCAATCATTTGCTATATGTAACAATATGGTTGTTTGTGCAGTATATAGTAAAAAAAAATATTGCTAACGCGACATAATTAGGCAAATGTAAGTAAAACCCAATTGTAGGAGAGTAGGCGTACCAAAAAATTAAATCGTCCGACAAGAACCACGGGAAGGTCTACAGCACTCTTGTCAGGATATGGAATGGGAGTTGGATTTGACAGAAGTGAAGTACGTTTGAGGTGGAGGATATGAAAAAAAAGAATAACACTCTTAAAAATGTGAATAACTTGAAAGATAGGGGTCAGGAATAAATAAATATTTACCTATAAAATATTAAATTAAATAAACTCTCAACACGAAAACTAAAATCAATAAAACTAAAACCGAATTTTGAAGAGAATATAAAAATGGCAGAAATGAAAAATAAAATATTTACTGATTGAGGTTGGCGGCACTTACTTCGTGATACATTTTTAATCAAATTAAACACACTTTTACTTAGTTAATATCACACTGTTTAACAGTGTGATATTAACTAAGTAAAAGTTATTTAATTAAAATATTTACTCTTAAAAAATAAATAAATAAATAAAATATAAAATAAAACAAATCTCTCAACAAAAAAAGTCAATTCTTTTTAATGTCAGGAAAATAAATAAAAACTAAAGGGATTTTGCCAGGAAATAACAGTGGTGCCCGTGTATGTGAAAAAATTTAATTATATTATATTTGAATTATTTCAATCATTTTTAAATATTAAATCGATTCGCCGGGATTTTTTTGTAGCGAAATCGTCAATAATTTTATTATAAAACTATCATCCCCTCTTTCTATTGCTAAAATAGATACATTACTTAAGCGCGATTGGGATATTGTATTCCTACTGTAGGATTTTATTCTTTTCAATGCTGAAAAGCATCTTTCTACCGATGCAGATGTTGGTGGGAGAGACAATATTAAACAAAATAATTTATATAATTCCAGAACGTCTGTAATAATATCATTATTATAAATAAGTTCTGTCATGTCACCTACTGTTGGGGAATTACCGAAAATAAATTTGTCAGCATACAAAACTTGCAATTCTCTTTTTAATTTTTCATTATTAAAAAATGTTTTGTAGTTATTAATCAAAGATTGAAATTGTTTTTTCCGGAAATGTTTTATTAAATATGTCGAATTTATTTTGATTGGTTAATTCCAGAAAGTTAAGTAAGAAAATATCTTTAAAACGTATTTCAATTTGATTTATAAGCATATCTAAAATTTCAAAAAAGATTCGTTTCGTAGATATCGAATCATCATTACTACTGTATGTTTTACGTCGTTTAGCGCATGGAGGCTGAACATCTAAAATTTGATTAACATCAGAATATATTTTAAGAAAATAATTGTCATTTCGGAATTTTTTTAATGTGGATAAAAGTGATATAATTCTTTCGTTACAATACGTGATGTCAGATAATTTATGTTGAATTATAGAAAAAATAGGATCCGTATGTGTAAAAATTAACTGAAAAGTATATAAAAGAAACAGGAAATCAAAATCGGTTAATATTCTTTTTAACCCGATTCTCGTATTGAAATATCATCCCATTGATCCAAATCTGCGATGATATGATCGAAAACTTCAATCAAATTAATTATATTATTATATACCGGGTGTGGCACTTAAGACGCCTCGGACCATAGCTCCTTTACGATAAAAGCTATCGAAAAAAATCTAAGAACAAAGTGGTGCATAGTTACCGTCGCTATATTTTAAAAATATTTCTAATCATCAGTGGCGTGCCGTACTCCAGTGGCGTACCAAACTTATGTTTTTTTAAATGGAATGCCCTATTTTTTATTGCAGATTTGGAAAGTGCTCGACGAGTACTTATTTTTTTATCTAACATGTTATACCCTTCACTTTAGCGGTTTCGCTGTTATAACCCCTTCTTTCAAAATTGCGCCCCATTTTTGAGATTTTTTTGTAGAGAAACTAATTGACGCCGGCGCCTAAATTTTGAATTGAGGTACAGGTTAAGACCTCATATACCTTCACATAATTTTTTTTCGGGTAATTTATGGAAAAAAAATAATTTTTGATTGATCTTCGTATGTTGTCATTTTTTCCGAAAATTTCAAATGGCACCCCCCTAAAAAAATTACGGCGTTGTACAGCCAAAACTCTAAATTTTTCATTGGTGTAAAAAAAATTACACATTGCATAACAAAATTTCGGAGAAAAAAGGAATTTCATCGCAAATGTCGGGAAACGTTTTCCGTTCCCAAGTGTGCCATGAGAAAACAAAAGATTGGTAATTGTCAAAGTACCAAAACAAATACACAAATACGGTCAACATAATAGTATGTACCTATTTATTCAACATGATATGAAAAATGCAGATAAAGCAAATTTAACAACTTAAACTAAATGTTCGAAATGACGACCTTCCTGCTGGAGGCATAACCGCAACTTCTGGTGATATACCGCAGTTCATTATTTTCGGTAATAACTGCCTTCTTTCTAACTCTCCTTGGCTGTTTCACACTTCCCGTAGTAGTAAATCTCTCCAACACTTTTTGAAACGCACGTTCATTTGGATGTGCCCTGTGCGGATATCTCGCAGCGTACACTCGTGATGCCAAGAAACAATTCTTGTTACATTCTCCAAGAATAAATATCATGTCAACCATTTCCTCTTGAGTTCGGAACATTTTTAGAACGTTTATCAAAAATGACTTATGGCTGCTACTGACGTCTAATAATTTACTTTGTGCAATGTGTAATTTTTTTTACACCAATGAAAAATTTAGAGTTTTGGCTGTACAACGCCGTAATTTTTTTAGGGGGGTGCCATTTGAAATTTTCGGAAAAAATGACAACATGCGAAGATCAATCAAAAATTATTTTTTTGCCATAAATTACCCGAAAAAAAATTATGTGAAGGTATACGAGGTCTTAACCTGTACCTCAATTCAAAATTTAGGCGCCGGCGTCAATTAGTTTCTCTACAAAAAAATCTCAAAAATGGGGCGCAATTTTGAAAGAAGGGGTTATAATAGCGAAACCGCTAAAGTGAAGGGTATAACATGTTAGATAAAAAAATAAGTACTCGTCGAGCACTTTCCAAATCTGCAATAAAAAATAGGGCATTCCATTTAAAAAAACATAAGTTTGGTACGCCACTGGAGTACGGCACGCCACTGATGATTAGAAATATTTTTAAAACATAGCGACGGTAACTATGCACCACTTTGTTCTTAGATTTTTTTCGATAGCTTTTATCGTAAAGGAGCTATGGTCCGAGGCGTCTTAAGTGCCACACCCGGTATAGTGTTCACAATGCGCGATTTAAAGTTCCAGCGGGTTTCTGAGTTACTCGGAACTCTCTTTTGACAAATTGTATCCAGAAGATTAGTGCGTTTAGTAGATTTTGTGAAAAAAGATGAAAAGCCCGAGAGATTTGAGAAAAATATCCTACATTCTTTAATTTTTTTACTTGAATCTTGTAAAACTAAATTTATTTTGTGCGCGTAACAGTGCGTAAAAAGTGCTTGAGGAGCAATTGCCTTAACTTTTTTTTTTAACTTTTTGCTGCAATCCATTTAGTTCTCCCGCCATTGCAGCAGCACCATCATACGTTTGGCCGATTAATTTGTGTTCGATATTGAAATTATTGAAGTTTTGTTGGAGTACATTAAAAATATCGTTTGCAGTTCGACCTTCACTAAGGTTGAAGAAACCCAAAAATCGTTCTATTACTTTCCCCTCACAAACGTAACGAAAAATCACTGACATCTGAGAAAAACAGCGTATATCTGTACTTTCGTCTATTTCCCATGAAAAACAAGAAGCTCTATTAATTTCGTCGTAAATATTCTGCTTTAAAACCGAAGTTATGGAATCAATTAAATCGTTTTGAATCATTTTTGACAGTCCGGTAAACACTGATAAGATATGGATGGATCAATGAATTTATTAAAATTTTCATCCAAACTAGATGCAAAATGAGCTAATTCTTTGAAATTCCCTTGATTGTCTGAATTTGTTGTTTCGTCGTTACCTCGGAATGCAAGTTCTTGAGTTGATAAATAAATGACCATGTTTATTAAATGTTTGACCATTTTTCGATTTTCCCGAACGTTTTCATTATGTTTATTTATAAGTTCTCGTCTAGCGGTATCAAGTGCATTTACAATATTATGTTTCGCGAATAATTTATATTTTAAGGCAGAATACGTATGATCTTTTAAAAGTTCATGTTTCGCTAAAGCGCGATAAACTTCTTTTAAATTGGTGTAACCGCATGAATTAAAAGGGTTTTTGCTTTCACAAAACAACAAACAATACCAACAAAATAATTTGTTACAAATCTCACTACCAGTTAGCCAAATAAACTTTGTGTAGAGTGTTGCAGAAAAAGTGCGATTGTGATCTTGTTTTCTTTGAACGAGATTAGTCAACAACGGGTGTGGAACTGGCACATTTTTAATGAAAACTTTATCATCGTACGACAATCGGTTAAATTTATTGTGTAAAAAATAATGAACCAAATCAGCGTTAGTATTTACAATATCCCTTACACTAGCCATTGTAGTTTCAACAAATAATACAATAATTAATAATCGCATACACGAGCACCATATGCACGGGACCAAGGAAAAGACAAAGTGATTCTGTCATCTGATCATTTTTATGCTGGCACACGCGCACTGTGGATAACGGCCTGCCGTACCGATACCGACTTTTAACAGTGAGAGAATGTTGTCGGAGTAACAATAACATCTTTAAACATGTTATATACATAATATGGTTAATTATACACTGATACATTTCACATAAACTACCTTAAATTTACCTAGAATGGTAATTATTTTGTAAATTACAATTAGGTAACCATTTAATTATTGTTTGCATTTTAAATTACATCTATTGTTTAATGATATTTACTTATATTAAGATTTGCCTTCTCTTTAAAAATGCGAAATATGTTCTGATTTCTGAAATATTTTTTTAAGGAATAATGTGTTTTCTAATACCGGTCACTTATTGGCCTTAATGACCAATTTGTATTAAAGTAAGTACATATATTACTTTTAAATTGAACAATATGAAAATAATCAGAAATACGTTAATGAATAAATTTACAAGTTCTAAAATAAAAATCTGTGACCTGTAACGCAAGCGAATTAAAGTGTGCATCGAGTCATGGGCATCGGAGTATTGCGTACGGAGTACGGCCCCGGTGAATTTGCCGTACTGGAGTAAACCATTTGTGGACGTACGTTCACGCTGCTGGCGAAATGAGACGACAGAATCTGCACTGACACTCGTGCGGACGTAGCGCTTACATTAATCTTAATACTCTGAAAATCAACGGCTGGCCGATTTTGCGAATACGAACTTGCGTAGTAGACATATATTAAATGAAAATAAACTCCCGCATTTATCGGCCTTATACTGAGTGCTTATTAATATTACTAGCTATAAGCATATTATGTATTTATTATAAAAAATTCGCAATATTTATTTTCTCAGAAAATAAACATTTATAATATTTGTTTTAATTGAATTTAACGGTACGGCCCGGCCGACCCTGCCGCCCCTGACGAGCCGTCACTGGTGATACTATCACTACCGCTTTTTATAGATTTTGTCACGTGGAATTCGAATCCGTTGCCCATATTAGCGCATCATTTACCGTTTGAGTTATTAACACTGAAAAAGACCAAAATAAATGCCATTTTGGCAATTTCAGATTAGATTATCTCCGAATCCTAACGTGACTGACAAATTTGGATTACGGATTCGGTTTCAGAGCGTCACAATCAATCAGGATCGTATAGTCTAGCTCTTGGATCCAATAAAATGTAAAATTTTGCAGGCCTGTGTTATTTTTGAGAAACAGTATGAGAATAAAAATATGTTCATAATTTAAAAATCCACCAAATTCCTATTACATTTACAATCGATATGCTACCAGAGAGAAGAAACGGTGAAAATTTAATGGTCTTGAATGTATGTAAAAATAGAACAAGAAGAACTTGTAATTTTACTGTCAGTTTTAATCACTATATTATAATGCCCCATCCTTATCATTAAATAATTAAAGACAAACATCAGTTTTTAAAGTTAAAGTATTATTATCGCTATATTATATTGTATTATTTATAATTTTATGATATACCGGGTGTCCCAAAAGTTCCGGAACGGTTGAATATCTCGAAAACTAAGCGACGGATCGCAAAGTTACAAAACACGTGTTTCTTTATTTGTTGGGAGGTATTTAACCGTGGCACTTAGAAACCACCCTGGGTGTGGGGGGTGTGTTAACTTCGTAAACTTAAATGGGACCTCCATTTCTTTTTGCAGTTTTGGATTCTCGACCCAAAACTGTTTATAAAAAACTCAAAACCCCAACCCCGCCACTCACCCCTAACGGGGGTGGGAAAAGAGTTACAGTTGAACAATTCGTCTAAAGCGCCCAATTTTTTCCTAATTTTATGATTTTTTAACAGAAATTATTCAAGAAACTCTTGATATCCAAACTCCACCCCTACCCCCAGCGGGGATGGGAAAGGAGTTACACTGCATTAATTCAGGTCAATATCCAATTTTTGTGTAAGTTGTGGATTCTGAAACAGAAAATATTCGAGAAACTCTTGATACCCAATCGCCACCCCTACACCCCTACACCCCTACACCCCTACACCCCTATATAGAAAATTGCGATCATCCGAAAGTTCCTGAGCAAGATGTATTTTGTAGGGATGCCATCTTATCGCTCGTATAATCCGTTGGGCCGACGATTTACTGACGTCTTGCGCTTGCTCGACTCTCCTAATTGACACGTGAGGATCTTCAACATAGTGCTGCAGAACTTCCAGCTTCTGGTCCTCACTTGTCGCAGTTGGTGGTCTGCCACTACGTTGACGATCTTTAACTCCTCCCGTGTCCTCAAAACGTCTCACATTTTTTTGGACAGTCGATTTTGAGATCGGCTCGCGATCAGGGTGAGCAGCGTTAAACAGCCTGGCTACTTCTGCATACCATCGAACGTTCTCCCCGATTCCTCGCAACATCAACAAAATTGTACGGTCACTTTCTGACAATCTCATCTTAAACAGATTACTAATTAGCACTGTAACGTCAGCGGTTACGTTAAATAAAAACTTTAACTATTAAATTATTATCTATCGAAAGACATATTATTTACTTATTTGAATGTATTGAACACAACGTTTCATTTTTTTAATAAAAATTCTAATATAAATTAATATTCAAATGACGAC
Organism: Ocypus olens; assembly: GCA_910593695.2. NCBI lineage: Eukaryota > Metazoa > Arthropoda > Insecta > Coleoptera > Staphylinidae > Ocypus > Ocypus olens. Next base: position 35,940,078 of record OU343058.1, read on the forward strand.
CCGTAGATCGTCGATCCTTACTACTTCGATCCGCATATCCACATTTTCGTGTCTCAAGTACTCCCACAGCACTGTTCTAAATGACTTCAGGAAGCACACTGACAATAATCATGTTATTACTTCTAGTTTCTAAGCTGATTTTAAATGGGTGAGGGGTGGAGTTTGGATAAATAATTTCTGTTCAAAAATCATAAAACTAGGCAAAAATCGTGGAATGAATTTTTAAACGATAATTCTTCTTCTACCCTCCGGTAAGGGGTGGGGGTGAGCGGTGGGGTTGGGGTTTTGGGGTTTTGGGAGTTTTTTATAAACAGTTTTCGGTCGAGAATCCAAAACTGCAAAAAAAATGGGGGGTCCCATTTAAGTTTACGAAGTTACCCCTCCCCCCTCACCCCCTGGGGGTGAGGGTGGTTTCTAAGTGCCACGGTTAAATACCTCCCAACAATTAAAGAAACACGTGCTTTGTAACTTTGCGATCCTTCGCTTAGTTTTCGAGATATTCAACCGTTCCGGAACTTTTGGGACACCCAGTATACTTGTTTTTCTTAAGAACCTAAAGCTCTTCGCCGATTTACCTTCTACTAATACTGGGGTTATTTATAGCTGCGGCCACAACGTGTTTTGATCGCTGAATTATGTTTACGGTTTACTTCATTGAAATTAAATATATTCCAACATGGTCTAAAAACATATCCGAATAAATTTTGATTGTGGTTTACTTTTTGTTTACTCGTAAAATTAGGCGCTGGTTTCCCCGGATATAATTCCCCGAACACATCACGGACTTCACCACCCGAGATAATAAAACTTTAACAACTGAGTTTTTCAATACGCAATGATTGATTCAAAATTGACAAGTTTCAGTAGTTCACTATGCCATGGCTGCTGCTATTTTAACATGCATTTAACACCATTTCATTTTCACATTTTCTCCTCTTCGGTAGTGAATTGATTGAAATGTAAATATAATTTGGAAGATTTTTAAATTGAGATCATATTTTTACTTTCTACGTTACGAAGTACCATAACGTATTGGGATCGAGAAAATTGTGCCTGTGCCTGTTTGCGCGCACGTGTCTCAAAAACTAATACAGGAATTGACATGAAACTTTGAACTTAGGTCTTATTTGACAATCCGAAGAACTAAAAAGTGTTTGATCAAATTGGATAACCCGGAAGTGGGAATGATTTATTTATTTTTTGTTATTTTTGGTTTATAATTATGAAACGATAATAGTTACATCAAATTAATTTTAATAATAATTGTAGAAAATACCGAAATGAACAACTTATAATAATTGTAGGAAATGCGGAAATAAACAACTTATTATAAATTAAATAAATTATAATGATAAGTGTTTTCGAATTTTTTTTAGTTTTCGAGTAAACTGACGGTAAAGATTATTCGATATTGAATAAACGCTATTGCAAAACGCTCTAGGTACATTTAAAATATCATTTACATTAAAAATAAACCATGAAAGTATACTTTTAATAACTATTACATCATTAAAATCGGCGAAATTAACATGATGTCCACATCACCATTATTTTGTATACATTATCGTAACTTAACATTGACTATAAGATGTTGTACCATTTGTAAATGAGCTAATGACCTGATAGTCTCTCTACTCATATCGTCATTTGGGTTGAAAGATATTATTAAATTGTATTGAAAAATTCACAATTAATTATTCATTCAATAAAGTTTAATAAACTTCATTTAATCATTTACCAACAGTCTAAACTAACTTTATAATATTTAAATTAAATTAATTTCCATTAATATAATTTTCAATATTCTGCACACTAAAACACATGAACACTCACTCGGTGGAAGATAAACAGGCCAATCAAACGATTTTCGATGATTAGAAAGAGATTTAATTTGAATCGGAGCTGCATTAATGCATCGTAGATCAGCATTGATAACAGGCGACGAAAGAATGTGTTTTGCGACCTCTACGCTGGACACTAATCGCCTGTACTACTTAACCCTTAAAACAAAATATAATATTCTAAATATTATAAATCTGTATAATATTTAGGATATATTAAAAACCAGATCGCAGAAAGTGAAAAATAAAACAAAATAATATAATTAATTTATACTAATTGTGTAAATTCACATTAAATATTGGCTTTGTTGCTCAACATTTTTGATTTTCCTATTTTTTTTACCAATTACTCCTCAATACTAGGTAATTTCAAAACTGTCATAAGAAACATTTTTGGGCACTTTTTGTGTAACACACTTAGTTTCAATAAAATTTTGTATTTTAAGGGGATTCTTACCATTAATTACTGTTAAATTGTGTGTACATACAACGCAATTTTTGACCAACTTTGATGCACTCTGAAACCAGTTGAGTTTCAGTCACCAAATTTGTATCATGTGTTTATATCATAACGAGGTGTTATCTGTATTCATTTTATAATCTTTCACTCAGTCCCTTTTGAGATATTCTACTTTAAATATTACCAAAATACGATTTTGGACATTTTTGAAAAATTATATAAAAAAAGGACAAAGTTTTCAAGCTTGAAACTTCTACAGCAAGTAATTCTGTAACAAATCTTTGCAAGATAAAAATGAAAGGTGATTCTTTCTTTCTTTAATAATTTTGCAGGAATAAACCGGCCTTTTTAAGCTAATTTTTAATTTATAGTTGTGAATTTGTTTCTTCACTTTCCTCACTACTTAGGTAACATTATTAAATCTAGAGTATCATGCTGGTAATTCTATCTTGATATCTAAAAAATTAACAAAGTTACATAAATTTAGGCAAAACTTGTTTTCGGTCGAAAAACGGTTACGAAGCAAACTTAAAATGTCCGCAAAAAAAGTATGAGCCTAAAAATTTTTCCTAAAAACTTTTCTTACTACAGTTTTGAACTTATCTAGTATTAAGAAGTAACTGGTAAAAAAATTAGGAAAATCAAAAATATTGAGCAACAAATTTTATTCTATTCGGGTGATTTCAAATGAATTAACCCAGGAGTATTAAGAAAACAATCGAGAAGAACCATATTGAAGTTTTTAATCGGTAGAGAAAGAAGATGTAATGCGACAGCCATAAAATTACGAATAATCATTCAACTTTAAAGGACGACAATGCCGAAGTTAGAGAAAAAGTTGCAATCAGCAGTGAAATTGGCAAAATTAAATATTTATGATGAGAACACACTGAATAAATTTACTAAAATACTTTTTATTTTACAGGTTAATCAACTAAGGAAATATCCCTAGGATAGGATATACAGTTTAGAAGACTTTCTCTTTGGACTTTCTATTATGAAAAAGGGCAAAAAATCTCGTTCTCTGCGAAATAAAATGGCATTTCCTAGTGAGAGTACTCTGAAGCAAATGACTACAAAACTCCCATTTAAAACAGGAATTAATAAATGCAGTTTTGAAAGACCCAATATGCAAAATTCTCAGGGCCAGAGTGTTAAGGTGGTATTCATACCAACACCAGGGCGATCTTCTTACGCCCAAGCTAAATCTTACAGACCGATCAGTTTGTCATCATTCATACTCCAACTTCTAGAAAAGATAGTAGACAGGCATATATTCGACGGAATACTTAAGGCACTGCCACTGCCACTGCTTCTACGCCAGTATGCTTATCAATCAGGAACATCATGTGAACTGGCAATTCACACGCGAGTAAGAAAGTGTGAAAAACAATCCAGGACAAAGAGTGTGCATTGAATGCTTTTCTGGACATTGGAGGAGCATTTGATAATACTGCATCCAGTCCAATTGCAGATGCAATTGAAAAGCGAGGTATAATACCTATAGTTTGATACTGGGTCGTCTCTATGCTCAGGAATCGTACGGTAAACCCTGCTCTATGTGGAAGAACTGTAGAAGACAACGTTTCTGGCAGGTGCGCTCGTGGAGGAGTTCCCTACTGTAAAGGCATATTGGCCTTCAACGCTCATCTGGACAATATTATAAAAATACCATGCGGGTTATATTTAAAAACATAAAAATGATCATACGCATATGGGGACTGAAACCCAGAATGACCAAATGGCTATACACTGAGATGATCACCATAGCTTTCTGCCATGGGGACAAAAAAACTACTACGATAAACACAGCTGCCAAACTGAACAAGGTACAAAGGCGGGCATGCTTGCTGATAACAGGGGCGATGAGAACTACGCCCACAGTAGCCATGACAGTAACCACCATTAGGACTGGGATTAGTTCTTAGTTTGTGAATCCGGGCATTCCGCTCATCAACGATCGGATTGACCTAATCTATACCCCCATTTTTAAAGCAGTTCTTGCTTTAGCCTGTATATTAGTATTTCAATTTACTGTAAGTTCTATAATAGCACGTTAAAGTTGCTGAAACTATAGTCACCTTAATAATAAATTTTCAAAGTTATACAAACATAGTAATAGTGTTTTATTTATTATATAAAATGTATAACGAAGTAGAAGCCTCCACCATAAACAACATCCTAAATTACTGTACAGTTTCATTGCGCTCTACTCGTTCGTTATGATGTACGATTTTAATGTTAAATTTGGTACTAAGGATCAGAAAGAAGTTATGTTGTTAGATCTCATGTCATTATATGGTCTTAGACCTATATGTTACTTTTAACACACGACAATCTAATTGTATTGATAACGTTTTTATGAATATGGATAGTGCGTATATATCTGTAACTCCGATTGACACTTCACTGACTGACCATATAGGAATGTCTGCGTGTGCAAAACTTGATCTAATAAAGCATACAATTGTTAAAAAAGTATACAGACCTTTAACAATGAAGGGAAAATAAATTTTTTATAGCATGATAGTAACTTTAAATTGGTCATTTACTGATAGTCAAGATCTTTCAGTTGATGAAAAATAGAGTCCCTTTAACGGAAACTTGGCAAATTGCATAAAAAAAGTAATTTCCTGTAAAATCGGTTAATACTAATAAAAACACAACAAATAAACTTACATGGTTTAATGAAAACATACAATTTATGCGCGAAAGACTTACATTCTTAGATCTCGTTTACAAACAATATCCTTCAGATATTACGAAACACGCTAGAAATGAGTATAGAAATAAATATAGAATGGCTATAAAAATGCTCAAGTTGAGGCAAACAATGTTTATATAAATAAATCTAGCAACAAATCTAAGGCAGCATGGAATATACTCATCGCAAATAAAAAAAAATGCAGAATGTAATATTGACTGTGATACGTTTAATATTTTTTTATAAATATCGTTGGTACTTTAACCAACAACAGTACCAACCACGATTTTAATAATGTTATCAACAACATGAATGTAAATTGTAAGACTAACTTTAGTTTTAAACAAGTCTCAATGAATAAAGTCAGAGATACATACTATTACAAAATTGAAAAAGAGGTACTAAGTTTTCTGATATACATGAAAGGACACCGGTCACCGCTTATGGAAATGTGGCCCCGGTTAAATTGGCTGAAATTTTGGGAACAAGGAGATTTCGGGGAGTATAAAAAAAAGTGTCCACGGCACCGGGGTCCGGGAATGGCCAGATTTTGAGATGTCGGGGTCTGAAAACTCAAAATAGAGCTCTGGAATGATAGCCATATCAGTAGTTTTTTTACTGAAAACTTTGTCGTAGTCGGTCCAATCGGGCTGATTTTTTGGGCAAATTGTTCATTGAGATCTCTGGAACAAAGTTGGGTCCAATGTGGATACGGATCCCGCCCCTGACGCCCCCAAATTCATCCCAAATCGGGGGAAATTATCGCCGGGGTTAAGTGTGGTATATCGTCTCAGAATCTACCTTTATAACCCATCCGAATGTTTTATTTGGGGAGTTTCATGAGATCTCGATCCATTTTTGGGGCAAAATTGGACCTCAGTGGAGAGCGTTTCTGGGGTACCAACAGATTTTTTGGTCCCTGGACCCCATTTCGCGCACCTCTGGCTGCTCTTGAAAACCCGTAGAGCCTAGTTTTACAAACGCGAATTCAATTCGGCGTGTTTACCATTTTTTGGTCACTGAGCCTAATTTCGAGCCCCACTGGCAGGCCATGAGGTCTAATTTTACCCCAAAAATGGATCGAGATCTCATGAAACTCCCCAAGTAGAACATTCGGATGGGTTATAAAGGTAGATTCTAAAACGATATACCATACTTAACCCCGGCGATAATTCCCCCCGATTTGGGATGAATTTGGGGCGTCAGGGGCGGGATCCGTATCCACATTGGACCCAGCTTTGTTCCAGAGATCTCAATAAACATTTTGCACAAAAAATCAGCCCGATTGGACCGACTACAGCAAAGTTTTTAGTAAAAAACTACTGATATGGCTATTATTCCAGAGCTCTATTTTGAGTTTTTAGACCACGATATCTCAAAATCTGAAAGAACAATTATTGGAATACTTTGAATCTAATAGCCTATTTAATGCACGACAATTTGGACTTCGGTCTAATAGATCTACAAGTGATGCATTGGTAACATTCACTGACATTATAATAGTGTGTTTTGAAAATAAAAAAAGTGTAAGATCTTTGCTCGATATGAGCAAGGCTTTTGATTGTGTCTCACACGTACTACTTTGTGAAAAACTCAAAAGGTATAAATAGATTCAATAAAATGAAACGAAATATAGCCTAAATATATGAATATTCAACCTGTTCCTAACTCTGCAAACAAAATTAAGTCTTACAAAGACTATAAACAAATAACTTATTGAAACAACTACTTCCCTGGCTAGTGCCACGCCGGATATTGAATGATATAATGTTGATTCTATTAGTGTTCAATTAATACCATCCTACCTTACTGATAGAAAACAGGTAGTATGTGTGGGTAACTCAATTTCTGAAGCTCTTCTTGTTAAACATGGTGTTCCACAAGGGTATGTACTGTAGCAATTTTGTTTCTCATATTTATCAATGATATTTACAACTCCCTTGCTAGTCCTACTAATAATTCTGAGGTAGTTTTGTTTGCTCATGATACATCAGTCTTAAACATAGATGATCATTTGAATGAAGCGTTGCAAAAAAGTAATGATACTGTAAATCATTCTGGGTTATGGGTTAACACTTAATAAAAATAAAACATCGCAAATTATATTTCCCTCTACAAATCAAATACCATTCTTCAAGACACGGTTTGTTTCTTAGGTGTTTATCTAGATTCAACTCTTAAATGGGACACTCATGTAGAATATATTGCAAATATTTTAACAAGGAATATACCGGCTGACCCAGCGATCTGTAAAAGCCCCATAACTTATTTGCTATTTGAAATATCGACTTCTAGTTTTCTTGAACTGGTACCCACACTTATTCTGCATATTTTAAAAATATGTATGTTTTTGTACAGGGTGTCCCAATATACATAACAGAACAAAGTTATGTTTTTTTAAATGGAACACCCTATATTTTATACTTTATTTTCAACCCCCTTGAGAAGCTGATAAAAATAGTATAAGATAGTATGGATCTATTATGGACGATTGGTTAGTTATGGGCAAATTTGAGGCAAAAACAAGGACACATTGAAAAAATTGCAGAAGCGCTCCTAGCCGGGTGACCGGTATATTGCCTACGCTACATGTCCAACAAAGTGTCAAATACTAAAGCCCGTTTTAGACGACGTTATTTTCTTGTACAAGAAAATTGTAGTAGAATATGTGACCAAAAAATATTAGCTAGTGCAAAATACGCATTTTTCATCATACATAATGGTACAAGAAAATAGTCCCGGATCATGCGCAGAATTGAAAAATTTTAAGTTGGTATAAAACATTTCGGTTTTAAACGTTGGAACTTATTGTGGTATTCCACATGTTTTACAACATACAGTAATCGGTTCTCTTGATATCCCTCAGAAATGCTCGCGACTTTATCTGTTGTCCAAGTAGTCATCGTTGAAACGGCATAAACTCAACTCACGTGCTACAATTTTAGGTTAGTTTAGTTTAGTTTATTTTATCTTTGTTGGCATTGCTTACAAAATAAGTATAAAATAATTTGTAAATACATATAAATTCATATACAAACAATTTAGATCGCAAGCCTAACGGGCGGAGTTCACTCTTCAGAATGGTCTTCCACTCGGACCCAATCTTCATTGGCAGTGACTTGATAATTTGTCCCAGCTTCTGTATGTACCATATTTAGGTATTTTTTGCCTTTATGGCGTATTTAGAATCCATTTTTAAAGGACATGTTACTTGTCAGTTTGACATATTATTATTATTATGTCGCAGATGATCGATATAAATTCAAAATGCGCATGCTCGCATACTAGATCTAGGATGGAAATAGAGCGTGTCCTATTTTCATCCAATTTATTGTTCAAGATTTGATTTCTTGTATTACACGATACGAGAAAAAGGTATACAATTTTCTTGCACAAGAAAATAACGTCGTCTGAAACGGGCTTAAGAAGTGCTTACTATGCCATGTGTGAATCTCGTCTAAGGTATGGGATACTTGCTTCGGGTCATTCAACGGCCAGACACCGATTGTTTGCCCAACAACGTCGTTCTATAAGGTTAATAGCTGGATCGAGATACTATTCCAACTGTAAACAGTATTTTATACACTTTCAAATTTTAACTCTTCCATCCATTTACATTCTTGAATATTTATTATACATGAAAAGTCACCTTAGTTCCTATCAAGATCACCAGGGACATGGTCACTTCACCAGATTCAGGAGAAATTATAATCAGAGCCAGTTAAGACTTGAAAAATCTCATATTGGTACAAAATATTTCTGTATACATTTTTTTAATAAGCTACCCAATCATGTACAAGACTTACCTTAAAAAAATAAACTTACCATTAAAATGTATTTGCTGAAACTAGCTTTTTATAGTTATGATGAATATCTTACATCTGTGAATTCACTTTAATTGGTCTTCTTTCTTAAGCTTTAACAGATATATGCGCACTTTAAGCCATGTTTCTAAAGTATTTATAAAGTAAATTGATTTTAAAAACAGAGTTATCGTAATTATGTTTTTAGTTTAATTCAATTTCTTTTGATTTTTATATGTGATTGTTACCATGTATTGTTACCATAATTGTTTTAATGATAGACTTTATATTGATTGTAAATTTTTAATCCACTTTTATTTCTGTTCACCTGCTTTTATATTATATTTTTTTTAAATTGAACCATTATGTGTAAATGTGTATATATTTCAGGGCCGATCCAAATGGAGGGCTAGAGCGTGCATGGCACGTGAGCGGCGATTAGAGGGGCGGCGAAACCGGCGAAGCCCGCGAAACGAAAGACAAAGCTGCGAATTTTGTTTCCTATGTAAATTATTTAGAAAAGGAAATATTAATATAATAACTACGGGTTTTAAAGACTTACGCCATTGTGCTGACCAATTTGTAAAACATGAGAACAGTGCAAAGTATATTAAGTGTCTCCAAAAATGGCGGGAGTTAAAAATCCGTGTAAATAAATAAAAATCATAGACAAAGAGCAACAACAACAATTTGAATTCGAGAATAAACGATGGAGGGCTATTGTAGGAAGAATGATTGCTATTGTGCACTTTTTAACAAGTCAATGTCTTGCTTTTAGACAAAGTAGTTCCAATCTCTATAGGAGAAATAACGATTTTTTTTAAAGGCAGCAGAAATGCTAGCTAAATTTGACCCCTTATTGTCAGATCATTTAAATAAAATTGAAAAATCTAAAGAGAAGTCGAATAAGAAATCCTGCACGGTATGCAGGGGAGGCTCATTACATAGAGCCAAGGAGCCATGGCACTACCTGCATATAAATATCTCTTTATTTTTTTTAAATACACCATTAATCAATTTAAAATACACCAAATATTCTTAATTTTTGCTGTGATAGCTAATTTTTAATATCAGTGATTTTAAACCGTGATCACGGTTAGTAAACATCGTAACACCTTTTAAAATTGTGATTATTTCAAAATTAGTGAAGAAGCATTTCTAGACTGTTGCGGAAATGTAAAGTGGAATGTATTTTGAGTAAAGTATGTTACAAATGTTTTTCTATGTCTGTGAAAAAGCTCATCTTCAAAATAACGATTTGCTCTTTTCTCGGGGAGTTGTTTTAAAATCTAGACGAGAAGCATTTAAAGATTTTTGCAGAATCGTAAAATGCAATGAATTTTTTATTGTTTTTTTTTTTAGTTCGTGAAATTTTTAATTTGAAAATTGTTATAGTGCTGGCTCCGCCGTATTATTTCAAAAATTATAATAAAGGAATATCTAGTTGTTCGCACCGAATATTAAAGTTAAATACATTTTGAGTACGTTCAGCATTTGTTTTTATTTTTATTTTTTCAGTTCATAGAAATAGTAATTTGAACATGAGAGCAGAGAAAAATGTAATTAATAAAGCGTTTTAGATTTACAAAATATGTTTCGCATTATTTTTAAACTTTCATTTCTTCACATTTCTTCAACCATACAGAATTTTAGGTTAGAATAAAGTTGGTAGAGTGAATGGTGGGTGGGTGCTATTTTACGTGGTGAGTGGGCCATATCTTGTTGCCCACGCACCTAGTTTTTTACCAATGAATAAATTAATCAAAAGATAATAAAATCTTGATTATAATCATTAATAAGCAGAATAGTGTCAAATATACGATTTTCAAAAAAAATCTCTACAAAGAAAATATTAGAAAATCAAGATTTTCAAGTCTAGTCGTTATACGTTTTAAAAATAGAATCCTCAATGTTTGGTTCTTTAAAACGTATAGCGACCAAACGTGTTAAACACTGCAAATCTTGTTTTTTAACCCTTTTTTCTCGTTTTAGAATTTTTTTTTGATCATTGAGAGGTCAAAATCGAGACATTTGTGTGTTAAATATTTGCAAAAGGTGTTTGTCGATTTTTGAAAATAGCACTTCCAAATATGTTGGACAATTTTAATAATGCAAGCTTTAAAAATTGTTTATATTATTATTTTTGTTATTAGATAGTTTTTGCCGGTGATTTTTTTGAAGTTTATTACTTACAAACGCGTTGGATGATCTCCATTGATTTAAAACTAAAATATCTAAATTGTTAAGAAACTTGTTTGTAAAATGTGTAAAAAAAAAGTCCAAAAACAAGGTTTCTGAGTCCAGAAGTTTAGAAACGTATATTAAGTATCTTTTTAAAGATTTATAATACCCAAACGTATCAGGTGATCTCGATTATTTGAAAACCTAAATGTCCCAAAATTTACGGGCTTTAAATGGTTAAGAAAATTTTCTATAAAATTGGTGAAAAATGTCAAAAAATTAGGATTTTCGCTAACAATCACAGTTTAGGTATCAATTATAATTTTACGTAGCAATCACGTTTGGAGTAGCAATCACTGTTTAATTAGCAGTCACAGTTTGGCTAACAGTTGCAATCACAGTCACGGTCAAATTCAGTAACGACCTGTGATTTTTTACTATCAGTGAAAAATCACAGATACGTGAAATATCACCCATCCTTAAATATAATGAATTTATCATCAATTATCCGCCACAAAACTATTCAATTGTCAATAAGTTTAGTGCTGAAGACAGGGGCGGCTCGTTATTTAGAGCCAAGAAGAACCTGCAGTTTGAAGCTTAGCAAGAATTTTTAATTAACTCTTCGCCAGTTATTTTGGTCTAGGAAGATAAATCGTTCTTTCTTTCTTAAAAAAATGATGGTGGGGGGAGGGTATATTGTATAAGTGGCTCTACCATCGACATTTTCCGGTGGCACTGTGTCAACTTGAATGTAAATAATTAAAATTTCAAACCGTAATAGCTAGATACACCATCAGGGCAACATCTATTATCTTAACATTCAACAATTTCCTTGACTGAGTGGAGAAATCCACAGACAATAAGAAACCATAAACTAGCGACAACACATGACATATCACCGCAATCAGAAAAAAAATCTGTATTTGATGTAAAAAATGTAAAAATACAAGATGGCGCCCAAAAGAAAAAACAAAGTTGATAATGTTTCCCGAAAATCGAAACGTCGAATTTTTATTATTAAATCACCACGTTGTAGAGCGTACAAAGTGGCAATGATAAAGTGTCAATTGTTTTGAAGTGTCTCTATAAATAGTCTCGCAAAAAAATAAAAACATTTTTTGAAAATTTCTATTTTTTTATCTTATCTTATCTTCGGAAGTAGTCGGAATGTTTTATGTTTCAAAACGGCATTATGTTACACTCCAGATTGGTCAACTTTGCCCTAATTTAACCGACCTTGTATCTCTTCAAATAACCGAGATCCCCATGCTTGAGCTCCAAAAACGGGCACCCAGTATGTGGTTGCAAAAAAAATATATAAAATTAAGTGCCCATAAAATAATTAGTTTAGCTGCTTCAGCGTTTTTGTGAAATATTTACACTTTTGAATTTACTGAATTTATTACATAAGTAGTTTCCATACTGTATCTTACATATAATATGCACGATTAGCCTGTAAACTCTGCAATAAAAATATTGATATGGAGGTTCGTAGTTTAATAATGTTCGACTTATAGAAATCATGAAAAAGTTTCGTATTTTGTACTTAAATCAACTGCTTTATTTTTACACATATTAAAATTAATATTTGTTTATTTGTTTAATTCAATATTACGAATTACATAACATTTCTTGTGTATAAACGGAATACAGCTTAAAATCACTAATCTATAGAGAGACAAAAAACAACGGTTTCAATGAGCACGTAATATAGGCGAAGGTGAGAATATCGTATAAAGGTAAGGCGGATGCGGGCTTAGCCATCATTCCGGGTCTGTCAATTACACAATGATGAACGCCGCGTTAGTATGTGTGGTTATTTTAAGTGTCCTTGGAGCAGCAGTAGCCTGTAAGTAGATTTGAATTGTTTTTGATCATTTACAGATTAATTATAAAAAGGGAAAGGTACATTGATAATAATACAAATAATTGTAACTATTTAGAATAAAACACTTTTTTACTTTGTTTGTATAACACTTATTTATTTATTTTGTTTGACTGCAGTTTCAAACAAAATAAATAAATAAGTGTTATACAAACAAAGTAAAAAAGTGTTTTATTCTATATAAAAAGCATGTATAACGAAGTAGAAGCTTCCTACATAACAAATATTAATTGTAACTATTATTACAATAACATACAATTTAAGTACTTTTAAATACTTTCCTGAATAATAGTTAATATGAATGTTTGTTCTTCGAAATAGTAGATAATCGGGTTTGTATAATTTGGTGGATAATCTACACTTGACGATATTATACTAATAATTAAATTCTAATCAGTATATCTTAGTTCTAAAATGCTGTACAATGTTTTCTGAGCCTTCGCGAGGTCTTCAACGTTTGAACATGCAGTCATTAAATATGCGTTATTATTCGATATTAATTTACAGAAAACCCTTCGGTAGTATAACTAGTTTGAAAATTATTTGTCAGTGTGTGCTAACTTTCTATTTTAAACGTGTATTTTGAACACTTCTTAATTAGCTTATTTCCATAAAAAGTAGAGCCGGCAACGTCAACACCCACTTATGTCACTTTTGACACAACGAAATAATTCAAATTTGGTAGTTCCATTTTTGTGTGAATTCTGTTTTCCTCGTTATTATCAGTTTGTATTTCCTACGTGTCAAAATAGACTTCTCTCGACACTATTTACTCATAATCTATTTTACCTTGCATATACATCTGTAGATAAAGCCCGCTCTATCATTATTACTCTTCTACTCTGACCGAACCCTCATAATTAATCATGAGATTATTGAAAAACAGGATAGCTCGTGAATGCTATGTTGCCAAATGTAAATTTCCTTGAAATCGTTTCTGATGGCCTATGAGGCATAATTTTTGCATCGACATTTTCTATTTAGAATTTTAGGAAGAACATCGCCACTTGTAGATTATCCGCCAATTTATATACACCCGATATATACTATTTTTCCACAAGCGTGATATTTTAAGTAAAACGTTTGTTTCTAAAACGTAACCTACAAAAAACCGCTGTCAGCTGTGACAGTTAAAATAAATAATAGAACTTCACAGGGAGCGAAGTAATCATTTCTCTCCCTTGGGCGATAAATGTTATTTCTCTCACAATTTCAACAGCTGAATTTCGAATTTCTCTCCTGTTTGTGAAAGAAAAAATTTATAATGAAACCATTGAATTTAAATGAGTTTTTTTTTAAATTTAATATCACAGGAAGTGATTAATTTGATCCACCAAAACCTATAGAAAACAGTAAAATATAATTTTCTCATGAATTAAACTTGACCACTTAGCAATTAATAATGTAAAATATACCGGTAAATTTAAATATTCACTAATGATGACTATTCATTTTTCTATAATACTACTAGTTGTCATTAGTAACGCATAATGTTACATTATAAACATTACATTGGCTTGTTTTTAAATGAATATGCATTTTTAATTAATTAACCATTATGCACTGGTATAAAAAGAAAAAAACTTGTTTTATTCTAAATTATAATCAAGATGTATCACGAACGTTAAACATTTTTAACAATGAATCAATAAATACAACTTCTACTGCTTTGCCCCTGTATTGGATATTGATTTATATCTAAAGTATTAAACGTTTAGATATTATATATTTATTTATTTATTAAGGATATCAAACTTATTATTTTTGTTAAACATTTTTATAGAATATAAAATGAGCAAATGACAATTTATAGTTTGATAAAAGCTATTTATGTAACAAGTCCACAATATAGCAATTTCTTGGCCGAGACGTTTTATGGCCGAGCGAGCGAAGCGAGAGAGGCTAATAATGGAGGCGAGTCCATGAAGTGCTATTGTAGACGAGTTACATACAAAGCTTTATGTTCGACTGCTTTTAGCATTTTTGGAATACTTTTTAAATACAAAGTGAAGCAATTTATTTATATAGGGTGTTTCAGACCACCCGTACACCCCAAATAACTCGAGAAATACAAATCGGATTGAGTTTTAAAAAAATATGCCCAAAACTGTTTTTTGAGCCCTACCATGTGGTTTGAAATGTGAACCGCCCCCCCCCCCTCCCCGCCCCAGGGGGGAGGGGTAACTTTTAAATCTTAAATAAGAACCCCTATTTTTTATTGCAGATTTGGATTCTATGTTAAAAAATGTAAAGCTTTTATCCGAAAAAAAAAAAAATTCGATAAGCGACAGATGGCGCTATATTCTGCAAAAACATTTATTCAATTAAATTTATTTCTCGCATCAAATAACAGATTATGACATTTTTTTCGTAGTCATCTTTTAAATAAGGCGTTGATTGAAGTCATTCGTAATTTTATGTCATAAATAAGTTAAAAAAAAATCGTAGAAACGAATAAAAATGAATTTGATTATGTAATTTTTTTTTGTTTAATAAAAACCTAGTATATTTTCGAGTAGAATCCAAATCTGCAATAAAAAATAGGGGTACCTATTTAAGATTTCAAAGTTCCCCTCCACCCCGCCTTGAGGAAGGGGTGGTGATTTACATTTCACACCATATGATAGAGCTCAAAAAACAAATTTAGACGTATTTTTTGGTATGTCAATCCGATTTGTATTTCGCAAGATATTTGGGGTGTACGGGTGATCTGAAACACCCGGTATATATTTTAATCATAGTGTGCATTTGCTGCCACACTAATGTCATTAATTATAAATTTCATAGAAAATGGATGTTTAGGTTAAACAATCTCACTCGCACAATAAACGTTCAAACCTTGCAAACTTCTTCAGGAGTAAATATAATGAATAAATAGTAAATACTATCGCCATACACCACTATCATAGTTGATCTCTCTTTTTCATTAGTAATGTGTATTGTAATTATTAGGTGTTCTAACCAAAATGAAAATCTATCATTTCTGACACTGACATAAGAGTCCAATTAACTTGATCAATTATGGGACTAGTACGAAATGTACGCCATTTTGGCCTAAATATAAGCCACCAAAGTTACTATTTTTGTACATAAATATACAGGGTATCCGAAAAGTATGGAATATCCCGTATAGCTCAGTAAATATCCACTTTAGAGAAAAAGTTTAAAATAGAAGTTATTTAACACTTAGTTATCTACCACCTTGGATATGTCAATTTTATTGCTCTTTTTAAATTTTTGTTATTGATCAATTATGATTTCATTTAAATTTAGATCAAATATTTGGATAGCAACAATTATTTTCTTTCTCCGGACGAAGAAAATATACCAAGCTTGAAAGCCTGCGATGATAACTAAAAAACTGATTTTAAATATAGAATATATTAAATGTTTATAATTTGTATTGGTAGTATACTGGGTGTCTACGCGAAACCGTTCGTTAAAATTTTACGGGGTTGCCGTTGTGTTAAAAATTTGAAAAAAATCATCGTCATACGGTTAAATCAATTCTCGTGATGTGAAATATTTTAAACTTTCTATCACTTCCGGTTCCACCGGAAGTAGCACCAAATTTGTTATTTTAAACGCCCTGTATATTATTATATTTTTAGATTACTCGTTTAAATTGCAATATATTTTGGGTCCGGGACAAAGTGCCGAATGTCCAAAGTGCCGAATCGGTATTTGGCCCAAAGTGCCGAAAGACGCCAAGCGACGTCGCATCGTTCGTAAACAAGGCGTCGGACCCGAATGTGAACTAGGCACTTTGGGCAAAATACCGATTCGGCACTTTGGACATTCGGCACTTTGGGCAGGCCCCTATATTTTGTTGGAACATACCGGGTGACCAAGGGATCTGTAAAAGCCCCATAACTTATTTGCTATTTGAGATATCGACTTCTAATTTTCATGAACTGGCACCCACACCTATTTTACATATTTTAAAAATATGTATGTTTTTGTACAGGGTGTCCCAGTATAAATAACAAAACAAAGTTGTGTTTTTTTTAATGGAACACCCTATATTTTATACTTATTTTAAACTCTCTTGAGAAGCTAATAAAAATAGTATAAGATACTATGGGTCTATTATGGACGGTTGGTTAGTTATGGGCAAATTTGTGGCAAAAACATTTACACATTGAAATAATTGCAGAAACGTTCCTAGCAAAGCTAGCATCATTTTTTCTACGCTAAAGAATTTTCCACATCATTAAGAATAATACACATCGACTTTGGTTGTTTTTTGTTCATAGTGCTATACAGGGTGTCAACATACGCAAAATAATGGATAACTATTTTTTTTAAAACGGAACACCCTATATATCTCGCCACCAATGCATGGAATTTTTTATGAACTTTCCAATGATATACAGTTTGTATAATCAAATATTAAGGACTCTTGAGATTTATCCATAAAAACATTTTTCTTTCGTCACCTCCTGCTGATTTTTGGATTTTCAGCCAAAACTATGCATTTTCTGAAAAAAATATAAGATACCAAAGTTGTAGATCGATATAGGTCTTTTGACTTTTCTAATAATGCATGCATTGTCCGCCAGAGTGCGCAAAATCGTGACCGTATATGCATTTTCGTGTTTTTTTAAATTCTTTATTAATTAATTAATTGCACTATATTTTATTTTCCACGCCCTCTAACGTAAAACGGGAGAATATAGGAAAATTAAAATGACTTATATCGATTGAAACTGTTCCGCTCTACAACTCTTAATAAAAGCATGTTTTGCCCAAAATGCATAGTTTTCGCTAAAAATGCAAAAAACCATTGAAACACGCAAAAATTGATACATACATTTTCAATTTGCATTTTTAGAGAAAACTTTGCATTTTGTTCAAAAATTGCTTCTATTAAGAGTTGCAGAGCGGAACATTTTCAATCAATATAGGTCATTTGAATTTTCGTATAATTTCCCATTTTTCCGTTAGAGGGTGCGTAAAATAAAGTATAGTGCAATTTATAATTAAAAAATTTGAAAAAAACGTTAAATGCATATACGGTCACGATTTAGCGAACCATGCACGTATTATTTGAAAAGTCGAAAGACCTATATCGATCGGAAATTTTCCGCTCTACAACTTTGGTTTCTTACAAGTTTTTCAGGTAAAGCATAATTTTGGCTGAAAATCCAAAAATCAGGTGACAAAATAAAAATGTTTTTATTGATAAATCCCAAGAATCCTTAATATTTTATTATACAAACTGTATATCATTGGAAAGCTTATCGACAATGCCATAGATTGGTGGCAACATATATAGGGTGTTCCTAGTTATGTTTTTGCCATAACAACCAACTCTCTATAATAGACCCATAGTATCTTAAACTATTTTTATCAGCTTCTTAAGAGGATTAAAAATAAAGTATAAAATATGGGGTGTTCCATTAAAAAAAAACATAACTTTGATCTGTTATTTATACTGGGACACCCTGTACAATAACATACATATTTTTAAAATATGTAAAATAGGTGTGGGTACCAGCTCATGAAAATTAGAAGTCGATATCTCAAATCAGGGTTCGGAAAATATCCGATATTTATATAAATATCAATATATCGGATATATATCGGATATACAGAGTTTCAGAGCTCTGGGAATGGTCAATCACGTGCTTATTTTTCAAAATTTTGAAAAATGTTTTATACAAAAGTTGTGTATAATAGTGAGCTGCACGCCCTAAAAATATTTGAATTTATACAGGGTGTCTCATAACAAAGTTACAGACCAAACTTAATTTTTTTTTAATGGAACACCCTGTATTTTTTGTTATTTTTGAATTATATGGAGCAAATAAAGGTGAGTTATTTCAATACTCCCTATACCTATTGTTGGCCGTTTTCGAAATATTTGAAGATTTGTTGAAATGCATGGTCTGGGTGAAATTTTATTTTTGCCCCAATGATTGACATTGAACGATTAAAATCATTTCTATTATTTGGTTGAAGGTTCGAACTATAGAGCCGACCATGATTTCATACAAAAAATTATACAGGGGGATAAAAAAAATGCGGTAGAAAAACCGAACTTATAAAGTTAAAAAAAACATAAGTTTGGTCTGTACCTTTGTTATGAGACACCATGTATAAATTTAAATATTTTTAGGGCGTGCAGCTCACTATTATACACAACTTTTGTATAATACATTTTTCGAAATTTTGAAAAATAAGCACGTGATTGAACGTTCCCAGAGTTCTGAAACACCCTGTATATCAACTTCTTGATATTTATTCTTGGTCATTAATATTAATGTTTATATGACTTATTATTATACTGGGTGTTTCAGACCACCCGTACACCCCAAATATCTCGCGAAATAGAAATCGGATTGACATACAAAAATTTACGTCTAAATTTTTTTTTGAGCTCTATCATGTGCTTTGTAATTTAAACCACCACCCCTCCCCCTTGAGGCGGGGTGGGGGGTAACTTTGAAATCTTAAATAGGTACCCCTATTTTTTATAGCAGATTTGGCTTCTACTCTAAAATATATTAGGTTTTTATTCGAAACATTTTTTTTCGATTAGCAAAAAAAAAATTATTTTTTTCATTTTTTTTTATTAAAAAAATCCTGTTTTTCGTTACAAACATTCATACATTGCCACAATAAAAAAGAATAGAATGGAATTTGATAATCAAATTGATTTTTATTCCTTTCTATGATTTTTTTTTTACAAAGAATTTTTTTTTGCTTATTTCTGACGTAAAATTACGAATGTCTTCAATCAACGCCTTATTTAAGAGATGACTACGTAAAAAATGTCGTAATCTATCATTTGATGCGAGAAATAAATATAATTTAATAAAAGTTTTTGCTGAATGTAGCGCCATCTGTCGCTCATCGAAAATTATTTTTCGGATAAAAACCTAATATCTTTTAGCATAGAATCCAAATCTGCAATAAAAAATAGGGATTCCTATTTAAGATTTCAAAGTTACCTCCCCCCCCCCCCGACCCAGGGGGGGAGAGGGTGCGGTTCACATTTCATACCACATGATAGGGCTCAAAAAACATTTTTGGACATATTTTTTTTTATCTCAATCCGATTCGTATTTTAGGAGATATTTGGAGTGAACTGGTGGTCTGAAACACCTTATATAATGCACATACTTTATTTATATTATATTTATTTATTGCAAACAAACACAGTTGATTACAAGATAGTAAAAAAATAAAATTTAAATTGTTAAAATATTTAACATCAAATTGAAAATTTTTTGAGATGAGGACTTTTTTGCTCTTCACTGTTTTCAGGAATAAATTGAAGAATTTTCAAAGTGAGGACATTTTGCTGTTTTTTTTTTGCTCACACTTCCTTTTTCTTTTTTAACAGAGTCGTGAGTCACTTCAAGAATCGACTCTTTTCGACAAAAAAGAGTCATTTCGCCCATCTCTAGTTTATATTAGAGCAAATACTTAGTATTCACGTTGCTGCAACTGGGAATATTTGAGAAACGGGGGAATTTTTTGGTATTGTGTGTTTCATAAATATCCAAGATATATCATGATATATATCACGATATATATCATGATATATCCGATGATATATATCGTCCGAGCCCTGTCTCAAATAGCAAATAAGTTATGGGCCTTTTACAAATCCCTGGGCCACCCGGTATGTACACTTTTCTTGGTTTAAGAATAGTTATTTTCGATTCTACAAAACGCTCGATGTAACATTTAAAATATGATGTAAATTGAAAATAAACCGTGAAAGTGTAAATATAAATAACTATGATACCATTAAATCGGAGAAAGTAATATGATGGCCACATCACCATTTTTTAAATAGTAAATTAAGTTTTATTGCCAAAGCTGTTATTACACTATTGATATACAAGATCACTGATCTGACTTACGAGTTTTATTTAATCCATATAGCCTGGAAGCAAACATTGATAAGTTTCATTTTTACTTTCTCCGTTACGAAGTACGAGAAAGTATTGTGATCGTGATTTTTTTTTCAAAAATTTTTTTTACGGAAATATCCGTTTTGGGGTCCCTAGATGCCATTTCAACAATTTCTGGAAAAAAAAAATTTGAGTCTGTGTGTGTGTGTGTGTGTCTGTCTGTGTGTGTGTGTGTCTGTGCGCGCTGTATCTCAAAAACTAATAGACCAATTGAAATGAAGCTTTGAACATAAGTTTTATTTGATAATCCGAAGAACTGAAAAGCTTTTGGTAAAATTTCGTACACCGGAAGTGGGTGTCTACCTTAACTGTTTTTTGTTTTTCGCCAATATTTTCTTAAATATGAAAAATATCACAAAAACATTTTAACAAATATTGAAGACAATAAAGAAATTCAATTATTTTGTTTGAACACATTTTTCATAAAATCATTGTTATCCGAGAAAAAAATTTATTTTCTTTTTTTTTCATTTTTGGTATACAATTATGAAACGCTAATAGTTACAGCAAACTTATGTTAATAATAATTGTAGAGAATGCCAAAATGAACAATTTATGAAGAATAAGTTTTTTTCTAAATCTCTTTAGTTTTTGAGTAAACTGAGTTTCTTAATTTGAAGTATATTTTTCCATCTTTCATAATTTTGACGTTTTAAACGTCAGTTTTATCCGAGTCTACGAAACGTTCGATGCACACTTAAAATATGATTTAAATTGAAAATAAACCATGGAAGCGTAAATATAAATGATACCATCAAGTCGGAGAAAGTAACATGATGGCCACATCACCATTTTTTTTTAATCTGGGATGATGAAAATACGTCAAAACGTCGTGAATATTTGTTTAGATTTAAATGTATAATTATTTTTTCATGTTCCATAATATTTTTATATTAATTAGATGTGGTTAAAACAGAGTGCATTTTTGAATTCAGTTTAATTATGGATTACCATGTGGTAACATCCCCAGCCATCTTCACTTATTTTGGTCATAAAAATTAGTCTTCTAGCGAGCTATTTTTAATATTTAAGGCAAAATTCGTATATTTTACTAAGCAATTGTAATGATTGTGATTCAAGATTAATCTGTCAAAATTACAAGCCTCTGACGAAACAAATGTAAAACAATTATAAAGATACGTAATTCAAGGTTATTCTGTCTAAATTACAAGCATCTGTCGAAATAAATGTGTAACTCCGTGAGAAATTTCTTGAAAAAGTTCATTTATGTTACTGCAAAGTTGAGATAATATAATATACGCAATTGTAAAAACACATTATTCAAAATTAATTTAATGTTGGAGGCGATTACTTCATGGTACATCTTGATTGTAGTTTGAAATAAAACAGTTTAACTTAGTTATACCTCTATATTAAAACTTTTAAGTCTTAGAATGACAAACGAATAGTCGAAACTATAGTCACAAATTATAAATATAGTGGTATAACAAAATTAAAAATGTTTTATTTCAAATTCTATTCAAAATTAATTTGTCAAAAATTCTAGCATCTGCCGATATTAATATAGAATTTCCAGTGCAATTTCGATAAAAAATTGTAGTCTTAAAGTTTGCCTTCGAATGTAGCCATATTTTTACTGCAACGTTACAATAATTTATTTTTCCGTTGCTCGTTGGTTAACGGCTAACTTTAATGTACCCAAATGTATCAAAAATCGTTCATTAATGACCCATATTAATGAACGATTTTTCATTAATAAACGATTTTTCATTAATGAACGATTTCTAGGGCCGCGGTGGTCTAGTGGGTAGAGGTCCGGCCTCCGACCCCGCTGGTGCGGGTTCGAGTCCCGTCCGGGCGGTCACTTTTTTTTACTTTTTTAACACGAAAAATAGCCATGCGGGTCCCGGGATATATTTAGTCTTTGTCCTCATTTCACTTAAATGAATTATTAAATACTATACATTGATGGTGGCTGAATGCCCTAGCTGGCTAAGTCAATTTGCTATCATCCTCGATTCCCTAACTCGAATTCCTATCAATCATATTTCCTAAAAAAAAGAACGATTTCTAGTTAAGCATTAAATAGCTAATTCATGAGTGGCTAATTACTCATAATTACTGGAAAAGTAACTGATAATAGCGAGAAAACGATCTATAATTTGTTTCACGTGTAAATGCAAAAGTATATCAATTCTCTGCGTTAGAAACAAATTAGAGGCGAACCGCCTTCGATTTTGTTATACAATAATGTCAAAGTGTGAAACGTCAAATTTATAAAACGCGTGTATCGAGTGAATGTCTGCTACTATGGATAGTGTCGAGTTTAAATTAACACCGCCAAAAGTACTAGCCATTGAAAATAATGCAACATTAAATTTGATTCCGGAAAAGAGTACACATTTTTACGAAAAAACTTACGTAGAATTTATTTCCTGGTGCGAGGAGTAACAGGTAAGACGTCATTCGGTATCTGCGCTATTCCCATGTTTTGCCGATATTGCTGCAAAGGGCTTAATAGCAAGTTTATTTGTTTGTTTTGTTTGGATTTTCTCTAATCTAATTTCTAATGTTGATCTAAGTTACGATCAACGGAAAAATCTTGTAACCAATTCGTGTGTTAATTGGCGATTAATGATCTCAACAATTAACGCACTCGCGCAAGCGCTCGTGCGTGAAAATGTCTCGATCATTAATCGCCATCATTAACACACTTGTTGGTTAAATAACTATTAAACAACTATAAATATTGAACCCATTGGATCTGCCAGTGCTTATCAATGTCGCTGTTGTAATTTTAAGGAACTTTTAGTTTGAGAATGGCAGGTGTATTATTTAAACTACAATCACTAACCAACAAATTATTGGTATAACAAAGTGTTTTGTTTCAATAAGTTCAATTTTTACATGGCATAAAATGTTTAAATCTATTTTATACCATAATAGTGTAGGCATTTTCCATAAAATTTTTGTTTGTCATATACCGATTTAAATAACATGTATTTATAACTTCTACATAAATTATATTTGTTAACAACAAAATCATGCTTATCCACAGTCTTCTGACTCACCCTATAAATTTAATTTTGATGATAAATCGAAGCGTCATAAACAACTCAAACAGAAAACAATATACCTATAAATTTGAAACAAATGTATCGACGATGAAAAATACATTTCGTAATGAGACAAAAATAGAAACACATTAACTACATTCCTGGCGAATGCCCCAACGATTATTGAATTATACCAGAAATTATTTGCATTCATATATTCAATTTATTTACAATCTAGTAGTAAAATTTTATATTTATTTATTAATTATATTATAATTATTATTAAAGGTAATCTATACCAGTCACATTTAATTTAAAATTCAAAGAACACTATTTAAAACAGTACCATATATTCGTCAATCTATGATTGAAAGAAAAGTCATGATTAGAGACTTAGGTTAGTAGCGTGTGAGTCGGAAAAAAACCCCGAAAATTGTAAATATTTTGAGCCGGAACAAGAATACCTCCCCTCCCTGTTTTCTAGGATACTGAACACGATGGCGGTGTTAGAATTCTCTTTGGGGTTGCGCAACCCTTCAAAACGGTCAAAAACCAGCCCTAAAACGTGTAAAACGCGCTTGATCCGATTTCCCTGCAGAGAAAAACACTTTCCCCCCGTTTTCGAGGATGCTGAGCAAGGTGGTGGTGTTGGATATCGCGTCCGACCCCTACCAGCCCCTCCACCGGCCAATACTCGCCCCCGAAAGGAGTGAATTTTTTTAATACATATGTAATATACCGGGTGGACCATTTAATGTGTTTTCAGGAAATATCTTCGAAACAAGAAACTTTAAAAAAAAATGACCCATACAAAAAATGATTGTATTGAAAGGGGCCATAATAACATAATTTTGTTTTTTTCATAGATGGCGCTGTTGTCGCTAAATCGAGGTCAACTTGGTTTTTTTAAATGGAAACCCCTACTTTTTATTACAGAATCAGAGTCCTTGTTAAAAAATGAGAAGAATTCACTCAGCTAACTTTTTCGTCAGAGTGATAGATGGCGCTGTAATCGCGAAAAGAAGTTGTTGCATTTGGACGCTTGCGTATTCGAACTTCGCGCGCATGTGAGTGTGTGTGTGTGTCAAAACATGACGTCGGCCGTATTTCCATGAATTACAATTTTAAATTGAAAAATAGCTGGAAATAGCTGGATTTTGATGCTTTCTTTGACTGAACAAAAGAAAATTTAGTTTGGTAATCAGTCGGTCTTCTGCATTGACGGGGAAAACGTTAAAATGGTGCGGTATACTATCTCGGAAAAGGTCGACATGATTTTCGTGTATGGTGAAGCTAGACGCAATGCACTTGATGCGTGTGGCTTGTACGCGGAAAGGTATCCTGATCGAGATCATCCGAGTCACATGACTTTTCTTCGGATCGTCAACTCATTTGTGGATACCGGCAGCCTAAAACGAACCAGACATCGAAGACGCACCGTAACCCAGGAGAATGCCGAAGTTGATATTTTAGCTGCAGTTGCAGTCAAACCCAACATAAGTTCTCGTCAACTGGCGCGGAGTTCAGGCATCTCCAAAACGAGTGTTCTGCGAGTTCTTCATCGGCATAAATTTCATCCTTACCACGTATCGTTGCATCAAGAACTTCATGGCGGCGACTGCCAACATCGAGTGCAGTTCTGCAATTGGGCTCAGCAGCAAATACGCAACAACCGGAACTTCGTTTCCATGATCCTATTCTCGGATGAAGCAAGTTTCACGAATAGTGGCCAAATCAACCGGCATAACATGCATTATTGGGCGGAGGAGAATCCACTTTGGATCCGACAAGTGGACCATCAACGAGCATGGAGCGTCAACGTTTGGTGCGGAGTTCTGGGAGATCACGTCATTGGCCCATACTTCATCGACGGAAATCTGAATGCTGAAAAATAGAGTGAAATTCTGACGGCTCATCTTCCTGCTTTACTCGAAGACGTCTCTCTGCTGACCCGATTGAGACTGTGGTATCAGCACGATGGCTGGCCTGCACATTTTGCCCGTGTCGTCCGAGATATTTTGAACCGCCAATTTCCGAATAAGTGGATTGGTCGTGGAGGTCCGGTGCCTTGGCCGGCACGTTCGCCGGACTTGACAGCGCCGGACTTTTTCCTGTGGGGATTGCTGAAGGACAAATGCTATGCCGACATACCGACGACGCCTGATAACATGAAGGAGCGTATTCGCAATGCTTGTGCGAACATCAACAGAGACACCCTACGAGAAGTTCAGAGATCGTTTCAAACAAGGATCGCAAAATGTCTCGAGATGAACGGCCATCATTTTGAGCACCTGCTCTAGAGATGATTTTAAGTAAGTTAAACACAAGTGCGCGTCTACATACACTTCGACCCAATCGACTTCTTCTAACCTGCCATTTCTTTTCAGCTTCCTACAAATTACGCTCCAGCCGAACATCGACAACATCAACCTGCAGAGCGACATGGGGCTGTCAAAGCTGTCAGCAGCGCTCACGCTCAGCCCAGAATATAAAAAGCAAAATTGAAGTTATTTGTTTAATTTGAAATTATTATAAATTTTGAAATATCAACTTGGAAATGGATCAAAATTATTTATTTTGTATTTCCAAGTCGGTCGATCATACAATTACACTCTTGAATAAAATACTAGTTAAGTTTACGTCACATTCATATCCTTTACAAAATTAATAACAAAATAATGTAACGAACATTATTGGTGATTTTATACGCCCATGTTCGCGAGTGCGCACATACACACACACACACACACACACACACACACACACACACACATGCGCGCGAATTCGAATACGCAAGCGTCCAAATGCAACAACTTCTTTTCGCGATTACAGCGCCATCTATCACTCTGACGAAAAAGTTAGCTGAGTGAATTCTTCTCATTTTTTAACAAGAACTCTGATTCTGTAATAAAAAGTAGGGGTTTCCATTAAAAAAAACTAAGTTGACCTCGATTTAGCGACAACAGCGCCATCTATGAAAAAAACAAAATTATGTTATTATGCCCCCCTTCAATACAATCATTTTTTGTTTGGGTCATTTTTTTTTAAAGTTTCTTGTTTCGAAGATATTTCCTGAAAACACATTAA
This sequence comes from Ocypus olens, assembly GCA_910593695.2. NCBI lineage: Eukaryota > Metazoa > Arthropoda > Insecta > Coleoptera > Staphylinidae > Ocypus > Ocypus olens. The sequence goes on from OU343058.1 coordinate 35,966,987, forward strand.
ATGGTCCACCCGGTATACAGGGTGTCCCACGAGGTAGTGGACAGCCGATATCTCAAAAACGGTTAGTAGTACGAAAATGAAATTTGGTGGCTTTAAATGGTTTGAAATGATGCCCCTTTCTGCATACATAGATTTCATTTCCGTTTCTCCATTTCCGAGAAAATGACATCAACTTCAGAATTTCAAACGGGACACCCTGTATATTTATGGATTTTTGGAAAGGTGATTGAAAGATAAATACAGTGATACCATGTTATTCTTATAATGTTTTTTTAGAAAAACAAAAGAACAATGTATATAAAAACAACGAACAAATTAACAAACAAAAATAACAAACTAATTAATAAAAGTTTTGCGACAAGAACTCAGGCTATAAGATGTTCAAATTGATTTCCAGATTCGTTAACACAAAATTCAAGTCTTGCCATAAGGTTTCTTTGGCAAGTTGCTCTCGGCATATCTGCAGTAATTGTTCGGCATGCTGCTACGATTCGATTCTGCAAGTCTTCCAGATCTGTAGGTGGTGCGGTATATACGACATCTTTTAAATATCCCCAAAGGAAAAAATCCAAAGGTGTAATATCTGGGGAATGCGCTGGCCAATATATCGTACCATTTCGTCCAATACAGCGTCCTTGGAAAGTAGTATCAATATACTCACTGCACCGTCATGTTGCCACCGCATCATTGCTCTCTCATTCATTTTGGAGGAAATTTAAATATACAGCATCAGTCAGTGTACCTTGATAAAAGTAAGGACCAATCACACGACCATTAAATAAAGCACACCATACATTTACTCCCTAAATGGACTGAAAATAAGTTTCTTCCATCCAACGTGGATTATCAGGAGACCAGTAATGGCAGTTATGTCGGTTAACAGTGCCATTGTTGTGAAATCGACTTTCATCACTCCATAATATTTTATTTAAGAAACTTGGATCGTATTCAAGTTTGATTAATATTTCAGCAATGAAAGTTAATCTTCGTCCAGGATCCTCTGGTGTTAATCCTTGCACTAAATGCACTTTGAATGGGTGGTATTTATTAAATTTCAACACTCTGTGGACTGATGATGTGCTAACTCCTGATTCTTGAGAAAGTCTAGTAGATACATGCGGGTTCGCTTGTGCATATGCCAAAATATTTATAACGTTATCTTCTGTTAGAACTGACCTTTTTCGGGGTGTTTCATGCTTTCTAACCGGAACAGAACCTCTGCACAATCTTTCTTCTAACTTCACGAAGGCATTTTTGCTCGGAGTTCGAAGATTCGGATATCTAACTCTGTACAAATCTCGAGAGCGTCTACTGTTTTTGCGACATTCTCCATAGATAAGGAGCATATCGACATACTCGTCATATGTAAAACTGTGAGGCATTACTTACATGTAATCAGAACGTATTGTCAACTTGACATCGAACATTTGACATGAAGCGTTTTCAATTTTTTTACGTTTTTTTTTGTTAATCCATGCCACCGCGATTATACCGGGTGGACCATTTAATGTGTTTTCAGGAAATATCTTCGAAACAAGAAACTTAAAAAAAAAAATGACCCAAACAAAAAATGATTGTTTTGAAGGGGGCCATAATAACATAATTTTGTTTTTTTTATAGATGGCGCTGTTGTCGCTAAATCGAGGTCAACTTAGTTTTTTTTAAATGGAAACCCCTACTTTTTATGACAGAATCAGAGTCCTTGTTAAAAAATGAGAAGAAATCACTCAGCTAACTTTTTCGTCAGAGTGATAGATGGCGCTGTAATCGCGAAAAGAAGTTGTTGCATTTGGACGCTTGCGTATTCGAACTTCGCGCGCATGTGCGTGTGTGCGCGTGTGTGTGTGTGTGTGCCTGAACTCCGCGCCAGTTGACGAGAACTTATGTTGGGTTTGACTGCAACTGCAGCTAAAATATCAACTTCGGCATTCTCCTGGGCTACGGTGCGTCTTCGATGTCTGGTTCGTTTTAGGCTGCCAGTGTCCACAAATGAGTTGACGATCCGAAGAAAAGTCATGTGACTCGGATGATCTCGATCAGGATACAAGCCACACGCATCAAGTGCATTGCGTCTAGCTTCACCATACACGAAAATCATGTCGACCTTTTCCGCGATAGTATACCGCACCATTGTAACGTTTTCCCCGTCAATGCAGAAGACCGACTGATTACCAAACTAAATTTTCTTTTGTTCAGTCAAAGAAATCATCAAAATCCAGCTATTTCCAGCTATTTTTGAATTTAAAATTGTAATTCATGGAAATACGTCCGACGTCATGTTTTGACACACACACAGACCACACACACACCACACACACACACACATGCGCGCGAAGTTCGAATACGCAAGCGTCCAAATGCAACAACTTCTTTTCGTGATTACAGCGCCATCTATCACTCTGACGAAAAAGTTAGGTGAGTGAATTCTTCTCATTTTTTAACAAGGACTCTGATTCTGTAATAAAAAGTAGGGGTTTCCATTTAAAAAAACTAAGTTGACCTCGATTTAGCGACAACAGCGCCATCTATGAAAAAAACAAAATTATGTTATTATGGCCCCCTTCAATACAATCATTTTTTGTTTTGGTCATTTTTTTTTAAAGTTTCTTGTTTCGAAGATATTTCCTGAAAACACATTAAATGGTCCACCCGGTATATGGTGCCCGTTTTTGGAGCTCAAGCATGGGAATCTCGGTTATTTGAAGAGATACAAAGTTGCCCAATCTGGAGTGTAACATATTGCCGTTTTGAAACATAAAATATTCCGACTAATTCCGAAGATATTCGAAAAACATCAAAATTTTCAAAATATGTTTTTATTTTTTTGCGAGACTATTTATAGAGATACTTCAAAACAATTCACACTTTATCATTGACACTTTGTACGCTCTACAACGTGGCGATATCATAATAAAAATTCGACGTTTCGATTTTCGGGAAACATCATCAACTTTGTTTCTTCTTATGGGCGCCATCTTGAATTTTTACATTTTCAAATACAGATGTTTTTTCTGATTATAGTGATGTGTCATGTGTTGGGGTTCGGTCTAGCAGTTTAATGGATATGCCAAAAATCCTGTTTTTGCAAAGAGTGCCTTGGAAATGACAGCTACACTTTTGTCTAATAAAGTAATTTATTAAACAATAATACAAAACTAACGCAAACATGTTTTCTATTCCCATTTCATTATAAGATATAAAAAGTAGAAAAATATTATTCAAATTCAAAACATACAATGAAATTAGAGCATGAGAAATAAATAAATTTGAAAAAAATGATAAGAGGTGCTCGAATGGCTCTCTCCATCTCCAAGCATAGCTGTATGCGTCTTCTTAAATTTGGTATTGTTCTTAAAACATCCCTTCTTCTTATTTTGGACCTTAAAGTTGTAATAATCTTTCTTCGTAAGTCATTGATATCGGTGGGTAAAGATTTATAAATTATGTTTTTCATAGCTCCCCATAAATAAAAATCTAATGGAGAAAGATCTGGCGAACGTGCCGGCGAACGTACGTCCCCACTATTTGAAATAACTATCGGGAAATATTTGAGACAAGTAATCAGACACTATTCTAGCGTTATGTGGTGGAGCTCCATCTTGCTGGAACCAAAGGCTATTTAGGCGGTTGAGGCAAAAGTTTTCATCAGTAACGGTTCGCGGGTTTTTTTCTGGTACGGCCGAGGAACAAGAGGTGGTAATACAGATAGGTAGGGTCAGTTGCGGGACAGCTTTGTACTGTAAATTAATAATTTCATGTAAAGAATTTTTTCACACAATTGTTTTTTTCCTAAGCCTTCCAATTTTTAAAATTTGTATGTAGTATACCTATCTCTACGAAACCCGTTGGCTACCCAATTTCATAAATAATCCTATTACGTTTTATAATAAAACAAAGTTTGGTGTCGATGTCGCGGACCAGATGGCACGCAAATATAGTGTGAAAGCAGGGTGTTTTCAATGGCTTCACGTTTTTTACAATATTTTAGATTTGGCAGCGATAAACGCTTGGATATTGTACAAAGAGTGTACTGGATCGAAAATATCCAGAAAGGACTTTATATTTTCTTTAGGCGATGAATTAGCTGGATAAAATAAGGAGAACATTCGTCACAGTTCAGACGTTTCAGATCAGTCACCTTCAACATCAGGAGTACGAAAAAGTTGCCAAGTGGGCTACTGTAATAAAAATAAAAGCAGTAATTGCTGTATGTATTGTAAAAAGATCGTATGCGGAAAATGCACAAAAGGAATTCAATACGTATGTAAAAAATGTTCTCGATAAATATGATTATGTAGCGTTTATATTATTATCATTTCCGTAATAACTTAAAAAAAAACTGTTTACTTTTTTTATATTTTTATTTTTTACGTGAAGCCTTATATTGTTAATCTCAGATTTGGTTTGAATAAATTATTTTTTTTTAAGTAAATACGTATTTTCATCCACCCGTCAATTTGACGAATGCTATCGGGAAATATTTGAGACAAGTAATCAGACACTCTTCTACCGTTATGTGGTGGATCTCCATCTTGCTGGAACCAAAGGCTATTTAGGCGGTTGAGGCAAATGTTTTCATCAGTAACGGTTCGCGGGTTTTTTTCTGGTACGGCCGAGGAACAAGAGGTGGTAATACAGATAGGTGCGGTCACGCAGCCAGCCGTCTCTGCAACTGACCTACCTATCTGTATTACCACCTCTTGTTCCTCGGCCGTACCAGAAAAAACCCCGTGAACCGTCACTGGTTGTCATCGATGTAATCGGTCAGGTAAGTCATTAAAGAGTGCAAATACCCATCTGCAGTCAAATTGTCTTCGTAAATGTACGGGCCAATGATCTTATCGCCAAATAAACCAACCCGTACATTTAGACAAAAACCTACTTGTGGTCGCCGTCCTTGGTGTTCGTGTGGATTTTCAACGGACCGTACATATTCATTGTGACGATTGAACATGCCTGTGTTCGTAAACTTGCACTCATCCGTGAAAATCACGTTGGAAAGAAAATGGGGATTTTACAATAACAGCGTCATGATGTTCCTACAAAACGTTACTCTTCGTTCAGTGTCTCCTGGATGTAAAACTTGCGTGGTATGAATTTCAAAGGGGCGATACTTATGTTTTTTCTCAAGACTCTCCACACTACCTACGATATATATTCATTTCTTCTGCTATAGCCCTTGTCGAACGCATATCACGTTTTTCTTCACTTGAAAACGGCATTTTGTTATAAATGTATACCAGTTTTGAAACTGTAGGTCAGGATAAACGAAATTCTGTTGAAATGTCAAAAATTGCTTTATTAAACAAAAGTGTAGCTGTCATTTCCAAGGCACTCTTTGCAAAAACAGGATTTTTGGCATATCCATTAAACTGCTGGACCAAATCCCAAGACATGACACATACCGTAATCAGAAAAAAAATCTGTATTTGAAAATGTAAAAATACAAGATGGCGCCCATAAGAAAAACAAAGTTGATGATATTTCCCGAAAATCGAAACGTCGAATTTTTATTATTATATCACCACGTTGTAGAGCTTACAAAGTGGCAATGATAAAGTGTCAATAGTTTTGAAGTATCTCGAGTAGTCTCGCAAAAACATAAAAACATTTTTTGAAAATTTCGATTTTTTTCGGATATCTTCGGAAGTAGTCGGAATATTTTATGTTTCAAAACGGCATTATGTTACACTGCAAACTGGGCAACTTTGCCCTAATTTTACCGACCTTGTATCTCTTCAAATAACCCATGCTTGAGCTTGAGCTCCAAAAACGGGCACCCTGTATATTTCGATTATTACTTCAACAATACTCCCTCATTTTACAATAAAACTCCCTAATAATATGATATTGCTGTATTTGTCTTTCAATCACCTTTCCAAAAATCCATAAATATACAGGGTGTCCCATTTGAAATTCTGAAGTTGGTGTCATTTTCTCGGAAGTGGAGAAACGGAAATAAAATCTATGTATGCAGAAAGGGGCATCATTTCAAACCATTGAAAGCCACCAATTTTCATTTTCGTAACACTAACCGTTTTCGAGATATCGGACATGGGACACCCTGTATACAGTGCATTTTATTTAAGTGTGGCCATAGGGATTTACATGGTAAAAATTGTACCCCATGTTAACTTTTGTTATCGTGCAAATTGTAAACATTTTTTTGTTTTTATAAATGAATCAAACATTTTTCTACGAAATGTTCAACAGTAATATAACGAGTGCCTATGATTTTGCCGGCAATTATTAGCGGCAGGATCACGATTGCTTGTTGCGACGAAAATCGGCACGACTGCGAAGCAGGAGTGCCGATTTTCTAGAAGCAACAAGCAAGAGTGATCCAGACGCTAATAATTGCCTAGGAAAAATCAGTCACGAGTTAGATTCGAGAAGACAATTGGCCGAACAGAAAGTTCACACTTCATAATTTGAAAAGTTCAATTTAGTGACACCAAGTGTCAGACGTGTATTAATCTGCGCCATAATAACTGTAGTAAAAATGAGCTTACCAAGATTTTGAGAAATGCCTATGAATACTATTACTGATGAAAGCACTAACACATAACCCGAAAACACAAACAGATCGAATTCAGTAGCAAACTGTTTAATGGTCCGGCAATAACTGACGTTTTATACGTTATAGAAAATGAACCAACGCGTTGCTAGGCAATACCAACATGAGAGATTATCTGATTAGATACCACCCAGGGTGAATTGCCATGCATAATATGCAGAGTGGTCTGTTACGCATCGTAATTAGAAGTTTATTGGATCATGTCATCAACATTATTCGATTTCATTGGTTAATAAGAAAATGAGGGCAATTGTCATTGTTAGAAGGATGTAAACATGTTATAATTCTTTATTTTCGCTTTCAAAGTTGAAAGTAATAACACAAACAATCAAGCCAAAAAATCAACTTGGCGTAAATGTCATAATGTTTGCTGTCAAGTAAATGTTTTAAAATCGCACGAAAGTTTGTTAATGTGATTTTTTCAAGAGAATGTCTGTTTATATCATTGAAGAATGAACAGAAGTTGTAAGAGCATACTTAAAGTGGATAAATTGCGGACAACTTCGCTGCGGCACATCCAATTCGTCCTATTCCCAGTAAGACTACAGTGCTTAAAATGTACGAACATCTTCCGAGATAAGCCCGAAAATCTTGAGGAGTTAAAGATAAGAATTACAGAAGCTTGCAACTTCATCACAGTGAGAGAGTTGCAAAATACTCGAAGACATTTTTACGATCGGTTAGGTTATTGTTTAGCAATGGAAGCATCATTTTGAACAATTTCTTTAATAAATATTTATGTTTACATTGTGTTATTTTTTAGTTTTATTACTTCAATAAATCAAAAAAACATTAACTAAACATGTTTACGCAGATTTTAAAAACTTTGCAGCTAACTTAATCAATGTTAAAACGTGGTAAACTGTATATGTAAATTCCTATGACCACAGCTATAATTAAAGAAAAACGCTCTGTACGCATGCCGTAACAACTTCCGAATATTGTTTAGTAGTAGAAAGAGACTTTTCGTTTAAAAACACAACACGCTTTACTTTTTTGGATACGATATGTGTTTTTTCTGCAGGGAAATCGGGTCAAGCGCTTTTTACCCGTTTTGGGGGATTGCGCAACCCCAAAGAGAAATTCACCGCCATCGTGTTCAGCTTTCTCGAAAACGGGAAGGGGAGGTAATCTTGTTCCGGCTCAAAATATTTACATGTTCGTCCGACTCGCTACTAACTATACAGTATATTATCTATTGCAACAACTACTATCTATTGTGTAATTGAACGTCGGTGCTGGTAGTGGCCAGGGAAGTAATTGCTGCAATAGATAATTTACGTTTTCTACTTTGCAGTTATCGACATCAAAATGTTAAATTGCCGTTAACGATAATTCATAGGATAATTGGAACGCTCCAATGCGTTACATATTAAAAATATCCTATAATAATAATATGTAGCGCATCACAAATTGCAATTAATAGATAGGTAGAGAGATAGATAGATTTATTGGTCCAAATTATAAATATAGAATATTAGGACAGGTCAAAGTGCAAATTACAAATGAGTAACTTAAATAAATACATTAAATTTAAAATAACAAACAAATTTAAAATAACAAACGCATATTAATCTCAAAATAATTTTGAATATTATACAGTTGTTTATCGATCAGGAGAGACTTAATCACTTCCTTGAACTTTTTTCTAGGAAGTCTCCTCACACTTTCAGGTAAAATGTTATAGAATTTAACACTCTGTACAAGGAAGCTCTTGTTCGTCTTGCTCAGTCGATGCGTTGGCAAACATATGCCAGCTCTTGTATTATAGTTGTGCATGTCGTCATGACAGCGATACAAGGATTTTCGGTCATATGTATACAATAAACATGATATAATGTATAAGCCAAGCACTGTGCATATGTTTAATTTAGAAAAGTGACTTCTGCAACTCTCTGTCATCTTTAACCCTGCTATTATTCTCAAGCACTTTTTCTGCAACACAAAGATTTTATTGATATCAGCAGTACATCGGTATATCGAGTGTGATCAGTTTTCATCAAAATTTAAGCAAGCACGTAGCATACTAAGAGCGTAAATAGGTTTCGATTTGCCTGGAACTAGTTTGTCTATCCCATCCTTAGGAATATTTGGTATTTTTAGGATAAGTGCAAGTAATGTTCGAGTCTTGTTCGATTTTGATATATGTACTATTGAAATCGCTATAGAAATATTTTCGTATGCCAATATTTTTATCTGTTTAATACAAAAAGGTGTTTTTTAGTGCTGCCATATATTACAATCTAAACTCATTACAGTCAAATTATTATTTTATTTTAAACATAATTTCATAGCTCAATCCAAAGTAGAAAAAAGAATATATTACACTTGCTGAATGAGAAGCATTGTGGTACTCGTGCTAGTGATGAGCGTTATTTTCACTAACTGATACTTTGTAACCGTTACTGTGAAATAATAACAGTAACCGTTATTGAAAAATCCCACTAACGATTATTTTATAATTTCATTATGTTAACTGAATTTATTTTATCCTATAATGTTAACATACCAATAACTCCTTAGCAACGAATTTTTTGAATTAATTTTTTTTTCCAAACTTCTCTCGTAAAGCAAAAACCTTCAAACCGTTACTTATATCGTAAATTACTATTAAGTTAGTATTAATTCATGACAGGTATATATTTCTGCGAATATCTGAACTACATAAGCTTATTCATCATCATACGTTTCATGATTAATATTACAATATAATGTTTCAATTTAACCAGTAGAAATAATTCAACATTTAATTACAACACACTAAGCACAGCCCACCATTCATGTTCACCTCTACCTATGATGATAAAAAAAAATCGCGAAATTTGCGATTCCAGTAGCACACAACCAGTTTCGTTTTATCCACTTACACATACTCACGCGCCCGCTGAAACTACCAATTGGCCCAAAAGGGTCGGTCCAGAAGGGGGAAACCTTAATCTCACCCTAACCTAAGCGTAAACACCATTCGTCAAAATTCTGTGTGTGGGTAAGATGAAACTGGTAGAGTCCCGCTGGAATCGCGAGATTCGCGTTTGCGAGTGGTACAATATCTGGGATCTAGCCAAAATTGAAAGTAATCTCTTATATGAATGCATTTTTATTTATTTTAAGGATTTTTTTCTTTCTTTATATTGCTAGTTGTTAATACTGCATTTTTGGTTTGTGTAAAATCATACCAAAGTATTTTGTATTTTTCCCTTAAAATTAGGCGTATTTTTTGTACTATAAAAGGGGAAAGATTCAAATAACGAATCACGTCTTAGTAACTTATAACTGATTTAATAATGAATCACTTCTTAATAATTCTTAATAATTCTTAATAATTCAATAACGAATAACTTCTTAATAAAGTGTAACTGTTTCAATAACAAATCACTGTTTAGTAACTTATAACCGATTCAATAACGAAAAACTTCTTAATAAAATTAACTCTTTTAGAAAATAACGAGTAGAAAATGGCATATGACGCATCGGAACCGTTGCTTTAATACCACGATTACTGAAATGTAAACGCGGCGCGGTCGGGATTTGATGAAATGAAAACACTAATATAATGGTGGTCAGACGTTCTGATTCGAACGCATATTCGATGTCGGGGTGACTCTCATATTTTATATTGGTACTGACATGATTTACGTGCAGCTTGCACAAAACCAAGAAGAACCCTGAAATCGCGAGCTCTTATTTAGAGAGAGAGATTCAGAGATTTATCGATAAGGACATTTTACCTTAGCCAGTGGTATCCGTTAAAATGGTGGAGAGAAAATACACAAATATTTCCCCATTTATCACATTTGGCAAGAAACAAACTATGTACTCTAGGTTCTTTTCTAACGCGGGTCAATTATCAGAGAGATGATCTCGTTTAAAGGAGAATTTTTAAATATCAATTATAAAAAATTAAAATTTGACATATTCAAATTTGTTACTTGGATAATAAAAATATTTCTTAAAATATATACAAAAATGTACATCAAGTTCTCCGAGGTTACTTTAAATAACGGTTACTAAATAATCTTTTAAATAACTAGTTATTTTGTAGTAACAGTAACTATTATAACCGTTACTGGAGAATAACCGTTTATCTCATCACTAACTCGTGCCACAATAATCCCTCTCATAAAACCTGTATGATCATACATTATTGTAGTCTCTAATCAAGACTTTTATATCAATACAGATTGACGATAGTATTTTTCGTTTTAAATTATATTATTATGCAAGTGTTTGCTAATTATCAACAAGTCGGAGAGAGTATAAGGAAAAATACATAATGATATTATATTTAATTTTGAACTTATAATAAACTTACTTAGTAATTCGATTTAATTAGTAAAGTAAATTTATTACAAAATCAATAGTACAATTTTTTGTAATAGTAGTTGTATTCTTAGGAAAAAAACCGTTAATCAATTACCATTTGATGTCACATATACATTTTTAAGTAATTAAAATAATTTCAACAAACATATATCTATCCTAATATTATTTAAAATATGACTAAGATAATAATTTTATTTACTCACACCATGATTCATTAAATTTCTTTCAATGCCATTCATTATTAACGCGTAATTGTTGTTGCTCAATGAGTAATCCTCCAAAAAATTCCAAATGTGGTTTTAAAGACCCGCATATAATTGTTTTTATTTATCGAAACCAGTTTGTATTAGAAACTTGAACACAAAATAAAAACGTCATTTATATTTTAGATCCAGGACAATACGTTCCAAGAGCTTACTACGTGATCGATAGGCAAGGACATCAATCTGATTTGGTATATTTAAGGACTAAAAGGGCCCTAGATATGTTTCCTTTGTTGAGACAGAAAAGAGGTGGTGGTACTTCCTATGCGAGTGCCAGTTCCAGTGCTAGCTCGAGTTCGAATTCGGGTTCGAGTTCGGGTTCGGGCCAAGATTCGCCGATCTACTTTGGAGGACAAGGTAAGTTATTAAGTTTAATTATATGTGCTGTTTGGTTATTGCTTCAGCCATTAAAAACATTTAATTGGCAGAGGTGTTTGTTTCAATTATTATGTTTCCAGAAGTTTGTTTTTGCAGCTCCTATATACAATAGATTATTAAACTTAATAGGCGGTGGTAGTTGATAGAGGTGCAGCCCCTGGGCCCAGTCGGTGCGGGCTCGAATCCCGTTCGGGCAATCTCTTTTCTAACGAAAGATGGATGACTTGCATTTGTTCATTTACATATATATTTTTTATTAGCGTCGACTACTAGGTCATCTGCCACCACCGTATATATTTTAAAACAATAGTAACCTATTATTAAGTATGTGTACAAGGTACTAACGATCGATTTTTGCCAGTAAAAAGTCGTAACAGCACTTTTTAGGTATTTCACGCTGAAGAGGCCCCATGAAATTGTAGGCGTGAGAGTATAATTATTTATTTATTTATTTATTCATTTTCCAATAAAAACAATCCAATTAAGGAGATATTAAAATTAAACACATAGTACAATCCATTACACAATATTATAATTACATACATACAATTAAAATAGTAGTAAAAAAACTATTCCAACGAAATCAATTACTTATTAGCATTTCTTATAAATCTTCCATAATTAAAGTCTCTTTTAAACACAAAAGGCGCCTTTACTTCATAAAAACTGTTCCATAATTGATTTTTAAACACCACTTTACCGAAAAGTCTTAACCGTAAAGGCCCGAATTTCATTCATTACGCATTCCAAAGTCGACTTTATTGCGAACATAACCTCACATTTAGTTAACAGCTCGTGTCCCTGTGTGTCTAAAATGGAAAGTATGGAAAGTTCAAGTTCAAGCTCATCATTAGAAGACGAAATGTTTATATTTTTAAGACGGCCCAAAAAATAGAGAAACAGAGGATTGTTTTAATAAATGTGACGATCTTGAATTTTTTGATCGGTTTCGTCTAACTAAACCCGCAGTACTAGAACTGATTTTTGTTTTATAAAGGAGGACGTATACTACCAATTACAAGCAGGGCCGATCCTGTACCCTTGCCAAGGGCGTTTCCAACCATCTAGTCTAGAGGGGGGGGGGGGGGTAATAAAAAAAAGATAAATAAACTGGTGCTTCGGCTCTCATACACCCAGTGGCTAAAAATTATTTTTTACTCGTTTTTTAGGCGTTTTCAGTCGATCTAAGCACTATTTACGACTAAAGTTATTTAGCATTGCTTCGTTCCTGGAAGTCCCACAAAAAAATGTTATATGCAAAAAAAAAACTCTTGAACGCATCACCAGATTTTGAAAATTCTTGGTGCAATGTGTTGTTCACTCATCGAATAGATGCAGATAAAAAAAAATAAATTCGTCGTTCAATTGTTTGGTCACATTTTGAAAATTCATCCAGCAAAGTGTTACCCGTCGTTCTTTTTTTGAGGATAACTCTTGTAACGGATAATCTGATTTTGAAAATTCTTCCGGCAAAGTATTATGCTCACTGAATTAATGCAGATAAGGTAAAACATTAAATTCGTCGGTCATTTTTTGCGCTTTTGAAAGCATAACTCTTGAACAAAATGGCAGATATTAAAAATTCTTTCAGAAAAGTGTCATTTTTGATAGTTGGAAATTGTGGTTTTTGGCAGTTGAAAATTGCCATTTTTAGCAGTTGAAAATATAAGTTTTTGGTTGTTGAAAATGATCAATTTTGGCATTTCAAGATTGTAGTTTTTGAGGATTGACAATTGTCATTTTTGGTAGCTCAAATTATTTTTGGCAGTTGAAAATAGCCAAAAAATTGTCATTTCTGCCAGTAAGCAGATGGTCATTGTAAGCAGATAAAAATTACAGTTTTTGACAGTTGAAACGGTAATTGATTGCAGTTGAAAATTTGTCATTTTTGACAGTTGGGAATTGTAGTTTTTGGCAGTTGAAAATTGCCATTTTTAGCAGTTGAAAATATAAGTTTTTGGTTGTTGAAAATGATCAATTTTGGCATTTCAAGATTGTAGTTTTTGGAGGTTGAAAATTGTCGTTTTTTGTAGCTCAAAATTATTATTTTTCACAGTTAAAAGTAGCTGTCGTTAAATTTGTAATTTTTGTCGCGATTTTGATATTTGAAATTGCACACCTGCCGAATACGTCGTCCGATTTTCATGATTTAAACATGTCAAAATGTGGCAAATTTAGTGTAATGTTAAAACGGATTACAAAACATTTTCGTGAAATGAACACAAAATGCAAAAATCTCACTTTTGAAATCGAAATTTCGATTTTTGAAATTGCACACCTGCCGAACGCGTTGTCCGATTATAATTATTTAAACTTATATGTCGAATTTAGTGTTATTTTAAAATGAATTCATATATTTTCTCGCGAAATTAACGCAAAATGTAAAAAATTGCAATTTTTTTAATTTCCAGAATTTAAAAAACGCGATTTTAATTTTTGGAATTTTACACCTGCCGAATGCGTAGTCCGATTTTAATTATTTAAACGTCAAAATATGGCGAATTTACTATTATTTTAAAACGGATTACAATATTTTCTCGTGAAATTAACACGAAATGCAAAATTGCAGTTTTTAAATTTCCAAGATTTTGATTTTTTTAAATTGCACTACTGCCGCACGCATTGTTCAATTTTGATAATTTAAAGTTCAAAATATGGCAAATTTTATGTAATTTTTATTACGGATTACGAAATTTTCTCTTGACATTAACACAAAATGGCACTATTCTGCTTATGAATGATCATAATCAAGATTTTATGGGTGTTTTATTAACCTTTTCTCATTATTTTTATTTCGTCTTGAAATCGAATGATCAAAATCAAGATTTTATTATCTTTTGAGTAATTTATTCATTGGTGAAAAACTAGGTGCGTGGGCAACAAGATATGGTGCGAACAACTAGAAATTCCTTTATTATAATTTTTGAAATAACACCACGAAACCAGCACTATAACAATTTTCAAACTAAAAATTTCACGAACTAAAAAAAATATAACAACTCTCTCAAAACTCAAAATATACTGGACGACTCGACGTTAATTATTTCATTTAAAAATAACCCCTCGAGAATAGAGCAAATCATCATTCTAAATATGCGCTTTTTCAGAGGCAAAACACAAATTAAAAAAAAAACGATTATCAAGTACTTGAATTGAAACTTTACAAAATGACTAAAAATTCATTCCATTTTACGATTCTGCAAAAATCTTTAAATGCTTTTCGTCTAGATTTTAAAACAACTCCCCGAGAACAGAGCAAATCGTTATTTTGAAGATGAGCTTTTTCAGAGACATAGAAAAACATTTGCAACATACTTTACTCAAAATACATTCCACTACGTTTCCGCAACAGTTTAGAAATGCTTCTTCACTAATTTTGAAATAAGCACAATTTCAAAAGGTGTTACGATGTTTACTAACCGTGATCACGGTTTAAAATCACTGATATTAAAAAGTAGCAATCACAGATAGCAACGTGATTCAAAAGTAGCAGTTTTGCCTATCTCTAATTATATTTAAAAGTGTTATCGTGTATTAATTTATTTCTATACATAATCATTTGTGTAATTTCGATTATATTTCACCGTCGACAATAACTGAGGACCGATTTGGACCTACATTAGTCTCACATCCGCACACTACGATCGTCGTTGATGGAGAAACAGAATTCGACTATGCCCTTATAAACCAATCAAGTAACCGTTAGAATAGAAAAACAATTATCTATCGCCGAAAATGTTACAACGTTCTGAAATTATAATATATCGGCGATAGATGTCGCCCTAATTATTTTTCTATCCTGACGGTTACTTGATTGGTTTATAAGGGGCCAAAGTTCAGAAAATTTGAGAAATATTTATATGCAGCTAGTGCCATGGCACCTTGGCTCTATATACAGTGCAGGATTTCTTCTTCGTCTTCTCTTTAGATTTTTCAATTTTATTTAAGTGATCTGACAATAAGGGGTCAAATTTAGCTAGCATTTCTGCTGCCTTTAAAAAAATCGTTATTTCTCTTATAGAGATTGGAACTACTTCGTTTAAAAGCTTGTTAAAAAGTGCACAATAGCAATCATTCTTTCTACAATAGCCTACCATCGTTTTTTCTCGAATTCAAATTGTTGTTGTTGCTCTTTGTCTATGATTTTTATTGATTAAAACGGATTTTTAACTCCCGCCATTTTTGTTTTACAAATTGGTCAGCACAAAGGCGTAGTTAGAATTTTAATATTTCCTTTTCTAAATAATTTACATAGGAAACAAAATCCGCAGCTTTGTCTTTCGTTTCGCCGCCCACGTGCCATCGTTTTCTTACATTGAATTCAAACACATACATTTTTACCGAGTTTTGATTTTTAATCAATGATATAATCACCCTCATTATCAACAATCTTTTGTCATCCAGTGTGCAAATTTTCAATACCGAATCGATAAAAATCAATTGGTTTTTGGAGCAAAATATATATACCGGGTGACCCAAACATTTTTCTTTTGTCACCTCCTGCACATTTTTGGATTTTCAGCCAAAAGTATCCATTTTCTGAAAAAGTAATAGGAGACCAAAGTTGTAGAGCGGAAATTTCCGATCGATATGGATCTTTCAACTTTTCAGATAATGCGTACATTGCCCGCCAGAGCGCGCAAAATCGTGACCGTATATGCATATTTTCAAATTTTTTATTCATAAATTGCACTATACTTTATTTTCCGCACCCTCTAGCGGAAAAACGGGAAATTATAGGGAAATTTAAATGACCTATATCGATTGAAAATGTTCCGCTCTACAACTCTTAATAGAAGCGATTTTTGCCCAAAATGCATAGTTTTCGCTAAAAATGCAAATTGAAAATGTTTGTATCAATTTTCGCGTTTTTGAATGGTTTTTGAATTTTCAGCGAAAACTATGCATTTAGAGCAAAAATTGCTTCTATTAAGAATTGTAGAGCGGAACATTTTCAATCGATGTAGGTCATTTGAATTATTCTAAAATTACCCGTTTTTCCGCTAGAGGGCGTGGAAAATAAAGTATAGTGCAATTAATTAATAAACAATTTGAAAAAAACGCTAAAATGCATATACGGTCACGATTTTTCGCACTCTGGCGGGCAATGCACGAATTATTGGAAAAGTCGAAAGACCGATATCGATCTAAAATTTTCCGCTCTACAATTTTGGTCTTCTATTACTTTTTCAGAAAATGGATACTTTTGGCTGAAAATCCAAAAATGAGCAGGAGGTGACAAAAGAAAAATGTTTTTATGGATAAATCTCAAGAATCCTTGATATTTCATTATACAAATTGTACATCATTGAAAAGCTTATCAAAAATTCCATGCATTGGTGGCAAGATATACAGGGTGTTCCATTTGAAAAAAAATAGTTATCCATTGTTTTGCGTATGTTGACACCCTGTATAGCAGTATGAACAAAAAAGAACCAAAGCTGATTTGTATTATTCTTCATGACGTAGAAAATTCTTTAGTGTATAAAAAATGACGCTAGCGTTGCTAGGAGCGCTTCTGCAATTTTTTCAATGTGTCCTTGTTTTTGTCACAAACTTGCCCATAACTAACCAACCGTCTATTATAGACCCATGGTATCTTATACTATTTTTATCAGCTTCTCAAGAGGGTTGAAAATAAAGTATAAAATATAGGGTGTTCCATTTAAAAAAACATAACTTTGGTCCGTAATGAATACTGGGACACCCTGTATAAAAACATATATATTTTTAAAATATGCAGAATAAGTGTGGGTACCAGTTCAAGAAAACTAGAAGTCGATATCTCAAATAGCAAATAAGTTATGGGGCTTTTACAGATCGCTGGGTCACCCGGTATATATAATATGGGATGATATGCAAATTTGCAAATATTTTGCCACCTAGAAAGTGTTGAAGCGATCGGAATAAATGGAAATCAGGTGGTGCAACATCGGGCGAGTATGGCGTGTGAGGCAGTACCTCCCACCCCAATTCATTAATTTTTCCCAGGGTTCGTCTTGCGGTCTTGCATTATCGTGTTGCAGAATAATGCCTTTTATGTTGACAATCGCTGGCCACTTTTCAATTAAAGATTTATTATTAAACAATCCAACTGTTCACAGTAAAGGTCTGCATTCACAGTCTGTTTCAGCACTTCAAAATGAACAACACCACCAAACTTCATCAAACACACAAAGGGCCTCTTTGAGGTGTAAACCTGGCTTAGCAGTACTTCGTGGCGATTCACTTGGAGAGAGCCATAGCCTTTTGCGTTTTGGATTATCATAGAGAACCCACTTTTCATCTCCGGTGATCATGCAATCAAAAAACGCTTCTGTTTTGTGAAGTTGAAGCAATAAGTTGTATGTGGTGAATCGGTTAGCTTTGTTCTCTTCAGACAGATTATACTGGATCCAAACACCTGCTCTGCTTACTTTTACAATCTGTTGCAAATGTTCTTGGATAGTCAAGACTGTTTGACAATTCCTCGATTTTCTGACACGAATTTGCTTCCACTTCCGCCCTTAACACGTTGTTGGTCTTCCTGATCGATACAAGTCGGAAAGATTAAAATTACCGGATTTGAACTTGGAAAACCATCTTTGGCATTTACGAACGTCTAATGCATTTGGATAAACATCGCAAATGTTTTTGGTAGTAACTGTTGCGTTACTACCCTTGCGAAACTCGAAAAGCATGCGATACCGGTATTTCACCCAAAATTGCAAAAAAAAAATTAATTATTTACAACTAAACAAGTCACTATAGCCTCAGAATGTTTTTGCCACGACTTTGATGTACTCAATGAGCTAACAAATGACAATCAAATAGTGACATGCGCAGAAATGACAGTACTTTCCGGTCCCCCTAAAAATTAAACTATAGGTTTTTTTTAGCAAGTTTCCATTAAAATATTGAATAAAACAACGAAAGGCTATACACAAACTGTAAATCTGACGTATAAGTTTATTCGTTTGTAAGACACATTTTACTCAAAATGACCTCCCAATAAACTGACAAAGTTTGGTACACTCGTTATTACCCTGTATATGTCAATATACTGTATTCGTAATTATTTAAGAAAAACATCGTTTCTCGATGATGTAAGCATAATTATTTACAGCTTCAATGCCGATTACATTTCTATTATTTCCGATTTGAGATGGCCATTGATTACTCATACGTAGCGTTGATTATCTCATTTTAACAAATTTCCTTAATTTACGTTAAAATGACCACATCAGCCAAGCATTTTTAGTGATGATTATTATTTCTACAATTGTCATTATTTTCTTCAAAAAAATCATTTTTTTTATTTCCTCCGTTACGAAGTACGAGAAAGTATTGTGATCGTGATTTTTTTTTCAAAAATTTTTTTTACGGAAATATCCGTTTTGGGGTCCCTAGATGCCATTTCAACAATTTCTGAAAAAAAAAGATTGTGTGTGTGTGTGTGTGTGTGTGTGTGTGTGTGTGTGTGTGTGTGTGTGTGTGTGTGTGTGTGTGTGTGTGTGCGTGTGTGTGCGCGCGTGTGTGTCTATATGTGCGCGTTGTATCTCAAAAACTAATAGAACAATTGATATGAAACTTTGAACATACGTCTTATTTGATAATCCTAAGAATCGAAAAGCTTTTGGTAAAATTTCGTACACCGGAAGTGGGTGTTTACCTTAACTGTTTTTTGTTTTTTGCCAATATTTACTTAAATATGAAAAATATCATAAAGACATTTAAACAAACATCGAAGACAACAAAGAAATTAACATCTTTTGCTTGAAAATATTTTTTATAAAATCATTGCTATTCGAGAAAAAAAATTATTATTTTTTTTTAATTTTCGGTTTATAATTATGAAACGATAATAGTTACAGCAAACTTATGTGAATAATAATTGTAGAGAATGCCAAAATGAATAACTTCCAAAGAATAAGTTTTTTTTTAATCTCGTTAGTTTTTGAGCAAACCGAGTTTTTGAATTTGAAGTATAATTTTTCCATCTTTCATAAATTTGACGTTTTAAACGTCAGTTTCATCCGAGTTTACGCAACGCTCGATGTACATTTAAAATATGATTTCAATTTAAAATAAACCCATGAAAACGTAAATATAAAGTCGGAGAAAATAACATGATGGCCACATCGCCATTTTTTTAGCTATGCATAAGGTACCTTTTTATGTAATGGAGGTTATTTTCAATTCAGTTCCGCGCATTACAATTTTTGAAACTGCGCTATAACAGACATATGATGATTTCATATTTAATTTGATTTAAAAACGCAATAAGTTTCGGAATTCGCTGGAAGAATAATTACTTGATTAAAAATATATGCAGTGTAACGAATGATAACGAATGGTAAGTCGGCGTTAATTGTTTTTTTTGTCGGGCACCATTATTATTTTATTTTACTTTACGCTCCGATGCGACGTCATAAAATTAGGCCAAAATTGATTGATTTAGGAACACCTTAAATCAATGACATTAATTTTTCATTAATTAAAATTTCATATTCTGTTCACGTAAAATTTTCATTACATTTAGGGGTAGATATTACACAATCAAAATTAGGAATACATTTTTTGAATAAATTTGTAAATATTAAGTCCATTGCAATTGTTTTTTGTGTTTTAATTTTATCTGTAGAAAATACCGTATGGTATGGATTTGTTGAAAATTTTTGAAATCGCAATTTTAACTGAAATATTCATTTTTAGGTTCACCGAGACCTTACTTACAATTTTTGAAAAATGTGTGTGTATGTTTCAGTACATGCTAAAACTAGACTTTCACCAATTGTTTTCAGATATATTTCCAAGAAGAATCGCAATCATACAGTTGTTAAAAGTACATTTGCACTAATTGCTTTCTGATACATTTCCTAAAAGAATTGCAATCATACCGCCGATTTTATCGTAAATGTATCAATTGGTTAAATGGGTTTGGTATAAAGACAGTTTCTATACAAACTATTTTACAGTATTCATTTTAATGATATTTATTTAACAATTTAAAACGTTTTTTTTTTAAATCCTGGTTGATTTTTTTATGAATACGGTACACTTCTTAGAAGTCGGGACTGCCCCGGAGAATCCTCGAATGAAATGGAAAATCTGGGACGAATTGTTACTCCGCCGTACATGGTGAAACACCGTTAAAGTGCTTAAAATGCTAATCCGACATGCATTTCACTGGAATCAAAGACTTATTT
Organism: Ocypus olens; assembly: GCA_910593695.2. Taxonomy (NCBI): domain Eukaryota; kingdom Metazoa; phylum Arthropoda; class Insecta; order Coleoptera; family Staphylinidae; genus Ocypus; species Ocypus olens. Next base: position 35,987,716 of record OU343058.1, read on the forward strand.
AATATTGATACAGTGCAAGGTTTACTGTTAACTTCTTGACATTGAGTACAAGCATATGTTCCGTGGGAAATGTGTCTAATTAACTGTAAGTAAATACGGCCAGTCGTTCACAGAATTTGTTTAAATTTCCATATTCTTTTTATAAAATTCGTTTTACAATCTAATGCTTTGGTGATTTATATTGGAGAATTCTATTTTTTAAGTAAAATAGTAGGTCGTAAAATACCTTCAACCAGGGCCGCGCCAAGGTATGTTGCCGCCGGGGTGCGAGGCAAAAATTTCCGCCCCCTTTCAATGTGAAGAGGGCGGTAGCAGCGGCGGCTCGTGGATATTCGGCGGTGAGGCAGCGGAAGGAAATTTGACCGATAGTGTAGCACGAGTGGTATCTTTTTCTGTGCCTCCCCTACGGAAATCCACGAGCCGCCGCCGCTGAGCGGCAAAGAAAATGAATACCACCATTGATCGGCGCGTATCAAAATTATTTAGAAAGAAAGAATTTCGATATAAACAAAAAAATGGGTTCATGGATTTCGCGCTTGCATCCGAGCGCCGATTATAAATAAAAAGCAAATTGTAAAAACCAATAAAATTTTGAGACCTGCCGCCCGCGTGCTGGGTACCCCTAACACCGCCGCTTGGCGCGGCCCTGCCTTTAACATACTTACATAATTAACTAAAATTGTAGTGGCACGATCTATATACCATATGTTAGATTTCTTGCGGTGAACTTTGTATTTTTTAAAATAATTTTTATTTAATTATTAAGTTAATTACACTTTGAATAAATACTTGAATAATATACGATGAACAATAATATCGGAGTTCAGACTATCGGAATAATAATAACGGAGTTACTGACTTACAGAATGAAATTACTGAATGAATACACTCTATAAATTACACCTATTAAATTAAATTAAAATACAAGCTAAGCATTACGCATACGCAATATTCTAACCACGCATTGACACTAAATATAGATATAAGATAAATAATATAATTAATATAAAATAATCAAAGTCTTTGTTGTGGCCGCTAGGTTACTATACCTTCAGATTCGGCACATAACAGGAGAAGAATCATTATCTTTAGGAGCGATGTACATCTTCTAATTTTAGTCTTTCAAGCTGGAAGTTACTTATGTTGAAATTGTCAAATTTTAATCCTGATGCACTTATCAAAACTGGGCTTCCAGACATTGTTTTTATTTTCGGCACTTCGGGATTTTGATAAATCAGGCTGCACTTAACTAGTTTTTTTAGGTAAACACCATGTAACTTTTGAGTTTCTTCATAGTCAGGCCAGATAATCTTCACTACTTCTTTCTTGATAAAGACGCCAAGTATTTTTTTTCTGTTGGGCACTTTTTCCAAATGATTTTTCTGAATTTCCAATTTTGTGTATTTACAATCTTTTATATCTGCATTAACATAATAATGTTGTTTCACAATCTGCTTTATAACTCATGAGCAGATTACTACTGCATTGGAATTGTCTATTGCCGCTGAGACATAAGCCATATAGAGTCCATATCTTTTGATCAATTTTTGGTTTTAATAGAATTTCGACATTCGGCATTATAGTTATACAGGGTGAGTTTTTTTTCATTATCACTATGGGGATCTCGGAAACAGTAAGAGATATAGATTCGGTTAAATGGGGAAAGTTTTGCAGTTTTAGAAGCTTACTCAAAATCTGTTTTTGTTTTTTAGAAAAAATGCATGGCTTACTTGATAAACGCAAAAAACTAAATTTTGACTGTTCATGAAATACGAAATATATCGTATACCGATATAGTTACAAAAAAAATTAAAGGAAAAACTTTTAGGTGTCAATGAATACTTTAATAATAATTTATTTTGATGATTGTCATTTGTTTCGTTGTGTAGATATAATACAATCTTACATTTTTTTTAATGGGAATCATAGTCGGCCGTGACATCTTTGAAAAGTAATTTGTTTTTCTGGTTATAAAGATATAAGGATTGATATACTTATTTTCATAAATAAAGCTATCACCAATTATCGTATTCTTACAATTGTCAAAATCAAATGTAGCCATGGAAAATAAAACATTTTTTTTAATTGAAACATACAAACAAATAACGAAGTTTTTGAACACATTAGCAATTAAAAATTGTAAAATTTGTTAAACAATAAGTACTTAAAGTAAATTTTCAAAATGTCCACCATTATTATCAATACACATTTGGCATCTTTTCAATACTGAGTTAATGGCTTGACAAATTTTCCGTCCGTCTAAATTTCTTATTGCATTTATAACAGCCTCCCGTAGTTCTTCCTGCGTATTGTAGGATCTAGCGTATACTAAATCTTTCAGTACGCCGAATAAAAGAAAGTCCAAAGGCCGATAAGTCCAGCGATCGAGCTGCCCATAAAACAGGACCATTTCTCTCAATCCAACTATCAGGGAATATCGCATTTAATTGGTCTCTAACTTCAGTCTTATAATGTGGAGGCGCGCCGTCATGCTAAAACCACCGCAAGTTGACACGAGTTTCTAAATCTAGTTCATCTAGAATGTTTTCGAATTCGCCTTGCAGAAACTGGAGATATCGATCACCGGTTAAGTTTCCATCAAAAAGAAACGGTCCTAGAATCCTAAAACCAATAAGGCCACACCACACATTAAACCTAAACCTAATTTGAGGGCGAACTTCACGTAAATTACGGGTTTTTTTTCTGTGCCCATTGGGTTCATTGTGTCGATTGAACATTCCACAATTGGTAAACCTCGTCTCGTCCGTCCATAATATGTGTAACGGAAATCTTCGATTAGCCCAACACATATTGATACCAATTGCAAAAATTGAGTCTTCTTTGGCGATCACCATCATGTAAAGTTTGGCCAATAGATATCTTGTAAGGATGGTATTTATGAGTTCTAAGGATTCTTACCAAACTTCTTTGGGAGGTGTCAACATCTGCAGCTATTTGACGTGTTGAAGTGCCTGGATTATGGTTTACGTAAGCCGATACATTAATCTGAGTATTTTCATTTATATTATAACGGCTTCTGGGTCTAACAAATCTCCCACTCTCCAATAAATTCCTGTATAAATTCCTGAACGTTGTCCGAGATGGCTGACGTCGGTCAAAATATAGCTCCGAATAGCGTGCTGCAGCCCTTGTACCATTTTTATTAGATAACACTCAAGCATATTCAGCTTTTCACGGCTTTTAAAAACCATTTTAAACCAAAACTTAAATAATACGAACTCCAAGCAAATTAATTCTGTCAGATACTGCCGCAAAGCAAAATGCTTGTTTTTAATTTTGACAGCTTACATAATTGTAAGAATACGATAATTTGTGCTAGCTTTATTTATGAAAATAAGTATATCAATCCTTATACCATTGTAACCAAAACAAAATGAACTTTTCAAAAATATCATGGCCGACTATGATTCACATTGAAAAAAATGTAAGATTGTATTATATCTACACAACGAAACAAATGACAATCATCAAAATAAATTATTATTGAAATATTCATTAACACCTAAAAGTTTTCCTTTGACTTTTTTTGTAACTATATCGGTATACGATATATTTCGTATTACAGAAACTGCCAAAATTTAGTTTTTTGCGTTTATCAAGTAAACCATGCATTTTTTCTAAAAAACAAAAACTGATTTTGAGTAAGCTTTTAAAACTGCAAATCTTTTCCCATTTAACCGAATCTGTATCTCTTACCGTTCCCGAGATCCCCATAGTGATAATGAAAAAAAACTCACCCTGTATATTCTGATATGTACATAGTGGGAATAGAGTAAGCTAAACGAATGTTCATAATTAATAGGGAAAGAAAGGAAATAATAAAAAATAAATATTTTAATAATTTTACAATTATTAATTGAACGTCCAAAATATTTTCTGGTTGAAGTTTAAACGGTAATTCTAAAATAATAGTAATTCTAAACAAGGATCTGCATCTGCAACAAGCGAGGTTGTCTCATATTTAAGGTAATTCTTTACTGTAATGAGTAGTAATTTTAATTGGTTTATAAAATAGGTTTTATGGCTTAATTATATCAGAACTTAAAACCCTTAATTCACAAAAGATTAAAGAATTTAAAATATTTTGTAAAATATTTATAATTGTTCCAAAATATAAAATTAGTTGATTGTGAAAGTTTGTACAGAATACGTTTATGGTAATTTTTTCCTTAAAAATTGCATACGACTGCATAAACCAAAGTACCTTGAATTGTATCGTTGATTTTAATAATTGTTAACACTGTATCCAAGATTCAACTGGTTTTGAAGGTTATTTTAATTTGTAGTAAGATTGTATTAATTCTGTTATCGTCACGGGTGTCCATATTTCCACTTATTATTTTTGTTTGTTTTGTCACAGTATTTATTTGAATCATTTAATTTTTGGAAATAATATCATTCTTGGTACTGGCGTAACATGGGATTAAAAAACAAAGCTTGAATACTGAAAAGCTTGTGCTACGGATTCAAAATACTATTTACCGTACATTTGCGTGCCCCGTTTGCTTTTTGATAAATCAGTCTCTGAGCCCCCTTTACTTAGAGTCTAGTAACGCCTATGATTTTTGGAATAATTCAGAAGTTGATCGTAATTTTGGAAATCTCTTTTAAATTCTGTTATGTTGTTAATCATTTTTTCTCAAAAATATATTATTTTTTTATAGAGTGGATTTAAATTGTAAAATTTTATGTTTAGATTTTTGAAATTGGCGTTTCCTAGGTTTATGGGTAATAATCCTGCATTATTGCTAATATATTTAGTTGCTAAGCCGATCACGGGTGAAATGAGGGACAATCTTGAACCGATTTATTTATACACTGGTGGAAAAAAAAATGAAACCCACTCAAAGAGAGGGATCTACGCCCTTCCAAACGAAAAAATAAAAAGACCACAAAATGCACTTTTTTTAAGCACATAACTTTGTGCCAAGTCGTCGTAGGAACTTCGTTATTTGAGACCTGCATAGAGAATTGATCAAATTTTAATGCCTTTATGGTGGATCGAGTCGACAAAATTTTTCCAACTCCGTAGACATCGTCAAATTTGGACGTGGTTTCAAGAAATGTTTTTTTTCACAGGGGCGCTAGAGGGGGGCGGAAAGGGTTACTCTTAAGTTCGCATGCATGAATTTAAAGAAGACACTTCAAAGTTTTTTGCCCTTAAAGATTCATCAAAATCGATTGAAAATACGCCGAGTTATGGCGGTTTGAAAATGGTCGAAATTTCACGAATTTCAAGTGTTTTATTTTTTTTCCTTCAGTATATTTTCAAGTAAATATGAATTTGAATATTAAAAAATATAATCAATCAAACCTCGTACCAGGGGGGGGGGGCTCGTCATTTGAGACAAGGAGATATGGTACTATCTCTAGTTTTTAGTTCAGCAAAAAAAATATTTAAATGTAATAACACAGTATTTAATTAAACGATATAGCCTGAATATGTGAATATTCAACCTGTTCGTAACTCTGCAAAGCAAGATTAAGTCTTACTAAGACTATAAACAAATAACTTATTTGTATTTGTATTTATAACTTTATTACTATAATTTAACTACATGACAAATTGCAACCATATAGCAAAAAAAAGTAATGCGTCAGAAAGAAAGAAAACAAATTCATATGAAATATTCACACTAAGTACTATTTAGATACTCTGCCATATCATATGGCTCCGATTCGCAAAGATTCTCATAGAGTCTTTTTTTGAAAAATTTCATGTCCCTGGTCTGCTTAAGATGGGCAGGTAAAGAGTTCCATAGCTTTATTGAGCTGTAATATGTGCTTTTTTCACTAACATTCAGTCTGTGTATAGGCAACGCATACTGTTCATGATTTCTCGTACTGTATTTATAATTCTGTTTGCATTTTGTAAACATGTATTTTTGAAATGAAAAGTAAGTGTTTCATATACATAGAGTGCAGTAAATGTTAAAATGTTAAGATTTTTAAACACACCACGACATGATCCTCTATATCCTAAATTTAGAATTAATCGAATTGCCTGTTTCTGACACAAAAATAGTTTATTACAGCTTACACTATTTCCATGGAATATAATGCCATATCTCATTATACTTTCAAAATTTGAATAGTAAATCAGTAGTAAAATGCTCTTATCATGTAACAAGCCGTGTTTAATTTATTTACAGTATTATTTATATGTTGTTTCCAGTTTAGTTCATTATCCACCGTTATACCTAATAATTTTACATATTGTTTTATTTCAATTTCACCCTCTTCTAGATTTGGGCATAGATGGAATATCTAAAACAGCATCGTCTTGAATAACATAGCGTTTGTTTTTTTACCTTTCAGTATAAATTTATTTTGCAAAAACCACGTGTGCAGTGTTTTGTAAAATTGACTGCCTTTAGATATTATATCTTGTACACTGTTACTACTCACTAAAATTGTGGTATCATCCGCATAACCTTCTAACAGACATTAGTTTTGATTTACAGTGCTAAATAAATCATTAATATAAATGATAAACAGTAACGGACCCAAAATACTTCCCTGGGATACCCGTGTACTTAAATTTAAGAGTTCTGATTTATATGATCCAATCTTAACCAATTGGTAGCGATCCGCTAGATATGATTTGAATAGATCATATCCAACGCCTCTCACACCGTACCTATACACTTTCTTCATTAGTATGGAATGATCAATACTATCAAACGCTTTGGTTAAATCTAAATATATTGCCAAAGGTATTTCTTTATTTTCCAAACATTGAGTAATTTGAGTTACGAACTGAAATAATGCAGTATTGATTCCTTTTGCCGGCATGAAACCATGTTGCATTGGGTGAAAAAAATCACAATCGTGAAAAAAAGTCAATTTTCAACACTTTTGAGAAAACACTTAACAAACTTATGGGGCGATAATTGCCAAAATCATTTGCGTTACCTTTTTTATACACCGGCATCACAGTTGCAATTTTTAGATGCCTCGGAAAGACTCAACGGAAAGAGGACAGACATAAGTTTATTAAGTTGGTCAAAGGTTTAATTAGTTCTTTAATAATTTATTTGTAGGCTAATTTCATCGTGCCCGGTACTGTTTTTATTTTTAAGATTAGCTACGATATTATAAACTTCTGCGCAGGATGCTGGGCGGAGATATATACTTCAAAGATTCAGTGGAATATTTTCCAGATTATTTTCACAGTGGCATATGTTTTGCAACAAATCGCGGATCGACTCTACAAAATAACAATTTAATTCATTTGTAAGTTTTTGGTGATTTACATCAGGCAAAGTTTCATTTCTTGTGTTCTTATTACCTAGTGAGTCTTTAATTATGTTCCATGCGGTTTTATTTATGTTATCGCTATTTACAATTTTGTATGCAATTTCATTTTTTTTTGTGTTGTTGAAGCAGTTTATTGTACTTGTTATTTTGGATTTTGAAAGATTCCTTGAACTCAGGGTTTACTTTTCAGGCAACTGATAAAATATCTAAATTATCCTTACATTCTTTCACTACTCGAGAATTTAAGATGTTTCGATGTTTAAACTTGGCGTGCACCTTTTTGTAGGGGAAGCATGTATTAAACATCTCGCATACAATGCCTATAAACTTTTCCCAGGCATCATCTAAATCAGCGCTGTCCAACTTCTCTTAGCCAGCGGGCCATTTTTTCTTTAGCAAATATTTCGCGGGCCGAAAAGGATAGGTAAATAATGTCCATATAAATATTTGTTGTGGCAACTCTAATCATATTTTCAAGAGTGGAGTCTTTCAAGCTGTTTCTAAATTTTGATTTTATATATTTCATGTCAGAGAATGCACGCTCGCAGATATATATATATATATATACTTCCGAACATAAAAATGATTTCAAAATCTCTCATTTTTGGATATTTTTCTTTATCCAAAATGTTTGAACACTTGTATTCCAGTTGCTCCACTAGATGTAATGAATGGGTCAGTCAAAATTTGATGTACAGTTTACTATTACTCGCGGGCCGTAAAAAAAAGCTTCGCGGGCCGGATGCAGCCCGCGGGCCGCCAGTTGGACAGCGCTGATCTAAATGATATTTTAGAGTATATACCTCTATCCAGTCAATGTCATTTAAAATACTTTTCAGGTTTTCCATATTTTTTGGGTTGTATATGCGAATAAACCTATATTTACTTTACATGGTCCAAGTCGCAAGAAAATGATATTTTTGGGCACAATGATCGGATATGTGTGTCTCAAAAACAGTGGCAACATATCCCGTACTTAAATTACTTAAAATATTGTCAATGATAGTATTGGAGTGTGACGAATATCTTGTACGTTTATTTATGGTTATATTATCATTATATGTTGCAAGTAAGTTTATAAACATTGTTTTATGGGTGTGTTCTTTATCGATATCTATGTTAAAATCACCAACAATGAAATAAATAGAATTTGATTTGAATAGTAATGCCATTAAATTATCTAGTTCATCAAGGAATAAATTAATTTTGGAATCTGTAGATCTGTAAATAACTACACATATAAATTCGTCTTTTTTAGTTGTCCATTCAAACACTCCTTCTGATAATTTATTTATGTCAGCACGCACTTTGCACAGAAATGAGTTCCTTGAAACAACTACTTCCCTGGCTAGTGCCACGCCGGATATTGAATGATACAATAGAAATTTGCATGTTATTACAAACATTGGTTTAAGATCGTTTATTTCCACCGACAGTCCTGCGTGTAGAAATAAATCTCTTAAAATGTCAATATACAGGGTGCCCGTTTTTCGAGCGGCACCATAGGGATTTTAGTTATATTAAAATATACAAGGTTGGTTAAATTAGAGCAAATTTGTGTATTATAACGTTGATTAATAATCTGTTGAGAAATTCGAGTTACCTTTTTTTGTTTGAAAAAAATCGCGAAAAAATAAAAAATTTCAATTTTCATTTTTTATTTTTTATTCGAAAACTATTACTATTACGCATTTTGTACTAAGACATTATTAAAGCACTTTTTAATGGAGGATCTAAATATGTTATTAGATTTATTGTAGCTTTCAAGATGGCGGAGAAAAAATAGACACCTTTTGTTTTTTAGGCGCCATATTGGATTTTTATATTTTCTAATGCAAGATTTTTTTCTGTTTACGATGATATATCACACATTATGTTTTAATTTTACATTTGAGACAAAATTTGAAATGTATTATTTTTGTAAAGAGTGCCACGCAAACATAATGTGTGATATATCATCGTAAACAGAAAAAAATCTTGCATTAGAAAATGTAGAAATCCAATATGGCGGCCATAAGAAAAACAAAAGTTGTCTATTGTTTCTCCGCGATCTTGAAAGTTACAATAAATCTAATAACATATTTAGATCCTCCATTAAAAAGGGCTCTAATAATGTCTTAGTGTAAAATGCGCAATAGTAATAGTTTTCGAATAAAAAAGTAAAAATGAAAATTGAATTTTTTATTTTTTCGCGATTTTTTGAAAACAAAAAAAGGTAACTCCAATTTCTAAACAGATTATTAATCAACGTTATAATACACAACTTTGCCCTAATTTAACCTCGTATCTCTTAAGATAACTGAAATCTCCATGGTGCCGCTCGAAAAGCTGTATAAGTGCCCTCTTAAATATCTCGTGATTAAATTTTTTTAATGGTTTGGCCCATTTTTTATCACATAAAACGATTGGGAGGAAAATTTACTACAAAAAAGTATTACGCAACCATACTCCAAAAGTAAGTAATTTTATTTCTCAAAGACGACGTTTCGTTTTTAAGATAACAATAATCATCATTTTTTATTTAATTTTTGAGTAGATTTTCACCAAAATTAATGACACATTACACTTAACAGTAAATTGATTGCTATAGGAGTTATTTGAAGTTTAAAAAAAATTTAAAACGCGCTGAATAAAAAATGGATCAGCCATTTTGTTTAAAATCATTTCGACTTTAGATTTGTAATTTGCGACCTCGAAAAGCCCCATGTACTGATTTTCATCAATGTTTTATATCATTTTCGCATATGTTGCCGCCATTTTTGTTTAGAATAATTTTAACTTTAGATTTGTAATCTGTGATCACGAAAACCATTATACAGAGTGTTTCAAATTCGAGGCTCACCATGGGGATCTCGCTTATTAGAAGAGATAGACGGTAAGTTTAAATTTGGCACTTTTGCAGAATTTTAAGCTGATTAATAATCCACTGAAAAAAAATACTTAAATTCTTTTGTTTTCGAGTAAAGTCCAAAAAAGTGAAAAAACTGATTTTCGTTTTTTCTTTATATCTTCGTTATTTGAGGCGATATTTAAAAACAGTAAAGACCTTCTTGTAGCACTTTTTTATTATCTAGTAGATGGCGTAAGAATTTTCTTTGTAACATGTTTCGTTTCTTTTCAACCATCATCAACTTTCTTATTTCTTATGGACACCATATTTATTTTTTGTCACATCTGAATGCTCAATTTCTTGTGATGACAAAAATATAACACAACATACATTTAATATCATAAATCGACATATAATCGTTTAAACCACTTTTATTGGAAATCTCTGTAGCGTTTACTAAAAATCATCCGTGCCAGGGAATTAAAAACGAATCAAAATCTGAATACCTCTTTGTTTGTCAAACATTATTATTTTGTATGAATAAAAATGTCGTTCGATAATTCAGAAAAGCGAGATCTTACGTATTTTTTATTCAGTATACAGAAATACAGAATTTGCTAGTCAAAAATATTTACAAATGTATACAGAAAGAAGGCAACTGCATCGAACAATTTTTTATGCAAATGAACAATTATTTTGGTCGATATAGACGATACAAAATTAAAAGTACTTAATAAATAAAATAATATACAATACTAATAACTATAAGACAAATATGGAGATTATTAATAATAAGGGCGATTCCATGTCAACTGTCGTGAGGTTGGTGCGTCATAATTTTTTTTCCAAACAAAACTATTTCATTTTATTGTAGGTTCGATTACAAGTTCGTTTTCTGTTTTCGATGACAAATTTTCTCCAAAACGTTACCAGAAACACATCGTACGCTGGAGAAATTTGAGAGAACCTATAATCAATGTAAAATTCTCCAGGGAATCCATTCCCGCCCCCAGAATTGCTCTAAAATGTTTCCATTTGCAAAAAATCCCAAAAAAACATTTTTTTTTTAATTTGCTCTGAAATTAAAGAATTAAGATACATTTAGTATTACCATTTCCAAAATATAATTGCTATCTTCTTGGGTAATTTTACTACCGTATGCTTTGTGATGTTGAATCAATGATCCAAACTCTCCTAAATGTCTGTCCATCCGTAGAAAAAATGTTCGATGCGGTTACCTTCTTTCTGGATACATTTTTAAATATTTTTCGAAATTATCGATTTTATCCATAAAGAATTATAATGTTTGACAAACAAAGAGCTATTCAGATGTTTCATTGTTTTTAATGCCATGGCACCGATGATTTTTAGTAAGCACTACAGAGATTGCCAATAAAAGTGATTTAGAAGATTATATGTTCATTTATGAAATTAAATGTATGTTGTGTTATATTGTTGTCATCACAAAAAATGAAGCATTCAGATGTGACAAAAAATAAATATGGCGTCCATAAACGAAACATGTTACAACTAAAAATCTTATGCCATCTAGTAGATAATAAAAAAGCGCTATAAGAACGTCTTTACCATTTTTAAATATCTCCTCAAATAACGAAGATATAAAGAAAAACCGAAATTCAGTTTTTTCGGTTTTTTTGACTTTACTCGAAAACAAAAGAATTTAAGTGATTTTTTCCAGTGGATTATTAATCAGCATAAAATTCTGCAAAAGTGCCAAATTTAAATATACCCTCTATCTCTTCTAATAAGCGAGATCCCCATGGTGAGCCTCGAATTTGAAACACCCTGTATATAATATCATTTTCACATATGTTGCCGCCATTTTTGTTTAGAATAATTTTAACTTTAGATTTGTAATTTTCGACTTCAAAAACCCACACATACTAATTTTCATCAATTTTTATGTCATTTTCCACATATTTTGCCGCCATATTGGATCCGCCATTTTGTTCATCTCAGTTCATTTGGGATTTTGGATAGCTTTTGAGGGAAGCTGGACCACTGTGCAGTGATGTAAATAATAGAAATCAATACATTTTTATAATGGATAAGTATATGATGAGAACATATTGACGAATAATTAGATTAGATTAGATTAGACAGGGTCGATTGGTTGTGGTGAGCCTTACAGCACTGAAACCTAGTTAGGTCTTTTGTACTAGCACCTTATGCTAATAGTTGCTCAAAAATTCAACTTCATTGGTGAGGTCAAGTAATTTCCTGTTGGGCAAATCCTAATCCGATCTGACGTTATCGCCATTCCTCCGGTTAGGGCCTGCCTGGTGTTAACTAATGCTACACACAAACAAATAGTGCTGTCCACTACCCATCTTGTGAAGATGATACTTCATTGGACAATGTCAGAAATTAATAGTAAGAAAACCATTAGCAACAATGTATAAATAACTTGCGTATTTATAATGTACAGTAAGTACTCACTACACAATAATTCGGCACTGGAGGCGCTTTACTCAAGTCGTGAAAGCAATGGCTTAACGAGTTCAGTTCCTGTAATTATGATATTACCTGAATTTGTAATTATTTTTAATGGAATATTGGTTTACTTGATCACAATTACGTCCAAAGGCCTCGTATATTCCTCAGGCCAAATAACGGATTCTTGTACACATCTATAATACTACGTAATAATATGTAATATTGAAGATGGCAATGTTACTTTTCTTTAAGTAATGTAATTGATATTGAATTACAAGCAAGATGTATCATTTGTTGTTGGAGAAATGTAATTAACGGCGACATTTTGATTAATTAAAACACTTGGTTTTGTTTCACTGCTTTTATTTGTCTCTCTGACTAGTTTCGACCTTAGGTCATTACAATTTATGTAAATATTTAAATAAAAAATTACCAGAATTCATTAACTTCCATTCAAAATACTCAATTAAAAATTCAATAGAATTAGTAAACATATTGAAATTATCATAAATTCCTGTGAAAAAAAATGTAATAATTCCTGTATAAATACCAGTCCGTGTTAATTTTGTACATATCTCCTTGAGAATGACCTAAGGTCGAAACTAGTCGGAGAGAAAAATAAAATCAGTGAAACAAAACCAAGTGTTTTAATTAATCAAATTATATAATTATGTTTCACCACGGGTTAAGTGAGAAATTAATTAATCATAACGGCGACATATTTACCATTAGGCGCTCGAGGCGATAGCTCAGAAATCTTTTGATAGGACCATCTTTAATATCATTGCTGATTTGACAACTTATTTTTTGTTGAAGTCAGCTTAAACAAACGCAAACCAATGTTCTCGTTTTCCTGCTGAAAAACAAATTTATACTCTGTGTTGATTATTTATTTTTTAATATTGCAGTTAATAACAATTCGGGTTAAGGAAGCGCCGATGATTGGATTTTTTTAAATTAGCTGATGCATTCAGCCGCGACCGATGGTATAAACACTAAACACCCATGGACCCGCAAGGTCATTCGTTGAAAAACTGACTGCCCGGACGGGATAAGAGCCAGTACTAATGACGCCCAGAAACTGAAGCTCTATCTACTAGTACTAGACCAATAATAATAATATTAGTAAAGAAAAATAATTATTAGTAAAGATGCTTTTTACAGTTTAAAAAAATGGTCTATAATTATGAACTGATAATAGTTATATCAAAATTATATTAATAATAATTGTTAAGAATACCGAAATGAACAAAGTATAAAGAATTGTTTTTTTTTTCAAAATCAGTTTTTGAGAAATATAATTTGTCATTTTCTTCTTTCATAAGTTTGATGTTTCAAAAGTCAGATCATCCGATCCTGCAAAACGCTCGATGTACATATACTGGGTGGAAACTTCAACTGGAACAAATTCGGTATTTATGAAATGAGAAGTTCCAGAAAAAAATCCTCGGACACTATTGCGCATTTTTTGGCGTCTTTAAAAATAGTATGACATCACTAGTCTTTCATGTATGACGTCATAGACATTTTTCTAAAATGGAAACCATTTTTTATATTTCACTAAATTTGTAACCCTTTTTATTCTCTTTACGACTGTGTAAAAATATTTTGTTTTTTTGTTTTTTTTATTTAAGAAATTAAATTGATTTAATTAATTATTATTTAAGAAATGATATAAATTCCACCAGAAATGTTTCAAAAGATTAGGGATGAGTTTTATCGCCGAATGGCTTTTTGCCAAAAGAGGAACGGTGCTCATTTTGTACATTTGATACATTAAATAAGCTAAAAATAATTATTATTTTCAATTTCTGAAATTAAAAAAACAAGTTTTTTTACAGACTCGCAAAGAGAATAAAAAGGGCCACAAATTTAGTAAAAAAAAAAAATGGTTTCCATTTAGAAAGAATGTCTATGAAATAAATAAATAAATAAAAAGTTTAAATAAAAATAACTATATTGCACGATGGTGTTTAATCGACTTTACAAGGTATTACAAATCCAATGCATTAGCATTGCTACCTCGGTAACTATAAGGGATGAAGAGTTCATTAAATAGAGGCAAAGTTGTGCATTTTTATGCTGAATATTTTGTTAAAAAGAAATTTTAAATATCCCGACTACTTCCGGAGATATAAAAGAAAAAAAATCGAAAAGTTCAATTTTTGTTTTTATTTTTTATGGCTTTATCCATGGTTATTTTGAAAATCCAAGAAACAATTTTAAGCTCTTCCGGAAAATAATTTTGTTTTTCAAATACGACGTTTCGTTATTCAACTTAATTTTTTTTAAATACGCACCTGGATTTTTTGTTTCATTTTTGAGTAGCTTTTCACCTCCCAAAACCAGTGATAGGCGGTGGGTATACCCAACGGGTAGGTAAATAAAATTTGGGTATATACCTGGTATATACCGACGGATGCAGGGTATATACCCATTGGGGAATATTTTATTACATATATATTTGATATGTTGTTTCAACTTTACAATTATTTATTTTTATTTTTAAGTGGCCTACTACAATTTGTTAGAGTATCTTAAATTAACAAAATAGCAATACTTTGGTATACAGTGTGTTCGATAAAAAACGCCCAACGCCATAAATCCGTTATTTATTGACCAATATGAATGAACTAAAAAGCAAAATCAATGATGATTTAAATACTAACAAATGACATCAATATTAATTTTTTTCAATAATAACTTCATTGCCATATGATAGCCAACTTAAAATTTTTAAATGGCAGCATACATTGTTTTAATTTTTTTACATTCTACATTATTTTTCTGAATACAATAATGCCCAATATGTTGTTTTTTGTTCAATTTTTGGTCGAAAAAAATTAAAATAAAACTTTCATTTGAAATTTTATTTTTCAAAAATTGTAATTAGCGTACCTTGGAAAAAAGTGACAAATGTCATTTATTGTAAGGTTATGTCAACCATGAATAATAAGGACACTGTGATTATTGTAAACATTAAGTAGAAAGTTTAACTCTGCAAGTCCACGAAATTGTCGATCCACTCTTTTCGACTTTTTAAAGGCTCCATATCGTCTCAAATTCCCTTATAACCTTCTAAATTTAGGTCCTGGTATTCGCCGCTCTGGAAACCGTAGATGATAAATCCGTGCCGCAGCTCTTCGTTTTCTATTACATAGAAAATACATTTGTAACATGTGTGTAAAGTCGCTATTGTTCATAATTATGTCTAAAACACACGCTAATAACAATGGTTGACATTACTTATACAATAAATGACATTTGTCGATTCGAATGTTTTTCAAATTATAAAATTAGAAAAGTATATGCAGCCATTTATAAATTAAAAGTTGACTATCATTTGGCAATGAAGTTGATTTTGAAATTTGATTACCGTTATTTTATAGTATTTTAACAGTCATTGATTTGATTTTTTAGTTCATTCAAATCGGTCAATAATTAACAGAGTTATGGCGTTGGGCGTTTTTTTATCGAACATACGGTATACCGGGTACATGGTATTTACCCAAATTGAATATACTCCGTATTTACCCGTTGGGTATATACCGGGTACATATCTCATGGTATTTACCCAAATTTCAATATACCGGGTATTTTCCCATCACTGCCCAAAACTCATGATGTGTCACACTTATCACTGAATTGTTTGCTTCAGGAGTTATTTGATGATTAAAAAAAGTTGAAGAGTATTGACTTTGAAACAAGACAAAGTGTGCCCTTATCTTTGACAACAGATAATACCACTTTTCGGAAGTAGTCGGAATATTTTAATTTTCTCTTTAACAAATTAGTCGGCATTAAAATGAGCAACTTTGCCTCCATTTTACAAACTCTTTATCTATTATAGTTACCCAGATAACAATGTTAATTTGTAACACCCTGTAGATATTGTTGAAAGAAACGGGAAGTTGATAGTAGCGCATTGTTATGTTTTTACCATGACAACGACAATTACAATATTGTAATGTTCAAAAACATTCGTGGGCGGTAAGTAAATTTATGCCGCTTCGTACTGCGCGATTTGAATGAGACTAGTTGCAAACACCCCGCTCTTCGCCCTTCTTTCAATTAACGCAATATGTGCGTTATTCGATAAATTAAAATAGTGTACACAATATTAAAATTTAAAAGCAAATAGTTAATTTTGATAGCAAGCTGAATAACGCAGTTCACTGTGACTCATATATCCTCTTCTCCACTTTTCCCCTATCCATTATGTTATACAGGATGTTCCATACTACCGACAAACTTTTAGGATCAAAACAAATATATTTTGTTTATAAACATATGTCCGAAAACGCTACTGTTTCGAGATACAGGGTGTTGACATTTTTAATAATCGTTTTTTTATTAATTTTTATGAAATTATTGTTTACAATAATTGTTCAAAATGTTAACCATTTGCATTTGTATAGATTGCACCGCCGGATCATTGACTCGTACATTTGGAATGACAAAAATCCACATGCCATGGTGTCTAATTGACACCAGCAACAATTTTCTGTGAACATGTGGACTGGTCCTTTTAGACGTTAGGGCCAACATATGGTTTCAACATGATAGAGCACATCCATACTTTGGTTTGAACGTGCGCCAATATCTGGACCAGTGATTTGGCAACCAGTGGATTGGAAGACAGGGTCCCGTGGACTGGTCTGCGTGTTCTCCCGATTTAAACCACTTTGATTTAATCCTTTGGGATTCTCTAAAATTAGTCTACGAGACACACATTCGGAATAAGGAAGATCTTGTCGCAAAAACAATGACATGCTTGTGCACAAGTAGAAACTATCCCTCGAATCTTTCAAAGGGTGCGCGAGTCAATGATACGGTGGTGCAATCTTTGTGTTGAAGCAAATGATCATTTTGAACAATTATTGTAAACAATGATTTCATTAAAATGCAATAAACTTAATAAAGATCAATAAAAAAACTATTTTTTTTACAAATTTCAACACCTTATATCTCGAAAACAAAGCGTTTTCGGACATGTTTATACAAAAAAAATTTGTTTGTTTTGATGTCCCTTACCACCCCTAATAGTTTGTCGATTTATTTATGGAACATCATGTTTTCGATATTAACACTAATCTGACACATTACTTATTCTCCACCGACCAAATCATTATACATAACAAATACTATATTTAAATATTATATAATTTCAAATGATCGTGCAAAAATATGTACTTTATCGGTATGTGCGAACACGTCTCGAAAATTCGCAAAACTCGGCCCTACGGACATCGTTTTGCGAGAATATTTTCTAGACAGTATGAATGCATTTACCGATTAAGTATCGTAATTTACTATTATACCATCAAAACGGAGAAAGTAACATGATGACCACATCGCCATTTTTGGATTCGTTGTTTGCATCTGGCGTATTTCCTTCAACTGATTATTTTTTGTGCTTGCAATAAATCTTCCAATGTATTTTCGGATTTGTCACTATTTCTACAGCTACCTTTTCTTTCTCAATTTGTAGATGGCTTCATATTGTTAACATTGACGTTGCATTTTAATAAAATAATTATATCATTTATGCGTAATTCGAGATGCTAAATGGATACACACATGCGATTTGAGGTACTTAATAGCATATAGTGTATCAAGGGCCGAAAATAGGCTTTAGCAACCCGCCGCGAGGGTGGCTAAAAGTGAAAGGTTACTAAAGCATTTTGGCCTGAGTTACACTCAATATGTTTTCGCCTGCCTTAAGTAAAAACAGTGTTTCAGGAAATTTTATATTGCGCACCATTGAACTGTCACTGTCAGATTTTTGCATAGCCTACTTATATTCCGCGGAAGGTTGTCTAGATTATGCATATTATTTTTTCGGCCCTAGATACGCTAAATCGTAGTTTCGGCCGGATTTTTATGGCCGAAATATATGGTTTCGGTAGAGGTAGGCGACAAAATTGCTTTAAGTATTCATTTCATAATCATCATGTGCATATGAAAAGTGTCTTGAGATTAGAATATCTTAGCAAAAGTGGATATCCAATTATTCATCCCCAAATGTTCCGTAAATTTTTATTACACAGTTTACTTGGTAATATTTTTCCCATAGTCGACACAAGTTATGAATTTTTTCACTATTACTGCACATGGTTTGCACACAATATCTTTAGCTTGTTGTTGGCGCCATCTTTAATTTTAGTATTAATTCTAGTTACTTGTGTACGGCATTAGCATTAAATGTAAATGATCTCCGTAAATAAATCCAGCTTCTAAATAAATAAAAATGTAAATGTTAGTTTGTTCAAAATTTCAAATCTCCGAAAGTTCTTCACCGATTGCTTTGAAATTTTTACCCAATGTTACATTCGAATACCTGCTTGTTTTTATATATCTACCATTATACAGTGCGCCAAAAAATTGGTCCTATCACTTTTTTCGAAAAAAAAAAATAAGATAAAACACAAAACAAGTTGATGATTCAACTGATTCAAAGTCTTAAACTTAACCGACTGATTCACAGCAACGCGTGACCGGGTATTTCTAGTAAAAACATGCCAAATATTCGGAATTTCTCCCTTAACTTAAAAAATAGCAAGCTTGATTTTTAACCCTTTGCACTCGTATTTATATTTGAGAGCACAGTGACAAAACGTATTGTGGCGACAATAAGACGACATACGAGTGCAAAGGTTAACACGTGTGCTAGTTTTAAACATTCAGATGCCTTATTTTCATAACCTATTTTTTGCATGATTCATTATTTGTCATGTGGAACAAATTGCCAAATATTGTAGATTTTAATTATTTCGTATTTTTAAGTTCACTGAATACTCGAGGAAGCAAAATACGTATATTCTTTTTTCTGTTGAATAATTAATCACTCACGACTTATTACGAAACTACTATTGTATGTAGAACATGTTTACATAATTGCTTGAAGATTTCAGTATATATAATTATAGGTATAATTATGAACGATTACTAAATGCTAAGTAGTTGTTTCCATAAATAATATTTTAGGTGAATCCGCTCCGATACGAAACCTTCGTATTATAAACTCGTTAACGATGATCAATTTGACAAAATATATAACAAATTTCTTTTCCAGATGCCTACCCCAACAATCCAGTCCAAGGCTACAGTAACGCAAATCCGAATTTTGACCAGGGCGGAGGTTCCGGATTTTATCCCGGAGGTAACCGTGGATTCGCCGGCGGTGGCGTATCCAGTAATTCCGGAAATCCTGCATCCAACTTCGAACACTACAATAACGACGCTGGGTAAGCATAATACTATATTATGCTACAAGCACAAAATGCGTATTTTGCACGGGTAGAAAGTTCTCGTCTTCGACTCGTGCTGCAATTCATATGAGTGTAAAATTGACATTTTGTGTAAGTTGCATAGTATACTTTTTCTAAAACTTACTGCTTGCGCGTTTAATGGGGTATTGCTATGTGACGACCGTTTTTTCGCCAAAATTTTGTAATCTGATATCCGAATCAAATTTTTCGCCACTTATTTATTGTACACTGTGTTCGTTATTGTTTGATAGCTGTTTGAATTTCCCGCTCCTAAAAAAAACTTTTAATGTTGGTACTTACCAGTGGCAGGTCTATTAGGGAATTTATTTTGAACTAAACTAAAACAGATGTTCAAAGTGTTGCCCATTTTGATCCAAACACAAATTTACCCGGCGTTTCATGTTATTGAAGACATTTTGTAGAATTTCAGGTATAATATTGTGCACCGCTTCTGTTATTATATTGCGCAGTTCTTGTAAAATGTAGAGTCGATCAGTATACACTTTATTTTTTAAATATCCGAACATAAAATAGTCCAGCGGTGTCAAATCTGGTGAGCGAGGTGGCCATAGATCTTTGCTAATTAACCTATCTCCGAAGAACTGCCGCAGGTGATTTAATGTTGTATTTGCAGTATGCGCAGTAGCTCCGTCCTGCTGAAAGTATCCTTGCTGCAATTCATCATCATGAAGTTGTTCGATAAAAGGATTCAAGAGCAATTCCCGATAGCGAGCTGCGTTAATATTGTAATTGAAAAAAAATAGGGAAATAGATTCTTCTTCGGGACATTGCCAGCCATGCACCAACCTTCTGAGGATGTAATGGAACCTCAACAAATATATGGGGGTTTTCTGCAGCATACACTCTAAGGTTTTGAGAGTTCACATAGCCGCTAAGGTGAAACCAAGCTTCGTCACTGTAGAACGTTAAATCTAACAAATCGTCATCATTCAGGAACTCGTTAAACCAATTGCAATACTGCACTCGGCGAGGATAATCAGGCGGACGCAACTGTACGGATGTAAATGTAAATTTTTTTTGCAAGCCTTCTGACATGTACCGAGCGATAAATTTGTCTGAGAAGACAAACATCGGAGCGATTTCTTCGGACTCACATCTACTCTTTGTTGAATATCTGCAACGACTGCTTCCGTAAGAACAGTAGGTCGGCCTGTAGATTTTCCTTTCGAAACGCTGCTGGTTTCATGGAATCTGGTAACAATACGGCGAACATGTTGCACAAAGTAATTGTGACCAAACTCAACATCAGGAAACTGCTCATGAAATTGTTCCTCGCAATTTTGATAGGAATAATTCCAACTCCCTTCTGCGTTGCGTATCCCTGTTCGAAAATATGCTTCAAGGATAAACCTGTTGTGGTGATCTTCGAACGGCATTCTTAACCTAAAATCACATTTCATAATTAACGGTAGGGTATCCATCAAAAGTACGGTAAACGCCCGCGAGAGGGGGATTAAATCAAATTGGTATGACTGTAGGCAACCCAGCTTACAGCGAGGGTAAATTAACTCGGTGCTATTTCCGTATATCTAATACATTCAAGGTTGCGCCTGCGATTCTAAAAGAGAGAGGCTATTATACGTCTGCACCCCGCTACAGCGCGAGCGTGAGAACCGTATTAGAATATGTATTGTGGTTATTTTTTTTCGCATCGGTGGTGGCGGGTGAGAAGTTATAAAAAACACTTCTGCTGTAGCGTTTACACCAAACCCCGCCCAACCCAACCATTTCACGGTCTAGCGAGCGTCGTCCAAACACAATTGGAGGGCGACATAATCGTAAGCAAGTAATTCCCAAGAAATAATCTCTTGGGGATTATAACTTGAAATTTTCATTATTGTCGTACAACAAATCTCCAAAAGCTACCAATAGATTTTATAATGTAGTTTGAAACCATATCTGTTGTATGGGCCCATTATATAAGTAATGCGCATTTTCTGGCAAAAATATATTTATTGATCTCACCGGTACAAATGCTTCCAATTCTTCAAAACATTTTTGAATTTACGAATTTTAAGTCAAATTATTTGCCAAAATAATTTGCTTCAAGACTGAAAACGTAGGATTAATGAAAACTTAAGATAGCTAGTTTTACACCTTTTCGTTGTTGTTAAAAGGTTATTTTACTTTGTCTTATGGTAATATTAGTTTCCAAATTAAATTCCTTTTCCAAATTGGAGTTCAACTATTCTAAAGTGTATAGACTTGTACATCATTTAAAATGTTAAACATATTTTAACTTTCGCCGTACAGTATTGTTTTCGAGATTGAAAATGTTGATTTTGAGGTTCCCGAAAACCATTATTTTTTTTGGAAAATGGTCTGTATGTCCGTGTGCTGTGTCGACCTATCTCTAAGTTTGTCATTTTATGGGCACTGTGTCTCAAAATCTAATAGACATTTTTAAATTGCCTGTTGAGGTCATTTGTAAAAGTGTCTCAATAAATGTATTGTCTCTCTCTATTACAAAAATGATTATTCATCTATTTAAGATAACAATCTTTTGCAGATGGATGAATTTCGTAAACTCTTTGATTTTCGAGAAAAAATTTTGAATGGAAAAATTTTGACTTTTTTGAGATAAAGAGTAATTTTTGTTCGAAATCAGACTTGAAAAAAATCCACGAAAATGCAAAACATCCGAAAAACCCATTTTATACTCTCAAATAAAGAAAGTAACATGATGGCCACATGGACATTTTTAAAATTATATTACATACATGAACTTTATTCCAACATACATACAAAACATACATATGTTAGAAAGGGTCATCGGTCGAGTCCTTCAGTCCTTTAAATTATATTATTTCGTTTTAGACTTAAAAATATTTTCCTATATTATAGGTTGTAATGTTTAAAAAGTTTTTAAAACTGATGCCTTATTTCTTTTTACTTTCTACCTTATAAAATTAATGTATGTAAAGGCTTCTGAACTCTGCGTAATCTTTCTCTGCTACTATGTTGAATGTGGCGAATCTAGCCGGAAGTTTAAATACAATAGTGATGAAAGTAGAGCATATTCTAACCCAAAGTTCTGTTGTCGGCTCTTTTATATCACTATGTCAAAATTCCAATCATCTATTGAAATCAATGTAGAATTTGTGGAGCAATTTTGGAAAAAGTGTATTTTTGGTCAGCTAGCCATTTTAGTTACTGCAAAGTTCAAATGATTTTGATTGAACATATTGCTTAAGATTAATTTGTTAAAATTTTAATGTAGAATTCCTAAAGCAATTTCTGTAAGAACTGCAATTATGGTCATCATGCTTTGTCTTCATGTTGATGTAAAGTCAAATTAATTTTCTTTATGCAATTACAAAGACACGTTATTCACTCTATTATGTCCCTTTTTATGACTCCAATTTCCAATTAGAGAACAGCATATTTACGACAATTATTATAGACGAGACTTAGCAATAAAATATCGTACCTGAGTTACAAGACAATTAATAATAAATTAAAAAATACAAAATGTGTGCAAAGTAAAACCTCGCCTACATAACATAACCTCATCTGCATTGAAATTCAATATGAACTACAGTGCGGCTGGGATATTATACCCCGAAATCAGGCCAGGGTCCGTCAAGACCCGGGGTTCGGAGGCAGTTCCCTCCTCTGCCTCATTACAGTTACGCCACTGCACAGTGGTCCAGCTGCACTCAAAATCTGGCCAAAATCCTAAATTGCAAAGTCGAAAAGAAGCTTCAAAACTAAGGTAGTTTGAAAGATAAACGTGGATAGCATTATAAAATATTAATCATTAAAATAAAGTCGTACCCCATGGTCCATGATGAGCCGTTAAAGTCGTAAGATGTAGTGAGTGATTTGAATGCATAATAATACGGCTTGCGAATATAAATTTTTCATATTTGTGTACAAAGCATACAGAAGGCCTATGTGGAAAATTATATTGCATTATGTTTCTTACAATATTAAGCTCTTCCAAAAAATAATTTTATTTCTAAAATACGACGTTTCGTTATTAAGATAATAATAATCATCATTTTTTATTTCATTTTTGAGTAGCTTTTCACCTCCCAAAATTAATGAAATATCACACTTAACACTAAATTGTTTGCTATAGCAGTTATTTGAAGTTTAAAAAAATTGAAAAACCCGCTGAATGAAAAATGGATTATCAATTTTGTTTAAATTCATTTTGACTTTAGATTCGTAATCTGCGACCTCGAAAACCCCCATATACTAATTTTCATCACTTTTGATATTATTTCCACATATGTTGCCGCCATATTGGATCCGCTATTTTGTTTAAAATAATTTTAACTTTAGATTTGTAATTTGCGACTTCTAAAACCCTTACATACTACTTTTCATCAATTTTTTATGTCATTTCCACATATTTTGCCGCCATATTGGATCCGCCGTTGTGTTTATAGTAATTTTGAATTAGGACTTGTAATCAGCGACGTCAAAAATCCCTATATACCAATTTCTGCACGAATGTAAGTTCATTTGGGATTTTGGCCAGCTTTTTAGGGTAGCTGGACCACTGTGCTGGGGGTACCGGTATTTAATTGGCAATATAGTGGGTAAATACTTTTTAAAAAGCAGACCTAAAAATGTTTTCTATAAAAAAAATTGTGGAATAGATAATAAACAGCCGAACGTTAAACAAAAACAAACAAAAAAAAATTCCAATCGGTCTTAAATTATTTACTGATAAATATCTGGAATTCCCCGATTATGTGACTATTCTTATTAGCTTGTATACTTTTCAAGTTAATTTTGTACTCTGCAATGATGAGGGGATCAACAACTTCTAGTTATCAAAAATATACATGACGTATTAATTTATAAATTTTATTGAACGCATTACTAGTATGTACATCTTATAAATCGTAATCGTCGCAGGTACCCTGCCCTCCGGTCCCTTGTTTATTTTTTTAGTGCAGTTGTAACTCGATACACTAATATGAGTAAGTGCCGCCGTCGCGAGTGACGCAGAAATGTGAATAACATGCGATGTTATTGGGCATGCAGGTGAATATGCATATGGCATACGAAATCTAGCACGGAAGAACGATTTGAACGTCGCGCTAAATAAACTCCCCTATCATAACGTATCCCCTAATCCCGGCGCACACTACCATCACGCTCAAGTGGCCGAATGCCCGTACTAGGATGAAGAGCAATAGACTCGCTGCAAGAAATATCTACATAACTTTTTTATTTCTTTCTGATTGACCATCTTAAAAAGTTGCCACAGGATTATTTTGAAATTTTGCACATATGTCAATTATGTTCCTGTCTAGACAGTAAGAAAATTTTATCAAGTTTTGACCAATACTAATGGAAATAGATACAAAAAACATCATTTTAATATTCATTTGTCTCCTAATTCGTTCATAATTTTTTTATTAACTATGATTTTGCCTTCAAATTACTTCATTGCCTAGATGTATGTATTGGTTGGCTACAAGTCAAATTTCACTGTTGTTACTTACTTGGTTCTGCAGTTTATCTGTTTAAAGTAAAATGTTGCTAACTTTGTTAATAATAACGATTAAACCAAAACTTAAACATAGAAATAATAATCGATCTTTATATAATATGTTATTAAAATAAAGTTTTCAAAAAAGTTTATATTTACAACGATATATTCGATTTCTTGAGCGGCTAATTTAACCCTTTGACCTACAACCACGAGTACTCCTCGTGTTTAAATGTTCGGGCCAAACACAACGACCACGAGCACATCTCGTGGCGCGCTGCTTGGGCCAAACACATCAATCACGAGCTCAACTCGTGGCGCAGCGGTTGCGTTAGTAGTGCTGCACAATGAATGCATTTTCTTGCGAAACAGAATTTTTTGAAGTCCATATTTTACGTTTTCAGTTGTGCCATGAAAAAGCATGAATTTGTGCCCAAACAATTGGGCACGCCTCAGTGGGACTTGTTTCTGCTGATATTCCGTCGCGTCTGCATGGGTTGAATCGGTACACGTACGTCGCGACTGGAGCGCTATTAAAAGTGCACGCATTCGGACGTAAGGAAAGTAGGCCAAAGGGTTAATGGGTACCCTACCCTTAAGATTTGCATGTGTTAATGTGGTTATTTTTTAACTTACCAATAAAAGATCTGTAGTAAGATGAGATGGTATAAAACGTAAATGTAAAACTAATTAATTCTGCGGGCGCTAATGATCGATTTGACACTCTCGTACGCAAGGTACCAACATTGCAATTTGAAAAACAACATCCCAAATTCAAATGCCTATCAAACAATATTGAACACAGGGTATATTTAAAGAACTTGTTTTGTTAATTTATTGAACAAAATGGCGGCTATTGAGCGCTGCCGGCTTAGTCCGCAAAACGGTTAACGCGATTTCAGCTCTAAAACAAAAAGTGAAAAATTCTTATTAATTTTTATACTTTCAGTTTTCGTTTAGATCGATCAAATGTTAACATACTTAAAATATAAGAAATGGCTTACTTAAAAAAAATTGCAATTTTCGGTATTTTTTTTTTCTATTTAATCAATCCCCTATAAAAAATAATCGAATCGTGCTCACCGTTTCAAAAAACATTATTGTGAAAACAAGTTCAAAGTTTTGTAAGTGATTATACGGTAACAAATAGACTTAAGCCTAATCTGCTATTCCAAGGCCATACAAGCAACCTTCCTGTTCTCCATAAATCTTAAGCTGTGCTGCTCTGTTTCCTGGTTCAGATCACTTTTTGTTCCTACGGTGCGGCCCATTGTCTCCATAATTTGTAATAAAGGTTAGTAGCCTTCCTTTAATATGATTCCCCCCAAAAATGTAGCGATTTCGACCGGTCTGGCCCCAGAGTGTTGGTGTTTGGAAGCAAAGGACCAAATGAGGGAATTCAAAGATTTGTTAAAGTTTTGAGTGTACGCTCCGAGACAATCTTTCAATAAATTGACCGATAATAAACCCGTATAAATTGACTCGATGACTTTGAGAACTGCTGCATTCAGAGGTTTGTGTTTGAAAGTGGACAATGTCTTAATAGCCTCGGCCTGCCGCCACTTGCACCAGCTGTTCGCACCAGGAGGGCATTTCATATGCTCGGCAGAACTTAAATGATAAGAAGTGGCCCATATAGCCTTTCTCATGTTTTTAACACAATCAGAATTTCTTCAAATAGGCAAGCTGTAATACTTTGTCAGTTCGCCAGAAACTTTATCTGTTAATTTCTCTGCACCTTTGCCGCCGATACCTTCGTTTTCTGTCCTTGCATTTTGTAGTCTTGTCCCCATCCGCTTTCCAACATGACCAACAATTAATATTTCCATTATTTTTTATTTTGACATAGGTTGTTGTACATCGTTGAAAAGAGAAAAAAAAGTCTATTTATGCGTGTAAAAATCAAATATGGCGGCCATTTGAAATAAGAAAGTTGGTATTAATATCTCGGAAACCGCCATCTTGAATTTTATTTTGACTTGATTTCTATGTTTGCCTAATTAAACCAAGTAACTTTTATTTAAAACTTTTTTTCGCATCTTTAATAATTATTGAGATATTTGATTTTTTTGAAAATCGCGATTTTCAGTTTTTTTTAAATATTTTCTAGACTGCTCGGAATTTTAAAAATTTCTCAACATAATCTGAATCAGCATAGAAAACTGCACAACATTGCCCATTTAACCAGATCTCTAGCTTTAAGAATGAGAAAGATACCCATGCAATCCTACTCTATTTAGGACACCCTGTTATGTATTCCTTTATAACATCCGAAAATTTAACTCTCTTGAAGAAACATCCGACAACGTTTTTCCAAAATCAAATTAAAACCTTATTGTCAAACACTAACACACTTTTTTCAAAATTTCAAATTTTAAACAAAAATCCTTAAGCACCTCGACTATATGGATTTGTAAAAACTCACAAACTAAATTTTCCAATTCATTCAGTAGTGTCATACATTAAGAGCCCAGTAAGAATGCTGGCTATAAAAATCAATCAGCTTTTCAAAAAATACACTAACTTCACCCCAAAATACTCTATCAAAAATTCCCTTGAACTCTCTCAAAAGCTAAAATCTATTTTAACCCCCAAAAATTCCAAATTAGTTTCATTTGATGTTAGTAGCATGTTTTCTAACATTCCCGCAAAAGAATGCCTGCAAATTGCTCTAGATATTATCGACAAATCAAACATTAAGACTGTGATAAAATCAGAACTTTACGATGCACTTGAAATTTGCCTCAATCAAAACTACTGTCAATTTGACAATAAATACTTTCAACAAAACAACGGGCTAGCAATGGGATCGCCCTCGAGTTTCATGTCTAAAATAGAAGAAACCATTTTCAACAAAACTTTCACAAAAGCACACATTTATTTTTGGTATAGATACGTAGATGATGTGATTGCACGTTTTAACGGAACATCACGTCAGCTAGATCAGTTTTTAAATTTAATAAATAGCATTTATCCAAAAATAAAATTCACAGTAGAGAAAGAAAACGATAACAAAATTAATTTCCTAGACCTCACATTGATGCATAAAAACAACAAAATTCAATTCGAAAAAAAATCAGGAAACCTACTAACGCCAACTTCACAATTCCCTACAATTCAAACCATCCTTTATCTCATAAATTAGCAGCCTTTCATTCTATGATAGATAGAGCATTCACAATCCCACTATCAGAAGTAGCTAGAACAACAGAACTAAACACAATTATTTCAATTGCTCAAGAGAATGGATTTCCGGTCAACGTCATTTAAAATTTAATTAACAAAAAACTTTATAAAACTACAAGAACAGATATTTACCTACATATTAAAGATCATATAAACCAGAAATTTATAACATTTACATACTTTGGCAAGTCAACAGATAAAATTTCCAATATCTTTCGAAAACAAAATCATTAAATTGCTTTTAGACCCCCCAGTAAACTCTCAAATATATTATTTAACACCAAAGATAAAATTGCATCAACTAAAAAATCAGGAGTATACCAAATACCATGTTCCGAATGTAATAGTACATATGTGGGACAGACAGGAAGGAGTTTCGAAAAGAGATTCAGTGAACACTACAGAGCATTCAGACTTAGACATACAAGTTCATTTTCCAATCATATTTTAGAGTGCAATCATTCATTTCCAGGAAGTGATAAATTAAAAATATTACATTTTTGTAATAAAGGCCAAAAACTAAGCCATTTGGAGTCGTTAGAAATTTTCCGGCAAAATAAAGATATAAACACTAATTTGCTTAACGAACAGATTGATTCAATATATTCACCGTTATATAAGCTCTTGTAATGACATGAACCAATTCTGAAAACTCCAGTTTAATTCTAAGCTCTTGCAATGACATGAACCATTTCTGAAAACTCCATTTTAATTTTAATTTTAAGTTTAATTTTAATTGTAATCCTAATCCCCTCGTTACTAAATTCTGCACGTAGTCTAGTTTGTAATTTCACGTAAAATAGTTACACCCCCGCCCCCCATTTCTGTAAGTATAAAATGTAAGTCTTCTGTATCTGACACTCATACAACACTTGATAATGACCTGCAAAGGTCAAACTATAGTTGTGTCAATATTGTTAATAATACATATTAAAACATTGGGTTTGTCTATATTATGCAATAAATAAATAATTCAAATAAAACGAATAACTTTGTTAGTATCACTTTATTAACTTGGAGTAGTTACTATAGTTTCGACAATTTCAGCTTGTCATTTTCAAACTATGAATATTTACATTACGATTATACATTTATATATTTTTATTTTTACAGAGCATTGAACAGGGGGGAGAATATTAGGTCGGTCTGGTCGTTGATGAGTGGGATGTCCGGATTACGCTTAACCTTGAAAACTTCGATGGACTCGAGTAAATCCATTTTTAATCCATTTTTAATCCCTCGAGTCCATCGAAGTTTTCAAGGTTAAGCGTAATCCGGACATCCGCTCCGCATTAGGTCGTACGCGTTCATATTGCCAGACTCGCACCCAAAAAACCGACAAAACAGGGAGCAATGGGAATGACGAGGAGCATGATGTGTGACATGACGAGTAATGTTGCCACACTACGTCTCTGCCTCCTTTCCTCGCTACTTCCCATGCCACTCGACGAGTGTGTGGCAGGGGTATTAGATTATTTGTTACGCGATCTCATGTGAAATTCCGAAAGTGAGTTCAGGACCCATTTAGCACCCTGATGTCCCTATTTGTAAGCCTGTCCTCAAGTTTCCTTTTATATTTTGGTTAGTTTTGAGTTAGTGCCTTCAGACTGGTTAGGCAAGCCATAACCAGTTTCGGTTTTATCATGGGCGGAGGTAGTGCATTAAGCACTGCTTGGCTGTCGGATATGATAGAAATAGGTCTGTTCGTGTATCTCAACTCGAACATGTTTTTGGCACATCATTTAATGGTCGCCATTTCGGCTTGAAAAACGGAGATGTGTTTGCCCAGTGTCAGCGATGTTTGCTTTTCCTAGTGCTTCCCTCCGTACACCGATGTCATTATTGTTTTTGGCCACATCTGTGTACCAGATGGTTCCTTTGATTACTCCTGGATACGTTTTGTTCATCCACTCGGTTCTAGGCTGTATTATAACCTTAAATCTTTTTGTATTGTGGTAGCCTAAAGTTTGATCTCATTGTTAGGATCGTCTCTTCATGCAAAACATTAAATATTGCCGGTCTGTGAGTCCCGGGAAACGAACCATGTTCATTAATCTGCATCCTACATGCCGCTTACCTTGCCTCCATCATAACAACCAAGTGTAGTCTGAAAGCAGTTTTGCTTCACAGCGGCAATAAATACCCATATAGGTATAGCCACAGCGCATGGCGTTTATATGAAAGAATTGTACGAAAACATGCGATTCCGCCTAAAACACATCTGGTATAATGACTACGAGTGGAGAACAATAAATGGTAGTTCTTCTACATGGACTGCAGTTAGGTAAACAAAATACTGTTTTTCCTGTGTGAATGTGATAGCCGTGCATGAGATCGCCATTCAAAAAAATGTGCACTACTCACTAACTCCGGGTCTAAAAAATATTACTAACGAACTACTGGTTGATCCCAAAAACGTATTTCTACAACCACTGCATATTAAATTTGGCTTAATAAAAAAATTCGTGAAACCACTAGATAGCAACGGTAATGTGCGAGAGTTAGTGAGGCAAAAAATAAAAAGGGCATATTTGTGGACCACAAATATGAGAAGTAACGAAAGATGGTGAATTTGACAACATCCTGAATATAAAGTTGGACTGAGAGCACGGAGAGTTTGAAATTATAGGAGTCAATTTTTGTGTGTTCGTTTTATTATTATTTTTTTATCATGTTGATGATACATGTAACCTTCGAACACAATGTGAAGGCGACTGGTTCAGATCATTCAACTACTTTAAACAGATTTCAACGAAACATGGTATGGAAGCGAATGGTTTGAACATTCACATTCTTTTCATCTTTATTTAATTTATTGGATGCTTCTGCAATAAGTAAAGATTTTCAATTATAATTAATTTATTTTATCCAAAATCGGGTCTAATAAGCGAATTACTGGGGTCATTTGACGGATGTAATGTTGTCCATTACCAACTAGTAAGAGAAAAACTCCTACTCACGGAATACACAGATCCTTAGTAGGATTTTTGAAATAATTCAAATTGACACCACGTACGTCAAAATTTTATAAACATTATTTCATTATTTTCGACCTCACGGGTAAGAGACTAATAAGGTACATTCCACATTCGTATAATAAATAACTATGTTAAAAAATGAAAACCCTTAACCAGTTGCAGATGAATTACAGATAATATTTAAAATACGAAAAACTAGTAAAATCTACAAACATCGGCCCCTCAGAGACTACAAAACAACGAATTAATGAAATTAACTGTTTCCCTGGCCAATTCTAGACTAATACTGAATTGTACAAAAGAAACGTGCATGTTAAAAATAGTACTACTACTACTAATGTAACATTGGTTTAAAATCATGTTTTCTATGTAGTCGCAAATTAAAGTCCATCTCAACGATAATGTATTATGTAAATGAACCTGTACTACAATTTACACAGAATTAAGATTCCATGAAATTCACCAGAACCGTGACAAATCGATTAGCACTTGGTATTTCCAACAACCACACTATACTCTGTATAATTATGATCGATAATTATACAGATATGGCGAATGCAGGAAACAACGTTTTTATGAACACGTTATAAGAACGGTTTTTTATATTATTATTTATAATATTTCACATTACCATGCATGCGCGTAGACAGAATTAATTTTAAAATACTAAATCAATTTGGGAAAACTTAATATACTAAACTATTCAGAATTTAAATTCTAACAATTAACGTCACACATTAAATTCGAGTTGTGTATTTAAAGAAGTTCGAGATCAGTAAAATTTTTCAAATAAATATATGCAGGCTATAATTGTATTGGAAATACAAAATTCGATAAAAGAAAAAAATGTTTAAAATAATTAAGAGCAAAATGAGTGCTTCTTGTGGTAAGAATAATATATACAAATAAAATATTTATAAACAAAAAGTTATTAAATTTCTAAGAGTTATAACTCTCTAACCCTCCATATGTCTACATTCCTGTTCTCATACATCATTAAACAAACACATATCACCTACACTCAATTATGTCGCATAATTAGAGATTGTTAAAGTCAGACAACGTTGAAAGTAGTCCGTAGTCTAACTGATAATATTTACAGTTAGGGGCTGTGAAGCGAGATGATTCCCAACAACCCTAACATAACCCATACAAAGGTTATTTAATTAAAGCCTAGCTTTTTTTTGGAGACGACTAATAAAGTTTTTAACTTGAATATTTTCCCCCAGGGGCGGCTTGTTATATAGAGCCAAGGAGCCATGACACTACCTGCAGTTTCAAGCGCAGCAAGAAATTTTTATTAATTCTTAAAACACTTTTTCGCCAATTTAAATGTTAAACAACGCCTGCATAACTTTAATGAAACTATTTTTGTTTTGCGTGTGTATTGTTTTGATGTCTGGGACAAAATGTAAACGCACGATAAATCAAAAGTAAACATAAATCATATCTTCGGCTTGTTTCAATTCGGCTGTTTGAAATTATGAACCTTTACTTTACAACTCAAAATAACCTTGGACCATGAAGATCAATCGTTATTTCTTTCTTCAAAAAAGGGAGCGGGGTCCTCCCCATATTGTAGTCATACTAACCAAATGAATTGTTTTATTTGAATTATTCAAAATGTATCTACCAAATCTAAAGTTGTCGAAACTGCCGGCACAAAAGGTGAAACAACAAAGTTCATGGTTTTATTTGAATTCTTTTTCAAATTAGTTTCTCATTTTTGAACAATTAAAGCGAAAATAAAAAAAATGTTTTGTTATTAAAATATTTTTGGAAAATTACTTTTGAGACTAATTTAAACCAGTTTCTTACTAGAATATTCTACATTTTTTAATATTAAGCCTGTATTTTCGATTTTTCTTTGTCTGAATTTTTGATCATTTGGCCTAAATATTCTTTATTTTAACCTAAATTTTCGATATCATTGTTTAAATTTTCTACTATTGGGTCCGCATTTTGTATTTTCCCGACGAATTTTTAAATTTCAAATTTTTGATCTCTATTTTCGATATTTTTGGTCACAATAATGTCCTAAATATCTTTAATTTTGACCTAAATTTGCAATTTAATTGTTTCAATTTTCGACTTTTTGGCCAGCATTTTTGATTTTCCCGCCGAATTTTTATGTTTTAGATTTTTGACCTATATTTTACATTCTTTTGGGTCTAAGTTTTTGTTCTTTTAACTTAAATATTCTTTATTTTGACCTAAATTTTCGATTTAATTGGTAAAATTTTCGACTGTTTGGTCCGCATTTTTTAAATTTTTGACCTGTATTTTCGATATTTTTGGTCAAAATATTTTATCTTTGTATTTTCGATGTTTTTTTAAATACTCTAAATATTCTTTATTTTGACCTAAATTTTCGATTTAATTGTTCAAATTTTTGATTCTTTGGTCCGCATTTTTTTATTTTTCGGGCCGAAATTTTAATTCTAGTTCCAAATTTTTGATTAGATTTTGATTAAAATATCTATAACCTGAATTATTGATTTATATGCGAAATTTCTTTGTTTTTTCCGGTATTTTCGAGTTTTGTTTGTTGAAATTTCTTAGCCTGCATTTATTATCTTTAGAACCGAATTTTCTATGCAATGTCTAAATTTTCGACTTACTGCAACATTACAAATGGCCAACATTACAAATTTTTATTATTTTTTTAATCTTTTGACCTGAATTTTTCTTTATTTTTTATTTCATTTCATTCATTTAATCCTACCTAACTTTTCGATTTTATTGTCAAAATTTTCGATTTTTGGCCAACATTGTAGATTTTTATTTACTTTTATTCTTTGCTCTAAAAATTTATTTATTTGTCTGTAAAAATTTTTCTTTCCTTGGTTCACCGTTTATATTTTTATGTCTAAATTTTGTATCGGATATTTCAGATTTTTAGTCTATTTTTTTATCCAATATTTTAGAATTAGATCAGAAACCTATTTTTGGCAAATTATTTTGCTTCTACTTAGGTTTTAATTTTTAGTCTGCGTTTTTTATTTTTAGATCAGGATTCTTGATTCTTTATATTTTAGATTTCTGTATTTTAGATTTTTCTGTTAAAATTCTTTTTATTTTTCTTTATTTTTTTCGATGTTTTGTCTAAATTTTCACCTTTTTAGGCCCTGCTTTTTGGCCTATATTTTGTATTTTTTATGTTTTGGTTTCAATTTTAGGTCTTTTGGCCAAAATTTTCTTTATTTCGACTTAAATTTTCGATTCGTTTGTTAAAAATTTTGATCTTTGGGTACGAATTTTAGATTTTTGGTCTTAATTCTTTATTTTTTGTTTCATATTTTAGATTTTCTTAATTTTATTGTGCGAATTTTTATTTTATTTTTGTTATTATTTTCGAATTTTTCGTTAGAACTTATTTTTGGCCGAAATTTTCTTTATTTCGACTTAAATTTTCGATTCGTTTGTTAAAAATCTTGATGTTTTGGTCTACCACTTTGATTTTTGGGTACGAATTTTAGATTTTGAGTCTTGATTTTTAATTTTTTGTTTCATATTTTAGATTTTCTTAATTTTATTGTGCGAATTTTTATTTATTTTTAATTTTTCTATTATTTTCGAATCTCTCGTTAGAACTTATTTTAAGCTAAAACGAGTTATATTTGGGGCTGAAAATGGCAAATTATTTTTCTTTTGCTTGTATTTTCAATTTTTTTGTCTTAATTTTTATTTTTAAACCAGAATTTTTGATTTTTTGGCCGACATTTTTGATCTTAGACTGTTTTGTTCCAAATTTTTGATTTTTTGGCCAAAATATTCGATTGGTCTGGGAAGATAAATGGTTCTTTGTTTCTTCAAAAAGGTGGGGGATATATTGTATAAGTGGCTCTACCATTAACATGAGCCGCCACTGTTTTTCCCAGAAATTTAATAAGCCTCTAAGTAGAAATTGTGATTTTTTTGATAGTTTTATATAAAAATTAATTAGGTTGTCACATCGTCGAAGTTGTTATGTCACACGGGCATGCCTCACTGGTGGAAGTTCCTCGGCCCACAAAAATAGTGTGAAATCAAAAAACTACATAACGTGTTAATGTTTATTACATTTGCCAGTGTTATGTAGCATGAAATTTTAAAATTCGGAAAACAACAAAATGACGCTTGTTCAAAAAACAAGTTAATTTTTTCACTTTTTTGCGGCTCGTTTTTTTGCAATATAAAATCAATAAATATATATTTTTTAAATTCATGCTACATAACCTTGCGGGTATGTCCTTAGAGTTTTTGGGATTTTTTTTAGATCGATTGCTGCATCCGTCTGTGCGCAGTCACTTCCACCAATTAAAAAAACACTGTTCTGAGAAAAACGCGATTGAAAATCACCGCCACACGGTGCTGCATTGTACGTGGCGCGCTTAGGCCCGCAGTTTAAAAGCATTTTCATCTAAATCTAACAAAGTAGACGGTACCCTTAATAATAATACTTAAAACGAAATAAGCATTAAAAATTTCCGGTATCATAATGTTTCGTAAAATTTGCTATTAAATAATATCAAGGTTAATTAATTAATGAGTACAATACTTTGACATTAATGACATTAATTCATTGTTAATTATTTAACATTATTTCAGACCAGCATTATTCGCCCGTTTTGGAGAGGACGAAGGATCCAGCGTTAACGTTAAAAGTGCATCATCCGGACAGAAGGGTTCCTTCAGTTCAAGTTCCTCCTCTGTGGATGGTGATGGCAAAATTACGTTTGCAGTCAAGAGTGGGAAGTATTAATGATTAATGTAAAATGAAATGTGATTTACTTTAGTTAGCCGAGCATCCTAAAATTGTGTAAAAATAGATTTATATTTAAATATTATAAGATTATTGTATTTTTATTTCTTAAATAAATATGTTTATTTTAATACCTATTATAATATTGAAAATGTATTGAATGCCATCAATAAAAGAACACCGAAAAAATCAGAAAACATTTAACCCTTTGACCTATAACCACGAGTACTCCTCGTGTTTAAATGTTCGGGCCAAACACAACGACCATGAGCATAGCTCGTGACGCACCGCTTGGGCCAATCACATCGAGCACGAGCTCAACTCGTGGCGAGCCGCTTGGGCCAATCAAATCGAGTACGAGCTCATCTCCTGGCGCAGCGCTTGCGTTAGTAGTGCTGCACAATGAATGCATTTTCTTGCGAAACAGAATTATTTTGAAGTCCATATTTTACGTTTTCAGTTGTGCCATGAAAAAGCATGAATTTGTTCGCATACAATTGGGCACTCCAGGCGTGCCTAAGCCGGACTGGTTTCTGCTGCCGCATTCGTACGTAACAAAAGTAGGCCAAAGGGTTAATGAAACGTTAGTAACGAGTGATTTAAATTTCAACAAAAAAACAGTAGTAACTTTTTCTTAAATTTTGATAAGTTGCTTACTGGAGCATTCAGAAATAAGTTTCGGCCTGCTACAAATTAAGTTGTCGAGGACAGCCTCTGATAAGTCATCCTAAACGTTTTATACGCATGAGTAGATCGTCTAAAATACGTGGGGGTGGTGTATATGTCTCAATCCACTATCATATTCTATTGGTGACAGGTCTGGAGAATGGAAAGTTCATACAGCGTGTCAATTTGAAAACTTTCAATGCGAATATCTCTGAAAATAAAGAAGAAGTTAGAAAAGCGCAATTTGGTACAAATGTTATACAGGTAGGGGGAACTAGAACCACTATATTTTGGTTATGGGGTGAGTGACCCCTTGGGCCCCATTCACCCTAACCCCAAAATTTTAAATGGCATCGCCCCTTTTGTGAGCCCTTAAATTAAACGTTTTTTTGAGTAGTATTCACCAGTACAAGAATGTTTTTAAAATTTAATACAGGGCCGTACAAAAAGTATAATTAAAATAAAATAAACTCTGATTCTATGAATTGCTATTTTATTTAATTAGATTCTTATAATGCATTCCATTTTGGGCTACATAAAAGGGTAATATTTTTTTTTTCTCCAAATACTCGAAGCAGTGAGTCAGGTTTCAACAAATAACAATCACCTATTGCAGTCAGGTGTGTTAGATTGTACGTCAAATTCAAAAACGATCGAAGTGAAATAATTTCAGACGAATTCACTATTTAATTTTCTTTTTTATCCGGTATTAGACATGGTTTACACTATGGCTGAAAGAATTGCGATTTAGACACCCGACTGAAAGGTGATTGTTATTTGTTGAAACCTGACCCACTGCTTCGAGTATTTGGAGCAAAACATTTTATTATCCTTTTTTGTAGCCTAAAATGGAAAAACTTATAAGAATCCAATTAAATAAAATAGCAATTCATAGAAACAGAATTTATTTTATTTTAATTATACTTTTTTGTTCGGCCCTGTATTAAATTAAAAAAAAAAATTCTTGGGCTGGTGAATACTACTCAAAAAAACGTTAAATTTAAGGAATCACAAAAGGGGTGATGCCATTTAAAATTTTGGGGTTACGATGAATGGGGCCCAAGGGGTCACTCACCCCATAACCAAAATATGGTGGTTCTAATTCCCCCTACCTGTATAACATTTGTACCAAATTGCGTTTTTCTAACTATTTTATTTTCACAGATATTCGCATTGAAAGTTTTCAAATTGACACCCTGTATAAGTAAACTAACATTATTACTAATTGTAGCCTTAGAGTAAGCCGTATTTAAACATGCATTATCTTGCTGGAAAATGGGATTTTCCAGATCCTGAAGATAATGTATCGAAGTGCGTAATTATCAGAAAGGGGAACCCTTCTGTAAGGGCCATGTATCATTCCACAGTAAAGTGCAAAACACAAACAAAATCTTCATTCATCGCTAAAGATAATGTGCCTCCATTTGTTATCTTATTGTAGCCTACCGTTGCACCATGCCAGATGTCCACCCGATGGCGTGGGGTTTCGGGTAAACAAACGAATGGTCGGTACGACTGAAGTCGAAATGATCTAATTCTTCTACAAACTGATCATATGATGGATATTCCTTGACAAACCATCTCTCTCCAAGTATCTCAAATTATCCTCGTTGTTAAGAATCTGACAAGGAGAGCAGAATCGAAGAGCACGATCTTCAGGCTCTGTCCTTGAAGTAATCTGTGACATTGTTGATGTTCGATCGCTTATCTATTCCAACACTGCTAGTAAGTAAGTTTATTTATGCTAATGACTAGAAGTCTTACACAGGTCACACTAAATACATAAATTGGTGCGTAATGCGGAATTAGGACTATTTAAATGTTACATGACATTTATTAATTTTGAAACATATGAGAAAATGTTATACTGAAGGCTTGAAATAAGTACTCTCGACGAAAATACAACATATTAGGACCACATCCGTATCTGGTTAAATTCAACGACATAATATCGCTTGATGATGGTTTGTAGAGGGCGACCAAATGGTCAAAGCACTTCGTTGGTCCTTTGTGCCACCTCCTGAGCCCTACTCCTCAAGCCAACCTAAACTTCTTGTGAAGTCAAGTAGTTGGCCGTGTGGAGTGTTGCCCAATTGTGACCAATCTGGTCACTTCTTTCCGAATATGGACCACCTGAGTCGTTCGAGTGACTCACATTCACACAGGATATGTCTTAGGGTCTCATATTTTTTCTCGCATTTCCGACATAGGGGATCTTTTACCACCCCTATGTTATGGAGGTGCTTGTTTAGTTTGCAGTGCCCAATAAGGGTACCGATTAGCAGCCGCAAACTACTTCTTGGTAATTCAATGTATTTCCTGGTCAGCTTCAGTGTTGGTGAGTGGATGATTTTTTTGGTGACCACATACTTGTCAGTTTGTAGCCATTCCTTTTTGTGTTCTTCAAGGGAGTTTCCTTTAAGTATTTGGGAGATAGTGAGTGGTGCCAGTGGCAAAGCCTTAGAGCCTTCCCTTTTCAGAGCAGCCCTTTTGGCTAGCATACAATTGACAAATGTTATTGGCGAACGTGCGACTGTGTTATTGTTTCCCAATTGTTATATCGATTTGATCAAATAAAATACTGATATTTAATTTATCCGGTTGCATGCAATATATTCACATAGCTTTGTTCTTTGTTTTGTGCAAGGTGGTTTTATATTGAAGTGCTCGGTAAGCAATAATTTTTTCGTAACCACACATTTTTAACGGCGATTGGTCTAAAACTGTTCACTCCGTTCAGTCGTCTCGCTCTTCACCTCGAAAGCGACGTTTTCACGTGTAGTATTTTATCATATTTTTACGTTACTTAGCAATTTAATTCATTTTATCACTAATTATAATAATTTTCTACATTTGCGCATAAAGAATAGTATTGTTATAATTACACTACCCATCCTTATTTTAAACCTGTGTTACACTTTGTTATTTCCATCCGTGGCCCCTACTTTCCGTGGTTGTTAACTAATAGTGAATCACCACGACGGGTCGCGTAGGTGTGAAGTGTGTGTCCCTGTCTTATATTCCCAATTTGTTTATATATTATTTTATTACAATATGGTCTTTAGGTGTGGAATTTGTGATCAGGGAATAATACCTAAAGGATGAAATTAAATCTCTTAATGCTAGAATAACAAACCTTGAGAATGCTGCTGTCGCTACTACTAATATTTCGCAGAGCTCTCTCTCTGACATTATTCGTGAAGTTGAGGAGCGTCAGAAGCGTTCACGCAACGTTATTGTTTTCAATCTTGCTGAACCAACGGGATCTCCCCAAGCTAAAATTGAGCATGATACTACAACCTTAATAAATTTAATTGATTCTCAAGTTAAATTCAAACCACTTAAAATATTTCGATTAGGAAAACCTGGAACAAGGACACGCTCAATTAAAATGATATTTTCCTCTGCTCAAGAGGCACTTGATGTAATTAGGATAACGCAAGCGATCGACACTGGTAACGTCAAATTTTACAACGATAGGACTGAATTTCAACGAGGTGATTTAAAGAATGTTAGAGATGAACTTGCAAGACGAAGAAATGGGGGTGAAAGTACATAAACGGGCATCCATCAATTGTGAAATCTTCGGGTCAAAAAAACTAAACATCTATTTCCAGAATGTGGGCGGCCTTAAAGGCAAATTAAAATCATTTATGTTAAATACCCAAACTTCTATTTATGATGTTGTTGTTTTAGTGGAAACCTGGTTAGACGAATCGATCACGGATGCTGAATTAGGCCTTCACAATTTCAATATTTATAGAACTGACAGAAACAGTTCCAATAGTACTCCAACTAGAGGTGGAGTACACAAAAATTATATTCAAGGTTTGGAAAGGGATATTAGTGTAAATTCAAATCGTTTTTGGAAACATGTCAATATTTGCCGCAAAACCAATAGCTTACCGGAGCATATATTTTTGAATAGTGAAGCTGGATATAATTTGGATGAATGTGTAAATTTGTTCGCATCACATTTCTCGACTGTCTATAATAATACGAGTAATAATGCTCACAATGAGTTTTCTAATATAGACACATTTATTGATTTAAATAATTTTAGTGTATGGATTAATGATTTATTTGACAGAATTTCATCCTTCTCTGAGTCATGTAGTGTGGGCCCTGATGGGATCCCTGAATATTTCCTGAAACGTTGTGTCTGTACACTTTCTAAGCCGATCCATGCCATTTTTACTTCGTCTCTTAGTACCGGAACATTTCCCGAGTTCTGGAAGCGTAGTTTTTTAGTCCCTATATTCAAAAGTGGGTGTAGGTCAAATATAATAAATTATAGAGGTATATGCATCCAATCGGTAATACCAAAGATGCTGGACTACTTTATATCACAGCAAATTATGTGGGCATGCGAAAATATTATTGTCGAAGAACAGCACGGATTTGTTAAAGGTCGTTCTACCGTGACCAACTTAATTATTTACAAGAAACTTTTGTTGGATGCTTTGGAAAAGGGAGTGCAAATTGACTCGATTTATACCGACTTTTCCAAAGCGTTCGATCGAGTCCAGCATGATACTTTATTAAGAAAGTTGCGAGCTATGCGTATGGGTGATCTGTCAATGGATTGGCTTGCAAGTTATTTGTCTAATAGATCACAATGTGTTCGTATTGGGTCTTATTTATCTAAATGTATCGATGTAACTTCTGTAATTCCTCAGGGGTCTCACTGCGGGCCCGTGTTATTTTTGTTGTTTATAAATGACATCAGTATGAGGATTAAGTACAGCAGGTTTCTCCTGTATGCAGACGATCTTAAAATATTTAGAGAAATTAGAGCGGTTGAAGATCCACATTTACTGCAGTCAGATATAGACGTATTGCTGAATGGTGTGTTCATAACAACCTACAGTTAAATATAAATAAGTGTTTCCATATATCATTTTGCCGCGGTAATGGTATAAAATTTTCGTATACTATTAATAATTATCTATTAACATCTACGACGGAAATAAAAGACTTGGGAGTGTTGTTCACATCGAAACTTGAGTTCAACTTAACTTTAGCCACAGCTTTATGCTTAACCAGCTCAATATCCAGTCACTGCATGACAGGAGAACTCTGTTGGATTTATGTTTTTGCACAAGTTAGTCAATGGGTTTATAGATAGCGCAGAATTAGTTTGTAAGTTAAATTTTAATATACCACGTGGTATTAATAGTAGGCACAAACCGTTATTTCGTTTATCTTTCCATCCTACTAGATACGGTATGTATAATCCCATTGACAGGCTTATGCGTTATGCAAATAAATTGGAAAATGATGTCAATTTTAAATTATTTACACATTCGACCACATAGTTTAAATCTTGTCTCCGCCATATGTGTTTGTCTGATATTGATAAATAATTTATTCTTTTGTTTTTCTCGGCTTGTGTATTATGTTTCAATACTACCGTGTCTTTTATTATTGTATAGTTGCGCCATTTGTTTATTTTTTGTTTATTGTTAGTCAAATTTTGTTAATGCAAGTAATATTATTTGTGTTTGTATAAAAGTCTAAATAGGTATATTATGTAAAAGGTTAATCCGTTAAATAAATAAATATCGGCCCAGTCGTTCCCTTCATTATTTGAATGCCCCTCAATTCAGGATATTGTCGCTCTGTTGGTTGCGGCGAGTTTGTCTAGAGCTTGATTGCACTCCAGTATTATGCTGCTGGCCACCATTGGTCTCGATAGCGCAGCTATGCTTGATTTGCTGTCAGTGAGGAACAAAATGGATTTGTTTGAGACTGCCAGTTCCGATAGTTTCCAAGCACCTTCAAGTATCCCGAAAAGGTCCGTTTGAATAATCGTCACATTCCTACCTAGGGGATGCTGAGTCTGCAGTCAAGTTTCTGGCAGTAAATGCCTGCCCCTGCGCCTTCATGATTCTTAGCCCCGTCGGTATAAACGGTGATTTCGAGTTTATCATCAATCTGATCTTTTATTTCGTATTGCCGCTTAAACAGGTATCTCGGTGGGATACTGTCGAGGGATTCTTTGAGTTCAGGCATGGTTAATCCCGCCTCTCTCAGTATTTTCCCGTGTCTCACACCGTTTGCTGTCGGGCTCCACGTGCCATTTGCCTTTAGTCTTAAGGCTGTGCTTACTGCCACCTCCTTTACGTGTATGTGAAGGGGCGTCAGGTTTAGTAGAGTTTCGATTGCAGCTGGGGGTGTTGTGCGCATTGCACCCGTCATAGCCAGGCACGCCAATAATTGTAGGTGGTTTAGCTTCTTGCTGGTTACCGATTGGTTAGTTCTCGGCCACCAGGTTATCGC
Source organism: Ocypus olens (assembly GCA_910593695.2). Lineage (NCBI taxonomy): Eukaryota > Metazoa > Arthropoda > Insecta > Coleoptera > Staphylinidae > Ocypus > Ocypus olens. The sequence goes on from OU343058.1 coordinate 36,030,884, forward strand.
TCCGTATGTCAGCTGGTCTGACAATTGCAGTGTAGAGCCACCGGGCCACCTTTGGTTTAAAACCTCAGTTTGGTCCTAGCGCGCCCTTGCACTGCCAGAAGATGACACAGGCTTTTTTCAGCTTGTGTTCTAGGTGGTTCTTCCAGTTAAGCTTGGAGTCCAGTATAATACCGAAGTATTTCGCCTCGTCTGCTAAACATAACTGGTTATAAAAAGTTTGGGTAGTCGTAGTACGTTTTTTCGCACCATTCCTCTATGATTTTGAGAGCATTCTGCATTAGGCTAGACAGAACACTCTCGTGTTTTCCAATGAGTAGGATTACCACGTCATCTGCGTAACCCACAGCATGGTATCCTGCGTTGTTTAGTAGCCGTAGTAAGCCATCCGCAACGACATTCCACAGAAGCGGAAATAGCACCGCGCCCTGTGGACATCCTTTTGTGGCAGCTACTGTTTGGCTTTCTTTACCTATTGAGGCTACTTTATATCACAGCATAGTTCTATTCCTTAGCATGGCCCCGACCCATCTAATGATGGTTGTGGGAACCGCGTGTTTATTTAGACCCTGTTCTATATTGGCGTAGGAGACTTTATCAAAAGCTTCCTCGATGTCTATGAAGGCTCCTAGGGCTGACTGTTTATTTGCCAGCGATCCTTCAATCCTGCATACCACATGATGAAGGGCCGACTCAGTCGATTTCCCTGACCTGTAGGCCTGTTGGCTTGGGTGCAGTTTGCTGTTCAAGCAACACTGCTCCCTGATATAATTGTCACACAGCCTCTCTAAGGTCTTTAGAAGAAAAGACGTGAGGCTGATTGGTCTGAACGAAAAATGTATTGAATGTATACGAATGTATACATGTATTGAAATGTAGTCAGTTTTGCCTGATTTGGGAATAAAAATCACGTTGGCTTCCCTCCATGGTCTCGGTATATACTGCATTGCAATACATGCAAGTCTGCACAGTAGCGGCAGTATCTGCACCAGACCCCACTGTAGTAGGGCAGGATACACACCGTCCGGTCCTGGCGATTTGAAAGGGGAGAATGATGTTATTGCCCATTCTATTTTGCGTTCTGTGACGATTTCCATTCTCATGTTCCAGTCCTCCGCTGTGGGAAGTCATTTTGATGGTTTGCATCAGATCCGCTTTTGGAGTCAGGAAAGTGTGACTTCAGAAGCTGACTTAGGGATTCTTGGAGGTCAGCAGTATAGGTGCCGTCCTCATTTTCAAAAATGCCTGGCTGTGCACTGCGGCACCCAGATAGTATTTTCTTGATGCGGGCTGTTTCCGATACGAAGTTAATGCCCTCACAAAAGTTGCGCCATGAGGCCCTTTGGTTTCTCCTAAGGGTCATTTTAAAGTCCCTCTGGGTTAGGAGTTCTTTGCTTTGTTAAAGGCTTTACGAGAGTCTGACCTTTTTTGGTCAAGCTCTGGGCACCACCAGGGAGGTTTGGCAGATGTGCCTGCCTTCCTGGCGGGGCAGGCCTCGTGAAAAGAGTCTAAAAGGCTGGTCTGTAGTTTCAGAGACAGTCTCTCAACCGCCTCCTTGTTTACAGGATCCTGCCTGAAGATATCTTCTTCTAGGTGTTTGGATAGGCAGTTGTTGAACAGTTCCGTATCCGTTCTTCTTGGGTTTCGAATCAGGATTCATTCCACGGTCGTAACTCCTATACTGAAGCAGATCCATCTGTGATCCGAGAAAGACGCGTCTTGGTGGACGCGCCAGTTCTCTATCTGCTTTGCTGTGTTGGCATTTGCGAGGGTGATGTCTCTGACCTCTTGTCTAGTGGGGCTCAAGAAAGTGGATACGCTAGGGTCGTGGTTGAGAGATACTCTAGAAGATGGTTGATGCCGCTGCTGCCCCACACTATGTGGTGGGCATTGGCGTCACACCCTATTATCAGATCTAGCTTGCCGTCCTCACAGTGTTTGATGAGTGCCGCCATCTCCTTTGTGGGAAGAGGGGCCTCACTATCGTACGGAAGGTAGGCAGATGCCAGGATCAGAATCCTGCCCTCAGCACCCTCCACACTGACCACTGCAAGGTCCGGTGAGCTTAGTTGTGGTAGGAACACGCACTGCACATTCTTAGGAGAGTAGGTACATGTTCTTGGCTTAGTGGAGGTGAACTATTTCACCTTTCCTTTAAGAATGCCCATACCGGCAACCCTTTCGCTTATTAGCCAGGGTTCCTGTATGAGGGCTATGTTATCCTCGTGGTTGTGTAGATGTTAGCACAAGTGCGCCACAGCCATATTGAAATGTCTGAGGTTAATTTGTATGATATTTAGTTTGCCTGTAAAGGTTGTGTGTCTTGGTTGTGTGGTTAGTACTTAATTGCTAATAAGCAAAAAGAGACTTACCTTTTTGTATTTCCCAGTCCGTCTTGGTCTAGCCTCGGAGCTGGGGTGCTGGTTACTGGGGGCCATCTCAGGTGACTGCTGCGGTCTCCATGGGAGGGTCCTCAACAGTCTTCGGGGTGGTCTTCTTCTCTTCTGGCCGCTTCAGATGAAGGGTCACTTTCCCCAGGCCATACCATAGCTGGCATTTGCCTTGGGGGTGCTTGACCTTTCCCGGCAAAGGGCCTTGCTTATTAGAAGGCCCCTTTTTGGAAATCGGTCTGCTGCCGTCGCCCCCTCTGGTTTTATTTTTGGAGGGGAAGCTGCTGTGACTTGTGCCACTCGTCCCTGGCTGCCCTTCTTGGGGACTTACCTTGGAGCTCGTGGCGGCCCGTTCCACAGTGGAGGCTTTACTGCCAGCCCCTTTCAGCTTCTTCCTCGTTTTATTTTCAACCCCGCAGAGCTGTTTCCTCACTCATGTTGCGTGCTGCTTAGTCAGATCCATCACCTAGGTCCTTTCCAGCATGGGTGACCCTGCCGGGAGCTGACGCTCCCGCTGGTGTAGCACTTAGGATCATCTGGATAAGCAAGCCCCCCCACCACGTCAAGGTGAGCACACAAGGAGTATCCCTTAATCGGAAGAAAAGAGACCTTAGTGCAAAATTTTGATTTTGGGTTTATAATCATAATCATAATCATTTATTTACGTGTTATAACATACAGTGTACACAAGTCAGTTTCCCATATAAAATTGTAAATATAAATTTCATTAAAGTGCAATTAACAGACACAAGGAACAGATTACAAAAAAAATTGTTTAAAATTTATAAGAAAATCATAACATTAATATTAATAATTTCTATTGGTAAATACATAAAATAATAGCACTAATTATACATATAAAATCATGATTAAAAACAATACACATATTCATTCATATATAAAGGGTGCTTTTTTTAGACGTGTGGTTTTCAAGAAGAAATAAAACGCATATAATTTAATTTTATGGCCAAGAATTTAGCTTTATCATAAAGATAAGGGTTTGCAATTATGTTTTAAAAATGATTTCGGGCAAGTGGGCGCCGCGGCTGGCTCGAATAAATTTCAGCCGAGAGGCCCAATTTCCGACCACTTTTTGCAGCAATTGGGGCCGTATGTCAGCAATAACGCGCCGAATATTCTCTTCCAAGGCATCAATCGTCTCGGGCTTATCTGCGTACATAAGCGACTTCACATAACCCCACAAGAAACAGTCCAGCGGTGTTAAATTGCACGATCTTAGAGGCCACGCCACAGGTCCACGACGCGAGATAATGCGCTCACCAAAAGTTTCCTGCAACAAAGTGATTGTTGCGTTGGCCGTATGGCATGTAGCGCCGTCTTGTTGGAACCATAGATCGTCCACATCAACACCCTCCAATTCAGGCACGAAAAAGTCATTAATCATGGCTCTATAGCGTTCCCCATTGACTGTAACATTATGGCCGGCTTCATTTTTGAAGAAATATGGACCAATGATTCCCTCTGCCCATAGAGCACACCAAACAGTGATTTTTTGAGGATGTAACGGCGTCTCAACAATGACTTGTGGATTATCTTTACTCCAGAAGCGACAATTTTGCTTATTGACATACCCATTTAACCAAAAGTGAGCTTCATCGCTGAACAAAATTTTCTTGTGAAAATCAGAATCGGTGGCCATCTCGTTTTGGACCCATTCACCGAACGTGCGACGCGCTTGATGGTCGTTTGGCTTCAATGCTTGCACGAGTTGGATTTTGTAAGCACGCAAACCAAGATCCTTCCGTAAAATCTTCCATAAAGTTGATGGACACAGCTCCAATTGTTGCGCGAGATTGCGGATAGACTCATTCGGGTCTTCTTCGATACTCTGCTCCACAGCAGCAATAGCGTCTTCGGTGCGCACTGTACGGCGTCTCTGAGGATGCGCACTATCCACTAGAGTAAACGTGGTGCGAAACCGATCCATGGTTGCTCGAATTACCGACTCTGCTGGGCGATTATGTCGACCGAATATTGAACGCAGCGCGCGATGCGTCGCGCGAACCGAACCATTATTTTGGTAATAAATTTGCACGATTTTCAAACGTTGTTCAGGAGTAAGTCTATTCATTATGAAATGGCAAACCAAACTGAGCATAAATCAAGTGACAGCTGTCAAAAAGTGCCGACTTGAAAACCACACGTCTAAAAAAAACACCCTTTATAACACATAAAATTCAATATAAAGTTTGGGTAGATATTTCAGATTCAATATTTAAAATCACTAAAATCATTATTAAAGCACTCTGTCAGACTGTAAAACGCTTTCTCAAGCAGATACTTTTTCACTTTAGTCCTAAACTGCAGTAGTGTTAGACATCTCACATTTTGAGGCAGTGCATTGTACAGTTTAGGACCAAAATAGTTTATACCACTCCTGCATTTATTAATTAGCAGGAATGGTAGATGAATATCATAATTATGTCTCGTTTGATATTTATGAGTATCAAGATGTATGGGGTATGACAAAATGTTTTTACGAACATAACTAAGCGATTCCAATATAAAAATACATGGTAATGTGAGAATACCTAAGTTTATGAAAGCTTGTTTGCAATCATCTCTGTATCCCAGAGAAGCAAGTACTCTTATAGCACGTCTCTGTAAACTAAATATTCTGTCAGAGATACTAGAGTGGCCCCATGCCAGAATACTATATGTAATATGACAATGGAACAATGAAAAATATGCCGGTTTCAATGCAGCCTGAGGTAGGGAATGATCTAAACTACGAAGCAAATAAATTACTTTACATAGTTTATCCGAGATGAACATGCATCTTCCAATCCAATCTGCTGTCTATTAGTACTCCTAGAAACTTTGTCGAAGTACAGCAAATGCCAGTCTTTGTTGAGAATTCAACCTCGACTGTTTTATTTGAATTAAGAGATAGTTTATTGGCAGAAAACCAATCTTCAACTATCTTTCCGCAGTCTTCATTTTCTTGGTGAGCAGTTTTTAAATTATTTCTTGTTGTAATGTTGTAAAGAATGTGGTATCATCTGCATACTGAATAGATTTAGACTCAATTTGTCGTGGTAAATCGTTGACATATATTATGAATAGCAAAGGGCCTAGAATCGACCCCTGCGGCACGACATAATGAATATTTGTTTTTGCAGACCAAGTTGAATTGACTAGTAGACTAGTTGACTAGTTGAATTGACTAGTAGTACGTTTTGAGATCTATCCGTTAAATAGGAGCTCAAAAGGCGGCAGCTTAAAGGATCAAAGTTATAACAATATAGTTTCCTTAAGAGCACATCATGAGGGACGCAGTCAAATGCTTTACTGAGGTCCAGAAAGCATGCAATGGTATCCTCACCACCATTGAAGCCTGTCTGTATCTCATCAACAAGAGTAATAACTGCGTCACCTGTAGACCGACCCTTTCGAAAACCATATTGATTATTATTCAGTATGCTATTCGCATCCAAGAAGCATACAATTTGCTTGAATAAATTTTTTTCCAGCATTTTCAAGAAAATTGGCAATAGTGAAATGGGTATATAATTGTTTAGGTCAGCCTTTGATCCCTTTTTGAGAACTGGAATAATATACCCCATTTTTAGACGTTCTGGAAAAATACCCAACTCAATGCAGGTGTTTATCAATTTTGTTAAAGGTAAAATGATTATGTTAACAATAGTTTTTCAAATTTGTGAGTCAATTCCATAAATATCTCGTGACTTGGAATTACTTAGGCCATTTATTACATCCCTTACCTCACTAGGACTGACTTTATGAAATTTAAAATATGACCCTTGTTGTGATGGGCCACTGGAGACACCAAAATATATATACAGGTTGTAAAAATAACGGGTTTAAAGTATTACGGAAACACTAATTCCAACAAATAAAAGTTTAGCGGGATAAAATCCTACAAAATTTAAGAGCTTACATTGCATTTCGTATTTCTGGTTACGTGAAAGAAATAGCGGGTGTATTGTGGAAAAAAAAATGGATTCCGATTATTCTGAATATAATATTTTTAATGTGAAAGAACTTAAATATGTCGTTGATTTGTTTTAACTCTCTATGCATACCAAAAAGAGTGATTTGATTAAAGAATTAGCTGACGAAGGCTACACTGTAAACGAAGTTAGGCTAGAAATTGACTCGTGTGAAAATAATCCTCAAAAGGGTAGGTTAGAAAAAATTGAAATGTTGGAAAGGGAAGAGAGGTTAGAAATGGCTAGGTTAGATGCGAAAATCAAAATGGCTCAAGTTCAAGCCCAACTACAAGCGGCAGCTCAAGCACAAATAGCTCAAAACCCAGTTAACACAAACAGTAAGGTTATTACCGACATTAATATGACGAAATATTTGCAACCATTTAAGGATGAGGGTGACATGAGTTTATTTTTTTTATTTTTAACAAATTTTGAACGCATTTGTATACAATTAGAGTTCAGTAAGGACACATGGCCAATCAGATTGACGAGTGTTTTATCTCCTGGGGCAAATGAAATAGTGGCACGTTTATCAGAAACAGATTGTAAAGATTATGAGAAAGTTGGGGCTAGTTTATTAAAGAAATATCGGTTAACATCTGAAGTTTTTCAAAGAAAATTTAGATACGGGAAACGTAAATATGAACAGAGTTATGCAGAATTTGCTTATCAGTTGAAGGTAAATTTTAATGAATGGGTTAAGAGTGAGGGAATAGGTGATGACTATCACAAGTTAGTTCAACTCATTTGTTTAGAAAAGTTCTACAGTTCAATACCGAATGAAATGAGATTCTGGCTGGAGGATCACAATCATAGAAGGACTATTGAAGATGCAGGCGATCTGGCGGATGTTTATTTAATAAAAAGAGGTCCAATGGCAGAAAAAACGTTTAATAGTCAAGGTTACCATAAACAATTTAAAAATAATAAAGTTAAGACTGAAAATAAGTCAAATGAGATAGATCAAGATGATCAAAAAGAGAAAAATCGGGAAGTAGCTGATGGGAAAACTAGTAAGGAAATAGACAAAAGTAGTTTTGATAAAAGAAGGTCATTTAGGTGTTACGGATGTGGAGCAGTAGGACATATGAAAAATTCGTGTCCGAAAGCAAAACCAGTTTCGGCAGTAATAGAAGTTGAAAGAGAAACCGAGAGGTTGTTTAAACCATACATGATCTCCGGGACACTAAATGGAAATCAAATAAGTCTATTAAGAGATAGTGCAGCAGCTTACGATATGGTTGATGCTAAATTTATTAAATCCAGAGATTTTACCGGGAAGTTTGTGCAGGTAAGAGGCGTATTGAGTGAGGAAAGTGTAGCTCTACCGGTAGCAAAAGTTACATTAAACTGCCCAAAATTTGGAGTAATTACGACAGAAGCAGCGGTAACAGAGAAACTTCCATTTTCGTACTTGTTGTGAAATAGAACTTGGGAAAAGTGGGGTAAAGATAACATGGATGTGATTCCAGTATTAGCACTAACTCGTTCGAAGGCAAGAAAATTGATGGAAATTGAAAAAGAAAAAGGGACAAACGAACATAGGAGGACAGAAGAAAATGTCCTTGAAATAGAAAGCAAAAAAAAGACGGAATAAATTAAACTGGAGGAACATGTTCAAGAAAATGAAAAAGAACAAAGCCTGGAAGAGGAGGCTGACAATAATAAGGAGAAGCTGATAGTTATTCCGGCATCTAAAATGGATTTTACGGATGTTACGAAATTAACTCCAACATCGATAAGGAAATTGCAGATGGAAGACACAGGACTTCAAAAATATTTTGATCTTGCAGAAAGTGAAGAGGAAGTAAATGGAGCGAAATTTTATATTTGTCATGGAATTCTTCATAGAAGATTTACGGATAAAATGGGTAGAAGTTACGAGCAAGTAGTTGTACCAGAAAAGTTAAGGTCATCTGGGATGTAATAAAACAATTCAACGTATAAGGCAAAATTATTGGTGGAACCAGATAGGAAAAGATGTTAAAACAAAAATTAAGTATTGTGATGTGTGTTCAAGAGTGGGAAAATCAACAGATAGAAAGAAAGCACCAATGTGCCAAGTTCCGATTATTACTGAACCGTATAAAAGGGTAAACATAGACATCGTTGGTCCACTACCTAAAACTAAAAAGGGAAATAAATATTTGCTGACATTAATATGTAGTGCTACAAAATTTCCTGATGCAATACCTTGAAACTGGCTGATTCGGAAGCCGTTGTAAAAGGATTGTTAAATTTTTTCTCCAGAGTAGGATTTCCGAGGGAAGTTCAAATGGACAGTTTTTACTAGTAATTTAACAAGTGAATTTTTTGGAAGATGCGGTGTAAAAATCTATCACAGTTCAGCGTATCATCCGCAAAGTAATGCTGTTGAACGGTTCCACGGTGTATTAAAAAGAATATTGCGTGCATGAACATGTAGAGGATTGGGATGAGTACATCGAACCTGCATTGTTCGCATTACGATGCGCACCACATGCAACACATGGATTCAGTCCTGCGGAATTATGTTATGGTAGACAGATGAGATCTCCATTGAGTATGGTGAAAGATTTATGGATTGGAGAAGATAAAAACGAACCGGTAGTCGAGTATATATTGAATTTACTTGATAGATTGAAACATATGCAAGAAATTATAGAAAATTCGACAATGAAGGCAAAAGAAAAGTCAAAAAGGTATTACGATAAAAACGCGAGAGATGTTTCCTAGAAAGTAGGTGATCAAGTAATGCTATATCAACATTCACGGGCTCACAAATTGCAAATGCAATGGGCTGGACCTAAGAAAATAGTAAAGAAAATTTCGGATACAAATTATGTAATTGAAGAAATGAGTGGAAGAAGGAAACAAACCTTGGTACATGTCAACTTACTGAAACCATATTTTGACAAAGCCGAAATGATCGCTATGACTAATTGTAATTCAGGAGAAGATGGAACTGAAATAGAAATTCCAGAACTTGAAATGGGACCAGAAACTGAAATTTTAACTGCGACTGATGTGATCGCAAGGGCAAAGGGGGTTGAAAATCTTTCTGAAATCCAAAAAAATCAATTACGAGAACTTCTACAAGACTTTCCCGGATTATTCTCAACGCGACCTGGAAGAACAAATTTAGTAGAGCACGATATTTGTCTTAAAGAGGAAAAAGTGATACGAACCAGAGCATATTCTCATTCACCAAGGGTTAGAGAAATCATTGATAAGGAAATCGATAAAATGCTCGAATTAGGAGTGATACGACCTAGCAGGAGTGCTTATTCATCTCCTATGATAATAGTGGAATGTGAAGGGAAAGATCCTAGACCGGTAATAGACTACAGAGCGTTAAATGAGATCTCAGTACCTCAACAACATCCAGTACCTAACATCGAGTCTTGTGTAGAGAGATGTAGTACAGCCAAGTATTTAAGTTTGATAGATGTTGTACGAGCCTATTGGCAGATCAACATGACTGAAAGAGCTAGTAAATATGCTGCGTTCATTACACACCGAGGGATTTTTGAACCAGTGACACTTGCGTTCGGGGTACAATCAGCGCCGTTTACCTTTCAGCGGCTCATGGATAAAATTTTGGAAGGTATGAGTGATTTTGCAGAACCATTTTTAGATGACGTGGCGGTGCATTCTATGAGTTGGGAAGAACACCTAGGACATCTGAGGAGTGTATTTCAAGCAATGTATAAGGCAGGATTAACGATAAAAGCAGACAAATGCAAATGGGGACAGGCAGAAGTTTTGTACTTGGGTCATGTAATAGGCCAAGGATGTAGGAAACCTTCTGATGCTAAAGTAGCGGCCATCCACGCATTTAAACGACCGGAAAATAAACGAGAGATACGTGCATTTTTGGGACTGACAGGATACTATAACCATTACATTAAAATGTATTCTGAGATTGCCAGTCCATTAACAGACGCCCTGCGTAAAGGTGCCAATAATCTAGTTGAATGGGATGAGCCAAAAGAGAAGGCTTTCCAACGTCTAAAGCTAGAACTTGTGGGAGGTGCGGTGCTACGATCGCCTGATTATACCAGAGAATTTATAGTGCAGACGGATTGCTCTAAAAGAGGGATGGGAGTAACCTTGTCACAGAGAGACGAGAATGAGCAGGAACATCCTGTATTATATCTTAGTAAAAAATTAACTGATAGGGAACAATCTTATGGGGCTAGTGAATTAGAATGTGGGGCAATAGTTTGGGCTATTGGAAAATTAAAACCGTATCTTTATTTAAGTCACTTCACTATAGAAACAGATCATTGTCCTCTTAGGTGGTTGAAACAGATGGAACAAAAAAATGGACGGCTATTACGATGGTCACTAGCTTTACAAATGTTAAATTTTACCGTAGTATACAAACCAGGAAAGCGATGTGGAAGTGTGGATTCTTTATCGAGATATTTGTAAATATTACTCTTAATAAATAAAATTAGTGTTACTTAAATTACTTTAATATTGTTTAATACAAACTAAATAGAATTTACTTTATAATGGAACATATAAAAACGACTATGCCTGCAAAAGAGCTATAAGCTTGGTTGCGGAAGAGTGTTGCTTACAAAAAAAAAATCCTGACGTCTATGGTGTCAGAATCAAAGGGGATTCAAACCCCAAACGACGTTCTTACCCAGGGGCAACTATTTTGATGGGCCACTGGAGACAAACACCAATGAGATGACTGACTGGAGATACGAACGGCACGGGATTGCCGAAAAGAGGGGAGAGCGAGCGAGGCGGACACGAAGGGGATTCGAGCACTGTCACGCAAAGAAGGCGGTTGTTGTTTTGACAAAACGTTGTAAATTGTTAGAAATATATTATTACTTCACGGTCGCTTATTATTGAAACACCCCACTGTCAGGCGAAACGCGTCACCCTCCTATGGTTGGGATGGTGTTGCATAACATATCAATAGGATTAGAATTTGAATGCGGCAATTGTTGAACTATTATTTCTGCAACTATACTAAAATAAGTGTTAAAATCATCCGCTTGTATATCACATTCCATATCACTCGTTGTTGTTTTACTTTTTATGATTAATCACATTGCTTTGGCATTATTTTTATTACATGTAATGAACGCATTGGTTGCAGACTTTCGGGCATGATTCAATGCCATTTTATATGAACGCTTAAAACTCAGGTAATTTTCTTTTAACTCAGGTTTTCTCAGACTTTACTCTCTCATGAGAGAAAGTGTTTCACGCATATTTCTTAATTCACTATTGAACCATATTATTTTATTTGTTCTACCTGTGATACAGCGAGATTTTTCGGGAAAACATTCCAGAATACTTTGCTGAATGCAGTTTATAAATTTGGAAAATTTCCCATTTAGACAAGTATCAGGTTGATATATGAAATTGAAATTAGTTGCTTCAAGCTCACTAAACATTTTGATTTTACCTGCAGCAGTGATTGGTCTTGTGATGCGATTTACAATACTATTACGCTCACTACCTACTGCTAATTCAACGTGAATACCTTATGTGGTCGGATAATCCTGAGTCAAGAGGATAAACATGAATTTCGCGATTACTTATGTTCGTGAAAACGTTATCCAAACAATTGTTCAGTCTAGTATTAAACCCTACCTTACTAACGATACCATACGTTGTGAGCACATCGCAGAGAAAGGAGGCTTGAGGATCATTGCAGTTGAATTTTACGTTAAAATCACCTACAATGATAGTATCGTTATTAATGTGTAGATTATTCAATAAATTTCCCATAATGGACATAAACATATTAAAATCCCCACAGGGAGAGCGATAAATTACAATTACCGTAATATTAATCGATGGAAGGAATGATGCAGCTATCTCACAACGTTTTTCTTGAGAGATTACATTAAGGTTGTTAGCGCACAAGTGCGCTTGCGCAACAATATCAACACAGCACAGCATGTCCATGGCTGCGACTCGACACAGAGCCTCCGCCGGCCTTGCACGTGCTATTTCTCAATAAGTGCCCATTTGAGTTGTTATCGTTATTATCGTTAATAAATAAGCCCAAGGGCTAACATCAGAAGTGGGATTGAATTCAGGCTCCACAAATAATAGAGAGACCAGTTGATTGTTGTGCTTGTGCCGCGTGTGAATTACCGTTCTGCAAAATGGAGGAGCTCAGCGCGGTCTCGACATCCTCACTAGAGATGGTTTTCCAGCGTTTGTTAGATCGAATGGGAACCCAAACAAATGTTTCTACAACTGATGCTGTTGTCCTACCCGATTTTTTACCCACTCGAGACGATCCTCAAAGATGGGTGGACGACGTTACGGAAATCATGGCGGAGTTGGAATGGAGCGACGCTTATTTAATGACGAAAATTCCGAGCTGTTTTAAAGGTGAGGCGAGTGAATGGTTTGAGGGTTGGTGCCCCAACGGCAAGCGTACGTGGGCTAATTTAAAACTAGACGTGTGTGTTAATTTCACGGGCGTTGCAAATTTTGGTCAGCTTTTATACGACGCAGTAAATTATAATTCAGACAACTGTACGAGTTACGGTCATTATGCTCGTATAAAACTTCAAAAATTAGAAAGAATGCACGTCGCTTTCACACAGGATCAATTGATTAGTATTATTTGTTTCGGCATAGGTGACTGTACAATACAAGCTCAAGCGCTTCAAATGAATCATGCCACCGTGACGTCATTGCTTACGCAACTCTCGCGTTTAGTCGAAAAGCCGCGTGGCGCCAAACGGGACAATAAAATCGCAAAATTTACAACTCCCGTTCCTACAGGTACTATTAGGACGAATTCTTCCATTCGCTGCTATAATTGCAATCAATTCGGTCACCGAAAAATTGATTGCAGGATACGCGGAGTAAAAAGAGAGCGCGAAGTATCCCCGGTTGCAAGTACGTCACATAAAAATTTGTATTGTGATTATTGTAAACGTGGGGGCCATAAAATTGAAAATTGTTTCACACGCCACCAAAGGAAACGCGTTTAAAGAACTCTGGCCCAAATAATCAGTTCAAACGTCCCGAGAAAGAAACTAAACGTGTACATTTATGTTCTTCACCAAAATCAAACAATACTACTTCCCCGCCCTTAATCTACTATTGTTTGAATATGAATGGACACGAAACTAACATTTTAATAGATACAGGTGCGCAGGTGTCGTTGATAAGTTCCTCTTTAGTTACTTTGCTACAATTAGAGACAACTCCTGAATGTGTCGAGCTCTCTGGAATAGGCGGATTAATCCAGTCATCTCACTCGGTTACTGTGAATATCAAACTCTGCGAAAACATGTTAGTTCATAAATTACACGTAGTTAATAATGACACAATTTGTTGTGATGCACTATTCGGATTAGATTTCTTGACTTTACCGGGAATGTCACTTACCTATGATAAATCCGTAGCTATATTGAAATATGAATCTCCCTTCGCTTCCTTAGACAATTTTGATAAAAATTTACAAGCAATTTTACATGAATTTCGAGGCATGGCCACAACTGGAAATAATATTCGCACTCCGATAACTACAGGTGAATTTAAAATCAGGCTGATGTCCGATAAAGAAATAAAATATCGTCCCTACCGATTATCCGTCAGCGAACGCGAGACTATCAACAACATAATACAGGATTTAATAGATAATTGCATTATTCGACCCTCACATTCTCCTTATGCTAGCCCATGTCTACTGGTTAAGAAAAAGAATGGCCAACCACGACTTGTTGTCGACTTTCGAGCATTGAACAAAATTACGGTGAGAGATAGGTACCCTCTCCCTTTAATCGATGACCAAATAGACCATTTAAGTGGCAGTACCTATTTCACTACTCTCGATATGGCTGCTGGTTTTCATCAAATACCAGTTCATCCGGATTCGGTTGAAAAATTATCATTTGTTACTCCTGATGGCCAATACGAATATTTACGAATGCCTTTTGGGCTAGCTAATGCCCCCGCAATCTATCAAAGAGCTATCAATACCGCATTGCAATCAGAAATACAGCAAGGAATCGCTTTAGTTTATCTAGATGATATACTAATTCCATCCGCTACCGTTGAAGAGGGCTTAACAAATTTACGCAAAATCTTAACGACCCTTCAAAAAAATGGATTTTCTATTAACATGGAAAAATGTTCTTTTCTCCAAACACAAGTTGAATACCTTGGTCGCCTTATCTCTAACGGTGAAGTTAAGCCGAGTCCATCAAAAGCAAATGTTCTAAAAACAATGCAACCCCCTACAAATGTTAGAGAAGTCCGACAATTCCTGGGACTTGCAGGATACTTTCGAAAATTTATTCCTGAATTTTCAATGAAGACTCGCACTTTGTCAGCCCTGTTAAAACATGATGCAGACTGGCAGTGGTTGCCAAAACACACTGAAGCTTTTAATTACGTCATTAACATTCTTACAAACGAACCAGTTCTCACAATTTTTAATCCATCTCTACCCATTGAACTACACACAGACGCGAGTAGCAAAGGTTTTGGTGCAATAATTATTCAAATCCACGACGGCACCAGAAAAGTAGTTGCATATTTTAGTAAAGCCACTTTGCCCGCTGAATCAAAATATCACTCATATGAGCTTGAAACCCTGGCGGTAGTATATGCTTTAAAACATTTTCGACATTATTTAATCGGAATTAGATTTACGTTAATTACAGATTGTAATTCACTGAAAAGCTCTCAGTTTAAAAGAGACCTGATTCCGCGTGTCAGCCGTTGGTGGGTCTATCTACAGGATTTTGAGTTTACTATTGAACATCGGGCAGGAACATCAATTGCTTACGTCGACTATTTAAGTAGAAATCCGCCTGTTGTAAACTCAGCCAATATAAATCATATTACATTTGCTAAAGAAATTGAAGAAGAAAATATCAGTCGGATGCCAGAAGGTTGGCTGAGCGTCCAACAGAGCGGCGACGGTGAGACGATTGAGATTAAACAAAAATTAAATAATAACGAGATTGACAGTAACCAGTTTTGTATCATTGGAAATACTCTATGCCATATTAGTTCTATAAATTCAGAAAAGGTTACTCAGTATTTTGTACCAAAACACGCACGATATGCCCTATTGAAAGAATATCACGATGGTCAAGCCCATATTGGCATTGACAAAACCATTCTTAGCTTAAGCACACACTTCTGGTTCCCACGTATGCGACAATTTGTAAAGAAATACATTGAATCATGTTTAACTTGCCTCACCAATAAACGCATCCATCCCAAAATTGCCCATACCATTTAATACAATTCATATCGACTGTTTTGGACCCCTTCCGCGCACTGAAGACGGGTACACCCATATTTTCGTAGCAATAGACGCCTATTCTAAATTCTGCTTCTTGTATGCACTTCAAGGACAAAAAACTGATGAAATTGCAAATTGCATATCTGATATTATCTTTCTGATTGGTACTCCAGCACGTATAATTACTGATAATGGAACTTCTTTAAAAGCTGTTCGCAACCACCCTGATATCGCTATATGGAGCATTGATTGGCACTTTATTACGCCCTATGTACATCAAGCTAATGGGCAGGTTGAAAGATACATGCAGTTCATCGCAAATCTACTAAGAGTTCAAGCTGATGTTACTTCTACTTGGGACAAAATGGTTTCTCGAATTCAACTTACAATCAACTCGACGGTACACAAAACAACACAACGAACTCCATTACAAACATTATTTGGCTGTGACACTCGATTACCAGAAATCGCAAGAATAATTGATCAAGCATCTGAAGACAAACTCCCGACGTCGCCTATACATCATGAAAAATGGCGCGAATTTGTGAACAAATGTTTAATCCATAATGCAGAAAGACAGGAACAGCGTGTGAATAAAGATAAGCCCAAGCAACTGTCGTTTTCAATTGGTGACTACGTACTTCTTTCCCGAGAGGCTCTAAAACCTAGGAAATTTGAATCTGGCTGGATTGGACCGTATAAAGTGGTTTCGGTATTGAAAAAAGACAGGTACGAGCTTCGCAAAGTGAGTGATTTGTCAGAATCTACACGACTAACAGCAGCTGCTTCATATCAAATGCGTTTATGAGCCAAGGAGTGGCATCCTGAAGATTGTATTGACCTCCTTGACAGCTACATGTGCGACGATGACACAAATGAGGTATAGTATAAATTTGATACCGTGTTAGCGTGATTGGTAAGGAGTTGTGCAGATATAGTTTCAATCTGAGTGAGTTATTTTTGATCACGTGTAACATGGGTTAATTGAATGAATTTGTATGATGTAATTGTAGTTCCTGTGCGTCCATGTTCCAAGACCTCTGAGCTCCTGGAGCGAGCCATGTCCCAAAACCTCTGAGTCGCTGTAGATGGAATTTAGATGAATGTAAAGTACCTTATTTGGACGATACACGATTTGTAGCTTTTATATGTTTTGGGTGGCCACGTTCCAAGACCTCTGAGTTCCTGTAGGGAGCCATGTCCCAAAACCTCTGAGCCGACTGTATGTTTTTGAGTGGCCACGTTCCAAGACCTCTGAGTTCCTGTAGGGAGCCATGTCCCAAAACCTCTGAGCCGACTCAAAAGAAATAAGATTTGGTTGTAATCTGTTTTACCATGTTTTGGTGGCGACTCTAAGCCTTGTTAAAGTAGTTATCGGGTTGCGATAACTCTACACTTGGTTAAAGTGGTCGGCGACTGTTAGTCGATTTGTCATGGCTAAACTGAGTTAAAGCAGTCACTTGTGGCTCTAAGCTCAGGGATACTAGCTGATATATGACGGTTCAATAATTATGCTAAGGTATGTTATACCTCTGGTGGATTAATTTTGTAAGGGAGGCTATGGCCCTTAATGACCTACGCCTCCAATGCATTGTGATCATATTGTTTTAATTCTTGTATTTGGTCAGACCTGTGGTAACGCTTTCTCTTCTGTTCATTAGATCCTGGAGAAGTCTGATTCCTTTATAGGTGAACCAACATTTTCAAGGACCCCACCTCAGGACTCGTCAGGATAGACCGAGCAGATATGGGCCGAGAGCGTCCCAACGTCAGGTTGGCCGTGTTAGCGCACAAGTGTGCTTGCGCAACAATATCAACACAGCACAGCATGTCCATGGCTGCGACTCGACACAGAGCCTCCGCCGGCCTTGCACGTGCTATTTCTCAATAAGTGCCCATTTGAGTTGTTATCGTTATTATCATTAATAAATAAGCCCAAGGGCTAACAAAGGTTATCAACGTTTTTAAATTTAATTGTGTTTTTTAATAGCTGCATCACACCTCCATGTCGATATTAAGTACGCGCACAATGCGGTCCAACAGCGAAGTCGTCGAAGCGGGCATGCATTACTTCATCTTTCTTGAGCCAATGTTCACATAAGCAAATTACGTCAAACGTGTTATTATCGATAAGAAAAGATTCAAATTCATTATATTTGTTTCTGAGGCATTGTATATTAGAAAAGTATAAATGCAACAGATTATTTATAGCTGGCTCTGCAGATTGATTATGTAGTGATTGGGATTCGGCTGGCTCGTTGAAAAATATATCTGTTTAATACCACGCCATTCGGTCAATTTTTCGGATCCATTAGTTTGTGATGTTCCTTAAGGCGGTTCTATCCGTTTTCGTCCGGGCCAATTTATATTTTTATGGTAAAAGTGTCTATAGGCAGATAAAAGTGTCGGTCGTCATGTAGTACACATTATTTGGGCCGAGAATTCAATCAGTATGTCTTTATCTATCCCGTAAAAGAAACATATATCTATCCCTTTCTATATGAGCCCTATCAATTAATGTAGACATTCGTGCGGGCCATTGATGATTAGTTGTTTGCATAACTGAAGCAATAAAAACTCACAAGTGAATCGGTGAGCTTCGGCTTGTTTGTTTATTTTATATTATCAGCGCTGGGCCTGGATTTATTTAGAGGTAATATGAAAATAGAAATTACTAGCAGCATATGCATCGGTAAAATTGCTGACACGGAAACTAACCCAAGTGTTCCGATTTTAATGAAATTTGGTGGATTTGTAGAGGGGGCCAAAATATTCGATACGTATTTTTTTGTTTCGGCTAAAAAACATGTTTAGGGGGTCAATTCGTCCCTCAAAAATCAGCGATATTTTTGTTTTTTTGGCTTTAACTTCTGAACAAATCATGATAGCATAATTTTGTAAATGTAGAAAATTTCAAAGCCTATTTATGTCTAATTTTTGTTACCACTCTCAGAGCTGATCATTTGGTAACTTGCAAATTCGCTGTATCAAATTATTTTTAACGAATATCATTATTGCAGCATAAATATCAATACGTTTTCTTTATAGTCCCGAAATAGTCAATACAATCTTGTACATTTTGTAAATGGAGTTATAATAAACTTATTATATATTATATATTTGCAAATAATAAAGACGAAAACTAGCCTGGTATATGAATATTCCACTTGTTCGTGACTGCAAAATTAAGTCTTACTAAGACTACAAACAAATAACTTATTGAAACAACTACTTCCCTGGCTAGTGCCGGATACTGAATGATATCACATTGGTTTAAGATCGTTTATTTGAGATATGGACTTATATTTTTCATAAACTGGTACCCACACCTATTCTACATATTTTAAAAATATGTATGTTTTTGTACAGGGTGTCCCAGTATAAATAACAGATCAAAGTTATCTTTTTTTTTAAATGAACACCTTATATTTTATAGTTTATTTTTAATCCCCTTAAGAAGCTGATAAAAATAGTATAATATACTATGGGTATATTATGGACGGTTGGTTAGATATAGGCAAATTTGTGGCAAAAACATGTACACATTGAAAACATCGCAGAAGCGTCAAAGATAGCATCATTTTTTATACTCTAGAAAATTTTCCACGTCATGAAGAATAATACACATCGGCTTTGGTCCTTTTATGTTCATACTGCAATACACGGTGTCAACATACGCAAAACAATGGATAACTTTTTTCTTTCAAACGGAACACCCTATATACGATGCCACCAATCTATGGTATTTTTAATAAGCTTTCCAATGATATACAGCTTGTATAACAAGATGTTAAGGATTCTTGAGATTTATCAATAAAAACATATTTATTTTGTCACCTTCTGCTGATTTTTGGATTTTTAGCCAAAACTATGCATTTTCTGGAAATATTCTATTCTCCACGTCCCCACCCTCAGTCAAAAATAATCTATCAGTAGCACGTCTTGTCTATGTGGACTAACCCGCATCACATATACTAACCCTCCCAACATCCTCCTAATTTAATCCTTCCAATTTAAGATAGCAACAGTTAAAAAATTCTTCGCTACGCAAACTATGAAATATTAGACAAAATAATGTTGCAGAGAGACAGAGATATACATCATGCGTATACATTTCCCGAAAAAAACAATTTATGAAATGCTCAAAGAATGCACGAGACACTAACAAGTCTCAAGTGTAATATCTTAAGATCCTATGAAATTTGCGAAACTAACTAAGTGTTCCTCTCCGATTTGCAGAGGAGGCCAAAATGTTCTATACGGGATTTTTTGTTTCGGCTAAAAAAACATATTTAGGGGGTTACTTCGTCCCTCGAAAATTAGCCGTATTTTTATTTTTTGGCTATAACTTCTGAACAAATCATGATAGAGTAATTTTGTAAATGTTGAAAATTTCAAAGTCTATCCACTGTAAAATAAATTGAAAAAAAATATAAGGAGTTATCAAACTTAACTTTTCGCATTTTCCATTAGTGAACATGAAACCTTTTTTACTATAAAGGTTTTATTTAGAAGAAATGTATGGATATATACCGGGTGACCCAGGGATCTGTAAAAGCCCCATAACTTGTTTGCTATTTGAGATATCGACTTCTAGTTTTCTTGAACTGGTACCAACACCTATTCTACATATTTTAAAAATATGTATGTTTTTGTACAGGGTGTCCCAATATACATAACAGAACAAAGTTACGTTTTTTTTTAAATGGAACACCCTATATTTTATACTTTATTTTTAACCCTCTTGAGAAGCTGATAAAAATAGTATAAGATAGTATGGGTCTATTATGGACGATTGTTTAGTTATGGACAAATTTGTGGCAAAAACATGTACACGTTGAAAACATTGCAGAAGCGTTCCTAGCAAAGATAGCATCATTATTTATACACTAGAAAATTTCCCACATCATAAAGAATAATACACATTGGCTTTGGTTCTCTTTTATTCATAGTGATATACAAGGTGTCAACATACGCAAAACAATGGATAACTATTTTTTTTTAATGGAACACTCTATATAAGTTGCCACCAATCCATGGCATTTTTAATAAGCTTTCCAATAATATACAGTTTGTATAACAAAATATCAAGGATTCTTGAGATTTATCAATAAAAACATATTTCTTTTGCCACCTTCCGCTGATTTTTGGATTTTCAGCCAAAACTAAGCATTTTCAGGAAAAATTATAAGAGACCAAAGTTGTAGATGCGGGTACTTCAACTTTTAAGATAATGCGTGCATTGCCCGCCAGAGCGCGCAAAATCGTGACCGCATATGCATTTTAGCGTTTTCTATTCAAATTTTTTATTAATAAATTGCACTACTTTATTTTCCGCACCCTCTGGCGGAAAAACGGGAAATTATAGAGAAATTAAAATGGCCCATATCGATTGAAAATGTTCCGCTCTACAACTCTTAATAGAAGCAATTTTTGCCAAAAATGCAGTTGTCCATAAAAATGTAAATTGAAAATGTATGTAACAATTTTTGCGTTTTTCAATGGTTTTTTGTATTTTTAGCGAAAACTATGCATTTTGGGCAAAAATTGCCTCTTTTAAGAGTTGTAGAGCGGAATATTTTCAATCGATGTAGGTCATTTGAATAATTCTATAATTACTCGTTTTTCTGCTGGAGGACGTGGAAAATAAAGTATAGTGCAATTAATTAACAAAAAAATTGAGATAAACGCTAAAATGCATATACGGTCTCGATTTTGCGCACTCTGGCGGGCAATGCACGCATTATTGGAAAAGTTGAAAGACCTATGTCGTTCGAAAATTTTCTGCTCTACAACTTTGGTCTCTTATAATTTTTTCAGAAAATACATAGTTTTGGCTGAAAATCCAAAAATGAGCAGGAGGTGACAAAAGAAAAATGTTTTTATGGATAAATATCAAGAATCCTTAATATTTCATTATACAAATTGTACATCATTGGAAAGCTTATTAAAAATTCCATGCATTGGTGGCAAGATATATAGGGTGTTCTATTAGAAGAAAAATAGTTATCCAATATTTTGCGTATGTTGACACCCTGTATAGCAGTATGAACAAAAAAGAACCAAAGTCGATTTTTATTATTCTTCATGATGTGGAAAATTTTTGAGTGTATAAAAAATTACGCTAGCTTTGATAGGAACGCTTCTGCAATTTTTTCAATGTGCCCTTGTTTTTGCCACAAATTTGCCCATAACTGACCAATCGTCCATAATAGACCCATACTATCTTATACTAGTTTTATCAGCTTCTCAATAGGGTTGAAAATAAAGTATAAAATATAGGATGTTCCATTTAAAAAAACATAACTTTGTTCTGTTATGTATATTGGGACACCCTGTACAAAAACATACATATTTTTAAAATGTGTAGAATAAGTGTGGGTACCAGTTCAAGAAAACTAGAAGTCGATATCTCAAATAGCAAATAAGTTATGGGGCTTTTACAGATCGCTGGGTCACCCGGTATATATATCAATATGTTTTATACAGTCTTTAAGTAGACAATAAACACATTTTTTATACCGGTCAAAGGCTTTAAAATTTTCTAAATTTACAAAACATGATTTGTTCAGAAGTTATAGCCAAAAAACAAAAAAATATCGCTGATTTTTCGAGGGGCGAGTTCACCCCCTAAACATGTTTTTCTTTCTTTCAAATCGGAGAGGAACACTTGAGTTAGTTTCCCTGTTAGTTGAATGCTCTAGTGAAATATAGGCTGTTCAGAATATATCAACTAATTGCCTGTAAAGCAAATGATAAATGAATTATTATGACATAACACAGTAGTTGTACTAAGTATCACTTTGTACAACTAAAAACAATGCTACAAAGTGAAAATTGTATTATCGAAATAAAAAAATTAAACATTCATCATTTCAGTAAATTTGATTTATAATTCAATTAACACCAAAGTAGTATGCTGGGCAAAACGTTAGTTGTGTACTCGTAACAGCTTTTCATTTCACTAATGTATTCAACTATGTTATCATGTTTACTTATTATTAACAAATTCAAGATAACTTGATTTGCAATGTCATTTTATACGAATGCTACATTATTATTCACAAAATAGAAAAAATGTACTATTTCGGGCAAAAAGAATAGGACACCTTATTTTGTCTAGTTTAAGTATATTTATATTTGAATTTTAATATTAGACAGTAGAAAACTGCTTCTTGTGAATCACGTTGCTACTTGTGATTACTACTTTTTAATACCTATGATTTTAAACTGTGGCCACGGCTGGTAAACATATGCTAGGTTAGAACTTTTATGTATAACTTTTAATTTATAGTTATATTAAAGTAACACAATTTGCTCTTCTATAATTTTTATTTTTCACTTCACAGGAACTAACTTTAAGATTATAAAATGTCGAGCCGTGGTAACCGAATGGTAAAGTCGTTATCGATTACAGCAAGTTGGTTCGATTCCACGCCAGTCAAGATCATTTTTTCTTTCTTATGAAATCTTAATTAATTAATTAATAATTGTTAGTAGATCAGTAACTGAGTTCATTTTATATGGTATAGTATGGCATTTTTATTAAATATGTATTTGAAATTTAAATACAATACCGTGCATAAATGGGAAAATAAAGTAATGAATAATAAATAATATTTAGAAATGCCATGTTCTATTCTCTTCTTAAAATCACGTTTTAAGTTGCAATCACAGTTTACGTAACAATCACAGTTTAGGTAAAAATTGTGATTTTAAGGAGCTATCACGTTTTAAGTAACAAAGTAGTCATAGTTTAAATAGCAGTGATTTTAATCACAGTATGTAGCAGTGACATTCGCCTCTTAGTAACAGTAGCAACCCGTGATTTTTTAAGTAATTTAAGAGTCTTCAAAAGACTAATATAAGCAAATAAAAGAATAATTGTAATAAAAGACTAATATAAGCAAATAACAAAAGACTAATATAAGCAAATAATCTATTGAAACAATTACTTTCCTGGCTAATACCACGACGAATATTAAATGACACAATAGATTTGTGTGTTAAAAATATCAAAGATGTCAAAATTGCACAAAGTTTAAATGTATTTATTACTGCACAAAGACACTAAATAAACTAAATTAATTAAGTTATAAGTTCACATCCATATAAATTACAATTATTCTATTAAATATTGTATATCTTTATATTATGACCAAATTTGTACTTAAGGATCTTTTTTTCCATTTTCTACGTTTCAATGGTGTCAAAAGAGATAATCCACTTTTTCCCTTATTTAAAATTCTACTTCTAATCACTAACAACAAAAAATATAAATCAGAAATACACTCATTACACGTCAAGTGTTAAATGATTATAAGAGACATTTAACAATCATTTTGGAAGTTGACAGATTAAAACAAAAGAAAAACCATGTCTAGCATTAAAAATTGAGCAGTGTTTACATTTTGTCAGTTAAATAGAAAATTCGATTCATCTAGGTTTTTATTACATACACAATTCCAAATCATTGTTCCGTGCTGAGCATTGTCTGTTATCCGATATTCCTTCTGTGATTTTTAATCAAGTGGAAAAGAATAAAGTCTAAATAAACATGAAAATAATGATTACATTTCGTTTGGCCTACTAATGAAATTTAAATTAATAGGACAGTTTTTCCGAAAATCCAAAATAATTCGGCTAGAAAATCAGCCAGCCGCTTAAATGAAGAATGGTCCCAATTCGGATTGAAAACCCGGTAGATTTAATGCTGTGTACGTGCCAACCGATTCGTGTTCCATCGGCTGGGCCAAGAGAGACGGTCGTAGGCGCGTCTTAAGCTGCCTTTAATTTCTGTACGATTAATATGCGAAAACACGGCAATGTTAAAAACAAAACTGAGAACAGTAGACAAGTCTAATCAATTTCGTATTATGATATTGTTGTAGATGAAGGTCGGATACAGTCATGTTGAGCATTTATTTTTAAGAAAAACATTTGGTTATCGTTTAATACACGCATTAAAACTACACCTCATTTTACGATGTTAGCGATTTTTTTTTACCATTAAAACTTCAAGTTTAGTATAATATAACTGAGCTAGATGACTTTATGTGGACTTATACTTACTGATAGAATTTTTTTTTATTTTGAAAAAAGCCTTTAGTTTCAGCTCAGTTTTGGTTTTAAAATCGCTAAAATGCGGGCTGAAATCGGACGAAGAGAACCGCCTTAAAATCAGCACCGATCTTAAATCCTGAGTAAGATGGGGAAAGTTGAATTTTTTCACATTGTATATCTTTGTGACCTATAATAGTTTCTACATGCTCCTTAATATCATCAGCAGAGAAACATTGCTGAACTCTTTTTATGAGTATCCAAGTGCGTTTAGTTTCAGCTTGTATTATTGATTTGGCGGACTCTCCCGTCGCTATTATCGGCATATAGTAGTGTTTACGTCCTCTCTTGCAAACTACCTCAGTAAATGGTTGTTGTATATCACTCGATGTTTGTTTGTTTACATCCATTAGATTAGATGTAACAGCTGCCGGTTTTGGCGCCCTTTTTCCACTGCGCACGGTGACAGTCTCGATCGCACTGTTCCCTGGAGATGGTAGATCCTCGGCAACTTCAGTTGTATTATGATTTGGACAGGAAATATGAATACTTTTAGATTTAATACCTGGACTGGGCATTTTCTGCGGTTTTTCCAGGCATGTTTTAATATTCATTATCTCAGACCATATTTTAGCGATTTCGGTATTTACACTATCACTATTTAATTGTTTATTTGTCAGTTCAGAGGTTAGGACCTCATGGATTTGCGCACAACAAATGATAATCGCATTTTCATCCACATATAATCCCGGAACTCGCAGGGCACATGCGTTATGAAACACTTTTCCACATTTATTACACTTTGCACCTTTCTTAACAACCACGGCGCATACATTACACGTTGGATCGTCTGAAACACTTTTACGCGGCATTATTGCATAAAATAAGCAAAAAATCCCAACTTTTATGAGCAAGACCGACATAAATGATGTTACGCTTATGACGGTACGGTATTATCACTACAGAGCACTGAATTATACATATATTCCTGGTGTAGCGTTTCAGGTGCGAAAATAGGGATTTTAAGTTAATGCCAATCCGGTGAAATTTAGGTATTACTTAAAAGAATATCTTCCCGTCTGCCTCGGCAAAAACTAGAAAAACAAGTGTTTCAAAAAGCTCAAAAAGAATATAATTTATCATTCATTAGAGCAAAAAATTAATTTATTGAAAACAAACTCTATTCTTATAAGTACAGAATACAATGAGATGCCGTCTGTAATATTAAAAAGCTATATAGATTATGTAGCAGCACCCTTGTATGATTTTGCTAATTTGCTAATGCATCGCTTGAACAAGGTATATTTCCAGACGATTTAAAATTTCGCGAATGGGCCATGATTTCACTAACGCCCGGAGACGCTCAGCAAAAAATTTGTAATTCAATAGATTGTTTCAACCTGTTATCTTAAATGATGGTTACTTCAAAGCAAATTTGAAGTTTCAAATCTTATGAATTATGTGGCCTGTTAACATATGCACGACATTTTATATGGCCCCATAAGAAAAGTTTAGAGTGAATTCTGGGGAATGAGTTGGTCATTAAATTTCTCCTCTTCTTCCGATACAACGTCTCGGAAAAGTTTGGTTCAGGTAGTTACGAACCGCGGAAGATCATCGTCCTGCTGAAACTATTCCATTGATAAGGTTGAGGTCATTTATATGTGGAGAGTTCCCTATACGTCACAATAATATTATCCTAGAGGAATTGGAGATACACAGCAGATGTAAGATTTCCTTCGACGAAAAACGCGTCTATGATATTTCTTCTTCATTTGTAACAGTTACTGATTTGCCCAGGTTACTGCGGTTTTTAACTATTGCACTTGCAGTACATCTCTTAAACGCCTTTGATAGTGTCAACCGACAAATATGATTACGATTTGGAAGTACATCACTAAATAAATGATATACTTCTACGTATACCCAATCATTATGAAGATTTACATTCTTTCTCTTTTAGACAACCTATCCATATCTACAAACTTCCAATCTGTTTTAAGATATATACACAGGCACCTGGAAAAAAACTGATTTGAAATTTCATACTATTTGCTTAAATATTGATAGCTAGATTTTCTCTAGAGTAACATTGGTAAAAAATGCTCTTTTTAAAGGAAAAGATAAGTATATTTGCAAACAAAAATTATATGACAGTAAAGAGAATCAAGAGCTCCCAAGTTGTGAATTTTTTTTCTATTTCGAGCTATCTCCGCAGAAGCGTATTGTTTCCATATTTAAAAGACACCCCATAATTATATATAAATGTAATCTTAATATAGACTGTACCTTTATTTCTTTGAATACAACTGCACAACAACAATAACATATGTAGCTATAATATTAACAAATTGGTACATCATACCGAAGTTAACATTAAAAAATCCGGCAGCTGAAATACAAATATTCCTATACTTAATTTGCTTCACCAAGAATCCAAATTTCTTATATCGGATTAAGTCACATGATGAATTTTTCAGTTTTAACAGTGTACTGACAGGTTTTCCATTCTCTTTCTCAATATTATCACAGGCGACTGTAAGAATACCAGAAAACAACTAAAAAGATCACGAATAAGTTATCTACAGTAGAGGCGGCTTGTAAATCTTCGTAGATGAGGCGACGATAAATATGCTAACATGTTTTCATATGGAAAACAAATTTTGAAATCGCAGCCTCATCTCAGATTTTTTTACGAGATAAAGAATAAAAACAATATACGTACAATAACATAGATCAGCC
Organism: Ocypus olens; assembly: GCA_910593695.2. NCBI lineage: Eukaryota > Metazoa > Arthropoda > Insecta > Coleoptera > Staphylinidae > Ocypus > Ocypus olens. The sequence continues at coordinate 36,058,285 of OU343058.1, forward strand.
AAACAATGTTTTGAATTTTCGAAGAAACACTTTTTCCAAAAGTTTCCCTATAAATCACATCTACTTGTAGAAGGATGCTTGATATCACGAATAATTGATTAAAAAATATATGCCAACCAAATATGGTATTGAAGTAATCTATAATATCGAAAATGTGCGCTTGAATTCTTATTAAATGGTCCAGGTGGTTCGTTGGTATCTCCGCATCTTCAAAAATCATGTTCAACAGCTTTAATCTAACAAGTATACTTTTTAGAATATTGCGTTCCAGGGTGATCATCAGCATGTTAAGCATAGTTAAAACTAAATCGAATATATAATACTGATACATGTTAATTATATTCCATTCGATCCATTGTACAATAGTATATCCAAAAAATACAAAATTAAATACCACTATGAGCACTATCTGAAAATTAACGTAATTCACCAATTCAACATTTCTATTAATTATAAAAAATTCTTTGTCGACTTTTTTAAAGCAATCGAACATCATATTGTATTCATAACTCAAATGTAAAATTCTTTTCAAATTTGTTGTGGTAAATACAACCAACAAAAAAAATCCCAACCCTTGGTTTGAAAAGTCACTCGACTGAGATGCGACCGCCGCTTTAAATATCATTCCATGTGCAGAATATATGCTTAAACTAATAACTAGAAAACAAAGAAAGTATGCATAGATTTTTGATTTTTTGTATATTCCCGATTTTGAATTGAACATTGGTGTCAGGCCTAATATTGAACTTAGTTGTAAAATACATTTTAAATCTATTGTTACAGACATGTTTGGTGCTCGTATGGAAATGTAAAATGAGTTGCTGGCAAACACTTTATCTAAATTGTTTGACTTCCAATTTTTGCTAATGAATAATAACAGCAATTACCGTAATTACTAATTATTATATTGGTTTTTGCTTACATGGTATTTATAGAAACGGTGGCATAACTACAAGATTATTTTAGCTCGAAGAAACGTAACTCTTTATAAACTGTTTTAATTTTTCTACAATTTGATCGCACCGAATTTTGTTTCTATTTCATGTTCTCCTAATTCGCTTAAGTATTTAACAACATTTTGTGAATTTAATTTAATTTTTATATCATTTTATCTTTTTATCTTTTCGTTCCATACTTCTTTTGTATTTTTTTTTTGCTTAAAAATATATTGTTTGAAAAATTAACAACTCTCTTGAAAAAAAAAACAAATTGTTCTTGTAGGAAAGACATAGTTTCCAATTGTTTTGAATGATTGTAATATATTCCTCAATTTTTATCTTCAATGCCAACATTCGTGTGCGTTTTTGCTTTTTAACATAGAAAACGGCTGCAGAAAAAATAGTATACGTAACACGTTCCAAAAGTGATTCTACGGGACTCGCAAGATTCCTAACATCTTCCTACTCATCCCGTAAAATATCACTTTCGGAACTTGTTACGTAAATTACTATTAGACAATTAATATTGAAAAAATGTCATAAAGCGTATAAAAGAACATTTTGAAGGCAAATTTGCAAAAATTTCTCGAATTTCAATTTGAAACAAATTTTTTGAAAATTATTTTAACCACTGTACAAAACTGAGTTTTTTAATTAAATCAAATCTCTTCATTTAATACATAAAATACATTACAATAAACAAAAACAGTGGATGTAAGCGTCAAGTAATATTAATAATATAAAATTTATAGAAAATGACATCTAATTTTGGTAAATATTTTTTAGTGAATTTGTAAAGATTCAAACCGATTACAATTGTTTTTATATTTTTCTCCAGTGGACGAAAAGATTACAATTTTAGTTGGGACTGAGCATTTGTAAAGTTATGATCTAGAATGAATTTTTCGTAAATTCAGCCAACCAAAAGATTGCGATTTTTTTAATTTTTTGCGCTTTATTAAAAAATTTAGCTCTGTGTTAAAAATTTAAAAATGAGACTGGGCGTTTGCGAATTTTTACAAAATTATACTCTAAAATGAACGTTGGTGAAGTTTCAAGCCGATAATAAATGTTTTTTTATTTTTCTTTTATCGCCGAAATAATTACGTTTTTTTCTAAACTTTGCGCTCTTTTATTATCTCAAAAATGTGGAATGGGCTGTTTGCAAGTTTTCGTCCAATCATCATCTAGAATGAATTTTCAGTAAATTTTGAAAGTTTTATTAGGACGGCATTTGTTTTAATATTTTTTTCGCACTGCCAAAATCATTATGTTCTTTTGAAACTTAATTGGATTATCTTAAAAATTAGGGAAGCGTGTTAGCAACGTTTTACAAAATTACAATCTAGAATTAGTTTTGATTAAATCTAAAGAGTTTTAAGCCGATAGCAATTATATTTTACACTTTTATTCAATTACTATCACAAAAATTAAAGAGGCATGTTTTGCAATTTTTAACAAAATCAAAATCTAGAATGAATTTTGTAGTAAATTTCAGGCCGATTGCAATAGTTATTATTTTATACAAGGTGCTATAAAAATGGCGGATTAACTCCATGGTACGTTGTCGAGAATTACTTCGAGAGTATGGAAAAAAATAATTTAAAAAATGGTGATGTGGCCATCATGTTACTTTCTCCGACTTGATGGTATTATTTATATTTACGCTTCCATGGTTTATTTTCAATTTAAATCATATTTTAAGTGTGCATCGAACGTTTCATAGACTCGGATAAAACTGACGTTTAAAACGTCAAAATTATGAAAGATGGAAAAATGTACTTCAAACATTTGACTGGACTAGCAGACATCCGCTAACTGATGACTTATTAGACGAGACTGACTACTTTGCGATATTACACGCTGGTAAAAACTCCACTCCAGGCTATGACAATATCCCTAGATCCATCCTTAAGAAACTTCCCTATGACGTCCATCAATATATTTTAAAAATGTTCAATTTCTGCTACCAGAACCAGTACTTCCCTCCAGAGTGGAAACATGGCATTATTGTATGCATCCCGAAGCCAGGGGAGGACCCTTCAATGATTCCCAACTATCGACCCATTACACTGCTTCCGGTTATAGGCAAACTCTTCGAAGCACTCCTTAAACATAAGATCCTAGACGCAACCCTAAATTCAATTCCTCCATATCAATTTGGCTTCATGGCCAAGAAATCAACCTCCCTTCCGCTCACTATCCTCACCTCCAATATCCAAACCAAACACCTAGAAGGCCAAAAATCAGCCGCACTTTTCATAGACTTCCGAAAGGCATTCGACTCCGTCTGGCACCTTGGTCTCCTTTATAAATGTTTTCTCCTGAAGCTACCTCATCATCTCATCATTCTAATCAAAAACTTCCTGTCCAACAGAACCTCCCAAATCAAAGTCCGACAATCCTACTCCCTCTTATTCCCTATTCTTCAGGGTGTACCTCAAGGTTCCCCTCTATCGCCACTACTTTATAATCTATACTGCAGCGATATCTATAATTCAGACCCCTCGTATTTTAACCCTGCGCAATACTCACTACTTTATGCAGACGACACTGCACTAATATCCCATGCCCCCACTCTTAAAGCCGCTCAAAAATCCCTCCAAGAATCCCTTGACTCTCTCCTACTGTGGTGCGAGAAATGGCGTATCCAAATAAATCCCACTAAAACAAAACTCTTTATTCCTTTTCATAAAATTACACCCAGATCCCCTTCTATCACTATTCAAAGTTCCTTAATCCATCCTGTATACTCATGTAAGTACCTAGGCATTCTCTTCGACTCTAAACTATCATTCAAACCATATTCCATCAGCATTAAAACAAAACTCAAGACAAGGGCAAGGCATTTCCGATCCCTAACATACAAACAACAAGGTATTAGCACTGCAACGGCCGTTAATATATATAAGTCGATATGTCGACCCTTGCTTGATTACAGTTGCATACTCTTCTCCCAAATCCGTCCTTCCACACTTCACCATATTCAAGTTGCCGAAAGATCAGCCCTCAGATCCTTAACCAAACTTAGGCATCCCGATAACCCACTCCATAATCCTTCTAACGAACTCCTCTACGAAACCACTCAAGTAGTCCCGATATCCCAACGTATACTAGACCTAAATACAAAATTTGCAGCCAACCCAGATAACTTCAACTCAATAAATAAATTCTGTATTTCCCGAAACCATAACATCCTTCCCAAGTATAAATTTCCCCTACTCACACTTCATCAATACATTAGCGCGAATCACCAGGACAGTTAACCTACACTTAATATTAGATCTTGCGTTCACAATCAACTTCAGACAGGGCAGAAAGACCTTCGGTCGATAGCCCAGACAGACTAACAACCTTATTTTGTATATTTAGAATTACTCTACTTTTGTTAATTTATGTTTTTATTGTCTGAATAAAGATTGTCTCTCTCTCTGTACTTCAAATTAAAAAAAACTCAGTTTACTCAAAAACTAAAGAGATTTAAAAAAATGGTGATGTGGCCATCATGTTACTTTCTCCGACTTTATATTTACGTTTTAATGGGTTTATTTTCAATTGAAATCATATTTTAAATGTGCATCGAGCGTTGCGTAAACTCGGATGAAACTGACGTTTAAAACGTCAAAATTATGAAACGGAAAAAATATACTTCAAATTCAAAAACTCGGTTTACTCAAAAACTAAGGAGATTTCGAAAAAAACTTATTCTTTAGAAGTTGTTCATTTTGCTATTCTCTACAATTATTATTCACACAAATTTGCTGTAACTATCATCGTTTCATAATTATAAACCAAAAGTTTAAAAAAATTAATAAATTTTTTTCTCGAATAGCAATGATTTTATGAAAAATATTTTTAAGCAAAAAATGTTCATTTCTTTGTTGTCTTCAATGTTTGCTTAAATGTTTTTGTGATATTTTTCATATTTAAGAAAATATTGACAAAAAACAAAAAACAGTTAAGGTAAACACCCACTTCCGGTCTACGAAATTTTACCAAAAGCTTTTCAGTTCTTCATATTATCAAATAAGACGTATGTTGAAAGTTTCATATTAATTGCTCTATTAGTTTTTGAGATACAGCGCACACAGACAGACACACACACACACACACACAGCAGACAGACACACACACACACACACACACACACACACACACACACACACACACACACACACACACACACACACACACACACACACACACAAAATTTATTTTTCCAGAAATTGTTGAAATGGCATCTAGGGACCCCAAAACGGATATTTCCGTAAAAAAAATTTTTGAAAAAAAAATCACGATCACAATACTTTCTCGTACTTCGTAACGGAGAAAGCAAAAAATCCAGAAATTGTTGAAATGGCATCTAGGGACCCCAAAACGGATATTTCCGCAAAAAAAATTTTTGAAAAAAAAATCACGATCACAATACTTTCTCGTACTTCGTAACGGAGAAAGTAAAAACCAATTAAATCTGGATAGTATTTTAAACATCTACTATGCCGTAGCATACTCTCATTTGAGCTACAATAATACTCTGTGGGGTTTATCGAGTGAATTAAATAGATTGTTTATATCACCAAAGCGAATTATCAGCTATAATGTCCCAAATACTAAGCAACACACTCCCTCAAGTGTCAAAATTATCGCGAATTTATCATTGCCCGAGGTACATTCGGTAAGATAAGTTCTTGAATTATGCACAAAACTTGAGAAGCTATTTATTAAAAGTACAATTTTCAATTCGTATTTTCTTACCTCACAAAAATGCTGGAACAGTTTCTATTCGTATTTTTAACTCTTGGCCGTGTTTTTTGGTGTTGTAATTAAATTTTTAATTGCTTCATCGCATTCTGTCCCGAAGCGTGATTCAGGCATGTTTATACGTTGACATATCGATTGCAATTTTTAATTCAAGGGTATCTATGAATCAAATCTCTTAAAATCAAAAACAAAAATAGGAGGTTGCCATTTAAAAACAAAATGGCGGACGTCATAACTCAAAAGCAAATGACAACTGAAAATTGACTTTCATGCAAAAATGTGTATTTTATAAAAGAAAATTGACCTGTTCGAGGATTTTTTTCCAAAAATATTTTATTTCGGTTTTACTGAATATATGCCATACTTTAGGCGCGCACTGTATAATAAATTACCGAAATGAATAACACCATTAGCGGAGAATAAATTTAAAATAGAATTAAAATCATTCCCAAGCCAGTATTTTATAATGTGAAGGAATTTATTGAAAAATTAGAAGATTTAAAACGTTGAGTTGTGGTAAGCTATTATTAAGTTATTTTATTTTAAACAAATTAGAAACAACCTTACTTGTTGCAAAAAGCATTAAATATTTTATTTTAGTTTATTTTATTTAATTGTTAGTTGACCTAAGTTACTTTTTATTTTGACGTGTCTCATATTGTCAATACAATGCACAAGACCAATAAACTTTTATCTTATCTTAAAATCCGTTGATGGATTTTAATAATTAATAAATTCTCTAGATATTCAGACCTACAAAAAAATTCCAAAAGAAATTTATCATCACTTAATAATAAATAAATATATAATAATAAATTCTCCAAAAGACATTCCACAACGTTCAAAAGATTCCCAATGAAAATTTTAAGAACGTCTTTAAGATGTGCTAAAAATTATTCCGAACAAAACAATTGAAAAGCAAATTTTCAAAATCAGTGGCTTTTGTGAACATTTAATTTTGATAAAAAAATTCTGAAAATATCAATTTGAAAATATTTTTTTCCAGAATTTAAGGGAGTTAATATTGAATGGTGACATTCCTTTAAAAAACCAACGCTAAAAGCGTACAAAAATATTTGGAAAATAACATTTTGGCCTTAAACTTACAAAAAAATATATTCTGAAAGCTATTTCATCTAAGATGTACTAAAAGTAATTCTAAACAGAACAATTTCATAGCAAATTTTTAAAAAGAGTAGATTTTGAGGTAATGTCTAATTCTGTGTAAAAAAATGGTGATGTGACCATCATGTTACTTTCTCCGACTTGATGGTATCATTAATATTTACGGTTTCATGGTTTATTTTAATTTGAAATCATATTTTAAATGTACATTGAGCGTTGTGTAAACTCGGATGAAACTGACGTTTAAAACGTCAAAATTATGAAAAAGGGAAAAATTATACTTCAAATTCAAAACCTCAGTTTACTCAAAAACTAAAGGGATTTTCGATTATTCTTTATAAGTTGTTCATTTTAGCATTCTCTACAATTATTATTAACATAAATTTGCTGTAACTATTATCGTTTTATAATTAAAAACCAAAAATTTATAATTTTTTTTCTGGAATAAAAATGATTTTATGAAAAATATTATCAAACAAAAGATGTTAATTTCTTTGTTATCTTCAATGTTTGTTTAAATGTTTTTGTGATATTTTTCATATTTAAGAATATATTGGCAAAAAACAAAAAACAGTTAAGGTAAACACCCATTTCCGGTGCACGAAATTTTACTAAAAGCTTTTCAGTTCTTCAGATTATCAAATAAGAGGTATGTTCAAAGTTTCATATCAATTGCTCTATTAGTTTTTGAGATACAGCGCGCACACACACACACACACACACACACACACAGACACAAAAATGGTGATGTGGCCATCATGTTACTTTCTCCAAGTTTATATTTACGTTTTCATGGGTTTATTTTCAATTGAAATCATATTTTAAATGTACATCGAGCGTTGCGTAAACTCGGATGAAACTGACATTTAAAACGTCAAAATCATGAAAGATGGAAAAATTATACTTCAAATTCAAAAACTCGGTTTACTCAAAAACTAACGAGATTTCGATAAAAACTTATTCTTTAGAAGTTGTTCATTTTGGCATTCTCTACAATTATTATTCACATAAATTTGCTGTAACTATTATCGCTTCATAATTATAAATCAAAAATTACAAAAATAATAATAAATTTTTTTCTCGAATAGCAATGATTTTATGAAAAATATTTTTAAGCAAAAGATGTTCATTTCTTGATTGTCTTCGATGTTTGTTTAAATATTTTTGTGATATTTTTCATATTTAAGAAAATATTGGCAAAAAACAAAAAACAGTTAAGGTAAACTCCCACTTCCGGTGGATGAAATTTTACCAAAAGCTTTTCAGTTCTTCAGATTATCAAATAAGACGTATTTTCAAAGTTTCAAATCAATTGCTCTATTAGTTTTTGAGATACAGCGCACACAGCAGACACACACACACACACACACACACAGCAGACACACACACACACACACACACACACACATAGACACAAAAATTGTTTTTCCAGAAATTGTTGAAATGGCATCTAGGGACCCCAAAACGGATATTTCCGTAAAAAAAAATTTTGAAAAAAAAATCACGATCACAATACTTTCTCGTACTTCGTAACGGAGAAAGTAAAAAATGGTGATGTGGCCATCATGTTACTTTCTCCGACTTGATGGTATCATTTATATTTACGTTTTCAGGGTTTATTTTCAATTGAAATAATATTTTAAATGTACATCGAGCGTTGTGTAAACTCGGATGAAACTGACGTTTAAAACGTCAAAATTATGAAAGATGGAAAAATTATAATTCAAATTCAAAAACTCAAATTACTCAAAAACTAAAGGGATTTCGAAAAAAACTTATTCTTTATAAGTTGTTCATTTTAGTATTCTCTACAATTATTATTAACATAAATTTGCTGTAACTATTATCGTTTTATAATTATAAACCAAAAATTTTAAAAAAATTAATAATTTTTTTTCTCGAATAGCAATGATTTTATGAAAAATATTTTCAAGCAAAAGATGTTCATTTCTTTGTTTTCTTCAATGTTTGTTTAAATGTTTTTGTAATATTTTTCATATTTAAGAAAATATTGGCAAAAAACAAAAAACAGTTAAGGTAAACACCCACTTCCGGTGTACGAAATTTTACCAAAAGCTTTTCAGTTCTTCGGATTATCAAATCAGACGTATGTTCAAAGTTTGATATCAATTGCTCTATTAGTTTTTGAGATACAGCGCACACAGACAGACACACACACACACACACACACAGACAGACAGACAGACACACACACACACACACAGACACAAAAAATTTTTTTCCAGAAATTGTTGAAATGGCATCTAGGGACCCCAAAACGGATATTTCCGTAAAAAAAAATTTTGAAAAAAAAATCACGATCACAATACTTTCTCGTACTTCGTAACGGAGAAAGTAAAAATTACAAAGAAAATATTTCTGAAGAAATCATTTGGAAGGAAACTTAATAATTTGAGAGTTAATTTTGTTAAAAAAAGCAAGAAAATATTTCTGAAAAAAATAATTTGAGAGTGATTTGTACGGAATTTAAGGGCGCTATTTTGAATTCGTTCTTAAAAAAACTATAGCTCAATGCGTACAAAAATATTTCGAAAATAACATTTTGTTCTCAAACTTACAAAAAATGTATTCTGAAAACTATTTTATCTAAAAATAATTCTAAACTAAACAAAGCAACTTTGTAGACTTTGAGAGAATGTCTTTGAAAAAACGACAAAGAAAATATTTCTGAAAGATTCATTTGGAAGCAAATTTGATAGTTTATTTTGTTTAAGAAAAAGAAAATATTTCTAAAAAAAAACAATTTGGAAGTGATTACTTTTCGGAATTCGAGGGAGTTAATATTGAATGCCGATTTTTTTTTAAACTAACGCTAACAGGTGTAACTAGTGTATATTAGCCGGTTCTAAGCCAGGAGGTCTTCCCGGAAGTATTCCCGGAAAACCGGAAGTAAAAATAGCAACAATGTAGTCGCAAAATGGCTACCGACCTTGAAAATCTAGGGGAATTTAGTGGCGGAAAATTCAAATCTGGGGGAATCTGGTGGGGATTAGTGGAATTTAGTGGCTGTGCAATAATCAAACAGGTTTACCACGTGATATTTAAAATTCACTACTAACTGTTGTCTAAATTATCTATATATAGCGATTATTTACTGCTAAGAATTCATTAACGAGATGTAGGACCTTAGACGCGTGATCGATAATCATAAGTTTGCGCGTAAACGTCCTGCGGATGTGGCTGAAAGAATTGAAAGGTTAGTGTGGATATCAAGAAATTAAAAACAGAGCTGGAACTGCGGGAGCAAATAAATAAAGTGGTGAAGCGAATGGAAACATTGAAATTATGTGAATAATAATTTTTATGCTAAATTGTGTTTGTGTGTCCGCGTAATAGTCATCAAAGTTAAGAGAATTTGATTACGTTAACTAGCATTATAAAAATTTACATTTCAAGTGCGAAGGTAAGCTCGACCGCAGAAATGTAATCGACTATTAATATCTAATTCGTAATGTACCATTCGCAATGGTTTTACCAAATGAATTTTATTATAAATACAAGCTCCGCGATAAAAATGAATCAGTTTATTCAGAGTCATCAAAGATCAAAAACGATGTTCCCCTGCGAGATTTGTGGTTCAAATTTTACACTGCGTTATAACAGAACGAAGCACACAAAAAAGTATCACCCTTAAGCTGCGCGTGACTGAGCATTAAACGAAGTTCCAGCTAGTTCTGGTGCTCCTCCGGCGAAGAAGGCGAGATCAGACCCACAAACTGCTTCAAGGAAGCGAGCGCTTCCATCAGCTGAAAGGACCTCGGCGAAGAAGGTTAGGATGAACCCACCTACACTCAAGTGTAATGTTTGCAACGTGGAGTTTACATCCCCACAACTACTCGCCGGTCACTTGAGGTCCCGACACGTAGAAGCAGTCTCGACGTATGAAGATGGGGACATCATGAAGATCGCATCGTCCGTCAGAAATCGAATTGCGAGTTACCGGATTCAATCGCCGGAGGATCAAACGGATATTCTGACATTCTTACAGTATTATGAGGAAAACTTTTTCTGTTTGGTGAGACGTCACGGACACAGCGCATCTAAAGTCAGCATCGAATTGTTCGGGTTGTACGTCAAGCCTGGAGATGAGGAGACACAGCCCGAATTAAAATCGTTTAATGCTCGGTTCGAAATTGTGACTCCTGCTACCGACCTGTGGGAATTGTACCGAAAACTGTGCAATACCCTTAAAACAAAGAGTGAGGAGTTTAAAGTAAGTAACTAAGACCAGTAAAAATCCATGAATATATTTAAAAAATCTTCTAGTTAAATTTATTTGTTTTTTTTTTAATATCTATCCATTTAATAAATTCGCTTTCAGTTTTTAATAGCCTCTCAACTGCTCCAACTTTTTTCAAAATATTACTAGGCAATTTAATTATGGAATTCATCATAAACAGAAAATAAATGTTACTGACAGTTCTTCATTTCATGGAAAGTGTTCTGTTTGCACAAACTTTTGTCTATCTTTTATATACTCGCCAAAGATAAAAAAATCCTTAAATTGGATGGATGATGATGCCATAAATTTTGGTGCACAAACATTTTCAATAGTTGAACTATAAAAAATATTTTTTGTAGTTATAAATGGAATATTGTATAAAAATAATAGTATATTATGCAACAAGTGTTATAAACTGCACTTTAGTGACGAGTTAATTAGGCACGAGCGGAGCGTAGCGGATCGAGTGTCTAATATCGAGTGTCTAGAGAAGTTTATAACACGAATTGCATACTACACTTTTTCTACGACTAAATTATTAAAATTTTGAAATTATTTTATTATCTTAAATGAACATGGTAATAGTACAATATTATTAAATTGGTCTACTTGCGTAATAGTTATTTAACCAACAAGTGTGTTAATGATGGCGATTAATGATCGAGACATTTTCACGCACGAGCGCTTGCGCGAGTGCGTTAATTGTTGAGATCATTAATCGCCAATTAACACACGAATTGGTTACAAGATTTTTCCGTTGATCGTAACTTAGATCAACATTAGAAATTAGATTAGAGAAAATCCAAACAAAACAAACAAATAAACTTGCTATTAAGCCATTTGCAGCAATATCAGCAAAACATGGGAATAGCGCAGATACCGAATGACATCTTACCTGTTACTCCTCGCACCAGGAAATAAATTCTACGTAAGTTTTTTCGTAAAAATGTGTACTCTTTTCCGGAATCAAATTTAATGTTGCATTATTTTCAATGGCTAGTACTTTTGGCGGTGTTAATTTAAACTCGACACTATCCATAGTAGCAGACATTCCCTCTAAACACGCGTTTTATAAATTTGACGTTTCACACTTTGACATTATTGTATAACAAAATTCTCGGTTCGCCTCTAATTTGTTTCTAACGCAGAGGATTGATATACTTTTGCAATTACATGTGAAACAAATTATAGATCGTTTTCTCGCTATTATCAGTTACATTTCCAGTAATTATGAGTAATTAGCCACTCATGAATTAGCTATTTAATGCTTAACTAGAAATCGTTCTTTTTTTTAGGAAATATGATTGATAGGAATTCGAGTTAGGGAATCGAGGATGATAGCAAATTGGCTTAGCCAGCTAGGGCATTCAGCCACCATCGATGTATAGTATTTAATAATTCATTTAAGTGAAATGAGGACAAAGACTAAATATATCCCGAGACCCGCATGGCTATTTTTCGTGTTAAAAAAGTAAAAAAAAGTGACCGCCCGGACGGGACTCGAACCCGCACCAGCGGGGTCGGAGGCCGGACCTCTACCCACTAGACCACCGCGGCCCTAGAAATCGTTCATTAATGAAAAATCGTTTATTAATGAAAAATCGTTCATTAATATGGGTCATTAATGAACGATTTTTGATACATTTGGGTACATTAAAGTTAGCCGTTAACCAACGAGCAACGGAAAATATACATTAACAATTAATTTAGAGACATTATATCAATTACTAAATGAAATCATTGATTCTCCTAAATTTCTTGAATATTGTGTATTATTTATTTGATTTAGGTTGGAAGCATTCCTTCTTTCATTTATTTGTTTTATTTTGACAGATTGTTGATAAGTGACAACTAACTTGATTTTGAATTTCAATTGTTTAAGCGATTTAAAAATCTGGAGCTAACTTCAGCCCATGACTAAAATGCATAAAGTCACAGTTTGTCAAGGTGTATTTAAAGAATCACTTAACGTCATGGAAACATATGCGATAAATGGCATTTTAGAGGCGGGAGTAGAAAAAAATATTTGTTTTCTTCTCTGTATACTTTATAACTTATTTAATTAAAAAGCCCTCTTTATCTAATATTAAAAATTAATTAAAATAAACTGTCTTTTACTTACCTTACTTGTTATTTTAAGAAAATAAGTAACATATTCCATTTTAAAATATTTATTCAAAAGACATAAAAAATAATACATTACTTCTAGGAGGCGCCTTGGTATCGTCTTTTTTTCTTTGATGGTGGTGGCTGATTTGCTGAGGACGACGTGGATGCTGATGATGATGATAATTGTACTACCTTAGCTGCAGAGGAAGATGTTGCTTCGGGCAGTCCGATTGCTAGAACTTCCTCTGCAGACATTGCCTTGGCTATGGCCAATTCTTCGTCTTCGACATCAAAAGCAAACCTGCAGGTGAAGTACTCTAAGATTTGAACCTCCCCCTCAGTTTCCACCGCAACCAACTTTGGTGCACGTGACTGGTAAATTCCCTAGTTTTCTTCTTATAGTTTCTGCCCGCGGCGTATAACTTAGGGAAACCATCACCTGGTTACTCTTCCTCTCAGCGATGTTTTTAACTCCGAATCTAAACAAAACAAATATATTATTTAACTAACAATAGGTAATAATAATCTTAAAAACGTACCTGAAGAGCTGCTTGCATAATACAAACATCACACTTGATGTGATCTCGGAGGGATCCTTGGATTGCAATAGAAGCGTACATGGGATGTTTGCCATTGTACAGAATATAATTTTGAACACTGCATGATCTTGTATATATACTCGAAATCAGTACGAATATTAATTACTTGTGGTTAGTTACATCATCTTTTCCAGAGAAATTCGTATATCAAATGCAGATGTGAATTCCCTCATGTACTTATTCTTGCAAATATGATTATATAAAACTGCAACACGTGTGGATAATTTGTGTTTTTTCAATGTCTCTACCTATAACAATTATTTTAAGGAAAGCCTTTATGTATCATATGCTTATAAAAAAGCTGGCAAAGAGAAGAGAACTAGGCATTTTTAGCAAAGTATATTTTTATTATCAACTATGGATTTATAACTGAATATTAAAAATGAGTCATTTTAATTTCCACGTAAATAGATCATTAATAAAACTGGAGTTACATTGTATTGATAATTCAACTCATGTATAAAAAGGTGCATTTAAAACGGCGGACAAAAAAATTTGCAAATGGTTAAAAATTTATTTACCTTCACCATGACAACGATCTCTATATTAATAATTTTAGTAAACAGCCAACTTCAGTTGAACAGGGGTAGTTCGTGTCAGTTCTGAATACATATGCGGTGAAATATAATTGAAATCCGTTTCAGACACGCTTCCACGTGAAATTTTTGTTACGATTTTCATTCCGATCCATGTATCAGTTATCAATTAAGTAAGTATTTCACCTTTTAGTTACGTGCATTTGCAATTAAAGCCAGCGACGGCATTTCGTACTTCGGCCGCGAAATGTCACAAGCGTACGGTAGCTCTGCCATAATGAGAGAATTAAAGAATTGGATTGCATTTAATATCTATCTTGTTCTATCGTGATTTAATAGTATGAAATAAACATTGATATATTAGTGTATTTGGCGTTTCCTCTTTTATATGTGTTGGAAATAATTTCAGCGGCCATTAAACGTTCAGCTGTTATTGGTTTCCTAACTTCATGCCGCTTGTAGTGTGTCGCGTGTGTGTGTGTGTGTGTTGTGTGAGGTTATAACCTATAATATAATATAAGAAACGCCAGAAATGTAAGGAATTTATACTAAATGTAAGTAATAATATATATTTATATAAAACAATATTTATAAATATCATTTTAACGGCTGGATCCCAGTGTTTGTACCACTCGCAAGCGAGCAAGCGCAAATTTCGTGATTCCCGTGGCACTCACACGATTTTGACGATTGGTGCTTCATCCAATTCCATCACAAATAAACAATGCTCTTTCACCCATTGTAAATTTAATTGACATAAATTGCTAATATAAATATAGTTCTTATTCGTTAAATTATCTCCACAAATACCACTCGCGGTTATAATTTCGGCAGGATAAATTTTATTTTAAGCACTCGTCATTTCATCGCAAATTTCTTGAATGAATTGAGATTAGGCAAAATTTTTCCATCTCAATTCATTCTCGAAATTTGTATCGATTCAATGGCTCGTGCAAACAAATAAAATTTATCCGGCCAAATTAAACATCTTGTGGTATTACCCCCGAAATTTCAAGGATTTTGGCGAGTATATAAAGGATAGACAAAAGTTTGTGTTTTAGCACTTCCACCAGCATTATTGCAAACAGAGCACTTTCCATGAAATGAAGAACTGTAAGTAATATTTATTTTCTGTTTATGATGAATTTCATAATTAAATTGTCTAGTAATATTTTGAAAAAATGGAGCAGTTGAGAGGCTATTAAAAATTGAAAGCGAATTTATTAAATGGATAGGTATTTAAAAAAAAACAAATAAATTTAACTAGAAGATTTTTTAAATATATTCATGGATTTTTACTGGTCTTACCCACATAGCACACTTCGTCCACTGTACGTACATTATTCGTCCAAATTACGTACATTAGTCTATGGGGGTAATATGAACGTACAGTGTACGTACGTTGTACGTACAAAAATATGCGTCCGTGGTAGGTACTTCACTGTACCTACATACATATACGCCCATAGTACGTACATATCTGGACGAATATATAAATATACCCCCACCACGCAGGATGGACCGCAAGCAAATCAAACAGAGGGCGCCCCAATAATAAACCGACGGAATGGTAGCGGCATGGGTGTGAAGCCGAAATACGAATATCAGCAACACGAAAGTATGTGGGCTACCCCAGGACAGTGGGGCGAGGGGGAATTTCAAATTTGCCGCTTTTGTAAAGATGGTTCCCTCGATGTTGCCAGATTTATCAAAGATCTTATTATGGGGATTACCGTTTTTAATAACCTTAAAATTTCACTACAAAGTAATAATTTTAACAATTAAAATTATGTTTTAAACATAATTAGACTCATTATCGCTTATATTTGTCATAATAACTCATGAAAGTATAATATTACTGTTTATTAAATATAATCATGTGCATTGTACATTCATACTTCGATGTATATGCGGTAACGCTTAATGAGTCTCAACATTTTTATTAACTAACCTCAATAGTGCTGTGAGTGCTAGTACTTCATGTTTGAAGGTAAGTTATTATATATTCTGTCTTATAAACTCGTCAATTGTATTTATTAGTAATGGAAACATCAAATGGCCGTATTAAATATTCTTGTAAATATCCAGAATGTCAAAATTCTTTCTGTTCCGACACCTATAACTAATGTCGACTACAAAAATAAACATTTCTATAAATTTCCCAAAAATGAAGAATATCTTAAAACATGGAAAACCATTTGTGATATTGAACAATCTTCATTGTTTAAAATTTCATTCATGTGAAGATCATTTTATTCATAAACATTTTGTTAACCATTTTCGCAAAAAATTGAATTGCAATGCTGTTGCGACACCAAGAAGTAAGACAATATAACTACACTAATTTACTTTTTAAGTATTTTAATGTCATGAATCCTGGATACGAGCAAACAACTGACCTGTTACGACGCACAGTGGTTCAGAATTCGACAAAGCTGGCCAAAAGTCTAAATCTTAATAAATTTTGACATAAATGGGTACTAATCGCAGATTATGAATTTGATATAAATACTTCGAAATTCAAAATGGCGGATCCAATATGGCGGACATAAGTGATAAAATTATTATTCTCCGCACTAGAGAAATCCAATATTTTAGAATAACAATGATCGCAGCTCTCCGGTGATTATTTTATAATTTAGTCAGGGTGTGTAGAAGATTTTTTTATACCATATAATGGTATAAATTTCGAGTAAATTTTTAAAGTCGGTAGCAATTGTTTTAATAATTTTTTTGCAGCACTGAAGTAATGCGCAAACTCAGTATTACAATTAACTCAGTTCTCGGGTGATTATTTTGAAATTTAATAAAGATGTGTTTAAGATTATTTTTAAACCATAAAGAAGAATCAATTTTTACTAAATTTTGAAAATTTCAGGTTTGTATCATTTGTTTTTACATTTATTTGGCTATACTGGAGAAATTGGCAACTTCAGTATAACAATCGGTTATCACATGATTATTTAGAAAGTTAGTGAAGGCACTTGTTAGATTTTTTCTTAAATCATAAAGCAGAATCAATTTTGAGCTCATTTTAAAAATTTCAAGTTGGTCACAATTGTTTTTACATTTATTTGGCCACACTGAAGAAATTCGCAACTTTAACAACAATTTAATGATTATTTTCAAAATTAGTGAAAAACTTGGCCCTCGCCTTCGAGTCGGTGAGCACTCTCCATCCTCGGGCCAAAACCATAACCATAACTTATACTATATAGGGTGTGTACAAATTGATGGGAAACCATTGCGATCCTAAAAAATTTCTTTTTGCGAAAATATCAATTTCGTCGATTCCGACAATTTTCGTAAAAAAACTGAGTATCTGCCTTTGTGCCTGTCATATTGATTTTTACTTTTTCCGTACAAACTACGGGAAAGTGTTCTGATTGTAGAAAAAATTCCAAACATTTTTTTTTGCGGAAATATTCATTTCGTTGAGACAATTTTTGTTAAAAAAATGTATGTCTGTCTGTCAAATTTTTTACTTTCTCCGTACAATCTAAGGGAAAGTATTGTGATTGTAAAAAAAATCCAAATATTTTTTGCGGAAATATCAATTTCTTCGATTCTGACAATTTTTGTAAAAAAATATGTGTGTCTGCCTTTGTGTCTCTCTGTCTGTCATATTTATATTCTACTTTCTCCGTACAAACTACAGGAAAATATTGTGATCGTAAAAAATTTCCATTTTTCAACAGCCGCTTCGTTGATTCCGACAATTTTTGTGAAAAAGAAAATATCTGTGTGTCCGCCTTTGTGTCTGTTTGTCTGTCATATTTATTTTTTATTTTCTCCTTATAAACTAAGGGAAAATATTGTGATCATAACAAATTTCCAATTTTTTTTTTTGCGGAAATATCCATTTCGTTGATAAATAGCCATTTCATCAATTCCAACCATTTTTGTGAAAAAATGTGTCTATTTACCTGCCTTTGTGTCTGTCTGTCATATTTATTTTTACTTTCTCCTTACAAACATAAGGGAAAATTTCCAAATATTTTTTTTGCGAAAATATGCATTTAGTTGATTCGGACAATTTTTGTAAAAAAAATGTATGTCTACCTTTGTATTTGTCTATCTGTCATATTTATTTTTTACTTTCTTCATACTAACTACGGGAAACTATTGTGATCGTAATAAAAATCCAAACTTTTTTTTGTGTGTGTCTGCCTTTATATCTGCCTGTCTGTTATATTTATTTTTGCAAACTACGAGAAAGTATGCGGACACATCCATTTGGTCGATTCCGACAATTTTTGTTAAAAAAAGTCTGTGTGACTGTCTGCCTTTGTGTCTATCTGTCTGTCTTTTTTATGTTTTACTTTCTCTGTACAAACTTCTTTCATATTCCTTATTTTTTCTTTTTTACTAATTTGACTAGGAGGAGATCTTTCCTCTGCAATGATCAGGGAAGATAATATTCCAATATAAAAAATTAACATTGAAAATCCTGTTCCGTTGTATTCATCTACATCCTGTAGACGTGTACTGGGTGTATTTGAAATAACGAACAGGCTCGTAACCACAAAGAGATTATATTATTTTTAAACAATATTCGCAATTATTTTGTTTATAACTGTAACAAAAAGCCCGCAATTAATTATTAAAGTTAATGAGTGAAAATACGCAACATGTTTAAACAAACACACATTCCATGCAGACCTAATTAAATGAGAAAAGCATCGGTTCTCAAAATGTTTAAAAAACCTCGAAAAATTAGGAAAATTCAAAAATTATTTTTCGAATAAATTTTTACGGAAATGGGTTCACAAATATTTTGTGTATGTGCCCTTAAATGCCTGTTCGTTATTTCAAATACACCCTGTATACATCATAAATACAAGATATACAATAAAATATAAAATCGAATTTTTCAACGATATTGCACATCAGCAATAAAAATAATCCTACACTGAGGAATGCAAGTGAATGCAGCTAATTGTTGTTTATCACCTTAAAGGACCTTATAATAAATATTGTTATTGCTATAGGAATACAGGCATACACAGGCAAAAAATATTTCCATGAATATTTAAAATGTACCCACCTATTTTTAACGCAAATTCCTATAATTGCTAACAAAAATTTTGTATGCATATTAAATGTAATAACCATTAACTTACCTTCAGGAAGATCCATAATAAGGAAAAAAATCCCTGCACATAAAGATTAGTATTCATAGTGAAAAACCGACGCCAAACTTTCACCTCGTCCGAACGTCTCCCACGTGTCTAACAAAGTAACAAGTTTGAACGCGGATTACGAGGTATTTTGTAGTAGATACAATCAGATTCTTCCATTGTGGCATCCAGTGGAGCCCTCTGGACACGACTATGTTGTACTAAACTCAAAACATTGACTTTCATTTTTTGACTTTTGGCCAGCTTTTTCGAATTCTGAACCACTGTGCGACGCCTGAAAGAAATATCCTAAGAAGAACGAAGAGACCTGATGGAACATTGCACCTGGACAAGACCCTGATACCCGATTGTTGTGATATTTTTATATTTGGTAATTTTGTTAATAATAATGTACATAATTATTCTGTTAAATATATTTTTTCCATGTAGGCCTATTTTTATTTTTATTTTGTGAAATCCAATCTTTTTTCTTTTACCAAAACCAGTAACTTCTTCATTTATGTACTATCTAAAAGTCAGTGACGGCTCGTCAGGGGCGGCAGGGTCGGCCGGGCCGTACCGTTAAATTCAATTAAAACAAATATTATAAATGTTTATTTTCTGAGAAAATAAATATTGCGAATTTTTTATAATAAATACATAATATGCTTATAGCCAGTAATATTAATAAGCACTCAGTATAAGGCCGATAAATGCGGGAGTTTATTTCATTTAATATATGTCTACTATGCAAGTTCGTATCCGCAAAATCGGCCAGCCGTTGATTTTCAGAGTATTAAGATTAATGCAAGCGCTACGTCCGCACGAGTGTCAGTGCAGATTCTGTCGTCTCATTTCGCCTGCAGCGTGAACGTACGTCCACAAATGGTTTACTCCAGTACGGCAAATTCACCGGGGCCGTACTCCGAACGCAATACTCCGATGCCCATGACTCGATGCACTCTTTAATTCGCTTGCGTTACAGGTCACATTTTAGAACTTGTAAATTTATTTATTAACGTATTTCTGATTATTTTCATATTGTTCGATTTAAAAGTAATATATGTACTTACTTTAATACAAATTGGTCATTAAGGCCAACAATTGACCGGTATTAGAAAACACATTATTCCTTAAAAAAATATTTCAGAAATCAGAATATATTTCGCATTTTTAAAGAGAAGGCAAATCTTAATATAAGTAAATATCATTAAACAATAGATGTAATGTAAAATGCAAACAATAATTAAATGGTTACCTAATTGTAATTTACAAAATAATTACCATTCTAGGTAAATTTAAGGTAGTTTATGTGAAATATATCAGTGTATAATTAACCATTTTATGTATATAACATGTTTAAAGATGTTATTGTTACTCCGACAACATTCTCTCACTGTTAAAAGTCGGGCGAAATTATTTAATGTGTATTGTTCTAACGGAGGAATATGGGTACGGCTGGCCGTTTATCCACAGTGCGCGTGTGCCAGCATAGAAATGATCAGATGACAGAATCACTTTATCTTTTCCTTGGTCCCGTCCACATGGTGCTCGTGTATGCGATTATTAATTATTGTATTATTTGTTGAAACTACGATGGCTAGTGTAAGGGATATTGTAAGTACTAACGCTGATTAGGTTCATTATTTTTTACACAATAAATTTAACCGATTGTCGTACGATGATAAAGTTTTCATTAAAAATGTGCCAGTTCCACACCCGTTGTTGACTAATCTTGTTCAAAGAAAACAAGATCACAATCGCACGTTTTCTGCAACACTCTACACAAAGTTTATTTGGCTAACTGGTAGTGAGATTTGTAACAAATTATTTTGTTGGTATTGTTTGTTGTTTTGTGAAAGCAAAAACCCTTTTAATTCATGCGGTTATGACAATTTAAAAGAAGTTTATCGCGCTTTAGCAAAACATGAACTTTCAAAAGATCATACGTATTCTGCCTTAAAATATAAATTATTCGCGAAACATAATATTGTAAATGCACTTGATACCGCTAGACGAGAACTTATAAATAAACATAATGAAAACGTTCGGGAAAATCGAAAAATGGTCAAACATTTAATAAACATGGTCATTTATTTATCAACTCAATTCCGAGGTAACGACGAAACAACAAATTCAGACAATCAAGGGAATTTTAAAGAATTAGCTCATTTTGCATCTAGGTTGGATGAAAATTTTAATAAATTCATTGATCCATCCATATCTTCAGTGTTTACCGGACTGTCAAAAATGATTCAAAACGATTTAATTGATTCCATAACTACGGTTTTAAAGCAGAATATTTACGACGAAATTAATAGAGCTTCTTGTTTTTTATGGGAAATAGACGAGAGTACAGATATACGCTGTTTTTCTCAGATGTTAGTGATTTTTCGTTACATTTGTGAGGGGAAAGTAATAGAACGATTTTTGGGTTTCTTCAACCTTAGTGAAGGTCGAACTGCAAACGATATTTTTAATGTACTCCAACAAAACTTCAATCATTTCAATATTGAACACAAATTAATCGGCCAAACGTATGATGGTGCTGCTGTAATGGCGGGAGAACTAAATGGATTGCAGCAAAAGGCAATTGCTCCTCAAGCACTTTTTACGCACTGGTACGCGCACAAAATAAATTTAGTTTTGCAAGATTCATGTAAAAAAATTGAAGAATGTAGGATATTTTTCTCAAATCTCTCGGGCTTTTCATCTTTTTTCACAAAATCTTCTAAACGCACTAATCTTCTGGATACAATTTGTCAAAAGAGAGTTCCGAGTAACTCAGAAACCCGTTGGAACTTTAAATCGCGCATTGTGAACACTATATATAATAATAGAATTAATTTGATTGAAGTTTTCGATGATATCATCGCAGATTTGGATCAATGGAATGATATTTCAATACGAGAATCGACCGGGTTAAAAATAATATTAACTGATTTTGATTTCCTGTTTCTTTTATATACTTTTCAGTTAATTTTTACACATACGGATCCTATTTTTTCTATAATTCAACATAAATCATCTGACATCACGTATTGTAACGAAAGAATTATATCACTTTTATCCACATTAAAAAAATTCCGAAATGACAATTATTTTCTTAAAACATATTCTGATGTTAATCAAATTTTAGATGTTCAGCCTATATGCGCTAAACGACGTAAAACTCACAGTAATAATGATGATTCGATATCTACGAAACGAATCTTTTTTGAAATTTTAGATATGCTTATAAATCAAATTGAAATACGTTTTAAAGATATTTTCTTACTTAACTTTCTGGAATTAACCAATCAAAATAAATTCGATATATTTAATAAAAAATTTCCGGAAAAACAATTTTAATCTTTGATTTATAACTACAAAACATTTTTTAATAATGAAAAATTAAAAAGAGAATTGCAAGTTTTGTATGCTGACAAATTTATTTTCGGTAATTCCCCAACAGTAGGTGACATGACAGAATTTATTTATAATAATGATATTATTACAGACGTTCCGGAATTATATAAATTATTTTGTTTAATATTGTCTCTCCCACCAACATCAGCATCGGTAGAAAGAAGCTTTTCAGCATTGAAAAGAATAAAATCCTACAGTACGAATACAATTTCCCAATCGCGCTTAAGTAATGTATCTATTTTAGCAATAGAAAGTGGGTTGGTTAAAAGTTTAGTTAAGAATGACAGTTTTTATAATAAAATTATTGACGATTTCGCTACAAAAAAATCCCGGCGAATCGATTTAATATTTAAAAATGATTGAAATAATTCAAATATAATATATTTAATTTGTTCACATACACGGGCACCACTGTTATTTCCAGGCAAAATCTCTTTAGTTTTGAGAGTTTTTATTTATTTTCCTGACATTAAAAAGAATTGACTTTTTTTGTTGTTGAGAGATTTGTTTTATTTTATATTTTATTTATTTATTTATTTTTTAAGAGTAAATATTTTATTTTTCATTTCTGCCATTTTTATATTCTCTTCAAAATTCGGTTTTAGTTTTATTAATTTTAGTTTTCATGTTGAGAGTTTATTTAATTTAATATTTTATAGGTAAATATTTATTTATTCCTGACCCCTATCTTTCAAGTTATTCACATTTGTAAGAGCGTTATTCTTTTTTTACATCCTCCACCTCAAATGTACTTCACTTCTGTCAAATCCAACTCCCATTCCATATCCTGACAAGAGTGCTGTAGACCTTCCCGTGGTTCTTGTCGGACGATTTAATTTTTTGGTACGCCTACTCTCCTACAGTTGGGTTTTACTTACATTTGCCTAATTATGTCGCGTTAGCAATATTTTTTTTTACTATATACTGCACAAACAACCATATTGTTACATATAGCAAATGATTGGTTAATGTTTACCATTGTAAATAATACGCTTCCACGAAGATACGGTATATAAATGATACTTAATAACTACCAAAAAATTAAGTTGACTAAATGCAGCTTGCCTACATTCGGCCGACCCACTTCCGTAGGTCACGAGCCGTCACTGCTAAAAGTATAATCAATTATGTGCTCAAAAAACATAATTGATTATATTTTTAGTGTTATTAAATTGAAATATATCGTGTAGACGAGTATAAGATTTTTAAATTTTGGCGGAAATCGTAGTAATTTGCCACCCCGACACCAGGCGGCGCCAAAAATCGTGTTTCCGAAATTTAACATACAGGTTTCACTTCCAAAGGTATGTGTTCTGTGGGTAGCGGTGGCCATTTAAAAAGGGCAACAGGCATGTCAACCGGCAGACTTCGGCTCATCGTCGTTAGGTAAACCTGATCGATAGCCGAAGCGACAAGTTCTCATCATGGCTTGTCCGCGCAAGGGCCAACGGCACCCCCATATAAGAATCACCTTTCTTGTATATGTATGTAAATAAATAGATCGGCTTTAAAACCCCCCTTTCGTCTTTGATTGGAATGGGAAATTTCGATTGATTACTTGCACGTGTTAATATTAATAAATTCGGCACAAAATTTTTCTTTGTTATATTGGAACCAAACTGGGGGATGTCATAAACAAAATTTGTGTATCCAGATTTGGTACAATGCTGTACCAAATAGACATACTACGTACGTACATGGGATGAAAACTATACGTCCATAGTACCTACATAGGACGTACTTGTCCTACATACGTACATTTGAGGACGTCCTATGTACGTAAATTTGTGTACGTCCAGAATTGGTACAATGTTGTGCCAAATGGACGTACCACGTACGTACAAGGGACGAAAGCGGACCAAGATGTACGTACATTGGACGTGTGCATTACTAAAACAATACGTACATAGGACGTATTTGTGCTATATGGGTAGTTACTTGAAACTCCTCACTCTTTGTTTTCACGGTATTGCACAGTTTTCGGTACAATTCCCACAGGTCGGTAGCAGGAGTCACAATTTCGAACCGAGCATTAAACGATTTTAAATCGGGCTGTATCTCCTCATCTCCAGGCTTGACGTACAACCCGAACAATTCGATGGGGTCATTCCATGCTATTTCAGCAAAAGGTTGTGCTGCACCATTTTAATTTTTTTAAATATTTTGCACAGGTATTTATACATGTATCTAGAGTTCAAAACTAAATTAAGAAAAATAAAAATTCTTGCCATGTGGCAGCAATGTCCCCGGATGGAGCATGAAACATGTACATTTTTGTAATTGCAAGCGTTAGCGCAAAGTGGCATAACTTTCTTTCCAATTGTGCAAATTTAAAAATTTAAAAATCTCTTAACTCAGATTAAAGTGCCGAATAGTTGAGTGTAATTTTCATTCATCATTTGTCTTATTTTTTCAAATTTAATGGCCGTCAAAGTTTAGCATTGAGATTTGCATTTTTTTCATTTTTCGGCCAAATTTAGTTTGGAAGTACAACGGTAACAATAGATTTTATCTGAGGCAACAAATCTAAAGTTTTTTAAACCCTTCTAAATTTTTTTCGCTGGAGAAAATTTGCATTTTCAACAAAATCCGTAGTTTTCTAAAGCCGTATCTCCAGTGGGGTACACAGTACAAATCTGAAATTTATACTACAAGTGCTTCATCCGGGAGCAACACCTCACAAAATTTGGTAACTTTGTTTTGCCCAGTAACAAAAATATTTAAGTTCAAATTTGTAATCATTTTTATGCAATCGGATTAAAAATCGAACTTTAAATATTAGAAGCCGGTACTAAAATGGAACTCACCAGTACTAGCAGTGATTATAATACACTTGTAAATATTATAATCTCTGGTAGTAGGCATTAAAATACTTACCAAGGGTTTCCGTACAACGAGGTGATTGGCGACTCATTAATGCAAATCATAGTCCTTGTGATGTAATTTAAAAAAAGGTACCGTGGATCCTGAATAGAAACTTATTATTATTATTTAAAATTATTAAAGAATAAAATTGAATAAAACCATAAGTCATTAGACAGTTGTCTTAAATTTGCGGCTGTTGGGAGTCAAGCTGCTGATTACGTTCTAGAATTTCTGTGTTATTTTATTACAATTCTGTTAATCCTTTTATTACTTTTGAATTTAATTTAAACTATAATATTAATAAAAGGGCACTTTAGTGCTGAGGTAAATGCATTTTTTATGCAATCGAAAATACTCTATTTTTAGGTTTAAAATTGTAATTACTTACGTCTTTCTTCTAAAGATGTTCTAGCGTTTCAGTGGTAGAACTTGCGGATGTAATTATAGGTTATGTTGTTATTTGTTTAACGCAAGATCACTAAATTCTTAAGGTTGGATTAGCATCGCGCGCGTGGTTTGAACAAACACATAAATTCTAGAACGTAATCAGCAGCTTGACTCCCGACAGCCGCAAATTTAAGACAATTGTATAATGAATTTTACGGCTTTATTCAATTCTATTCTTTAATCATTTTGAATAATAATACGTTTCTATTTAGGGTCCACGGAACCGTTCTAAATTTCATCACCAGGACTATGACTTGCATTAATGAGTCGCCAATCATCTCGTTGCACGGAAACCCTTGGTAGGTATTTTAATGCCTAGTACCAGTGATTATAATATTTACAAGTGTATTATAATCACTGCTAGTACTGGTGAGTTCCATTTTAGTGCCGGCTTCTGATATTTAAAGTTCGATTTTTAATCCGATTGCATAAAAATTATTACAAATTTGATCTTAAATATTTTCGTTACTAGGCAAAACAAAGTTACCAAATTTTGTATTGGTGTTGCTCCCGGATAGAAGCATTGGTAGTATAAATTTCAGATTTTTACTGTGTACCCCACTGGAGATACAGCTTTAGAAAAATACGGATTTTGTTGAAAATGCCGATTTTCACCAGCGAAAAAGAATTAGAAGGGATTAAAGCACTTCAGATTTTTTGCCACAGGTAAAATCTATTGTTACTATTGTACTTGCAAACTAAATTTGGTTTGATTGTATTGCCCCCTTCCCAGTCGAAAACAGGATCGAATAATGAAAAAAAAATGTAAATCTCGATGGTAAATTTGAGGGCCAATAAATTGGAAAAACATATCAAATAATGAAAGAAAATTAAACCAAAATATTCACCACTTTAATCTGAGTTAGGAGATTTTTAAATTTTTAAATTTGCTCAATTCGAAAAAATGTTATACCACTTTGCGCAAATGCTTGTAATCACAAAAATGTATATGTTTCAAGCTCCATCTGGGGACATATCTGCCACGCGGCAACAATTTTTTTTTTCTAAAACTAGTTTTCTACTCTACTATAGATACATGTATAAATATCTGTGCAAAATATAAAACAAAATAAAAATGGTGAGCACAACCTTTTGTTGAAATAGCATGGAATGACCCGATGCTGACTTTGGATGTGATGTGTCCGTGACGTCTCACCAAACAGACAAATTTTTCCTCACAATACTGTAAGAATGTCGGAATATCCGTTTGATCCTCCGGCGATTGAATCCGGTAACTCGCAATTCGATTTCTGAAGGCCGATGCGATCTTCATGATGTCCCCATCTTCATACGTCAAGACTGCTTCTATGTGTCGTTGGGACCTCAAGTGACCGGCGAGTAGTTGTGGGAATGTAAACTCTACGTTGCAAACGTTACACTTGAGTGAAGGTGGGTTCATCCTAACCTTCTTCGCCGGGGTCCTTTCAGCTGAAGGAAGCGCTCGCTTCCTTGAAGCAGTTTGTGGGTCTGATCTCGCCTTCTTCGCCGGAGGAACATCAGAACTAGCTGGAACTTCGTTTAATGCTCAGTCACGCGCAGCTTGAGGGTAATTGTGTGTTTCGTTCTGTTATAACGCAGTGTGAAATTTGAACCACAAATCTCGCAGGGGAACATCGTTTTTGATCTTCGATGACTCTGAATAAACTGATTCATTTTTATCGCGGAGCTTGTATTTATAATAAAATTCATTTGGTAAAACCATTGCGAATGGTACAATTCGAATTAGGTATTAATAGTCGATTACATTTCTGCGGTCGCGCTCACCTTTGCACTTGAAATGTAAATTTTTATAATGCTAGTTAACGTAATCAAATTCTCTTAACTTTGATGACTATTACGTGGACACACAAACACAATTTAGTATAAATATTATTATTCACATAATTTCAATGTTTCCATTCACTTCACCACTTTATTTATTTGCTCCCGCAGTTCCAGCTCTCTTTTTAAATCCTTGATAGCCACACTTAACCTTTCAATTTCTTTCAGCCACATCCGCACGACGTTTACGCGCAAACTTACGTTTATCGATCACGCGTCTTAGGTCATACATCTCGTTAATGAATTCTTAGCAGTAAATAATCGCTATATATAGATAATTTAGACAACAGTTAGTAGTGAATTTTAAATATCAGGTGGTACACCTGTTTGATTATTGCACAACCATGCATCATGCGGATTCAAAGAATTGCATTAGTCATCAGAAAACGAGTCTAGGCCAGGCCAAAAGAAAGAAACACTTTTGCCTTCTAAACTTCCCAAATAATTTACATGTCAAGTTCATCTTTTACATCACAATATTTCAAATTTACCGCCACTTAATTGAACTTAAAGCACAGCAGCGTTGTGATTTTAGGTTAAAACCGGGCAAAACTCCCGGAAATCACATGGGGGTTTGGCAGCACTGTAGAGTTTTAGATATTAGTTGGTACACCGGTAAAACTTGGCGTTTGAATTTCCTGCCACTTAATTGAACTTTGAACATTGAAAGCTATGCGCTGTTGTCGTTTTGTGGTGAAACCGGACGGAATTCCCAGATATCGGATGTCTTTTTGGCAACACTGTTGAACTTTGGATGTTAGTTGGTACACCGGTAAAACTTGTCGTTTGAATTACCCGCCACTTAATTGAACTTAAAGTTCTGCGCTGTTGTCGTTTTGTAGTGAAACCGGATAGAATTCCCGGATATAAGATGCCTTTTTGGCAACAATAAAGAACTTAAAGCTCCGCTGTTGCCATTTTAATTCCCCAGATTTAAATTTGCCGCCACTGAATTCCCCCTAGATTTTCAAGGTCGGCAGCCATTTTGCGCGTACATTGTTGCCATTTTTACTTCCGGTTTTCCGGGAATACTTCCGGGAAGACCTCCTGGCGTAGAACCGGCTAATATACACTACTGGCGTACAAAAATATTTGTAGAAGAACATTATGTGTTGAGAAAATATCTAATTCTGGATTTTTGTATGAATTAAATTATGAGGGGCGGCTATATCATTTTTGCACCTGGGCGGCCAACAACCTAGGAACCTTAAGGTTATCGTAGGAATTTCCAGTTGCCAAATATCTCAGTTAATCTTTCTTCAGGACTAACTGCTACCCTCATTTTTGCGTTTTGTTGGATCTAACTAACCATAAGATAAATGTGTCATTATTAATTCTTAGGTAATTTCTAAAATCTTGGTTCACTTGTACGTAATTCCTGCAAATTCATATTTAGAAATAATCGATCACATGTATACGAATGGAATGATTCCCCAACTGATAATTGCAATGACTGATGATCAAGCTAGTTTTAATCTTCGGAGATTTATAGTATCTCCTCAAATTTAAACTGTCGTTTAATCCCTTAGTTACATAATATATATTAAAGGATAGTTTAATTATATACAAATTTAAATATGGCTGAAAATAAATGAGAAAAAGAGTGAAAAGAGTATAATTATATATAAATGTAATCTTATATTTATTTCTTTGATGGCAACTGTACAATAACAATAACGTATGTAGCTATAATATTGACAAATTGGTACATCATACTGAAGTTAACATTAAAAAATCCGGCAGCTGAAACACAAATATTCCTGTACTTAATTTGCTTCACCAGGAATCCTAATTTTTTATATCGGATTGAGTCACATGATGAATGTTTCAGTTTTAACAGTGCACTGACAGGTTTTCCATTTTCTTTCTCAATATTATCACTGGCGACTATAAGAATACCAGAAAAGAGCTAAAAAGATCATGAATTAGTTATCTACAGCAGCGACGGCTTGTAAATCTTCCTAGATGAGGCGATGAAAGATATGTTAACATTTAACATGTCTGTATGACAGTCACTGTATACTTTCTCTCAGCCTCATCTCAGAATATTTACGAGTCGCCGCTGATATATCATAAAAACGATATACGTACATTAATATAGATCAACCAGGTAATGTTTTGAATTTTCGAAGAAATGCTTATTCCAAAAGTGTCCTTATAAATCATATCTACCTGTAGAAGTATGCTCGATATCACGAATAATTGGTTAAAAAATATATGCCAACCAAATATAGCATTGAAGTAATCCATAATATCGAAAATGTGTGCTTGAATTCTTATTAAATGGTCCAGGTGGTTCGTTGGTATTTCTGCATTTAAAAAAATGATGTTTAACAGCTTTAATCTAACAAGTATACTTTTTAGAATGTTGTATTCCAGCGTGATCATCAGCATGTTAAGCATAGTCAAAAATAAATCCAATATATAATACTGATAGATGTTAATTAGATTCCACTCGATCCATTTTAGAATAGAATATCCCACAAATACAAAATTAAATGCCACTATAAGCAATATTTGAAAATTAACGTACTTCACCAATTCAACGTTTCTATTAATTAAATAAAATTCTTTGTCGACTTTTTCAAAGCAATCAAACATCATATTATATTCATAACTCAAATGTGTAATTCTTTTCAAGTTTGTTGTAGTAAATATAACCAACAAGAAAAATCCAAATAGTCCCAAAAACTGGTATGAAAAATCACTCGACTGAAATGCGGCCTCCGTCTTAGACATCATTCCATATGCAGAATATATGGCTAAACTAATAACCAGAACACATAGAAAGTATGCATAGTTTTTTGAATTTTTGTATAGTCTAGATTTTGAATTGAAAATTGGTGTTAGGCCTAATATTGAACTTATTTGTACAACACATTTTAAATCGGTTTTTACAGACATGTTTCGTAGCTCGTATAGAAATGTAAAATAATGAATTGCTGGTAAACGCATTATCTAAATTATGTTTGTCAATTTCTGCTATTAATAACAGCAATTATCTTTAATACGAATTATGATATTGGTTATGTTTAGCTGTATACATAGTATTTATAGAAACGATGGCATAATTACAAGATTATTTCGGCTCGAAGAAACGGAAAGGAAAATAAATATATCTCTTTATCACCTTTTTTTTAAGTAAGGATGGTTGACGGGTTGAGGAAGTGCGGATGATTTTTGGAATTGGCGTAAGCATCTAGCTATTCGGCTACTAACGATAATTAAGTTTTTTGAGATTTCATTTTTTAATAATGAATGGGATATATACTAGACATCCATGGACCGCACGGCCACTTCTTCGTTCCGAAAAAGTGACCGCATGGATGGGATTCGAACCCACGACCACGAGGCCCATGAGCAGGAGCTCTACTTACTAGGCCACCGCGGCCCCCCTCTTTATCGCCTGTTTTAAATTTTGTTTTTGTTTGTTTGTGATTTTATTTCTATTTTACATCCTACAAATTCGCTCGAGTGTTTGACAACTGCAAAATAAAAATATTTCGAACATTGTAAACGTAATAAAGTAAAGGTTTGTGAATGTCATTTAATTTTTTTATGATTTAATCTTTCCGTCCCATAATTCTTTTATGTTTTTATTAGTGATCAAAAAAGATCGAGTACCCGATCTTTGCAAATGATCGAGCCGCTCGATTTTTTTTTATCAATCAACGCCGCTCGATCTTTTGATCGATCAATGTCGCTCGATCTCTTCAAGCCGCTCGATCTTCTTAATGCCGATTTACATCAGACGAGCGAATGCTCATTCTATCCCCACTCTATGAAATAAACAGACGTAGAGCATTCTTTCGATGTTTTTGCTGCGTTCACAAAGATTCTATGGAATATTCTGAGAATGCTCGTTCGCTTGGTGTAACGGTACTAGAGCGTGCGAACAGTTGCCTAAAGCGTTCTTGCGTGTCGGACGTGCACGCTCCCCAGAGCGGTCTCTTCAAAGTGTTCTTGTGTTCGAGATCATCGATTCAACTATGAATTGGTCTCAAGAGAAATGTTTATTTATGATAGAAACCTATCGAAGTTCCAAGTGTGGGATCCGACGTTTGAACATTATAAAAATACATCTCGCAAACAAGATGCTTGGCAGGAAATTGCAAATATACTAGAACGTAATTTTGAAGAAGTAAAATAAAGATGGACTCGCTTCTTGCATCTTACTGCCGAGAAAGGCTAAAAGCAAAGAGTACGAAATCAGGCAGCGGTGCCGACTGCACCTATAATTCGAAATGGTTTGCATTTAAAAGTATACACTTTTTGATGGATAAATATAAACCGAGGAGAACATTCGATTTCGACACTAACCTAAATTAAAACATGGTGAGTAGATACTTATGTTTATTTATTATACCAAATGGTAAGTTAATTTATAAAAATTTCAGAAAAGGTGTTCATAGAAACTAGTTATGCAATTATGCAATATTGTTTTGCCATGGCAAAATATCAGTGAAATTCAAATAGTCTGAAAATTCTTGCTGTATATTTTCACATTGTAAAGTATGTCTTCGTCCAGTGTTGGGTAATGGGAGAAATGAGGATAAACAATCCACATTTCTACACTGGTCTGGAATAACGACGCCATGTTCAATTCTGTCCATCATGCTCGGTGGATTATATAGCTTCCTAGAAGCTTTCCTTTTCATCAAATAGTTATGGAGATTTACGCAGGCCATAATGACGAGAGATGCTTTATCTGGTTGTAGTAACATAGGTTTTCGCAATACACGAAAAACTGCTGAAAGTATGCCAAACGCATTTTCTACTATTCGTCTTGCTCTGGACAAACGCTAGTTCTAAATGCGTTTTTCGGTTCTCCCGGCATGAGTACCAGGATACGGCTTCATGATGTGTCTTTGTAATGGGAATGCGTCATCTGCTACAAATACGAATGGCACATTTTTTTGTCTTCCTGGAAGGCTTTGGTCATTAGGCAAATTTAATTCATTATTTTGTAGTTTCTGATAGAAAGTAGTGTTTCTGAAAACTCCGCCATCTGATATTCTTCCCTGACAACCAACATCAGCGAATGTAAAATTGTAGTTAGCGTCTACAACGGCCTTTAATACCACACTGAATGTGGATTTATAATTAAATAAGTCGCTTCCGCTCTTAACAGGTGCTTGTATGATGCAGTGCTTCCACCGACACAGTTTGGGAAATTCCACTTTTCATTAAATTCCTGAGCAATACAGGGTGTCCTAAATAGAGTGGGATTGCATGGGTATCTTTCTTATTCTTAAAGCTAGAGATCTGGTTAAATGGGCAATGTTGTGCGGTTTTCTATGCTGATTCAGATTATGTTGAGAAATTTTCAAAATTCCGAGCAGTTAAATAAATATTTTAAAAAAAACTGAAAATC
Organism: Ocypus olens; assembly: GCA_910593695.2. Classification (NCBI taxonomy): domain Eukaryota; kingdom Metazoa; phylum Arthropoda; class Insecta; order Coleoptera; family Staphylinidae; genus Ocypus; species Ocypus olens. The sequence continues at coordinate 36,091,631 of OU343058.1, forward strand.
GCGATTTTCAAAAAAATCAAATATCTCAATAATTATTAAAGATGCGAAAAAAAGTTTTAAATAAAAGTTACTTGGTTTAATTAGGCAAACATAGAAATCAAGTTAAAATAAAATTCAAGATGGCGGTTTCCGAGATATTAATACCAACTTTCTTATTTCAAATGGCCGCCATATTTGATTTCAGTTTTTTTTTAATATTTTGTAAACTGCTCGGAATTTTGAAAATTTCTCAATATAATCTGAATCAGCATAGAAAACTGCACAACATTGCCCATTTAAGCAGATCTCTAGCTTTAAGAATAAGAAAGATACCCATGCAATCCTACTCTATTTAGGACACCCTGTAGATAGCCATGCGTCTTCTGTTGACGGTGTCTGGAATGAATAAAAACTTAATTTAGGGTGTATATTAATTAAACTGTTCTTTTAGGCTGATAAGCAGGAGAATGAGCGAAATGAACATGAAGGAGCTGCGATAGTGGGCCCTAATGGAGGTACACATTCAGACTCAACAACACATCTGCAACCTGTAACTTCGGTAGAATTAAGCAACACGACAATCAATCGAAACCTTCAACTTCCCTACGATTTAGCCACACGAAAATACCACCAAAAAATCTAAACTTGAAGATCCTCGAGTAGACGAAGCCTACCGTATTTTAAAAGATACATATGAATCGAAGAAAATGGAGAAGAGTCAAGCTTTTGGGAATCTTGTAGCTTCAAAACATCGTTGATACGTCGCATCACGTCTTCGCCACCAGTTGTTAAAAGTACGGTTAAGCTAATCTTATTGTCAAATAAAACTTGTGTCAACGGGGTCTCACAGCGCGGGGTGTGAAAAACCGCCCTCGGTGACCTCTAGCTAGCTCTTGGAGTCGGGTCGCTATAAAACAGCACAAGAAACACAAAGGATGGGGCAGAGGCAGAAAAATTCTGATAGGCGCGATAACGATCGACCGTGATTTTGCTTATCAAGGCCATGCCTTATCTAAATATTTTTTTTATACATATGGTATAATATTCATTCCATTACTTGTTATGGAATGAATTACATGCAAAACGCATAAGCGCATAGTGTTTTGTTCCATCACAAGAGTGAGAATGTGTACATTCTATGATCAAAATTGATTTCAGAATGCTTAAATTCTACAATGGTCGTGGAGAAATAATATACTGTTCGACGCTGATTTGGGGAAATTTTAATTTGAGCCAAATTTAGCATTCATATTCGGACAGTTCACAAAGTACCTTACTGCATTCTATAAACACCGATCAACCACCACCCAACCAGATAACAACAGTAATGGAAAACAGTTCACACACAGGCCAACAATTACACATTCCGGATAATACTGAAACTGGAGAAACTAGAGATTCTTTACTGTATTACGTTAACAATTTTAAGTAACTTTTTCTTTTTCAATTTCTTTTTGTGGTTTAAAAAATACTAAAATATTAAGTACCTTTTGTTTATTTTTCCTCAAAAATAGTGAGTATAATAATGTTGTTTACTTACCTTAGCGTAGTCATGCAATGCTTCATTTATCGCAGCATATACTTCAGATACAGCATTACATATTGTGGATGTAGATATTTTAGTAAAATACATCAGGCTCTCATAGGAATCTCCAGTTGCCAAAAATCTTAGAGTCACTGCTAGTCTGTCACATGCAGCAATCGAGTCTCCAAAATTCGTACTTGCTTTCCGAATTTTGTCGCTGATCAGAGATAATAAATGGTCAAAATCCTCGGGCGCCATTCTACAGAAATTTTGGAATTGACCACTTTCTTCTTCTTCTTCTTGCATATCCGTCATCGTTTCACCTACATTATCCAGTATCCTTCGCTGCATGAAATTTGTCACCCACCAACGTCTCTTCCTTCTTTTCTTTTTGAGTTTTTGAGACAGAATAATAAATGCAGCACTTGCAATTATAACATTGTTGTCAGAGTCGGCCATAAAGAAGCACTACCAACCACAGAATTGACACGAATGAGCAATGAGCATTCGTTCGGATGATCTAAATATCTACGTGCAAGAATTCTAGTTCTTGGTTCTCATTCTAGCTCGCTGATATTTTGGTGTAAACTCGTAAGAACGATCTTTCGTTTACACTAAAAGATCGAGAAAGAATGCTCTTATTCTAGCTCTAGCTCTACGTTCGTTTGGTTTAAACGCGCCTTTACGCGGGCGCCGCTCGATCTCTTCGAGCCGCTCGAGCGGCTTGATCAAAACGAGCAGAACAAGTGGCGTCAAAAGATCGAGCAGCACGAGCTGATTGATTGAGACAAACTTGATTGCTAACTAATTCATTGAATTAATAAAACTAATATTGCTTCTATTTAACATTTTCTAGGGCCCTGGCATTGTATTAGTTCTTATTATACCGGGTGGACCATTTAATATGTTTTCAGGAAATATCTTCGAAACAAGAAACTTAAAAAAAAAATGACCCAAACAAAAAATGATTGTATTGAAGGGGGCCATAATAACATAATTTTGTTTTTTTCATAGATGGCGCTGTTGTCGCTAAATCGAGGTCAACTTAGTTTTTTTAAATGGAAACCCCTACTTTTTATTACAGAATCAGAGTCCTTGTTAAAAAATGAGAAGAATTCACTCACCTAACTTTTTCGTCAGAGTGATAGATGGCGCTGTAATCACGAAAAGAAGTTGTTGCATTTGGACGCTTGCGTATTCGAACTTCGCGCGCATGTGTGTGTGTGCGTGTGTGTGTGTATGTGTCAAAACATGACGTCGGCCGTATTTCCATGAATTACAATTTTAAATTGAAAAATAGCTGGAAATAGCTGGATTTTGATGCTTTCTTTGACTGAACAAAAGAAAATTTAGTTTGGTAATCAGTCGGTCTTCTGCATTGACGGGGAAAACGTTACAATGGCGCGGTATACTATCGCGGAAAAGGTCGACATGATTTTCGTGTATGGTGAAGCTAGACGCAATGCACTTGATGCGTGTGGCTTGTATCCTGATCGAGATCATCCGAGTCACATGACTTTTCTTCGGATCGTCAACTCATTTGTGGACACTGGCAGCCTAAAACGAACCAGACATCGAAGACGCACCGTAACCCAGGAGAATGCCGAAGTTGATATTTTAGCTGCAGTTGCAGTCAAACCCAACATAAGTTCTCGTCAACTGGCGCGGAGTTCAGGCACACACACACACACACGCACACACACACACACACGCACACACACACATGCGCGCGAAGTTCGAATACGCAAGCGTCCAAATGCAACAACTTCTTTTCGCGATTACAGCGCCATCTATCACTCTGACGAAAAAGTTAGCTGAGTGATTTCTTCTCATTTTTTAACAAGGACTCTGATTCTGTCATAAAAAGTAGGGGTTTCCATTTAAAAAAACTAAGTTGACCTCGATTTAGCGACAACAGCGCCATCTATGAAAAAAACAAAATTATGTTATTATGGCCCCCTTCAAAACAATCATTTTTTGTTTGGGTCATTTTTTTTTTAAGTTTCTTGTTTCGAAGATATTTCCTGAAAACACATTAAATGGTCCACCCGGTATAGTTGTGGGGGTTCGGTGATATATCCGCACAGGAAGACTGCTCACGCGAAAACTGCGCACAGAAAACTGCGCACAGCGAAAACTCCGCACACGAAAACTCCTCGCACGGAATAATGCTCACACGGAAAACTCCGCACACAGAAAATAACGCACAGTGATAATTCCGCACACGAAAATTTCTCACACTGAAAAATGCTCACACGGAAAATTACTCACTTTTATCAATCCTCACAGGGTGCGCACAATAAATATTTTTGATATAATTATTACATTTCACATTCATTTAAAAGCAACAATGTACTGTGTTTTTAATTAAAAGTATAAATGTCTAATATATTAATTTGAATAAACAATTTAATGATAATGCCATCATAGGTAGGTTAAATTTATTTTCTTTTTTGTTTTATTAAGGTTTGATCATTGAAGATCTAGATTAAAATTAAATTTTACTGGATCTATATGCATGTGTTTGGAAGATTCTAATAGAGGGTTGTAACACTCCAAAGCTTATATTACATTTACACTACAGAGCGTGTATTAATAAAAGATTGATTCTGCTGTTTCGTACATTTCAATTTTCACAACTTCTCCGCCTGATCAAATGAAAATATTTTAAAATCCAGTGAAGGGGTGTAAATGGATTTTCACGAAATCATAATCTAGAATGCATTTCTAGTTATTCAAGGAAGCTTAACGTCGATGGCTATTATTTTTCTATTTTTTTCGAGCCGGCGAACTTGCTAGAAATTTTCACAACTTCGCCGCCTGATCAAATGAAAGTATTTGAAATTCCAGTGAACTCAAAAATTAAAATTCAAGAATAACACTCCGTCGCGCGGTTAAAATCTAAAACACCGAACAAACTCACCGGTGGAACTAGAAAATTTTGCCAGGTGCGAACCGCCGAATCATTTGACCTTTGCCCCGGAGGCAATTAGTATCCGGTGTAGATGTTTGTAAAAAACACATTCTTTCGTCGTCTGTTATCAATCCTTATCCACGATGCATGAACGCATTCCAGATTAAATTTCTTTTTAGTCATTGAAAACCGTTCGATTCGGCAGTTTACCTTCCACCTAGTGAGTGAGTGTTCGCGTGTTTTATTGTGTGCAGAATATTGAAAATTACATTAATGGAAATGGATTATCAGTTATGAAGATAGTTCCTACTGTTGGTAAGCGATTAAATGAAATTAATTAAACTTTATTGAATGGATAATTTATTCTGAATTTTTCAATGCGATTTAATAACATCTCTCAACACAAATAACTATAGGAGTAGAGAGACCATCAAGTGAATAGCTCATTTATGTAAAATTTATGGAATGAATTATTCACAATAATGATTTTTTCAATGCGATTTAATAATATCTGAATACAAAAATAAGGGTGTAGTAGAGACCATCAGGTCAATAGTTCATTTATGTTATGCTACAATAATGTATACAAAAAAATACGGCATTAGTAGCTTATTGACAAATCGTACAGAATCTTATAATTACATTTACCTTCTTATCAAATACCAGTTAGCTTTCTCATCATCGAAGGGTTTATTTTCTGGAGCTTAAATAACCAATTTAAAAAAATATTAATTCAATGATTATTTTTTTAAATCTTACAATTTTCGATTTTGGCGTGTTGCTGTTTCTTTTCAATCTCGGATTTGGCACTCATTTTTATTCGAAATCTGAAATCTATAATTTTTTCAATTAATTTTAAACTCCTTTGATTATTTTTTTCTATCCGTCTAAGCAATTTTTGTTTACCCATTTTCAATTTGGAAAATTGTTGTTTTGTTTTAACCTAAGATGAGAAATCAAAAATGTTTATATTTTACATAGAAGTTGAACTTTTTTTACAACTTTTAAATTCGTAGAATGCATATTTCAATTCCCCAGACAATGTTTAGAATGTTGTCATTTGTTTTCAGCTATAATTTGGCAATTGTTTTAACGGAAAATCAGAAACTGTATTGCCCTGTTCATAGATCTTAAACTTTTAAAGCAAATTCGGCTCATCAATTCAATGATTAAACGAAACTGCAGTTATTAACAAAAAAACAGTGTGACATTAACTAAGTAAAAGTGCGTTTTATTTAAATAATAATAGGAGACAAATTAAATTTTAAAAAGATGTAATTTATGCCATAACATTAATGGTGGACTTTTTGAGCATATTTTGTAATATTAAAATGTGTCTCCTATTATTATTGAAATAAAATGCACTTTTACTTAGTTAATAGCACTCTAATTATTTATTAGTGACTGCAGTTTTGATCAAACGATCCTATTATTATTTTTATAATTAAAGAATTATTATACGGTGTTTTTTTGTCAACTTTGTTTATCTCTATAAAAATAATAACTAAAATATTTTATTGTTGTTATAAACAACTGCAATTGTTTTACTTTCATCTTTTTATGGCTAACTATTTTTTTATTTATAATAAAACTTTTTGGGATCGTAGCCCACATGGCTAGCTCAAAGCGGCTACTATTTATGTACACTTTTTGGATGAATAAATGAATAAAGGAACAAATGAATAATGTCAGACGTATACAACAACCATGGACCCCAGCGAATACTTCTCGATCCCCGAAAAATCTTTCGCCCGGGCTGGGATTCAAACGCACACGGCACACGGTGCAATTATAAAACTTAAAAATGACTGTAACTCACATATTTTTAGAAATAACTATGTCATTTGTGATATCGGATTAAAGAGAAAAAAAAATAGTCTTTCGAATGAGGTCATAGCCAACTATGGTTTCCATTAAAAAAATTAAGTTTGCTTCATATCTCGGAAAATAATGGCGTTAAAATTTTTCTGTATTTATTCCTTTACAGTTTTTTTTCTGTCATAATAACCGAGAAATATTTATTTGAAAAAATTGACAATTTTCACATTTTTCAAAATATCTAGTTACCCTTCACTTTTTTGAAAACTTTGAAAGTGTTATTTTATTGGACTCGTAAAACTACACTTCTGTGCCCATTTAACCGTTTCTTTAGCTCTTATAATTTCCCAGATCCTCAAAGAGAACATCGAAAAAACTCACCCTTTATATTATTATTATTATTAAAAATCAATGTTCATTTTCAAGTTAAATATATTACAATTGCATTAGAGGGTTTTTTTAAGGGATTCAATCATATCAGTATTTTTTTCAAATATTCAAACAAATATTCGACAACTTAAAAAAATATTGAAAATTCATAACTCAAAAATCGTAGTTTAATTTTAAAGGTATATGTTTTGCATCATATCAGTATTTTTTTTAAATAATTTTCAAAAATTTATTACATAAAAAAATAAACACATTTTCAAAGATTACAGTAAAAGCACAGTACATTGCTTTTAAATTAATGTGAAATGTAATAATTATAGCAAAAATATTTGTTGTACGTACCCTGATTGATAAAAGTGAGTAATTTTCCGTGTGAGCATTTTTCAGTGTGACCAATTTTCGTGTGCGCAATTATCACTGTGCGTTATTTTCTGTGTGTGGAGTTTTCCGTGTGAGGAGTTTTCGCTGTGCGCACATTTCTGTGCGCAGTTTTCGCGTGAGCAGTCTTCCTGTGCGGATATGTCTGGTCACGAGTTGTGGGTCAGGTACGGAGAGGGATACCGGGGCGGAGGCCGGTGATTTCTTTGACTAAATAATGAATATAATTTGTTTTCGATAATTATTTTTTTCACTCTCAGTTTAACCGGAAATGTCTTAAAATTACAATTTTTGTATGGAACATACTATATGTTCTAGGGCTCGTTAATACACGGATACACGTGTTCACGGATAAACGTGTTCTTAGTTAGCAAGCGGTTTTTAAACGTTTAATCGGATATTCGTGTTTAAACGAATATTCACGTTTACACGTGTAAACGTTTAAACGTGTTTTCTTCGTTTAAACGTGTTGACGAAAATCGTTTAATATAAAAACGTATAACCCACCCTGCAAATATCTGTTTTGAAGCTCGTTCGCCGTGTTTTACAATATTTCCGGTAGCAAAAAAAAATTATTATTATTTGGGACACGTTAATAAGTAAATAGTTTCTCGAAAACCGTCCGAAACGTCGACATCTGAAGTTTGAAGGTTTCAACCCCCTATAGACCAGGTGGTTCCTGTTTAAATCGAATGTGTAAAAATATTCGGAATCAGACGAAACGCAGAGATATGACTTTTGGACCCCCAAATGAAGTATAAAAATATGAGAAATCGGGTTGTAAACGTTTATTAAGCTAAACGTGTTCGAAACGTTTATTAGGCTAAACGTGTTGTAAACGTTTATTAAGCTAAACGTGTTTTATTCGTTACAAATAAACGGTAAACGTTTACACGTTTAAACGTTTAAACGAAAAACGGAGTAAACGTCGAGCCCTAATATGTTCTAGTAATTTATGAATGCAGAATAAAATACTATATTTTGTAATGTTAATAAAATACGGATTTATAAATAAGAAAGCAATACTTTTTAATTGAATAACAGAAATAATTACAATTACTTGTGATAAAAGCTGTAAAAAAACTATCTATATCGTAAAATCAAAATATCTTAATAAATAGTATATTATTAAACGAGTGAGAAAGTTGGCCATTGCCACGAGGGTGAAGTTTGCAACACGAGCCATAGGCGAGTGTTGCAATTCACCAGAGTTTTTGACAACAACAAATATTTGGTTTGATCGAGCAGATCGCCTGAAAGTAATAGTGCTCAATCTTTTCAAGCCGCTAAAACTTTTGATCTACCCGAGCAGATCGAGCCGCTCGATGCATCAACTGATCGGTCACCACCTGATCGATCTTTGAGATACTAGATCTTGCCCATCACTAGTTTTTATTAGCTTAAAACTATGAAAAATTAATAACACTCTTTAAATAATCAAATTGTTCTTGAATTGTTGTAATATATTCTTTGAATTATATCTTCAATGCAAAAAATTCAAAAATGTTTTCTTGGTTTTGCAAATAAGTATAGGAAAACTCGAAGATCAAAACCTTCAAAAATTCAAATTTAAAAATCAGTATATTCCCAAAAATCATGGTTATAATTATAAAATGTGTTTTTTGTGCACCTATAATTTTTATTTCGGGTATTTTATCCAAAGTGAAAAAATCAAAATGGCGAATAAGAAGCAATTAGCCGCACAGTAAATCAGTTGTGTAATAATTAAAAATTACGTGATCGTTATTGGCTGTAACTGACTATCATGCTGTATTGTGAAAATTATGGACTTTGCGTCGATAACAACAACAATATCCACTGCTGTGGAAGTATAGCCACAAAACATGCAATTCAGGCAAGTGAAATAAGCAGTGGCGTAGCCACGGGTGTGAAGCCAAAATACGAATATCGGCAACACGAAAGTATGTAGGCCACCCCAGGGCAGTGGGGCGAGGGGGAATTTCAAATTTGCCGCTTTTGTAAAGATGGGTCCCTCGTTGTTGCCAGATTTATCAAAGATCTTATTATGGGGATTACCGTTTTTAATAATCTTAAAATTTCACTACAAAGTAATAATTTTAACAATTAAAATTATGTTTTAAACATAATTAGACTCATTATAGCTTATATTTGTCATAATAACTCATGAAAGTATAATATTACTGTTTATTAAATATAATCATGTGCATTGTATATTTTATACTTCGATGTATATGCGGCAACGCTTGATGAGTCTTACCATTTTTATTAACTAACCTCAATAGTGCTGTGAGTGCTAGTAATTCATGTTTGAAGGTAAGTTATTATATATTCTGTCTTATAAACTCGTCAATTGTATTTATTAGTAATGGAAACATCAAATGGCCGAATTAAATATTCTTGTAAATATCCAGAATGTCAAAATTCTTTCTTTTCCGATATAACTAATGTCGACTACAAAAATTAAACATTTCTATAAATTTCCCAAAAATGAAGACCTGTTACGACGCCTGAAGAAGAACGAAGACACCTGATGGAACATTGCACCTGGTCAAGACCCTAATACCCGATTGTTGTGATATTTTTATATTTGATAATTTTGTTAATAATAATGTATATAATTATTCTGTTAAATATATGTTTTCCATGTAGGCCTATTTTTATTTTTATTTTGTGAAATCCAATCTTTTTTCTTTTACCAAAACCAGTAACTTCTTCATTTATGTACTATCTAAAAGTATAATCAATTATGTGCTCAAAAAACATAATTGATTATATTTTTAGTGTTATTAAATTGAAATATATCGTGTATTATATTTAAATTTTGGCGGAAATCGTAGTAATTTGCCACCAGGCGGCGCCAAAAATCGTGTTTCCGAAATTTAACATGCAGGTTTCATTTCTAAAGGTATGTGTTCTGTGGGCGTAGCTATATTGAGGCAGAGGAGGCAGTTGTAGGGGTTCAAATAAGAAAATTGAAACTTAATACAGATGCAATGGAGTCAAGGTGCTCGCAAAATGATTTAAAAATTATGGTGGGCACAAGGGTAGTTTTTGTAGGGGTGAAAATGCACTTCGTAATTGATAATGACTGAAAACATGATAACTTTATTATTTTTTAATCAAAATCACAGTCCAGATGTAAGTCTTCATTAGAACTTGCGTCACTGTCTTGTGTGGCTGAAGTTCGGATTTATTTTTAATTTGTCGATAAAAATTGCCAACAAGATTTTCGAATGATAATACTATATTAGATCTATCTAAGTTTAAATGTGTAATAATTTCACTTTCAACAGCGTCTTTTCTTGCAATCACCACTCAACGACCTTCAAACGTCGAAGAAGAGTTTTCTCGAAATAATGAGCGCATCACCTGAAACGCCAATAAAAACTGTTTACACAGGGATATGCACCTGAATGCATTTTTTTCTAAATTATTGTACATGTATTGATCTCTTCATGGTATTTTTTTTTTGCAACACTTTAGAACATTACTTTTGAGAGATGAGACCCGCGCACATCAGACCCTTTCCTCACAAGCCTAAGAAAGTTTCCAAAGAAAAAAGCAGTGTCATTTGAAAACGAAGTTTAGCTTCACTTAAGATACTAATTGTAAGTTATTTCGAGGATAATGAAGGCGATCAATCAATAAGTGGTAGTGATTCCCACGTTTTCCTATCAAACTTAATGAACTTAAGAATTTTGATGTATTTTCTTATTTATTTATTTATTTATTTGTTACAAAAACTCAACAGACATTATGTCCAATTAAAGGGTCTACAAATATATACAATGTAATGTGTAATTTAAAACTAAACATATTATTACTAATAACAATAACAATGATGATGATGATTATGTTATTATAAAACTAATAAAAATTTATTCTACTATAGTTAATGATTTTAAAATTTTCAAAAGATCGCTTTTAAATTTAGGGAATGATGTGCCAAATATATCTAAATTATTAATATTATTATTATAAGTGTTCCCAAGTCGGGATAATCTTATTACAGGTGAATTTCAGTAATAATTAACACGCGTGGTAGTATACACAAAAAAATGCGGAATTTTAAAATCAAACATACCTAAAATTCTTTGATCATCAATTTTAAAATGTATTATTTTATACAAAAAACATAAACTTACATAAATATGTCTATTAGAAACAGAGATGAAATCGAATTCAATCAATAAATCAGAATAAGGAATATTAAAACTGTATATTCGATGTTTGATAAAATATAAATACCGAAGGAATTTTTTCTGTATATTTTCCAGCATGTTAATATATTTTACATACATCGGTGTCCAAATTACAGCACCATACGACATTTTAGCTAACACAAAAGTTTTGAACAAAAGACTTAATACTTTAACATCATTAAATGACCTACAATTTCGCATTATAAAACCAAGTAAACGGTAACACTCACGGGATATTTGTATAATATGGTTATTAAATGTCAACTTACAATCAAAAATAACTCCAAGATCTTTAGTTTCTGTAAGCCTAGGTAGTGCAATACTATTTAAAGTGTATGGATTAATAATTAAGTTGGTTTTTCTGCCGTAAGTGATAACAGAGCACTTCTTAACATTTAACATGAGTTTATTAGTTTTGCACCACTCAGTAAAATTATCTAGATCAGATTGAAGCCGGTAACAATCACTTACACTATCAACAACACTAAAAAGTTTAATATCATCAGCGTATAAAAGAACACTACACTTAAATATTGAGCTGGAAGAAACATAGCGTTTAGACTGATAACCTTGAATTTCAACTCGTTGGCCACGGTTATATAAATATGAAGTTAATACCTGAATGATATTATTGTTAAGCTCAAATTTTATTAATTTAGATATTAGCAAATCATGGTCAAGTCTGTCAAAGGCTTTAGACATATCACCATATATGACATCAACTTGCTTGTTGCTTTCCATAGCATCAGCTATTTCTTGAGTGATATTCATTAGGTTTGTTGAAGTAGATCTATGTCTCATAAAACCGTGTTGCTGTGTGGATAAAAATGGACTCACTTGTTGGTATATGTGCTTACATAATATAGATTCAAAAACCTTGGATAAGTTACTCAGGATAGATATAGGTCGATAGTTTTCGATATTTGTGCGTGTTCCTGTTTTAAAAACTGGGCATATTCTCACATCTTTCCACTTTTTGGGAAATTTGCCAGATTTTAGGATTAGTCTAAATATGTAAGTAATAGGGTCAACCAATACAGGAACAGCGTCTCTTAAGATAATAGCAGGAATTAGAAAAATGTTTATACATTTTATATTAATTATAATATTAAGAATAACTGATCCTTCATTAGTTCTACTTCAAATAATTACTTTATTATATTGGATCCGCCACTTTGTTCAGTACATTTTCAAGTTCAGATTCTCATGCAGCAACCTCAAAAATCTTTTTACCCAAAATTTCATTAAAAAAATATAATGTTCATAATCCATGTCCCCCATTTTGTTTACCGAACTTTTAAATTCCGATTCCTAAACAGCGACCACGAAAAACCCTATATCCGAAACTTTATGAAAGTGTAACCATTTTTATCATTTTTGTCCACTATATTGGATCCGCCATTTTGTTATTTAAATTTGTAATTGCATATTCTTAATCAGCGATCTCTAGAAGTCTTATATCCGAATTTTCATGAAAATATGACAATTTTTCCAATTTTTGACAGCCATTTCGGATCCGCCATTTTGTTTTTCAATTTTTTTATTTCACATTCCTAATCAGCGATCTCAAAAAACCCGATGTACTCATTTTCATACAATTCGGATAACACCTTCATATTTTGGCCACATTTTCGGCATTTGGAAACACTGTGCACCGTTCCGAATAAAACAATTAGCCTTGGATATCACAATTGTCAAAATACTATAAACATAACTACAAACACGTAATAATAAAACGTAAGTTCTTCCAGTTGCGGCGATAAGGCCACCGCAGACCCAGCGGCGCGGGGGGGGGGGGCGAGCATCTAGGGGCCTCGGGCCATGCAATTATATATTAAAAATCGATCACGTATTAATGAATTTATTTTTGTGATGATTGTAAACAACGAAGCACGACGTTACTGTTACAGTAATAATATTTGTTTTCTATTTTATTTGTATTACATATAGCGGCGCGACTGCTAAAGGCTTTTTGCTCCTGCCTCTACCGAAACCATATATTTCGGCCATAAAAATCGGGCCGAAACTACGATTTAGCGTATCTAGGGCCGAAATAGTATACAGAGTGTGTAAAAAGTCCCGGATCAGTCAATTATTTCGGAAATTGTGCACAATACAAAAAAGCTTCCAATATAAAAGTTGTAGGACTTGAAGCAATCTATCAAGCTAGAACTCTTGCAATTATACAGGGTGTCCCAAAAAGTCGTGGTAAACAAAACTTCCGTTTTTTTAAATAGAATGACCCTTTTTAAATCGCATTTCCTGATTCCGCTAAACATTATAAACAACAATTATTTAACATATCATATAGCTAAACTCATTAGTTTCAGAAATAAAAAATATTTAATAGCACGACTGCTATAGGAATGATATTACCAACATTTTGCATTGTTTCCAGCCGAATCAAAATGTTCCATGTTATACCTTAAAAAAACATTGAATCTGTGTTAAATGCACCTCACTCAAGAATTATTCAACTAAATTATTAAATATTTACATTAAAATTAACCATAACTTTAAAACAGCAGTAAAAATTAATAAGAATAACCGATAATAAAAAATTGAGTGTATGAGGTTATTTAATTAAATGATGAAAATGTCCTCCTCCTACAGTTTGACAATGGGCTAGGTTATAATAAAATTTGTCGATGACGTTTTGTAACATTTCCTGGTTGATAGATGCACATTCGTCAATAATTCTTCTCCTCAATTCGTTCAGATCTGCAGGTTTTGTCGAAAACACTTTATTTTTCAGGTGTCCCCAAAGAAAATAATCAAGGGGCGTTAAGTCTGGCGACCTAGCGGGCCATTCTATGGGGTCTCTTCGCCCTATCCACCGGTTAGGAAAAGTGTTGTTTAAATAAACTCTAACAACTTGCCCAAAATGAGGAGGAGCTCCATCCTGCTGAAACCACGTATGGCGTAATAGTGGTCCTACAGCATTCGTTATTGCTGGTACAATTTCATTTTGCAGCATGTGAAGATACATTTCGGCATTCAAATTCCCCTCTATGAAGAAAGGTCCCACTAATCTGTTGCCAATAATGCCAGCCCAGACATTTACTTTCTGGGGGTGTTGAGTATGTGTTTCACTCATCCAATGTGGATTCTGATCAGCCCATTAACGACAATTATGTCGATTCAAAGTCCCGTTCAACATAAAAGTTGGCTCATCCGAAAAAACTATTTGATTTAAAAAATTGTTGTTTTCTTCATGTTTTTGCATCATTACTTCGCAAAACTCCAATCTACGATCGAAATCATCTTCTGTTAACTCCTGGACAAGATTTATTTTATATGGGTGAAAATTACTGGTTTTCAAAATATTTTCAATTGATTTAAAGCAAACATCAACTTGGGTAGCAGCTTTCCTCAGTGATAAATGTGGATCCTGAACAAAATGTAGTAATGTATCCATTTTTTTTTCATCAGTTGTTGCCAACTTTGGTCTTCCTGAACGAACTTTATCACTGCAAGACCCAGTTTCCTGAAATCTTTGAACTGTCCTCACAACTGTAGATTTTGATATGGGCCGTCGGTTTGGAAAAGTAGTATTAAATAATTCCTTTGTTTCGCTAACTGTTCTTTGTCGGTCTCCAAAACCTCTCATCATTAATAAAGTTATACGTTCCCTTTCGCTAAGAGACATTTTCAGACTTTTCTAATTTGACAGTGACGCAAAACATTCTGGTACCAGCTTGTCAAAATGCAAAATGTAAATAATATCGTTTATCGCCAATCGGCACTAAACACATAGCTTTATGTCTTTCAATTCAAATTATTTCTGAAACTGATCGGTTTAGCCATATGATATGTTAAATAATTGTTGTTTATAATGTTTAGCGGAATCAGGAAATGCGATTTAAAAAGGGTCATTCCATTTAAAAAAACGGAAGTTTTGTTTACCACGACTTTTTGGGACAACCTGTATAATTGCAAGAGTTCTAGCTTGATAGATTGCTTCAAGTCCTACAACTTTTATATTGGAAGCTTTTTTGTGTGGTGCACAATTTCCGAAATAATTGACTGATCCGGGACTTTTTACATACTCTGCATAGTGTATCAAGGGCCGGAAATAGGCTTTAGCAACCCAGGCGAGGGTTGCTAAAAGTGAAAGGTTGCTAAAGCATTTCGGCATGAGTTACACTCGATATTTTTTCGCCTGCCTTAGGTAAAAACAGTGTTTCAGGAAATTTTATATCGTGCACCATTGAACTGTCACTGTCAGATTTTTGCATAGCCTACTCATATTCTGCGGAAGGTTGTCTAGATTATGCATATTATTTTTTCGGCCCTAGATACGCTAAATCGTACTTTCGGCCCGATATTTATGGCCGAAATAAATGGTTTTGGCAGAGGCAGGCACTAAAAAAAAATTTCTTCGCGACAGATAACAGGTGCATCTTCAGCAGTCTACCAGACGTGTTTTCATTATTTTAATTATTTCCTACATTACCGGTTATATCCGCTAGTGCAGAGAGATCCTTCTCAAAACTCAAACTTATTAAAAGTTACTTGCGCGTTACAATGAGTGAACTTAGACTGAGTGCTTTGGCTTTACTTAGTATAATAGAACATGAACGAACGCGGAAATTAGACTTGGATGGACTACGTTTTTATTTTTTGACGAAGGGGGGCCCCAAGATTTTTTTTGCGGTGGGGCCCCCAAATCCTTACCGCCGCCTCTGAGTTCTTCGTGTTCATTATTTAATTTGTTTATTTTGTCAGGTCGTGGAGAAAGTATAGTCTGCTATTCGGTAAGAATGGCAATTCTGATGTTCACGGAAGTTCAGAAGCACCAGAAGTTTTTCTGGAAGCATATGAATAAACTAATAAAATGCAAGATAGGAAATTTTCAAACTAAGCAATAATCCCCTCGTTAATCTGTTGAACGAGAAAACTAATTTAGTGTACTCACCGCTTTTCAAAATTCTTTAATCACTGAATTATTTTTAAATCTTTGCACCTGTTCACCGTAAACTATTTTGCTACCCTCACCCTATTTTCTAACCGATATAAATGTAACTTTTTTGATTAATTGTTTCACTTGATAATGACTGTCAAACGTAGAAACTTAAGTCGTGAAATTATGTGTGCATATGTAATATTTGTACATACATTAAATAAATTGTGGTAAAAAAAATGGTAACTGGTTTACTGGTTTACTGGGTAACTAGTTATTTAATTCACGAGATGTCGAGCGAGGCGGACGTGTCGAGCGCGGCTCGCGATAGTAATTGTAAAGATTATAAAAGCACCCTTTGCATTGATTGTAATAAAATAGCAATATCAGGTGCTTCCTGTTTAGTGTGTGGTGTAACAACACACAGTAGCTGTTCTAAGCGTGCCAAGTTATGTTGTGGTATAACCCTTTCACTAAACGAGGAAAAATATCAGGAAACCATCAATGAATGTGAAGATATCAGTTTGGTGAAACTTCTACTCGTGGAATTAAGAAAATAAAATAGTGAGAAAACCGTAAGATTAGAAAATGAAGTGAATTGTTTAAAATATCAACTAGTTGAATCCGAAAATAACTTTAAAAAGTTACAACCGATAAATGCGGAATGCAATGAAAAAAATATCTCCGACCTGAATGCCCCAAATAAACTCGGATCACGGACATACAGCGTGGCCGTAAATTCGACGAGCGCCCAAACTGGAAAAAAGGTGCGATCGATTTCAACTCGTGTGCAGCGACATCGGGATGAACCAGCCAGTGGCGCATCAGCGTTCTCAACCGATAACCAAAATACCCAATCTCAAGACGGGAATCCGGCCATAACATTAACACAGGCTAAAGTAGCTATTATCAATGCTCTGCAAGCTGTGAATAATGAGGGAGGAGAAGACTTCAAAACAGTAACCTACAAGAAGAACAAACACTCAAATAAGCAATTAAACACATCAAGACCAACACCTCTACAAGGGACCAATGATGGATACCGGATCACTGAAAATTGCTCCTAAATATGCATGGCTATTCTTATCTGGCTTTACACCCGATACTGAACCGGAAGAAATAAAGAAATATTTGGAAATTATTGGCTTGGGTGAAAATTACTTATGCGAAAAAATGATAACCAGGCGGGACAAACAAAGGAGTTCCTTTAAAGTAGCAGTATCTAATGAACATCTAGCTATGGATGTCAACAAGTGGCCAAGAGGAGTGATTGTTAATCATGTTTTAAATCTAAGGAGAAGAAACAACAGCCCAGTGCAAATCCTATGAACTGTGCAAAAAATCAACATAACAAACAGCTAGAAATATTCCTATTAAATATCCAATCAATTAGGGATTCAACACTGGAATTAGAGGCACTGATTAATGATTGCAATTACAGTGTACTTTGTATAACCGAACACTGGCTAAATTCATTGGAAATCGAGTTATGCTCCATACAGAATTATACAATTGCAACTTATTACTATAGACAACATCACATCCATGGTGGTGTTTTGATCGCTATTAAAAATAACTTACATTATAAAATATTGCCATTCAATAGTTTCTCTACTGAACTACACTGTGAAGTGTGCGCAATTAATTTGTTGGATTTTAACTGTATTATTATTAACGTTTATCGTAGTCCGTTGGGTGACCTTAACATTTTTTTAAATGCATTGAGTAACATTTTAGAACAATTGAATTGGAACAATACAGTTTTGCTATGCGGCGACTTTAATGTCAATTTTATTAATTATACTGATAGATATAGATTACAAAAACTTCAAGATTGCCTAAATACATTCAATCTGTATCATTCAGTTAATTTTCCTACAAGAAAATATTCTTGCATAGACAATATTTTTACAAATTCAACTGCACATTTCAGTGTGAAGCAAGTACTGGTTTCATTCTCAGACCACGATGCAATCCACTTCATATTAAACGTTGAAGGTAGTAATTTGAATTCAATCGATCGCATAGTTAGACCTATAACCAAGTATGGTAAATTTATACTTTACCAACTGCTTGCCAAAGTAAACTGGGAGTTTTATACTCTGGATTCCTCAGGGGACGTTAATAAACAATGGAATATTTTTTTAAATATTATGGTGGTTAACTTGGAGGCAGCTTGGTAAGGGTTTACTTTAGGGTAAATCGGGAAAAATCGGGAAGTGGGCTGTTTTTTTATTTCTTCTTAATTCTTTGTAGACGTAGTTTTTTGAGCCGAGTGCAAAAATGTATATCTTAACTTTGAGAAACATAAGGGGAAGAAGTTGTGCCCCCTTAAAGTTTCTCTCGTATCGGACGTACAACTCGCTCAAAACCTGCTTTTCTGGGTAGATTTTGGTAAACCAACAACCACAATCAATTTATAATGATGTAAACTTACGATTTGAGTAGTAAAAATGCGAATTTTATATCTTTTTCTTTACAATAATATTTCATTTTAAGGTTATGTGCAGTTCATTGAACCGCCGAAACTGACGGACATGCAAACTGAACACTCTATTTAGTTATCTGTGATTATTAGGGTTGCCAACTGGTCACATCATAATCGGAAAACCAATCTAATTCTCACGGAAAATATGTGAATACATAAAGTACGATATAAATAAAAATAATTATATTTCTGAAATTAACTATATTAACAATAAAACAAATGTGTATGTTAAGAGGTTAAACAGTTAACATTTACATTTAAATTACCATGTCCTTAATTTCTAGTTGATTTTCACACAGTCCCAATAAGTTCACTTATTTTTTTGAAACCTCTTGTATTTACGTTCTAGTAATTGCTACTGTTATTTCCATTTGTGTGCTATAGTGCTATTAGGGTGTTTAAAGTGAAAGTATGTGCTAACATGACAAAGAATCCCGCTTCCTATGCATTCATGACAGCTTCGCCATCACCTAATCTACTGCGGGTAAAACTACTACCCGGTCTCAAGGGGGAGGACCTTGACGCAACCAGGCAACCGAGCCAGCGTAACTGCTTCCTATGCATTCATGACGGCTTCGCCTTCACCTTATCCGCTGCAGGTAAAACTACTGGCCGGTCTAAGGGGGCACCTTAACCTCACCCTAATCTAAGCATAAGCAAGCAAGCCGGCTGTGGTCGATGGCTTCGCTTCGCTCCGCCATCGACCACAGCAAGCCACCGAAACTGCGTCCTATGCATTCATGACGGCTTCGCCTTCACTTTATCCGTTGCAGGTTAAACTACTGGCCGGTCTAAGGGGGCACCTTAACCTCACCTTAATCTAAGCATAAGCAAGCAAGCCGGCTGTGGTCGATGGCTTCGCTTCGCTCCGCCATCGACCACAGCAAGCCACCGTAACTGCTTCCTATGCATTCATGACGGCTTCGCCTTCACCTTATCCGCTGCAGGTAAAACTACTGGCCGGTCTAAGGGGGCACCTTAACCTCACCCTAATCTAAGCATAAGCAAGCAAGCCGGCTGTGGTCGATGGCTTCGCTTCGCTCCGCCATCGACCACAGCAAGCCACCGTAATTGCTTCCTATGCATTCATGACGGCTTCGCCTTCACCTAATCCATTGCAGGTAAAACTACTGGCCGGTCTAAGGGGGGACCTTAAACTCACCCTAATCTTAGCATAAGCAAGCGAGGCGGCTGTGGTCGATGGCTTCGCTTCGCTCCGCCATCGACCACAGCAAGCCACCGTAACTGCTTCCTATGCATTCGTGACGGATTCGCCTTCACCTTATCCGCTGCAGGTAAAACTACTGGCCGGTCTAAGGGGGCACCTTAACCTCACCCTAATCTAAGCATAAGCAAGCAAGCCGGCTGTGGTCGATGGCTTCGCTTCGCTCCGCCATCGACCACAGCAAGCCACCGAAACTGCTTCCTATGCATTCATGACGGCTTCGCCTTCACCTAATCCGTTGCAGATAAAACTACTGGCCGGTCCAAGGGGGGACCTTAACCTCACCCTAATCTAAGCATGAGCAAGCGAGGCGGCTGTGGTCGATGGCTTCACTTCGCTTCGCTCCGCCATCGACCACAGTAAGCCACCGTAACTGCTTCCTATGCATTCATGACGGCTTCGCCTTCACCTTATACGCTGCAGGTAAAACTACTGGCCGGTCTAAGGGGGCACCTTAACCTCACCCTAATCTAAGCATAAGCAAGCAAGCCGGCTGTGGTCGATGGCGGAGCGAAGCGAAACTGCGTCCTATGCATTCATGACGGCTTCGCCTTCACTTTATCCGTTGCAGGTTAAACTACTGGCCGGTCTAAGGGGGCATCTTAACCTCACCCTAATCTAAGCATAAACAAGCGAGCCAGCGTAACTACTTCCTATATTCGCTTCGCTCCGCCATCAACCACAGTGAGCCACCGTAACTACTTCCTATGCATTCATGACAGCTTCGCCTTCACCTAATCCGCTGCGGGTAAAACTACCAGTCGGTCTAAAGCGGAGGGGCTTAACCTCACCCTAACTTAAGCATAAGCGACCGGTCTCGCTCTGCTCCGCCATTGACCACATGGAGCCCGTATAACTACTTCCTATGTATTAATGACGGGGCTTCACCATCACCTAATCTACTGCGTGTAAAACTACTATCTGGTCTAAAGGGGGGCAAATGTAACCTCACCCTAACCTAAGCATAAGCACCTACCATTTACAACCATTAACTGGTAGGTAATGATGAATTAAACTTATCGCCCAGGTTTGTTCACTATTTTATTCACAACCGTACGTTTTTTGTTAAAGCATTAAAGTCAAATCAAATTAAATAAACGTTAGTTCATGAAATGCGAGCTGTTTGTTTTAAAACCAACTTATAGCAACCATGCAAATACATATTACGGATAGCTATACTGAATATTTTTACTAATTACTAATATATAACTATAAAATCAAATATTGTATGCACCATGGGAGATATTCTTGTTCTTCACCCTGGGTTGACTTACAAACCCCGGGCCAGAGGACCTCCATATCTCCCTTAATGCATAAATATCTATTACATTGCCATTTAATCATTGACTAAAGTCCCTAATTTTTACCAGATGAATTTGTGTCGTTAGGATCCAGGTTAAAGATACATGCGTGTGTTTATGTTTGGTAGGGGCACCTTTTCCCAAAAAAAATAGAAACACCCACAAAAGTGGGGCACAAATAAAGAAATTGTAAATAGATTTACAACAGAACAATTTAAAATTCGTGTCAATTGTTAATGCACATAAGTAATCTAGGGTTAACGCAATGATAGTTCACAGAAAACTTTATAGAGTGTTTATTTCGACACGCCACTCCTTCAGTTGCGGTGGGACGATGAACTAATGAAAATACGCATTTTTAACATGACCTTAAAATGTGAATTTTCATGAAGAATAGGATATAAAAATCGCACTTTCACCACTTAAATCGTAAGTTAAAATCATTATTAGTCGATTGTAGTTGTTAGTTTACAAGTTATTTTACACAGAAACTCGTAGTTTGTGCGAGTTGTCCGTCGAAAATGGAAACTTTAAGGGGGCATAACTTTTCCCCCTTACGTTTCCGCGGGTTAAAACGTACATTTCTGAACTCGGCTCAAAAAACTATGTCTTCAAAACAAATTTCAGCCCCCGGGTCGATTTACCCTAAAGTAAACACCAGCCGGCAGCTTTTCCCACTAAGCTGAAAAGGGGTAATACTAATAATTTCAGTAATATCAACTGGTTCACTAATGATATTCGAGTAATGCGCGAGAATTTACAACTAATTCATGATCTAAGTAAACAATATAATTTTGAACCATTTAGGGTATTAAAGAAGCAATTACGAGTGGAATATAAGAAGGCAATAAGTGAAGCTAAAATATCTTCAAATGATAATTTTATTACATCTTCAGTCAACTCTTCAAAAGCTCTCTGGAATATAATCAAGAATAAACCTAGTCAAACTCAGGAAAGTAGTTGCAATCTAACAGCTCAACAGTTTGTTGATTACTTTTCTAATGTGGCAAATGAAATTATTAGAAATATACCAACCTCCAATGTGAATCCTGTTATAGAAGCTTGCAATATTGTTGGTAATAATGTACCCATGTTTTCATTCAGATGTGTGTCCAGTGTGGAAGTGAGAGATGTAATTAGCATTTTATCTAACAAAAAGTGTTTTGACATATATGGTCTGTCAATGGAACTAATAGTAATAGTGAAAGATTTAATAATTGAACCACTTACTAAACTGATTAATAATATTATCAAATGCATTAAAAATAGCTAAAGTGATACCAATTTTTAAGAAAGGCGATCCTAATAAATTAGACGACTACAGGCCAATATCCTTGTTACCAGTGTATTCGAAGATAATTGAAAAGCTCCTGTATATACAAATTATCAATCATTTTGAGGTAAACAACTTGCTATCAAATAATCAATTCGGTTTCAGACAAGGTAAATCAACTATATCAGCTAGCATACAACTGATTACAAAAATAGTGCAGGCATTTGAAGCTGGAAACTTTGCAATGGCTACGTTTGTAGACTTATCTAAAGCTTTCGATTGCGTTTCACATCCAAACTTATTAAGGAAGCTATATATGTATAACTTTCATCCAAGTAGCTGTAGACTTGTTCTGTCATTTTTATCAGATAGAAAACAAGCTGTATACCACAAAAATAAAATATCTGACTATTTAACAATACAGCACGGTGTACCGCAGGGATCCACTTTGGGACCTCTGTTGTTTTTAATATATGCTAATGATCTTCCACATAGTATTTGTCTTGATTCCATCTTGTTTGCGGATGATACTACATTAATTGCAACCCATGAAAACTTGTCTGAAACTGTATTGCTTAGGGATACAGGAATTGATATGGTTAGTAGTTGGCTAAAATGTAATAAGTTATGCCTAAATAAAGAGAAAACTGTAACTATTCTATTTACACTAAGAGAGCATAATCTTCAAATGAATCATGATTACGTGAAATATCTGGGTTTATACCTTGACCAGAAGCTTATTTGGGAACAAAATGGCAACGAAATTGCTGCTAAACTCAATAAAACTGTCTTTCTACTAAGAAATTTATTTAAGTCGAACTCTATAATGATATTACGGACGGCTTACTTCTCTCTGTTTAATTGCCATATATCATATGGTATCCTAGTATGGGGCCACTCTGCTATCTGGCATCGTCTGTTTGGCATTCAAAGAAGAGCAATTAGAGCTATAACTGGATTGAATTATAGAGATGACTGCAGAAATAAGTTTATTGATTTAAAAATATTAACACTACCGTGTATCTTCATCTTAAATTGTGTAGTATATGTTAAGGATAATATTATTAACTACCAAGATCATCAATCTAAACATAACCATAACACCAGAAATAAAAGCGATCTCTGTCCAAAAGCACTGAGACTCAATAGATCAAGAAATGGAACCAATTATTATGGTATCCACTTTTATAATAGATTGCCAGAAAATGTTAGACAAATGCCTTTAAAATAATTTAAAAAAGTCGTTAAGGGAATCTTAATTACAAATGCTTTTTACAGCTAGGAAGAGTACAATCAATTTAATTTCTAATGTTCATTTATTTATCTTATGAATACATATTTTGTTGACGTATGTAAACCTTTAGGTGATTGCATTAATAAAGATTATTATTATTATTATTATTCAAAAAATATACAGGGTGTCCGAAAAGTATAGAATATCCCATATAGCTCAGTAAATATCCACTTTAGAAAAAAAAGTTTTAAATACCAAGTTATTTACCACTTAGTTATCAACCACCTTAGAGACATCAATTTTATTATTGCTATAAACAAAAGCAGCACAACGAATGACACTTCAAGGCACATCTTTATTATACTCATTTGGTAGAGTTTTTCTTTCTCTTTTCAACGACATAAAACTTTATTACCTTTATCTAAAAAAAATTCAATAAAAACAAGACAATGTCTTGGATATTTATTTTGAAATTAAAATTGAATTAATTAAAACGATACTAAAAGAAAATCATGACTCCGTCGTAGGGGGACATCAAGGATCGTACCTATGAAAAAATCAAATCTCAATACTACTGGACAAATATGAAACAATGAAATTTCCGAGTATATAAAACATGTCAGAGATCAAAAACTGACTTTCATAAAAAAACGTCCAATGCAGATAACCACAACCTTGAAATTATTCGGTGAACAAATAGAATTAGATATTGTAGGGCCCTTACCAGAAACACAATCTGGAAATAGATTCATTCTCACAATTCAGGACGATTTAACAAAATACATTCAAGCATACTCCTTCAAAAATCATGAAGCTTCAACGGTTGCGATCCATTTCCTTAAATTTTGCACACAATTAGGTTTCCCGAATTACATCCTTAGTGATCAAAGTACAGAATTCACATCTAAATCATTCACAGAAATTAATAAAATTTTAACTATTAAACACAAATTGGCTTCTCCATATCATCCTCAAACATATGGTGCTTTAGAAAGAACCCATTTCACCTTGAACGACTACTTTAAATGTTACGTAAATAAGGACAAATAATTGGCACATACACATATATTCACACTTGTATTCATAAATCCACAAAAGTAACTCCATTCAAATTAGTATTCGGACAAAAACTAAAAATCCCAAATTTAATTAATAAACCAACAATTAAACCAAACTACACAGACTTAGCAAAAGATATAACGAATAAATTAAAAATTATTAGAGAAACGGCACACAAACAACAAATATTAGCAAAAAGGAAATCCAAGGAATATTTTGATAGAACTAATCATAGAACCTATTCATTTAAAGAAGGTGACCTAGTCCTACTCTACAATTCATTAACTAAAGCGCAAAGTAAGAAATTATCACCTAATTACCTAAGACCCCATCAAATTATCCAAATTCATGATAATGAAACAGCTTCGATCCGTATATCAGTAAATAAAATTAGAACTTATCATTTAAATCTTCCAAAGCCCTATGTTGTTAAAGGTAATGAAGATAGTGACTCTAATAACTCTAGTGACGATCTTCACAATCCTCAACCTGGGCCTAGCCACAAATAATGTAAAGATAAACAAATATAAACGCTTATGCAGCAACAGGTCTCAATTATATCATCAACCATTGACAACTTCATTCAATCATTTCACCAAATGAATTCAAATATTAAGACCCTAAATACAAATACAAATAAATTCGAAATCGCAAGTATAATAATATAATTAAACATACTAAATCTATGGATCTAGAACTCCAAATTTCAGAACACATACTGTTATTAATCAAAATGACTGATCAAATACATTCGACTCTTCAAAAATATATATTTAGTTTATCATTGTTACAAAATGGAATTGTGGACTTTAACATTTTAACCCTAAAATATTGTTTATGTTCGAGTGTACGAAAATAGTAACTTTGGCTGTTTGTTTTTAGGCCAAAATGGTGTCCATTTCGTACTAGTCCCATAATTAATAAAGTAAATTGGACTCTTATGTCAGTGCATGGTGCAAAGATTACATGGTGTGCCTATAACTCCCGCACCACGCCCTTTTTGAATATTTTTGATGCTGCAATTACCAACCATGAAAAATGAAACTATAAAAATTAACACTAACGAAAATAAATTGCAAAACACGTTAAAATTCGATTTCGACATAAAAACACGATAAAACATTTAGTATATTACACAATGATATATTAAAATATCACGAGCATTAAAGTTTTTTTTTTTATTTAAAGCAATTAGGTTGGTAAGAAAATTAATAAATGTGGTTTTAGATGTTTAATTTGCTATTTGCACACTAGACAATACGAAAAAATATGATAAAATGTAAATAAAGTACGTGCGACAGACATTTAAATGAGTTATATGGACTTTCTTTTTAGCTTAGCAGTAGTTTTAGAAGGTTGCATCACTGAGCATCGGCCAAATGAGAGAGGGGAAGATTTTAGAGTGAGAACACAGCCGTCTAGGCACACCATGTAATCTTTGCACCATGTGTCAGTGTCAGAAATGACAGATTTTAATTTTGGTTAGAACACCTAATAAATACAATACAAATTACTAAAAAAAAAGAGATCAACTATGATAGTGGTTAATATCGATGGTACTTACTATTCATTAAATTTACTCCTGAAGAACTTTGCATGGTTTAGACGTTTATTGTGTAAGATAGTTTAACCTAATTATCCATTTTCTATGAAATTTACAATGAATGACATTAGTGTGGCAGCAAATGCACACAATGATTCAAATATATTTAAATAAATTGCTTCAGTTTACATTTAAAAAGTGTTCCAAAAATGCTAAAAGCAGTCGAATATAAAGCTTTGTATGTAACTCGACCAAAATAGCACTTCATGGACACGCCTTCATTATTAGCCTCTCTCGCTTCGCTCGCTCGGCCATAAAACGTCTCGTCTAAGAAAGTGCTATATTGTGGACTTGTTACATAAATAGCTATTACAGAATTACGAAAAATGAATTCAAAATTTACATTACCTATACCAACAACTTAACTTCAACAAATGTTTACGACTATTATAAAATATTATAATTAAATCTAATTTTAAAAGATAATTTACTAATAATCAATTTTAAAATACCAAATTTATATCCTCATGAACTTTTTAAAATATATCCCCTTCCTGTTCATCAGAAAAATGATACCCAACTATTTTCCTATATTGAACTCTTAAATTTTTATCCTAATTTCCAAAACAAGAAATATGTACGTACTTTTAAACGACCTAAATAAATGCAAAGAGTTCTTGCCAAATAATTGGATAAGCCAAAACCTTATGAAAAAAACTACGGAAACTCCCACCAAATGCGAACTACTGTTATTCCTGAAGACAACCATGAAGATTCCTGAATCCTGTCAAAAAAGAAACTTAATCGCCAATTTGGAGATATTTCACCGTCTATAAGACAACAAATGGCTCTTCACCACATCAAAACCTACTCAAATTTGGATCTTATGTAAAGACTCAAAAACCGAAGAAATCGTCATTTCAAAAATATTAATCCTCGAACTTCAACCCAAGTGCAAGCCATTCACTAAACACTACGTCTTAGAAGCCATAACTATTCCAGGAATCAACAACATCACGAAAGAAATTCCGGAGACCGACATCACATCCGATGACTGCTGTGTCCATCTAAAAAAAAATTTCGCCTTGGATTTCATCAAATTCGAGCCAATTAAAATTAACACCATGGACCTGAATCAACTAAAATACGCTTAACATAAATTGAACCAATTTGATGAACAATTACAACAACAAGTCAGCAAACCTTTCATCATAAAAAAGGAAAACTGGTTGACCACCTTACTCTCAATCGTCCATTTATAATTTTTCAATGTTGAAGATGGTGTGGGTGCCTAAATCTATGTAAGAAGTAGTGCTGGCTTACTTCCAAACCTCAAACCGATCGATCTTCACCATGCCTCACCATCTTCAACCACTGCTTTAAACAATCGGAACGAGATCCACCAACAAGTATCCACTACGACGTCGGAAGACAGTCCATCTTTTACGATCGCTCCCTGGACCACCAACCACTTGGAACAACCACTCCCCAAGACGATCAGTGCTCCTTGTCATCACTGCGTCGATCACAAAGACTTAAAAACCAGAAATTATTTATATTTATTTATATTTCATAATTGTAATCATTATTTTACCTTAATATCATAATGAAAATTTCTGTTCTGAACCATTACCAACTTGGAATTTGCTTTTCTATAATAACATGTTACAACATATTCCGAAGTATACCAACAATAAGCTAAATACAATTCATGAGTATTCTACTTAATCTAGATATCATGAAAGAGATATTAGTAAGCATTAATAAAGAAGCAAATTTGGCTCATGCTGGAATGCTATATTTTTACTAGATTTTAATTATCATTTAATTTTTTGTTCATTTAATACCTTAGGAACATAATTAATAATAAAAATTAAAATTGTAACATTTTTATAATAATTTATAGCCTATAGTATAAAATTTTTTGGAATTAAATATAATTTAAGTGTTTACTTTTTTATACTCTGTTTAAATCATGTTTTTTCTACATATACTAGTTCCATAATGTATAAAGTATCTCATACTGAATAAAATATTAAATTTATTTGCATATTTCTATTTTTTTCGGTCTATCAAATTAAGTAATCTCCGAGACTACGCCTGACCTTAAGAGTAACAAATAAGAACCGGACCAGTTTAGGGTTAATGATGCAGAGTCACGAACAGGCTGAATATTCATATATTCAGGCTATTTTTCATCTTTATTACTTCTATCAAATGATAATGGAATGAGTGAGGTTGTCTTAAGTTAATTTTAAGGTTATGTTGATTACAGAGGTTAATAAAACCACTATTGGACCACCTTTAGAACACTGAAAGAATACACATGATTATTATAATTCGCATTAATAGTATTGAGTATGAAAGAAAGCACCACAGTAATATTTACAAAAGTTTTAGGTCACTTCAGATAGTAGGTTAAAAACTAGTCGGTCACTTTGTATCATGGAATAACCTTTGCATTAAAGTATAGAAAATTTTTGAAAGATAGGTAACTGAACTAAGAAAAACAGGGTGTAACACCAACAATAAAATAATAAAATTAGCTTTTAATCCTTTATTCTTAATGATAATTAGCAGTGACGGTTCGCGGGTTTTTTTCTGGCACGGCCGAGGAACAAGAGGTGGTAATACAGATAGGTAGGGTCAAGTTGCAGAGACGGCTGGATGCGTGACTGCACCTATCTGTATTACCACTTCTTGTTCCTCGGCCGTACCAGAAAAAACCCCGCGAACCGTCACTGATAATAAGATAAGTCAAAATTAATTATTTGATTAATTATGCAATATCAGTATTGAATGTTGAGCTAACATCTTTAGTTTTATACGAGTGGTGTCATCTTACTTAAAACCGCGGAACTTCTACGTCTTAGAACTACTCATTTCCGATTGCACTGTCGTTGGTTAAATTCAAACTTTTCTAGGTTAAGTCTCATTTACTAAATTTTTTTACCCCTTTTTGTTATTAATTTTTTTCCACGATATCCAAATACTCTGGTCATTGAAATGTTTGTTTTGTGATTTTTATTTATAAAGCGTTTTTCTTGAAATTGTCATTATTTACGGAATTAGCAATAAAAACTATAGACATAGGAAAAACAAATAACTTATAAAAGTGGATAATAAATAAATAAACTAATATTAGTAAAGATTTATATTTTTTGGTAAGTATTAAAATATTTATTTTAAATTTAGGCAACCCATCTTTCAAAAAAGAGGGACCTTAAGCCGTTGTTAGAGCCACTGCACCACCGATAAATAAATAAAGATTTGTGTTTTGTGCAATAAATTTTAAAGGTACGTGTTCTGTGATGAAAATCATTTAACTTTTGATTCCCGTTCCCGTTACCGTTCACGGGTGCAGCAGCCTTTAATCTAACCAACCATCCTTCTAAAGATTGACATGTTAACACTTGATAAGAAAGTAATTGTCTATTTTTTTTAATGTTTCTCTCTCAAGTTTTATTAGCATATACCACTTTCCGTTATACCTAATTCATCTGAGGAATAGGTCAGAACCGATCAGATTAATTTGAAATCTATTATGCTCGATAGTGTAATTAACATAAATATATAAAGTAAGTTGGTTATAAATAAATACGATATTAAATAGAAATACACTAGGATTGTGTTAATTAAAAGTACGATGAAATAACAGTCAACCGTTCTTGGTAATAGCGGCTGTGTTAAAATGACAACGTTGATTCGTATGGTAACGCTTGTTTAGAATTACGAAATCAATATTTCTTTTTACCACTGCAGCTTTAATCAATACACACCATCTAAAGATTCAATGTCTACAACAATTTTTTTTATGTTCTAAAGGTAAATGCCGGAATAAAAATTATTCATTTTCAACGTAAACGTGGCAACCATGTTAACTTGCCATTTTGTAAAGCGTTCGCCGTTGTTCCTCCAAGTGCACGACTCGGTCCTTTGCGAACGAAATTTCTTTCTTAATTGTTGTGGAACATTTTGTACTCCCTTTGTTGTTGGTTTAGTGGAATTCGCTTTATCTCTCGATTTAAAGCACACACTATTTACCATGTACCTACCTACCCACAGCAATTATAATTAAACTCAAAACTCGAAGGTTAAAACCACGTGTTGCAAAATCTTGAAATGTTCATTTCAAGCATTCTGCAATCTGTTTACTTGGGCTTCTTTATACATATAAGTGTGAATTTAATAAATGAAGATATAGGGTTATGTGCTGTGAAAGCAGTAGCGAGTACACTTTGCCTGACGGTTGAAAGTTGACGCTCTGCAAAAAAATATATATATAAAATATGAAATTCAATTGCAGTTAAACAAATTAAAGCACTATATGCCCTCAAAGTCGAAAAACTATAACATTTCACCGAGTTATGAATAATTTATGTTACTTTATGTTACTGACACCAATTTATATAATTTGTGTAATTACATGGCATGTGTAAAGTTATCATCTTCTGTCGAGTAATGATAATGACATTAACATGCCAAAACTCTGGTCTTGATTTAATGTGTTACCGTCATTATCAACACGTTGAAACTTGAGTTGTGATTTATATAACTGCGGTCCTTTTACGTTATATAATATTTCCTACACAATTGGTACGGTGTTGTTGGAACAAGAATTTTTTAATTCTACGTCAATACTAGGTAGTAACAGTTGTAACTATCTTCTTTATTACAACTGAATAGTTTCTGATTTTATCTTAAGCTGTACAGGAGTATAATTCCTTCTATCTATTTTTTATGTGTTTGACTCACTGAAGTCAACTTTTTGCATTTAGTGATGGTATTTTTACCGAAATTGATTTTCCTGTTATGTCTGCATTTGATAATTCTTTAGATTCTCATTCTGGCTTCCTCATATTTATATTCAGACATTTATCATTGTGTATTTTTCCGGTGTTTTTCTTGTGTTACTAATTGAACACAGTACTCGATCAAATATTGTCGAGGGTAATATAATTGTTGCTATGATTGGTGATAGCACCGAGTTAAAAAGTTGATGGAAATTGAGCGAGTTCAATTTTCTGATGGCTTTAATAAGTGGTATCATCGAGGATTAGTCATGGCACGAGTTATATTTGAGGAGACAATACAACGAACGTTACTATATCTATAAAGAAATACCTCGCTCTCGACTTAAAGATCATAAATGTCGGCTTTGATGTTTCTAATTTTTACAAGATTAAAATAAAGATTTTGATCAAATATATAAGTACTCTACCATCAATTAATTCTTGTACTTCATCGTCCGTAGCCTCTCCTCATCAACTGCAATCACTAATTTTGGTAAACAAATTATCGTTATTAAATTTTTGCTTTGTATCGGTGAGAAAATGATAAACGTCACACTAATGTTTCAACTATATTTGATTATTTGTAAACAATTTAGGAATAACAGGCGGTCATCATCATCGATCTGTTAGCTTCTTATACGTTTCTGTATCGCCATTTCACCCAAGCAAATTGGTCGAAAATGTACCATGTGACTCGTTAGTTGTATTCTCGGGGGTAATATAGCTAGTGCTATGATTATAATCAGTGATAGCACCAAGTTAAACCTGACGAAAATAGAACGAGTGCTTAGCAGAGTGTCTATCGTCTAATCTCTTTTTCAAAATTTACTTCAAATTATTTAAAAATATATTGATGTATATTTTTAACTTGATTCTCATTGGTCGCTTGATGAAACATGATTTAATGTTTTAAAAAACAATTACATTTAAGAAAAATTACTTGATATGTTTCATATGCTTTCCCTTTTTCAAGGAATGTACAAAAGAAATATTTTACATGGTTTATAACGATTTTTAAAGGGGTCAGGTAATAAGGGCGTTCAAGATCGGTAACATCCAGATGTCTTCGTTATCGTTTACCAGATTTTTGTTTGCTTTTATGGCTCTGTTAATTTCCATGCCTTCTTGGTAGTTGAGGACACGACCTTTATTTCCTGTGTAAAGAATTTTAAAATTGTCGGTATTGAAAAAATGTCCATTTGTGTTGCAATGTATGGACAAACCCATAGATTGTATATTATTAATTATATCTTTACGGTGTTCATCAAATCTAGTTTTAAAATTTCTACCGGTCTGTCCAATGTATATTACATCACGATCTCTGCATTGTAGTTCGTATATTTCACTATCTTATATTTTTTCTTGTTTGAATTCATCGTTAACTAAAAGTCTACCAAGATTAACGGATAATCAGTGATGCAATTGGTCATGATAATGTTAAATTTATTTCCTTTGAAGCAATTTATTATTTTCGGTGTTAGGTTTTCAACATATTCTATCTTATTCCAATTTTTCTTTTCATTTTCTGTTTCTGTATAAAAATGTTTTGACTTTATTATTTGATCTATTATATTTTCTTTGTAACCGTTGTTTTTTGCAATTTTTTTTTATCGTATGGAGTTCAATTAAATAATTTTCAGGATTCATTGGGATGTTTAACAATCTATGTATTAGGGCCGTTTTACACACACAAGAATTCTCGCAGAAATTTATTTGAGAATTTTAAATAAAAGTTTCGCAAGAATTTTATGAATAAAAATATTTTTTCCTGTATTTCACAGCAAAGAATTATTGTGGAACTTACTATCATGCGCATGCGCACTAGCCAAAATAACCTATAAATGATGTTTACTTACAAACACAGAATAACGTTACAAATCAGCTGTTGATATGTCGAATACAATTTTAAAGACAAACAACTTACTGCCATCAGCAACTGCTGCTATGATAGGTGCTCTAACAGTGTATTACAGTAAAAAAAGAAGAATGAGAAATAAGCAGAAGAAACGAGCATGTTGGATGCAAAAATGGTTAGCAAGGAGAGATGAAAATCGTAGTGTTTTAAGTATGTTAAATACTGAATTATTATTGGAACAGCCTAGCGCATACAAAAATTATTTACGCATTGATGACAGGCAATTTGAAATTCTCTTAAATTTAATTGAGAATGACATTAAAAAACAGGACACGTTGATGCGAGGTACTATTACTGCCAAGTACAGGTATGTAAATGTAATTATTTGTTATGCACTTATTTTAAAAGATATAAAAAACCTACATTTCTTTTTTATTTATCTAACTTAAAGGTTAGATATCACATTACGGTTCCTTACAACAGGAGAATCCTTCCGATCATTAATGTACTCTACGAGAGTGCATGAAAGCACTATTTCTTTGATAATACCAGAAGTGTGTCAAGCCATTTATAATGCATTGAAAGCAACTCAATTGAAGGTATGATAATAAAAATATTTGTTTGTAGAATACATTACTGATTTTTAGGCGCCTGATCTTGAGCAATGGTTAAAGATTGCAACAAATTATGAGGAAAAATGGAATATTCCACATTGTCTTGGTGCCCTAGATGGCAGGCATATTGCAGCCCCAATTTCTGCAGGGTCTTACTATTATAATTATAAAGGGACAAATAGCATCGTTCTTCTGGGCTTAGTTGATGCAAATTACAGATTTATTTATGTTAACGTAGGTGTGAATGGTCGAATTAGTGATGGAGGAGTGTGGGAGCAATGTAGTTTGTCACAAGCTCTGTAGGCAGATAAATTAGAAATTCCAGCTCCATGTGCACTACCGGGAAGATTAAGACCTGTACCATATTTCTTTATCGTAGATGATGCATTTCCGTTGTTGGATAATCTAATGAAACCCTACCCTCTACAGAATGCAACACATGACGATAGAATTTTTAATTATCGGCTGTTGAGAGCTTGACGTGTGGTGAAGAGTGCATTCGGCATACTTGTTAATAGGTTTCGTGTACTCCTTAATCCTTTTCATTTGTCAGTGAACAAAGTAGAAATTATTACGTTGGCATGTATTGCTTTGCACAATTTTTTGACACCGGAAACACAAAATATTAGTGCATCTGAACCTGAATGTAATGCTGATAATTTAAAATATATTGCCCGACAATGCGGCCACAATTCTCCAAGCTCTGCAAAATTAATACGAGATGACTTAAAAAACTATTTTCTCTCTGACATTGCGAATGTACCTTGGCAAGAAGATCCTATAAACCGGGATAATTATTAAAATAAAAACAAAAAATAAAAACCAATTGTATGATTTTTTTTTATTGTGAATAAAATGTAATAAATCTTTATTTTCTCCATTTTATTTAATTTAACTGTAAAGGAATATGAGCGAGGTTTTGTACTTGCTTCAAAATTCTTTATTTATTTAAATCGCAACTGGTTTGACTTATGTGCACGTGAAAAACTTGCCTAACTATAGTATAAAAACAATATACATAACAAATGTTAACTTTCAGTTTCGCCCGATGATGGCATAAACTGAAACCAGTTGTGATTTAAATTATGAAAAATTCGTTACTCATATCTTATTTATTCAACAAGGGAGGACATCCATGAAAATGCTGCACGAATCATATATATGGCATATTGTCAGCCTCAATTAACTTACGGCTTACTGTTTTGGGGAAACACAACTGAAGCAAACATTCAAAAGGTCTTTATAACCCAAAAAAGATTAATTAGAGCTATCTGTAATAAAAAACCTAATACAAGATGCAGGGATCTATTCAAAAAACTAAAAATCATGCCCATAGCAAGCTTATTTATATATGAGACACTTAAGTTTGTACATAATAATCTTCATCTATTTGATAAATACAAAACACCACACGAACATAACACAAGAACAAATGTACTTAAACTGCCAAAACACCACCACAGTTTCTATCATAATTCCTGTACAATCACAAGTATTAAATTATACAATAAAATGCCCAACAGTATCAAAAACCTACCTGTCAAACTTTTTAATAAGAAAATCAAAAATATATTTGAATTAAATTGTTTCTATTCAATTGATGAATTTAACAACTTCTGTGATAATATGGCGCTTTAATTGTACTTATCACTTATTGTTTATATTTACTTTGTTTTTATTTTATTTGTACTTTATCTGTATTTAACATTTATCGTATTTTATTACCGGTATTACTGTTTTTATATTTTATTTTTGTTTTTCATCTATTTTAATTTAATTACATTTCTTATCTTGTTTGACCAATATTTTAAATTGTATTTTTATATATGTCTTTTTATTGTAATGATGTCTCCATTATTCAGTAGATTTTAGATTTTACTCAGTAGATTTTAAGTTTTTATTTGTAGATATTGTTTTACAAGTAAGCATGCAAACATTTTATAATGTAACATAATTTATATATTTAAGTATCAACTAATACCACATTTATTACTATACCTGACTAACCCATGGATGCTGTAATCATTCTTTCTTGGAAATTAAATAAATTAAATTAAATTAAATTAAATAAGTACATGCCACTCATTTTACATCACCTTCAAACGACACACAACATTTAAAGAAATATGTTGAATACTATTAAGGAAAAAGTAAAAAAAGAACCCACTATCATTGTATATTCATTCATTACAACATTTTTTAATAGCTTGATTCAATAATATCATTATTTTCTCCTCCGTTTCATCTCGTATGTCTTCATCGTCTATTCGATTTAATTTACTAATGATGTAATTCGTTAGGGCCTCATTATCACTTTGGGCGGGATTTACATTTTGGCTGATGGCAGCAGATATAGTTGCCAAACTGCCACTAACCGATTCAAGAAGAACATCGTCTGTCATTGAGGATGTCTTCCTCCTCCGTTTATGTGGTGGCTCACTGGGGGTACGGGCTTGTGAGCCTGATGGAATCGGGGTTAAGCAACCATCTGCTTCTACTTCAAATTCCACACTAGTGGAAGCAATCTCCTTAAATATATAGAAACAAAATGAATACTTTGCACCAATAAATTAGATAAACATTATTAAAATTAATGAAATATGATACAAGTTTGCTCTATTCGCACTATAAGTGAACTACTAACTTGATCCAGAACTATTTTTAATAAAATATAATACATTATTTTGCTTACAATGTTCTCTAGGGTGTCGTCTTGGCCCTCTTCACCTTCGTTGTCCAAGTCCAACGAATCCAACGATTGTCACGGCACACTTGTGTCTAGCACAAATTGAATTTGTGCGAAGTACCATAAAGATGGCTGGTACACCTATATAACTAAATTTAATGCATATTAATGTATATAATTTATAATTGCAAATATTTTACGTCTTCTGCTGAAGTCCCACTTTTCAAAGAATTCTTCCATTTCTTCATTTCTTTAACAGCATGCTGTTTCAAGCTTATGAACGTCTGTTGTATTTCTTGAATTGTAACCTCGGGTT
Organism: Ocypus olens; assembly: GCA_910593695.2. NCBI lineage: Eukaryota > Metazoa > Arthropoda > Insecta > Coleoptera > Staphylinidae > Ocypus > Ocypus olens. Next base: position 36,128,109 of record OU343058.1, read on the forward strand.
TGATCATATTTAGTACACTTAAAATGCTTTCGAGGGGGGTTCGCCGAAGGTTCAGAGCTCACTCTGTACCATATACAGAGTATTTTTTTTATCATGGGCCATAGGATTTTACATGCTAAAAATTATACCTTGTGTTAATGTATATTTTATCATACAATTTTGAAGGAAATTTTAGTTAGTAATAAATCAATTATTTTTCTACTCTAGCTTCGCTCGCTCGTGTTGCTAAAAGTGAAGGGTTGCTAAAGCATTTCGGCATGAGTTACACTCGATATTTTTTCGCCTGCCTCAAGTAAAAACAGTGTTTCAAGAAATTTTATATCGCGCATCATTGAACTGTCCCTGTCAGATTTTTGCATAGCCTACTCATATTCCGCGGAAGGTTGTCTAGATTATGCATATTATTTTTTCGGTCGTAGATACGCTAAATCGTAGTTTCGGCCCGATTTTTATGGCCGAAATATATGGTTTCGGTAGAGGCAGGCGAAAAACATTGTTTTATTATTAATACAGCAAGAAAGCAAAGCGGTAAAAATACAAAATATTTTCAACAGTAATTGCACAAGTGCATTGGAAATTATCGGTAACAAGTTTGTGCGATTTCGACAAACGAAGTTGTATTGTTTGGCAACAGAGCCCGGAAGGGCGAGGGGCTGTTGCTTAAAACAATGCGGCTGAGTTTGTCGAAAGAGTGCAAACTTGCGATAATTTACAATGCACGAGAGCAATTTATCAAACTATATCCCAACAAAAATATTACAACAAAATAGAATGACATTTACTGTCATCGCGGGCGTGTAGTGCCGGTTTGAATTTTACATTTTTAAACGGATCAAACAAAATTTGAAAATCAGGAACGTACTTCTCTTGCACTAACTTAGCACTGGTATTCCATATGGAGCTTACATTTTCTTTACAGTACGTACCGTTTGCGTTTCGCACGTTATGTGCTCTGTTTTCCAATATTGTAGAAATGAATTTCCGAGTATAGGTCATGTTAGTGACTCCGCTCAAACTTGTTGGGCCTCTTGCCCTCTTTCTTGAATTACTTCAAGAGAAACACTTCCAATGCAGAGTTTTCACTAATTTTAATTGCGTTCTACCCGCAAACTGACGTTTGACATTTAACATTGTTTTTCTTTAAACCAATCATGTGCTGAAACATAATGCGAGTGGAGAACCACAAAGCCGCATTCGAATTCTAGATGATATGTTTCCTGAAAACAGAAGTTATATAGAATCTGATTGGTTCTAATTCATTCGAATTTCGGCATGCTACGTTTGGCGGGATATAGTCAATTTAATTTTGAAAAACTTTGATAATCGATTCTGGGGCGTGGCACTTCATTATAACTGCAAACAATATTGAGTAATTAGTGACTTATAAATTGTTTGGAAATTAAAAACTCACCTTAATTATATATTATCCATCTCAAATATGAGCGTCGGCTTCCCATACATTTGCTTAACTTCTATCAGCCTTAAAAACATCTTTTGTTTATAATGAAGATTAAAATCTTGAATCGCCCCGGCAGTGAACACGTCGCACAGTGGGGCAGAATGTACATTTTTCTGGCCAAAATTCTGAAACTTATGGAACTTCTCCAAATTAAGCTCCCGATTACAGGAAAAATAATTGAAAAAATTTAATTTATAAATTGGCGTATTATTTGGGGGATGGAAATAGAAATGGCCTGAGTAAAATGCTAAAACTTATCAAATTGGGCAAAATTAAGCTCGTGATCCAGGAAAACCATTTATTTTTAAATATATTTGATAAACTGGGGTGGTTTTAAGGGGATGAAAAATGAAATATCCGAGTAGAATTCTGAAACCTTGGATTCGTATAGTATTCGACCTCCGAATTAACATAAAAATAATGAAAAAAATCTCAGATAAAAAGGGCGGTTGTTTTCAACGTGACAAAAACCTAAAAAAGTTTAAATTCTTTGGTTTCGTATAGAATTAACTCTCAAATTAATGGAAGTATTTAACAAAATCCCGCACGTTCTCACAGGGTAGAAACTAAAGGGATAGGTGTAGTAATACTTCCACGAATAACAATAACTAATATCACCTCGCAAAAAGAATGTAAATAAAAAAGTTTGACAGTCACTTTTTAATAGCCTATTTATTTATAGTGGGACATAATACCATTAAAGTTGACATTTAGACGGTACGAATGCTTCAGCAAACCAAAAAAGTTAAATATAGGTGATTATAGTGAAATAAAATACGTAACAGAAGTTATAAAAATATGTATTATTTACATATTTACAATTTCAATCACATTAACTAAAAATTCTACTCCAATGAAAAACATTTTTAGTAGTCTCCCTCACTGTTATATTCGGAATCAGTTTCATTGTCACTCTCACTTTCACACTCACTTTGGTCTTCGACAGGGCATCTTAATCATTCTAATGCCTGCTTAGGCAAGTGCACTATTTTTTTTCTTAGGCAGTGTTCTTTTGCTTGTTATTACAGGATCAGAACTGAGTAGAAAAAAATGTAAAATGTCTTCATTTGATTTTTCTCTGCTGCATTTTCTAGAGGTATTTCTTAAAATCTTTGTTTCGTGCTTCCTGCGCTTCCTCCGTTAATTGTCCTATGGGTAGTAAGGCAGATGAGATTATCTCTGGTCCATGAATAAAATATTTATGAACAGTAGGCGGCATGCAGTACCATGGATACTTTGAAACCAAGTAACCCACAGTATCATGGCAAAAAATTCTAAATTTTTCTATATTAATTCAGTGTCCTGAAGCCACCACTATTAGTATTGTGTGCATTTCTTTAATTATTTCGATGTCAATTTTTAGGATTCGGGCAGACAATTCTGCGTTCTCAAAAAAACGTCTAGCCGTGTTTCCATCATTTGTATTTCCAAATCCTGGCTTAGGCCTATCAACTATTAGACCGCACGAATCTTTAAATTCTTTTTGAATCCGTACCTTGTTTTTGGCCACAACGTCTTTGTCGTTGCTTCTTGCCTGCCATTTTTTAATTGGGAGTTTACAGGATAAATGCAACTGACAAATTAAAAAAATCGTATCCACCCATGTAGTATGGACAGGCCGAATTGCAAATTTTCCAGATTTACTTGCCTTTTTATCATGTCATCTATGTTGTTAAACATTTTTGACGTGGCTCCACAAATATAGCACTTTTGAGTCGATGTAGTGCTACTTGAGGCATTGCAGACCTTTCCATCGATCATGGAGAATATTAATTGGTGACTCACTGTCACTTCTCTCTGCTGATTTACTGCAATACTGTTTTGCAGTTGGGCTATTTCTTCATCTATTCTAGTCTTCTCGGCAATTGACACATCAGTAGACTCCTTAATAAATTGTATCTTCAAGGGCCGGCAGTATCTTGTAGAGCCAGGGCGAGGGTTCTGCCAAATAATTTTTGTACCGCAAACTAATCGAATAGGTACCATTGATGTGATGAAAATGGCTGCATCACTAACTTCGACCCCATGGAAAGCTTGGTTATAGCCGCTATGGCCGGAACTTCCATCAAACCCCCATTTTGTATATAAACAAAGATCGCCCAGTTCTTCGTCCTTTAGCGAGTCTACTACACATTACTGTGCTAAAAGCAATCGCTCGACAGTATGGTTAAGTAAGGTTTGCAAACTGACCTGTGCAGAAGTAGAAGTAACCATAATATCTCCCGGATAACAGCTTTTCTTTGCCTCTTGAACCTTTTTGTAAGATGAAAACTTGTCTAGCGCATTTTTTCTGATAATTTCATACGAATGGCGGGATAATTTGGCATCAACCAACATTGCTAGTGCGTCTTCTGCTAACAGCATTTTTGGCTCGGATTTCAGGGACTTTTTATATGCTTGTCTTAATTTCGTCGCACGTTTTGGACTGGTTATGATTTCTCGTACAACTTTTGCTGCCTCGTTTTTTCCTGATGCTCTCAAACTCATCTGGGTGGCGTAGGTGAGCACAGCAAGAAGTGTACTTCTTAAATCGCTGGTTTTCTGCCTTTTAGTCCGCTCTGCGCTAAATTCGAAAGAAGTTTCTGGCCGGCCACGTCTTGTTTCCATGCGAGGAAATAAAATGGATGTATCGAGCCATTCAATATTGGTCTTAAGAAATCTCTCCTCTATTCTGCAACTTTTTATCCAGCGAGACTGGAATTGAAATTTGAAGTTGGCTAAATTTCGTTTTAAAATTTTGAGGCTCTCGTTCGGACATTCAGTTCGTTTTTGAACTTCCTCTTTCAAAAAATTGAATTGATCTTCAATATCAGCGTACCCTGAACTCCTTAATAAATTGTACAGTTCTCGGCGTGTAATGCTTAAATGATTGGAACTCATTCCTGGTAATAAAATAAAATAATAATTACCAATATGCACTGAAAATAATTTTTGATCACAAGTGACTTCACTAAATCAAACACTTGTAAATAAAAAGGGAGCAAGTATGAGCAGCTAACAAAAATATTTATACACTCTCCAATAGTACTTGAATACGATAAAAGTTAAAACAATACTTAATAAGCTTTAATACCCAAACAATTTTTAATGTAAACATAAAATTTACAAATAAAAATAATGTTTTTTGTTGCGTGAAGTATTAAATAATAATATACTATTTTATGCAACAATTTATAATATAACTTGTGTAATCATACCTGAACTTGAAGGTTCCATAACTACAAATTGCGAATTGAACTTGTTTGTGACGGTAAAAGGTATTAAAACTGGTTATGCACAGTATCGCACGATCGGTCTCGGCGCGCAGGTAGATATGACTGAGGGACTAGGGGTGAAATTGAACTTATGAAAGGGATGCACATGCGCATTTAGTATGCTCTTTATGGTGTAGATTACGAAAATAATATTACCGAACGTGCAGATAGATTTTTAATTTTTGATTTGATGCCAACTTTAAAAGGTAATTTGCCCCACTGTGCATCGTTTAGGCGTTTCGGTAAGAAGGCGCTTACCTCGCCTAAATCGACGATTATGGCCCTTCCAAATCTTGTCGGTTTTTCGCTCACTTCGTGGATAGAATATCTCTTTAATGGTTCCAACTCGCTCAATTTTATTGTTGCCCTCGGGATAATGGCTTTTTGTAACTTTTGAACATCCATATTTTACACGTACAAGCACTTAAAAAATGAACCAACTCGTTCGAAAGTTACAATTGAAATGAAGCAAAACGAAGCGCACAGTGGTCTAGAATGCGATCGTAGCGCGAATTAATTATGAGCGCTAATCAAATTTTGTTTGGGGCTTAAAATTTGTATTGTGATAAAAAATAAAACACAGTATATATATGCTCAAATGAATTTTAACTATATTTGTCAAGGTCAAAAGCGAATTGGTAGATAAAATATCGTTGCAAAAACATTAAACGAATACCTTTACAATATCATTTATAATAATATAATATAAATACCAATAAATGCATCTCTTTCTTAATATAAGGGAAGGAAAGAATTGTTAAGATCCACCCCTAAAATATTCAACATTAATTATAAAACTAACTTTACAAAAACATTTTTTTTTAACCAATTATACAGTAACCAAGAATAAATAAGATGGTAGATGGATCGCAAAAACATTTAAACTAAAACTTAATCAATAATTAATAATTAACTTTACAATAACATATATACATAAAAAAATAAATCTAAACTAATCACTTTCACTTTCTGAAGATGAGTCAACAATATTTGGTAGTACATCGGGAGATTTTAACAAAGACAGAGCCTCAGCATCAAGTATTAATTTTTTGTTTATAGATTTTTTTGATAACTGCGAAATGATGGGATCAGAAGATAATAAAAAATAACTAAACAAATCTTCATTCGTATGTTCCGCTGAATCTTTTCTGCTTCTGTGTTCCCGCACAAATTTAAAGTCTTTATTCTTCGCTTCTTGGGCTTCCTCGCCGAGTTGTCCAATTGGCAATATTGCATATTTTATGATCTCCGCGCCATGTAACAACACCTTGTGCACACTGGTTGGCATATAATACCACGGATATTTTTCAATAAATATTTCCGCAGTTTCCATGGCATATTTTTTAAATTTGTCGCAATTAACTTCATACCCACACGAAATTGTTTGCAGGATTATGTGGAACCTCTTTATCAAATGTTCGTCCACCCCAGTTATCTCGGCAGACTTCTTCGAGTTTCGGAAAAAGACTCGTGCCGTATTACCTGTATTGGTAGAACCATAACCAGGTTTCGGTTGATCGACCAATATACCCAGTTCTTTCCTAAGACCCTCCACAATCTCTGATTTCCGTAACTCCATTTTCTTCTTGTTTTCTCCCCTTGCTTGCCAACTCTTTATGCCTAATCTGTAGCCCACGTGTAAACAACACTCAAAGAACCGTATCCACGAATGGAGGCTCGATAGTCCAAAACTGTAATTTTCAACCCTCGCCAATTTTTGGGTTGCATTCTTTAAGTTGTTCATTTGCAATGGTGTTGCCTTGCAAATGTAACAACTTAGCGTTGATGTCGTCTCAGTTAGGCTGTTACACACTTTTCCATCCACCATTGTTAAACATAGTTTGAAATGAATAGAAATTTTTCCTTGGTATATGTAATCGTTCAAACCATTAATTTGTTGTTGAATGGCCTCTGTTTCTCTCTTCGTCAATTCACTAGTTTCTTTTGCGAAAAGAAACTTTATAGGTCTGCAAAATCTTGTGGAGGAAGGAACTGGATTTTGCCATACAATTACTGCTTCATTTTCATTATCGTATAATTGTAACGGAACAAGGGAAATAATAAATATCGACGAATCACTAGCACCTGCAGATGTCAGTTGTTTGTAATTGCTCTGTCCCGAACTACCATCTACGCCCCATTTGCAAACAAGAGTCAGCCGCGTACTAGAAATGGAATTTAATACTTCCTCTTGTAATTTGCATAATCTTTCAGTGGTTAAATGGAGAAGATCCTGTAAACTTATTTCAGCTACTGTCTTGGATATTTTTACAGCACCAGGAGCGGGGTAGCATTTTTCCTTCGCTGATGATATTTTATTCCAGGAAGGATATATATTTGCATTGCAACCCTTAGCAGCCATTCTATATGCCAGATACGTCGATTTGCTGGATTTACTATTTATTATTAAGGCCACTGCTTCGTCCGGTGTAAGGGGTTTGGGTTTTTGTTTCCCAGCTGATTCAAAAGCTTTTTTGTATTTTTGAGCGCGCCCTGGAGAAGTTGGCAGTGTAACTTGCTGCACAATTGTAGCTGCTGCACGTTTTCCAGCTTTTCTTAGTCTCGTCTGGACCGCAAATGAGAGTTTTTCTACGCTTGAAGAAGACGCCAATTGTTGTACCTTTTTTTGTTTGGTTCTTGTACAGCAATCTTCAAAATTTTTCTCTGGCCGTCCGGATGATGAAGGCTGTGGTGTCCCACTATCAATCCCTCTTTCAGAAAATTCTATTTCCGACTCTAACCATCGCTTATTGTTCGACTGGAACCTAAGTCTGTCTCTATTGCTTGTTTTCCAGCGAAATTCAATATTTTTGATAAATTTTACCAAAACCTCCCGTATATTCTGTTGATTTATATTTCCCTTTCTCAAAAGATACTCTTCTAATCCAAAGCAGCAATCATGTCGTTTTAAATCTTTTAATTTCAGCCACTCATTAAAAAGCTCTAAGCGAGTGATTGACGATACGGGCGCTGAAAATATCAAATAATACCGTCAAGGGCACTTCAGGGCACATAATTTTAATTTTAAATTAAAATTTAAGCAATACCCTACTAAAATAAAATGGTTTTAACGTCTGCAAATATCTGCATTTTTTCTAATTCATTGAAACATTTAAAGTTAAATAAAAAATTACATTAATTTTATATTTGCGCCTTTAAGTTATGTATATATCTAAAATAAATTTAAAAATGCATAAACTTACTTTGATTAACTGCAGACATGTTGAAGATTGTAAAAACAAAACACAAACTTTTCGATAGCACTCACTCCAACGAACTATTAGAAGAGACTAAATAGGGTTCGCGCGTAAGAGCTACCTGCGTAATGAGGTTTTAAGTACTCTTATATGGCTTCAGTGCCATTTGTACCGGTTTCTTCGATTCTATTGTCAAATATGCATATTAAGCTGATACCTGGAACAAATTTTAAGCTTAAATTTTAAAGTTCATGTTTTGCATTAATTCGCGCTACAATCGCATTCTAGACCACTGTGCGGCGCAACGCGACAGACCACAATTGATAAGATTGCGATTTTGCGCGGGAATATTTACGACTTAATATTATTGTCTGTCATGACTCCCACGGTAAAAACAGCAATTTTTTTTCAAAAAAATGTATGCAGGCGTTGTCCACAAATATTGCACTTTAATGTTTTAAGCTCTTCGTGTGCGTGCAGTAGTACCTCCCCATGGCCTGATTTATATAACCTTTCATCAGATTCATCGAGAAAATGTTCGTGAAAGCAGATGGTGCATATTTTCTCTCCATCAATTATTGAATAAGATTTTATAAAACATGCACGGTGTTCTCTTTTATACTGCGAATTACTGGTATAGAAGCAATTAGCCACAGTAATTTGTCGTCATTTTGATGCGTGGTTTTTTGTTGGAGTTTTTCTGTTCCCATGAAAAGCGATGATTACGTATCGAGGCTTCTCTAGATTCGTAGAAGTTTTAACACTCCATATATCTTTATCGCTTTTTCTTAGAGTGGACAATTCATGAAGTTTTCACTTGCGGAAAGGCGTCAAAATCGGTTTGTCAAATATTAAACGTTCTAACATTCCAAACGTATCTCACCGTTAACTTGAATGTGGGGTATTCGCCACTCCACCTTTAGTATTTTCAATTTAACGTCTTCAGGCCCCATATAACAGTTCTTATCCGTACTGGACCGAAATAGAACTAACTCTTGTTTTGCATTCACTATTATTTTGCGATAATCTTCATCGAATCCGAGGAGATATTTCAACGGAATCGAAACGTAGGACTTGTTTATTACCAACGTAATAAATCTTATGTTCTCCTCTAGACGCCCATCCTGATATTTCAAGACCGTTTGCATAAGATTTCTGGAACGACAACATATCTTTCAGAGTGCTCGTAATTCCAACATCTCGACTCTTTCCAACCTCGACACCATTCAATTCGTAACGAAGTTCGTCAAACAGGAAGCTGAAGGCATTGGTTACAAATTCAAAATCTTTATCACCTTGTTTTGGTTCTGGAAGATCCACTTTACCACATATAAATGTAGCTATCACAAGGTGCGGTGCAAATATCCTTGTGTTGAATAACAATTCGAATTTCATCATTTTTATCGAAATTCACTGAGCGAGGTTGGTAGGTGTGAAATTGATATTTTGTTAACGATTCATCCACCGCGATGGCTCGAAATGTATCAAGTGTATCCATTATTATTTATTGCTGGTAAAAATCTTGTATCCCATAGACTGTAATCTTGCACGATTATGAGGTGTTACCTTGGAACATGTCTTCGCAGGACTGATGGATAATTTATTTTGCATAGTCAATTTATATGAATTTTGGCGACTACCACCGTTAAATTGAATCGCCATATTTTTATTTGCGAACTCGTATAAGTTCTAAACCAGCGGTCGGGGAACCGGGCTAAATTACCCCAAGTGGGGTAAAAATTAAATTTTTGGGGGTAAAAATGAAACTTTTGTGAGTAAAAAGTATATATTTTTAATTTGCTATTTTATAAACCTGTTAGTATTTTTTTCAACTTAAACAATTTAGCGACATATGCAGGCCACGCCATCTCACTCCCCACCACTAGAGTGTTCTCGAGTTATATCTTTGCGCAGTAAAGCACAGCCCCGGCTACCTGCTCAGTCCGTGCCATGCCGTCAAGATACAAATACATTGACGAGTCAGAGAGCGAGTTTTTACTAGTTAGTTGCTGACGAGACCACCATTTTATCATTAATTATCGATATATCGATCAAGGTAAGCCGCAATTTGAAAATTTAATTCAAGTATTTTACAACTATTATTTTCTGTCTCCCTTCAGATGGCAGCAAATAGAAAAAGAACATACCAAGACGAATTCCTTAATTACGGTTTTACACAAATAGAAGACAATGGTACAATGAAACCACAGTGTGTTGTATGTATGAAGGTACTGACTTCAGAATCTTTCAAAAAAAGTCAATTGAAGAAACATTTAGATAATTTGCATTCACACCTGTCTTCCAAACCGCGAGAATACTTTTGCAAATTTAGAAATATCTGTTAAAAGACAAAGATTGAATAGCAACTTGTTTGGTACATTTGATCAGCGTTCAGCATCAAGGGCTAGCTTTGAAGTAGCCTGGTTGATTGCTCGAAATTAGAAACCATACACTATTGGTGAAGATTTGGTTAAACCAGCTGCTGTAAAAATGGCAGAGATTATGTGTGGTCAAAAAGAAGCGAAGAAACTGAATTCAGTGCCCTTGTCTGCGAGAATTGTGAAACAACGAATTTCTATATTAGCAGAAAATGTGAAGGAACAGGTTATTTTCGCATTAAAACAGGCTAAATATTTTGTTATTCAGCTTGATGAGACAACTGATTTTAGTAGCAATTCACAGCTAATGGTATATGTTCGCTACAAAGGTGAAGATAATTTTGAAGAGGAATTGCTGTTTTGTTCTCCTCTCGAGTTGAGATCTCGTGGAATTGATGTCTACAATAAAGTAAGTGAATACTTCAATGCGCAAAGTTTAAAATGGGAAAACTGTATTTCTGTATCTTTGGATGGAGCTCCAGCTATGCTGGGTCATATTAATGGTTTTTCGTAAAAAAAATAACCCAAATATTGAAGTTACTCATTGTATGATCCATCGCCAGGCCCTTAGGGTCAAATATTTAGAATCTACACTGGAAGCCGTCATGCATGATGTCATCAAGATTGTAAATTTTATCAAGGGACATGCACTAAACACGCGGCTATTTCGTGAATTATGTCAGGACGGTGAAGCTGAATATACGGACCTACTTTATTATACAGAAGTAAGGTGGCTCTCTCGCGGAAATGTACTAAATCGAGTATGGACTCTCAAAATTGAAGTCGAAATTTTTATGGTTGATCAAAAAAATATTCTCGCAGATAAGTTTAAAAACTCTTCCTGGGTTGCATATCTCGCATATTTAGCGGACATTTTTGAGAGTAAAATATATTAAACAAAGAATTGCAAGGAAAGAATATTAATGTCATTTCAGCGAGAGAAATAGTGCCAGCGTTTGGATTAAAGCTGCAATCTTGGAGACAGAAAGTAGAACAGAACAAGTAGCTTCTTTTTCAAGGTTAGCTTTGTTTTTGGAAGATTGCGAAAATATTACTTTTGCTGACATCACGGATACAATTGTAAGACATCTTATCAAACTCAGAAAGCGGTTTTCAGATTACTTTCCAGATCTTGATACACGTACTGTCAGTTGGATTGTAGATCCTTTTAAGTGTGAAATTGCTATGATACCAGAAGAACCTTCAGGTTTGGCAGAAGCAATTCTTGAACTTCGATCTAATACTGAAGCACGTATTCAATTTGAGAGTAAACCAAATCTGTCGTCTTTTTGGATGTCAAAAGCTGCAAAGGCTTTCAAAATTGCACATGAAGAGGCGGTTAAAAAATTGTTGCCATTTGGAACAACATATTTGTGCGAACAAGGCTTTTCCACTCTAATGAACATAAAAACGAAGAACAGAAATCGATTAAACGCCGAAGACTGTATTCAAATCGCTCTTACATCAAAAAGTCCCAATTTTGAAGCAATTGTATCGAACATGAAACAACATCATTTCTTCAAAACGTGAAGGAAGAATGTTTTCAATTATTCTTTTTTTTCTAATTTTTTCAATTCTAATTTTTGTTTGTACCACCATTATTATTATTATTATTATTATAATTTGTTACAGTACCCCAAATTGTCAACCCTCAATTGTCCCCAATGGGTTTCAATTTGTTATATACAGTTGAGGAAAAAAAAATCGCCCCCACAGAAAATATAAGTAAATGATAATTTCTTGTTATTTTGTATTTCATATGATATTTTTCTTGTATTATTAGACGAAAAAACTTATATTTTCTGCGGGGGAAACTGTATATTACTTATATTACTATTATTACTGTTATGTATTACTAGGTATTACATTGATAAATTGAATAAATGATGTTTAAATTACATTTTTAGTTATTGTTTTCTTTTCAAAATTATCATGGGGGCTATAATATGAAAGATGCTAAAAAGAGGCGATTTCATTTTTTTTGGCTCTTCGCCATGGGGTAATATCAACAAAAATATTTTGCGGTAATGATTAAAAAAGTTCCCCGACCGCTGTTCTAAACGAATGATAATTTTCTCTCCTCTGAAATTAACTAGATTACCGTCTTGATTAAGAATTCGAATTGTTATATTACTGATTGATTTTGTGTTTACTGGTAAATAAAGAATATTTTTTGGTTCTATAATAATTGCATAACCTGGATCAACAGTTGGTGTAAATTCAAGTAATGTGTAAGATAATTTGCTGTTATAATATGCTCCCGTCACGATATTACATTCGACGCGTATTCTGGTTACTTTTACAATTTCCACCGGTATATTGGAGGTATGAAGAACACCTGATTCTAAAATTTTCTTACCCGAAAACCCTAACGATTTGCCAATCTTACCTTTTCGAGGTGAAAAATCTATTTCAAATTTACTTTTAATTTCACACTTTAATGTATTATTATTCGGTTTCAACGATAACAGTTTATCAGCATCGGTTTCCTTGACCCTACCGCCGTTGTCGTCACCGCTTAGTTTAACTTAGTTTGATGTTGTAACAAATTTATTGATCCCTCGATATTAGGTATCATATGGTAAGAATGAAATCCGATCAATCCCAAACAATAAGATTCTTCAAGATCAAGATCGATAGGAGGATAATAACTGTCGGAGAGTACACTCGTCGAACTTTATAGGGTAACTTATTTGCACCTGACTCTTCTATTTATCATATAAAAATTGCAAACATAATTGACCGCAATTGAAAGAGTCAAATTTTTGATATCTATCATGATTGTATTTAATTTGAAATCCATGAAAGTATCGATTTACTTCTAACGGCGGGGGTAAATTTCCGAAACTGTCGAAATAGTGAACAATAATTCCCTGCTTTTTATATGCTACCCAATGCGTTCCGAATCCGTCCTTAAAGTCCAAGTTAACCCTTAAAGGACGAAGTTTTCTATTCTCATAATTCTATTGCAAGCAAATTTCTTGTTAATGTGTACATTACTATGTACGGAAAACATGAATTTTCATTTCATTTTCAATATTGGCAGAAATATGGGCCTTTGCCATATGGTAACGCTAGGCGTTTATTATAAGGTAAAGAAATTAAAATGTATTAATTGAAAAATAGCTAAAAAAATTAAAAATACAAAACAAGACATTTCTAAAAAGCTAAATATTAAATAATTTATAACAATTTTACTTAGTATGAAATATTAAATTACATTCAAGACATAATCCTACATTACATTTGAGGCACATGGTTCGTATACTTGATGCACAGCCTTCTCCTGCACATCGCCGTCGTTTTTTGTCTGGTGTATTTATCAAAATATGATTCATTCCATCATATCTGATGATGTCCGATATTCGGTTACAAGAAACACTATTCTTAGATGTAGCTGGTCGGCCGCCCACTTTCGGCAGGACTCCATATTTTTGCAAATAGGTTTGAGCAATTTCACGCCTAAATGACAACTGATCGAATGCGTTTTCGCCGACTTACGCCTCAATATCCATGTATTACAAATCGCAACGTCAATCAGCCAGGTGAAAATGCACCACCACCATTTCTTGCCTCGGATAGAAATGCGATATCTTCCTAAATTTTCGTCCATTTGATCAGTACCTCCCATATATGCATTAGATTGGCCAATAAGATCTGGCCTTGGCACGTGAACTATTTTCTTGTCCGCCTGTGAAAATCGCTTTACATTTGATGTAGGCAGGACACCATAATTAGTAGATACAGCAGTAACAACACTGTTATCCACCCATCGAACAAAAATAATTCCTATATCTTTCGCAATGCAGGGATCAAATGTTCCTCTTGGTTCCTTTTTCATTTCTGTTTTTGATTTTAGCAAGCAATTTTTGGGAATTCTGTTATCTCTTATGGTACCTGTACCTGAATATCCATTAAGCCTTAAAAAATTAAATAATTGTATTCCCGTGAACAAATTGTCCATGTAAAATTTATAGGGTAGAGATTTATTAGGCATTTTTTCTAACATATCAACAAATGGTGCAGCCGCTTTACCGAAATGCGTTTCATGATGTTGATTTCCTATAAATCTTTTGCCTTGGTACACTTCAAAATTGACTAAATACCCTTCTTTGGAATTCAGACTCCTAACTTTATAGCCAAACCTAACAGGTTTACCACGGATAAAGTGTTTGCATCCATAATGCCCATAGTACTTTATCATGGATTCATCGTAGTCCAAATGTTGCTCCGGAATAAAATTTTTCAGACAATTTTCTTGGATAATCGAAATTAGGGGCCTGAGCTTTCATAATTTGTCCGATGCATCCATTTTTGAATTATCGGCGCAATGCAAGAAACGCATTATTTGAACGAATCGATCTCGTCTCATTGCATTGCTGATCGATACATTTTTCATATCTTCTTCCGACGCCCAATAAAATTTGTTGCCGGGCAATTCATTGTAACCACTTAAATCAAAATTCCCATGAAACATTTGATTTCATCAAAAGATACTTGCGGATCCGGGCAGTTTAAAACCAATGCATACCGTGATATTTCTTCCACTAATAAGGAAATAGCAGAGTTATCAAAAAATAACTCAAACAGGTCAATATCAACGTATGCAGAATAATCTGAAGCAGGATTTTTTTTCTTATTATCTACCATATCCCCACGAATCCATTCAATATTTTTCGTGTCGCAAGTTTCGTACGAAAAACACTTTTCATTCACCAGTTCATTGATATGTTCATTTTCCAGTTCTTCCTCAATTTCGTCAGTATCTTCAAGTAATTCGTCGCGATCAGCAGCATTTTTAAATTTTACCTCTGCCTCTGCTCTTAATTGTCTACCTGTAAAATGATCCGGCACTACTTCATTTTCATCACCTGAATCTTCATCAGTAAGAACATGTGGTTCAGGTGGAGTAATGAAAATATCCGTTATAGTTTCTTCTTCATATGCAATATTCATTGCCTCTTCAAGAGTAAGTCCTCCGCTAAACGAAAAAAAAAGAAAATAGTTTAGTAGGAGGAAAGTCCTGGCGTTACCATATGGTAACACGCAAGTTTCAAGGTTACTTATGCGGACCATATTTCACTTTTTTTTATACATTTACACGAACACATGTTCTCTAAGTGTTGGTTACTATGCTCCATAAACAAGAGCTAAAAATATCGACAATAACAATTGTTTTAATACTTACGTGAAATGTATGTCCATATTTTGTCACTTTAATAAAATCGCCGATTTCAATTCGGTAATTTCTCGCAAAAGTGAGGCCGAACAAACTTGTTATTGAATACCAGATTGGATATGACTGTCAACAAGTGTTTCTGGCTGCCATCTACCGATTTCTAGCGAAACTGAATAATTACATGTATAAAGTAATCTGTAAGAAATACGTTACCATATGGTAACGCTAGTACTTTAAGGGTTAATAACACCTAATTCTATATGATTAGGTTTTGATGGTAACGAATCCCGCATAAACACTCCTCGAAAATATTTTAGGTTTCTGCTTCCTTTCACCAAGTCAGCATCGGTTAGGCTTAGGTTAGACGGGCGCACATACGCTCAGCGTATTTGCGTCGCGTATTGTTTACACTGGTTGTTTGCGAAATTATACGAGCGTAAACATCACGTTGGGTACAGCCAGAGTAGATAGAACTGGCTAGCTAGAATAGTCTTAAAATGAATCCCGTGACAATCAGTTGTGTCTCCGCTCTCTGTATTAGTTTATTACTTAAAAATAAAAATAAGAAAAGGAGAGCTAAACGTCGATGGTGGGTTCATCCCTTATTGAGTGACAGGTTATCGACGGGTTACTTTCAAACAAAATTTAGTCAACACAGATTACATCCTCAAAAGTTCTTTTCATTTTACCGAATGTCTGTAGAGAGTTTTGATGAACTACTCAACTTGTTATGCAACGCTTTGCAAAAGGAAAAAACAAACATGAGGATTCCAATTTCCCCAACAGAACGTCTGGTAATCACTGTAAGGTATGTGTAAACTTTATTAGAAAATTTACAAATATAAAAAACAACTAAATATTTAAAAAACTAAATAAAAACTACAGTCTCTCGTAATATTGACCACCGCCGTATTGGATGTTCTGGGAGTCAGCAGAAGCACTGGAAGCTGGTGTATCCCATGGTGGAGACTGATATCTCTCATAATTATCGTTGGAACTTTTAGAAGCCAAAGCATATCGGTTTCGATTAGCCGGTGGATAGGCAGCGGAGCCTTGAGATCTCGGTTGAGAAGGGAAACGACACTCTTGTACCACTTGCATAAAACGTAATCTGCAAGACAACATATCTGGGATCGACATTTGCTCTATTAATGGTAAGAGCGACATCAAAAATGCCCTGTTCCCAGAATCATCTCTGGGCTGGCTGTTCACCTCTTTTTGGAGAGCAACGCTTTCATTTAAAACTTTTGTTATCGCTCGAATTTCTGTAACTTCTTCCGTTTGTTTTTTCTTCCCCTTCGATTTTACGCGAGCTGAGGTAGTAGGAAGGGTCTGAGAGCGTTGAGACGCTGCAGATGTAGAGGGCAACTGAGTGTCTTCAGATTCAGGCAAGCTAGATGCAAGGGGTGACTGGGAATCTTCTATCTCCTGTGTGGACTCCCCCTCATTTTCATCGTCATTTTCCTCACCGCTATCCCCTGGGCTTCTGATATTCGAACTTGTAGTTCTCATTTCAATAGAAGGCGTCAGAAAAAGAAGCTGATAAAAAAAAAGGTATTTTTTCTTTTTTTTGGCAGCTTGCCCACTTTTGCTACGATTCATCATAGTAACCTCTCTTTTAAATTGGTCCCTGACCGACTTCCATTTTGTCTGAACCAATTTACCTGAAAGACAACATTTACATTAAAAAGCAATTAGGTAACTAAATTTAAAATTTATTGCAGATACCTGGCAACTGGCTCAGATTTCGGGTGCTTAGAATATGTCTACCAAGTTTCAAGATGTACGATTAGAGGTATCGTAAGGGAAACATGCGTGGCTATTTGGAACATTTTACAACCTTTAGAAATGCCTATCCCAACAACAGCTACCTGGACCCATGTGGTAAATAGATTTTATGAACAAACTCAATTTCCAAATTCCGATCGATGGCAAGCATATCCGAATTGTTCGACCTCAGAATTCTGGGACAGAATACTTTAATTACAAAAAATTCACCGATGTCACCGATGCGGATTATTGTTTCACTGCAATAGATGTAGGGGCTTACGGACGAGAAGCCGACAGTATTGTCTTTAAAGGATCGGATTTTGGGAAGCAACTGGCACAAAAGCAGCTTGACCTACCAGAGAAAACAGCACTTCCAGGTACAATGTTGCCATTATTACCACATGTATTTGTAACAGGCGAAGCATTTGCTATTGATGAACATATACTAAAACCATATGCGCGCAAGAAAAGATTGGAAATTCCTCAAAACGTATTTAACTACCGTTTAACAAGAGCCCGTAGGTTTGTCGAATGTACGTTTGGTATTCTTGCAAATAAATGGAGAGTATTTCACACAAGTTTACTGGTGGAGGAGGATTTTGCAGTAGATATCAAATCTTCATGTGTACTGCACAATTTTGTAAGAAGGAGAGATGGATTTGACAACGACGACACTTTAACAAATCCACTAGAGGATATCGGAAAGGTGGCTACGGGAGGTAAATCTAGCGGTTTTGCAGTCAGAGAACACTTTACACAATATTTTATGACTAATGGCGGAGCCGTATCTTGGCAACTTGAGAAAATTTAATGTGTTATTAAAATTAATAAATACATACCTACTTACCTTTATTACTTTTTTCTGTAGCCGGCAAAATTTCCCAATTGTCAATCAACTCTGCACAGACTTCATCCCAGATGAACTGTACTCTTTTGATTTTATGTTGTATAGAGGAGGCCGTTTTTCAATTTCAGCAATTAATTTTTCTGTATCACACATTATTCAACTGATTATTTTTTCTTGGAGTGTACATCCACGCGCTCGTGTATTTCGACAAATACTGAACAATGTGTTTCAGTTCCAGCGTGCCCCGACGTGCCGGCGAATACACGTCACAACACGTAGCGGTGGACGTATAGTGGCGTTTTTGCGTCGCGCTCGACGCTCGTGTAATCACGTCCATAAAAATCTGTGGTTTTCGTTAAAGCGCAAAATACGCGACGCAAATACGCTGAGCGTATGTGCGCCCGTCTAACCTAAGCCTTAGGGCGGGGTTGAGTAGCAATTGAATTAGTTTTTTGACTGTTGTGTTATTTGAGAAAGAAACCCATTCCTTTACGATTTGGTCTTAAAAATAATCATTTTCCTGGTTTACCGAGAGCGATAGCTTCCATCGTTTTATTATGTCTTTCAGCTTCCGCAAGTTTTTAACGTCCATCTTTAGCACTATTCACAGCTTTAGCCTTGCCTGCAGCGCCTCCAGCCAAGGTTCCAAGGGCGCTCAGTCCGGCAAAAATTGGAATTAGTGGTAGAATTCCACCTTGTTTTGGAATCGGTATAATTCTCGGAGTTCAAATTTTTTTCTTGCCATCTACCTCTCGCACAGCAATCTTTGCTGCAGATAATGCAATTTTACTACTTTTTTTTAACACCTCCAGGCTTATCAATTTTTCGTTTAAATCGCTTAATAGCTTTTCGAGCCTTCATAACAATTCCACTCCTCAAAGGAATTTTTTTCTCTAGATGCCTGAGTCTTCATAACATCTCCACTCCTCAAAGGTTTTTTTTTTTTTCTTGATACCCATTCCCGTTTTTCTCTTAATCTTCATTGTGTTAGTAACAGCCCACGCTGCTGCTTTCTTGCCGGAGGTAGCTTCCTTAGCCTTGACTCTAGCCCACGCTGTCTCCTCTAATTCTTTATCAGCTTTATGTCTCTCGTTTAGGTCTTTGTTCTGTGAGAAAGCAATATCGTGTTGTTTACTTGCAGAGTCCAGAGGATTAATACCTGGGTCACCTCTTTTTAAACGTTTTTCTAACTTGGTTCCTGACCCACAGTACTGATAACCAGGTATGTGTGCTTCAAATGGAAGTTTATTGATTGTAGAATTGATGATACCTCCACCAATGTAAGTCAGCATTTAAGAGTCACTGACTCGAAGGGAGTATTTATATACTGCTACTTCTAGCCAGATTTGATTAGTAAGATGAGGGTTGTTAAACAAAAACAATCTCTCCCCGTGTCCAATTTAGACAAGTGAGTTGGATATGGATTTAAAAATCGACAACCTCGACATAGTAACCTGTTACCGGATTCTGTTCGATCAATAATTTGTGGCCCATCAAACTGTGGAAAGTAAAACGTAATGTTATTGCTTTTGTTCAACGAGAACGGATTGAAATTTCAAAATGTGTTTTCAAAATCACTTTATCAACCGAAGTATACTTTTCTGGAAACGGTTTTGAATGGTGTGCCAAGTGTCATTTATTACCCTTTTTAAAGAAAATGATGAGATAATGAGTACGAGTGAAGCCAATCAAAATTCAATATTCATATTTGATGTTGCTTGCATGTGATAAACAAGATAAAATCAGAGAATTTTTCAGCATGGGACGACACAAAAACGTTGATTCATTTTACCTGTGTCAGACTTATACTCATATACCAAAACATCTGATTCGTGACAATGCAAATTTTATCATTTTGTTCAAACAAGATGAACTAAACTTAAGACATGTGTATAATGATCATGTAACCAGTGACATGCAGTTTGACTAGTTCAAAACTCTATGTTCGGAATGTTGAAAGAAAATGTACGGTTTTCTAACAATTAACAAAGATTCAGACATCACAAAAGGACGTTACAGAAAAGGATTGGATGAGTATATTGTGATGGAATAACAAACAATTCTGTTAGTAGCAAAAACAGGTCTGATATACAGCACAGCTACCTGTTTCTGAATAATAGCTACCTGTTTCTGAATAACCGCTACTTGTTTTAATTCCAACCAAAAAATGGCTGATAGCAGTTCGAAAAGATATTGGAAATAAGTCATTAGCTTTAAAATTAAATCGTACTTAAAATGAAGAGAGGTTGAAGATATTATTCAAGCCAATCACGGATCCGTTAAAATCAATCGTTAAATCTCAAGAGCCTGGCTCATCGGATTTATCTTTAGTGAAACCGGAATTGTTTTTAAAGAAATTAGAACTCCATGCATACGCACTCTATGCGGGGAAAGAGAAAGCCAGAGATACCTAAACCGCCGGAATTTTTGGAAAATGAAGAAGTTTTTGAACATGATCCGAAACAGCCATCATCATCATCATTCATGAATGCTACCTCCGTTCAAGAGCCAGATCCCGAATTGATAAATCAGTACTTTGAACAATTTCTTCCCAGACAATATATCGAGGAATTTATAGGCGCAGGCGGTAATGATTTTGACAATGTCTTCGGTTTACATTTAAATCCTGAAAATGCTAAGCTTCAAATCGATAATTTTCGTTATAAGGACACAGTGGGTTTATATGAATTGTGCATGATTGAAAAAATTGTATGTTTAATTGACCTAAACAAATTTTGTTTTCTAAAGGAAAGTTCATTTTTAAACAAACAATTTTGCTAAAATGCTAAGCTTCAAATCGATAATATTCGTTGTAAGGACAAAGTGGGTTTATATGAATTGTGCATGATTGAAAAAATTGTATGTTTAATTGACCTAAACAAATTTTGTTTTCTAAAGGAAAGTTCATTTTTAAACAAACAATTTTTATAATCACTTAAATCTAAATCTTGCGCTACCACACACTTTTTGATGTGTTGCTTGGGGGTTTCTACAGCATACATTTTTGCCCGCAACCCAACAAATTCTGTTAACAATTTTCCCCCGAGCTCATCTTTAAAAAGTCCCAACGCGGCTTTGTTATTTAGTGGGGTGCCATACTGATTGTCTTTGTTAACCCTCTAACAGGCGAATTATTATTTTTTTAATTTAAATGAAATAGCAGAGTACATACGTTGTAAAAGTGGCAAATCTAACGCCAAAATGTAAAATTTATGAATATGCAGAGGCGTAAACTACCAAAATATGAACTCCGCCTTATGGCGGACTTGCCCATTGAGATGAAAAAGATAAGGTAAAACACAAAAATATGTAAACATTTATTATATCTAATACAAAAGTAACAAGATTTCAAATACGTATATTATTTTGTATGGAATTCTTGGAAGCACTTTTTGGTAGATGAAAGACATAAATTCAAGTTACATTTTGTGCAAAAAACTTGAGTGTCTTTTTTGCACCCTTTATTCTTGCACGTCCTTTTCCCACATCTATCAAGAACGTCTGGTATATGATTCAAACCATCAAACCGTATATCCGGCTCTGGAATATATGTCCTGATATTAGGCCTTCTGTTTTCGTTAAAAATTTTATTTTGTGAAGCAATCTGTTACGGGTCAAAATTGCCCGTGGGTTATTTGTTGCAAAACAAATGCCGGAGGGCCTGATTTCGTAGGATCTCACGGGTGATTGCGAGATCAGGGGAGTAAAAGTTTGTATTGGTTGTCAATGCGAGGGTACTTCTTGATTGCTGATGGGGTAGTCGAGTAGAGAGGTTCGTGTTGCTTGCTAATACGAGGGAATCTTGTTTAGTGGATGTGTTCGTTCTTGTGTCATCGTGTCGATAGATTGTGGTTATGGGGTGGATCTCCCTGGAAATATGTTTGTACCTGTGAGGGTAAATGATATTAGAATCGTCGATTTATTTGAATATTGTATGGGTGGCATAGTTTGAATTATTAAGTATTCTCTGGAATTGTACTCACTTAGGTTATGTTTGTTTGGTTGCCGATAGTTAGGAAATTCTCTTGTTTGGTATGGTGTTGCCTCGAACGTGATTCCAGAAATTGGGTCATATCGTATCATTCGTTGTAGGGGGTTACTGAGTTATCATTGCGTTACGACAGGATATCTGCTATAGTTTATTACAAATTAATAGTGTGATAATAATAAGAGGTCTACTTATTTCTAGGTTATTGTGTTGCATATCTCAGTTTAGGTGTAATCGCTTACCATTATTGCTTGCATTAATCGTACACGAATGCATTTCACGACACACAACATCACTACAACGTAGAAGTAAACTGGCAGGATATTTCTATCAATTCTGTACTGTTTATTTTCACTTGTTGCATGTTTGACAACTGTCAACTAACTTCACCGAGCACCGTTATAGATGTGAAAGTTATGGCGTGGTGGCGCAGTAGTAGTTTACTGATTTGCAGCATAACGACAAGAATACTCTTTTTATTACAGTAATTGGGGTTTGGCATGTATTAAGAGGAGGTACTAGTAACATGAAAAGGTCGAGAATTATGTTTGAATGGAAACTAACTCTAATATTCGTGTAGAGGTAGCGCACTCTGTCGGTTGAGTACCGAGTGAGGTACGCTCTTTGGGTTGTAGACTCTCTTTGGGTTGTAGAGAAAATGAATTTTCGGGAATGGGATGTTTACTTTAATTGGAGTATCGTTCGTTATTGTTTCTTTTGCGGAAGTGACGAAATGATAATTGGTGGGGTAGATGTGCATGGGACACGCCCGAACATCCTCTTAGGCTTTCTTTTTCGTTGTGACCGTGGAAGCGAACACATCGTATTTGCACCCGATGATAATTGTCTGAATTACTGTGAGCACATGTTGTGTTTCCTCGTGCTGAGGGATTAAGTTATTCAGATATTAGTACGTTTGAGTTGTTGTTGGATTTGATTTGGAAGCAAACGTAATCGTCATTAGACGAATTTAATTCTAACGTGCAAAACGATTACCATTGGACCGACCACGATCTTAGGTGAGTGTGAAAATTCGTTGCATATCTCTATTTTTTTTTGTTGCATCGTCAGAGCGTTTAACTTTCCTTTGTTTTAAATATGAGCGTAGTACTATAAAAGGAATTCTTTTTAGGTCCTTTTCGTACCACCATTTCGTACCATCCATTATTACGTACCATTATTACGTACCATCCATTATTACGTACCTTCATTACGTACCGTATATTCGGTACGCTTCACTACATTATGGTGATCGTAACATTCGGCTGTTCATTGGTTCGACCGTCTGTTCCCCGTATTTTGCTGTCCTTTTGGATTCCGTTTTGGATTGCTGATCGTTGTGGTGCTACTGGATCTTCGCTGAGATGTTAATGCTTCAACGTTACGTGCTAGTTGCTGTCCTAAGGAGGAAATTTACGTGGGAGTCCTGAGAGATACTTTACCGAAGTTTGATGTAGTACTGGTATGACACTGACGGGATTGTTCGGAAGATAACTAAGGTTTGATAGCTTTAACGACTTATACTTGAGAACTGTCTGAGGCAGTAATTGTTATAAAGAATTCAACGTAAAATGATAATGACTCGTAGTAGATTTCAGTAACGAATCGTAGAACGTGGGGACATTGAATTAATTGTTGTTGTATTTGTTGACTTAACACGGGGAGGGTATTCATGGGGTTTTAAAATATTGTTTATTCATGGGACTGTACAACGTCTATTATCTGGTTATTATATATAAATGAGTTTCTTGTATCATTCGAATTGATAGTAAGATGTAGCGGATGTTCATACTTATTCCTTTCCATTGACAGAAAGCGAGCAACGCTTTAGCCAGTAAATTGAATATGAGTCAGTTAATTACGAGCGCTTCAAGGTGGTAGAACGTGGCTCTCGATTCTGTTAACTGAAAGGTATTTTAGGTTAAGTTCGCCTTTAAATTAATATATGGTTATAAATGTAATGGGATGACGTCATGGCCAAATAACCGATGACCTCGAACGCAGAAATGAGGCATTACTTTAGTATAATTGTTTCGGGTATAATATATGGTTAATATGTTGATCAGGTGAAACTTAGCGAGAATACAATTGCTAACCAGGTATAACCCGTTGTATAAGGGAATTAATTGACCCTTCGGATACTAATCGCAGATGATAATAATTTTTTTTGTTTTCCCTTTGGTTCAATAAAATTCAGTTTGTAATTTTTAATCAAAACTATTTTTTATTCTCGTTGAGATATCATTTCCTAGTTAATATTCAAAGGTTGTAATCCAAGGTTCATGATTGCCGTCACTAATGACTGTTATCTGAAATTCAAATCATGTGGCGCCCTTTTAACTATCAGTTCTTTTGAACCCCCCCTACTCTGCTGACTGTAGCTAGGCCAGATAACAGGGGAAGTTAGTGACATTGGATTGCAAAATTTTGGTAAGGGGGAGTTGATGGGTACTTGGCGCCGAGCAACTTTTGCGACCAGAAGTTGAGGTCACAAATTTGGCGCCCAACGTGGGGCTAGATTATTTCGGGGGGCTAGATTATTTTGTGAAGCTTGATTGAAGTTTATATGGAAGTTTTCCTTCTGTATACCAATTTGACACGTTAAATTAAATTTAGTACAGGCATATCGGCTTACTGGCAAACCCGTCGTTATACCATCAAAATAATTTTTTTTTATATATTATCGAATTAAATTCACTTGGCAGGGGGCGAGGTAATTCATTAGTTATTTGGGGGACAGAAAATTTTTTGTGGCTATCAACGACAGTAGTTAAATCATTATGTGAATATCGGGACCTATCCAGTGACATACCAATATATAGTTTCGATACTTCAATTCGGTTAAGGTTTTTTTTTTGTTTGTTGAGTTGACTCCAGTATTTTGAGCGGGTTGAGTTCAAGATTCTGAGTATTGTAGTATATTGAGTATTCGGAGGATCTCGATGATAGATGCGGGTTCAAGACGGAAATTGTTGTGGTGTACCGTTCAGTTAGTTTCAAGGGAGGAATGAGAGTTCATGGTCGACGTATCATTGATAATTGGTACTGCGGCACTTGTACTATTTGCTTTTCGTAGCTTCGACGGGTGGTCGGATTATTAGTACAGTTCGCTGAATTCTTGTGGGGGACTAATGTCATGGTGGTTTAGGATCCACAAGTGGTCGTTTTATAACGGTTTATTAGGTACCGATGATTGGTGAGACGATCGATAGGTGTGAACGATCATTAGGCTCGCGTAAGGCTTGAAGGGACGCGACGGTTGTTAGGGAAAAAGAAATTTTTCTTTGTTTGGTTTGGTTTTTGTCGGTCTTAGTTGTGGTTAGTCCATCATGGATTCGTATAGAATGAATGTGAACCGATTGTTAAGAGACGAGTTAAGTCATGAACTGGCCCTCCGTGGTCTGGCGATAGGGCGAACGGTAGTTGAGAATCGTAAGACTTTGCGTAGTACGTTAAGGACGGAACGTAACGGGGAAACCCTAGTCCTGAGTTCTAGTGAGGTTCCGGCCGAACAAGAATTCGAGACATGTAGGGCTAAACTGGATGAATTACGGGACGACTTTGATAACATTGACGTGGGCAATATCGAGAATGAGGTAGATCGCGTGATGTCTAGGCTAATTCATGTTAGGAACCGGTTGACCAATGTGAACGTAGGATCGGAGTTTGATAGATTGCAACGGGACCAGTTGGTGTCGCAAACGGCCTCTTTACTGCGCACGGTAGCCGGCTATGCTTCCACATCTGTTACATCGCGCCCCGGGCGGTGCACCGAAACAGTTTCTGGGCGAAATCTTCACCAATCAGCCAATCCGGATGAAAGTCAATACCAGGTACCTACTACGAGCTTGATAGATATTCCAGTTCCCAATTTTCATAATTTGAGCTTAATTGATGCTCCCTTAGAGGAACAGGAGGTGGTACCTTTGTACAATAGTACGTCGTCGCCCAAAGTAAAAATTGTCCCTCCGCGACAATCTTCGAAAGTTAGTGTAGAGGTAACGGATGAGTCCTTACCTAGGGTGGAAAGCGCGCCCTTGGATAAGCACGAGGTTGGGCCCGGGCTGAGCAGGGTGGCAACTAATTACATACCAGTCCATAAATGGAACTTGACTTACGACGGAAAATCTAATATACTAGAATTCTTGGAACGAATCGAGGAATTGCGGGTTTCGCGTGGGGTAGCAAAAATACAACTATTCCAATCAGCTATCGAATTATTCTCTGGGCCAGCGTTGTTGTGGTATCGCTCGGTAAAGGATACTCTCCGTACTTGGGAGGGGGTAGTCGATTCTCTTCGGTCTACATTCCTGCCGTGCGACTATGAATATTCTCTGTGGGAAGAAATTCGATGTAGAACCCAGGGGGCTGAGGAAAACGTGTCGTTATACGTTTCCGTCATGGAAAATCTTTTTGGTCGCCTGACCGCAAAACCTTCGGAAGTCGAAAGGATGACGTTGATTCGAAGGAACCTTCTACCTTTGTATCAGCATGCACTAGCCTTGCACTCAATTACCTCCATCCCTGAGCTTATCGGTTTGTGCCGTAAGATTGAGGACACAAATACACGTATGGGGAAATTCGTTCCACCGTCCCCGCACACACGTGGTGTCATGGAACCCAGCTTGTGTTATCAGAAACCACGGATGGTTCGGGTGGCGGAAGTTCGACAATCGGAGGGAGACGGTAGATCGGACCAGTTGAATCCGACTTGTTGGAACTGCGGCCAGCAAGGACACTTTGCCCGGTATTGTCAAAGCCCTAGGAAGAAGCGTTGCTTTGGTTGTGGAAGGGAAAACGTTATTAGAGCTTCTTGCCCAGATTGTTCGGGAAACCGAGTCAGGAGGAATTAAGTCGAGTGATGACTCCTAAGGATGGTTTTGAAATCTCGATAAGTAGTAAAGATCACGATCGCTTGCTAACTTTACCTGAGAAGAAACAGATCCCTCTCAATTTCATTTTGTCTAGTGCTCGTGGAGATGAAAGACCTTATTTGGTTGTGAAGGTGTTTGGAATATCTCTGTCTGGGTTGTTGGATTCGGGTGCGTCCCGTACTATTCTAGGTGGCCAAGGGTGGAACGTTCTAAAGTCTCTGAACTTAGCTGTTAGACCGTCAGAGATAAGTAACTGTAAGGTGGCGGACGGTTCGCTATGTAAGGTTAGCGGATGTGTGAGTATTCCATTTGTGTTGGAAAATCGAACGGTTATCGTAGAGGTGCTAATTGTTCCCTCGGTATCACAAGAATTAGTACTGGGTGTCGACTTCTGGAAGAGAATGGAGATAGTTCCTAATCTTCGAGACCAGTGTTGGAATTTTGTTAAGGATAGTGTTTCATCAGAAAGGGTTTGTGTAGGTGCTATCGAAGGAGTAGAAAATATCTCACCTATTCACAGAGAACGGTTGAATAACTTATTGAAAACTAAGTTTGAGGAGATGGGTGACTCCCTAGGTTGTACTACCCTGGTAGAACACACAATACGCACCACTAGTGCTCCGATAAAACAGCGGTACTATCCTATTTCTCCTGCCTTACAGAAGCAAGTTGATCGGGAACTGGAGGAAATGTTGAAGAATGATGTAATCGAACCATCTACTTCCCCGTGGTCATCCCCCATTGTATTGGTGAGAAAGAAAGACGAGACCTATAGGTTTTGCGTCGATTATAGGAAGGTGAATGCGGTGACCGAAAGGGATGCTTACCCATTACCATATATCACCCACATCTTGGATCGGTTGCGGGATGCTAAGTATCTTTCCAGTCTGGACATTAGGTCCGCGTATTGGCAAATACCGGTAGAGGAAAAGTCACGCCCAATCACCGCCTTTACGGTCCCTAATAGAGGGTTGTTCCAGTTCAAGCGGTTACCTTTCGGCTTACATAACTCGCCCGCTACATTCCAGCGTTTCATCGACAGGATTTTAGGAGTCGATCTCGAGCCCCATTGCTTTGCCTACCTTGATGACATAATCATTATCTCCGCCACGCTCGAAGAACATCTAAATATTCTGGAGACGGTGTTCAGTAGGTTGACCAAGGCAGGTTTGACCCTTAAACGGGAAAAATGTCACTTCTGTAGGGACGAGCTCAAGTATTTAGGGTATGTCGTCAACCAGAATGGGCTCTTAGTAGATCCCGACAAGGTTTCTGCGATTGTAAATATACCATCTCCGTCGAACGTAACGAAGGTACGCCAATTTGTAGGTATGGCGAGCTGGTACCGACGGTTCATTCCGAATTTTTCGGCGTTGTCTTCACCTATCACCTCACTTACTAAAAAGGGAGCGAAGTTTCATTGGAATGAGGCTTGTGAACAGTCCTTTGACAAGATTAAAAACCATCTTGTAAATGCGCCTATTCTCACCTGCCCGGACTTCTCTCTTCCGTTCATTATCCAAACGGACGCCAGTGACTTCGGTCTGGGAGCGGTGTTGTCACAAACACACCCGGACGGAGAACACGTGTTGAGCTATATAAGTTGTTCTTTGAAAAAGGCGGAGAGGTACTATAGTACGACGGAGAAGGAGTGCCTGGCCGTAGTATGGGCAATTGAAAAGTTCAGACCTTACATAGAAGGTTCCCACTTCCAAGTGATCACAGACCATCATTCCTTAGTATGGCTGAATAATCTTCAAAGCCCGTCAGGCCGTCTAGCTCGTTGGAGTGTGCGCCTCCAACAGTACGACTTCGAAATTATACACCGTAAGGGGAAGGAGCACGTGGTACCAGATTGTCTCTCTCGTAGCGTAGTAAAACTCGATAGCCTTAGTCATACTGAGCCGGTAGGAGATAAATGGTATACAGAACTGAGGAAACGAATCGAACGTAGGCCCGCTAAATATCCCACTTATCGTATTGAAAATGGGATGATCCTAAAGTATGTGAAACCTAGGTATTCGGCGTTGGCAGCCGATTCATGTTGGAAAATAGTGGTACCCAAGGGGAAGCGGGGGACCCTAATCCACGAGAACCATGACATTCCTACCTCTGGACATACGGGTGTCTACAAGACCTTCAATAGGCTGGCTGTTTCTTATTACTGGCCGAAGATGAGGGCTGATGTTGGCCGCTACATCTCGAAATGTAGAGTTTGTATAGGTTTCAAACCGGAACAGAAAGCTCGCATTGGACAAATGGTAAGCCGAACAGATGTGGTAAGACCGTGGCAGGTGATTGCAATGGACCTCATGGGCCCCTTTCCCAGAACGTCCAATGGGTTTCGATTTATCTTGGTTGTGCATGATACCTTTAGCAAGTTCATTCTTACTTTTCCTTTGAGAACTGCTACAGCTATCGCTGTGAGTAAGTGCTTTGAAGACCATGTTATCTTAATGTTTGGTGCCCCCTCCAAGGTTATCGTAGATAATGGCGTGCAGTTTAGGAGTCATCAGTTTAAGGCCTTGGCCCAGAAATATGACATTAAAATTTCGTTTACGGCTAACTATCACCCGCAAGCGAACCCGACTGAGAGGGTTAATAGGGTGGTGAAGACGATGCTCGCCTCGTTCACTTCGAACCATCAGAGGCAATGGGATAAATTCCTTCAACAAATTACCTGCTGTATCCGGACGTCTAGGCACGAAGTAACTGAATTCACCCCGTACTTTGTTAATTTTGGGAGGGAAATTTCGTTGTCGGGCAAACCGACCCACGAGTTAGACCCAGAGGAGGGGCCAGTCTGTGAGCCCATTGTCAAATCGGAACAGTTTCGTAAATTGTACCTGGAAGTCAGACAAAAGCTGAGGAAGGCCGTAGACCGAGGCAAGAAAACATACGACTTACGGAAGAGATCTATTCAGTTCGAAGTTGGCCAGAAAGTATGGAGGCGAAATTTTGTTCTGTCAAAAGCAACGGACTATTTCTGTGCCAAACTAGCACCCAAATACGTCGGGCCTTTTATCATCCATGAAAAGCTGTCGCCATGGTCTTATGTATTAAAACATCCGGATGATGGAAGATTGTTAGGGTGTTGGCATGCGAAGGATCTGAAACTTGCTCCGACGGAGTATAATCCGGACGATGTTTAACTCTACCCGATGGATTTTTGCAGCGTTGGCCTACTAGTTAGCTAGTGGTTGTGGGTGGATGTAGTCGATGTCATTACGTATTATGTAGGAGTGTTAGTTAGTTAGGTTACTTCTTGTTGGAACATAGACGTTTCGAAATGTTGTCAAACCGGGAGAGGACATGTATCCCTTAAGTTTGGTTTGATTGTTGTGTATCGGAGCGTTATGCTTGGAGGTCCTCACCGTTGAATGCGATTGAGAGGGGCATTCAACCCAGATAAACGTTGTTGGAGCGGTTATCTGGACAGTCGTGATCCAACCCAAGTGAGTGTTGTCATTTGGAGTCGTGTTGTTGTTATGTTGTTCTCTCGGAATCTGATTGGTTGGTGGGTAGTATCGTATCGGGTGTTCTTTAACGGTGGTTGAACCTCAGTAGTACTGGATTTTTAGGCACACGATTATTTTCAAGTTGATGGTTGTTGGGATTTGGACTGATGAGTCTGTTGGGTTATGAACCAGAAACTTTACGCTTAGGCGGATGTAAAGATACAAAATATTCATTGGTATACGATCCTGAGAGTAACTTTCGTTTATTTTTGTCGGTGTCGTTTTGGTTCTCTTGTTTTTAGTGTGGAGACCTCGAACGTTGGTTAATATAAATTCCTGTCTTTGTGGAATTTTGGGAGGATGATTCGGATTCTCTGTGGTCATTGCGTGGTCGAATTTGAGTTCGGAAGGATTAGCTTTGGTTAAGCTGGAGTAGGTCAGTGGGAGTTTTTACTGTGGCCCAACGACGCAGCATTTATATCAAGCAGCGAGGGACAGTAAAGGCCTACTTTCGGATTGATCAATGGCGAAGTCTGGACGTTTCGGCGTCGATAGCGTGGTGTCAACTGAGGAATTCGGGGGTAATGCCTTTTGTTAGTTTTTTTAGACGTGGGAGATTGGGTAAATCTGGCTGTCCTGAGGATGGTTGTGCAGTCTAAAAAGGAATGAAGGATCTTCTCGTGGGTGGGGTTTTCACTACGCCAGGACCTGTACCGTTTGCGGAGGGATTCTGACAGTGCTGGTGGGACTAGTCCGCGAGGGGTGAACTTGCATTCTGGGCTGTAAGGACACTTTGGGTGGTTAGATTCCGATGTCTTGACGTACCGTTCAGTGTGTTAAGGGTTACCTTTTTTTTTTTTTTTTTTTTTTTGTGGGTATGCTCTATCTTTACCGAGAGGGATAGATTCGCCTTGTGAATCTCGTGGGTTGTTGTTTCTGTGTGGGACGGAATTGTGGATTGAAGGTACATGTTAATTTCTCGTGTGGTTCTATCAAGATTAACCTGGCAATTATCATGACCATGGGTCGTGGCGTGCGATGATAAGTATGACAAGGGAGGTGTGTATACTTCGGTTGTCACTCCTTCGTCCTATAGTCGTTCTTGATGTCTACATGGACACACACATTCTACTGAATTTTTCGGGTTCAAGCTTTTATTCCGGGCGATCCCTATTAACGGCATTGATGTGGGAGGTCAAAGTTCTTGATGGGTGGTTGCCGAACTCTAGGACAATTTTGACAGGGGCATAGAAAAGTAAATTTCTTCTCAGGAAATTAACTTTTTCCGGGAAGGGGTGGAATCTGTTACGGGTCAAAATTGCCCGTGGGTTATTTGTTGCAAAACAAATGCCGGAGGGCCTGATTTCGTAGGATCTCACGGGTGATTGCGAGATCAGGGGAGTAAAAGTTTGTATTGGTTGTCAATGCGAGGGTACTTCTTGATTGCTGATGGGGTAGTCGAGTAGAGAGGTTCGTGTTGCTTGCTAATACGAGGGAATCTTGTTTAGTGGATGTGTTCGTTCTTGTGTCATCGTGTC
Organism: Ocypus olens; assembly: GCA_910593695.2. Lineage (NCBI taxonomy): Eukaryota > Metazoa > Arthropoda > Insecta > Coleoptera > Staphylinidae > Ocypus > Ocypus olens. Next base: position 36,160,051 of record OU343058.1, read on the forward strand.
GATAGATTGTGGTTATGGGGTGGATCTCCCTGGAAATATGTTTGTACCTGTGAGGGTAAATAATATTAGAATCGTCGATTTATTTGAATATTGTATGGGTGGCATAGTTTGAATTATTAAGTATTCTCTGGAATTGTACTCACTTAGGTTATGTTTGTTTGGTTGCCGATAGTTAGGAAATTCTCTTGTTTGGTATGGTGTTGCCTCGAACGTGATTCCAGAAATTGGGTCATATCGTATCATTCGTTGTAGGGGGTTACTGAGTTATCATTGCGTTACGACAGGATATCTGCTATAGTTTATTACAAATTAATAGTGTGATAATAATAAGAGGTCTACTTATTTCTAGGTTATTGTGTTGCATATCTCAGTTTAGGTGTAATCGCTTACCATTATTGCTTGCATTAATCGTACACGAATGCATTTCACGACACACAACATCACTACAACGTAGAAGTAAACTGGCAGGATATTTCTATCAATTCTGTACTGTTTATTTTCACTTGTTGCATGTTTGACAACTGTCAACTAACTTCACCGAGCACCGTTATAGATGTGAAAGTTATGGCGTGGTGGCGCAGTAGTAGTTTACTGATTTGCAGCATAACGACAAGAATACTCTTTTTATTACAGTAATTGGGGTTTGGCATGTATTAAGAGGAGGTACTAGTAACATGAAAAGGTCGAGAATTATGTTTGAATGGAAACTAACTCTAATATTCGTGTAGAGGTAGCGCACTCTGTCGGTTGAGTACCGAGTGAGGTACGCTCTTTGGGTTGTAGACTCTCTTTGGGTTGTAGAGAAAATGAATTTTCGGGAATGGGATGTTTACTTTAATTGGAGTATCGTTCGTTATTGTTTCTTTTGCGGAAGTGACGAAATGATAATTGGTGGGGTAGATGTGCATGGGACACGCCCGAACATCCTCTTAGGCTTTCTTTTTCGTTGTGACCGTGGAAGCGAACACATCGTATTTGCACCCGATGATAATTGTCTGAATTACTGTGAGCACATGTTGTGTTTCCTCGTGCTGAGGGATTAAGTTATTCAGATATTAGTACGTTTGAGTTGTTGTTGGATTTGATTTGGAAGCAAACGTAATCGTCATTAGACGAATTTAATTCTAACGTGCAAAACGATTACCATTGGACCGACCACGATCTTAGGTGAGTGTGAAAATTCGTTGCATATCTCTATTTTTTTTTGTTGCATCGTCAGAGCGTTTAACTTTCCTTTGTTTTAAATATGAGCGTAGTACTATAAAAGGAATTCTTTTTAGGTCCTTTTCGTACCACCATTTCGTACCATCCATTATTACGTACCATTATTACGTACCATCCATTATTACGTACCTTCATTACGTACCGTATATTCGGTACGCTTCACTACATTATGGTGATCGTAACATTCGGCTGTTCATTGGTTCGACCGTCTGTTCCCCGTATTTTGCTGTCCTTTTGGATTCCGTTTTGGATTGCTGATCGTTGTGGTGCTACTGGATCTTCGCTGAGATGTTAATGCTTCAACGTTACGTGCTAGTTGCTGTCCTAAGGAGGAAATTTACGTGGGAGTCCTGAGAGATACTTTACCGAAGTTTGATGTAGTACTGGTATGACACTGACGGGATTGTTCGGAAGATAACTAAGGTTTGATAGCTTTAACGACTTATACTTGAGAACTGTCTGAGGCAGTAATTGTTATAAAGAATTCAACGTAAAATGATAATGACTCGTAGTAGATTTCAGTAACGAATCGTAGAACGTGGGGACATTGAATTAATTGTTGTTGTATTTGTTGACTTAACACGGGGAGGGTATTCATGGGGTTTTAAAATATTGTTTATTCATGGGACTGTACAACGTCTATTATCTGGTTATTATATATAAATGAGTTTCTTGTATCATTCGAATTGATAGTAAGATGTAGCGGATGTTCATACTTATTCCTTTCCATTGACAGAAAGCGAGCAACGCTTTAGCCAGTAAATTGAATATGAGTCAGTTAATTACGAGCGCTTCAAGGTGGTAGAACGTGGCTCTCGATTCTGTTAACTGAAAGGTATTTTAGGTTAAGTTCGCCTTTAAATTAATATATGGTTATAAATGTAATGGGATGACGTCATGGCCAAATAACCGATGACCTCGAACGCAGAAATGAGGCATTACTTTAGTATAATTGTTTCGGGTATAATATATGGTTAATATGTTGATCAGGTGAAACTTAGCGAGAATACAATTGCTAACCAGGTATAACCCGTTGTATAAGGGAATTAATTGACCCTTCGGATACTAATCGCAGATGATAATAATTTTTTTTGTTTTCCCTTTGGTTCAATAAAATTCAGTTTGTAATTTTTAATCAAAACTATTTTTTATTCTCGTTGAGATATCATTTCCTAGTTAATATTCAAAGGTTGTAATCCAAGGTTCATGATTGCCGTCACTAATGACTGTTATCTGAAATTCAAATCATGTGGCGCCCTTTTAACTATCAGTTCTTTTGAACCCCCCCTACTCTGCTGACTGTAGCTAGGCCAGATAACAGGGGAAGTTAGTGACATTGGATTGCAAAATTTTGGTAAGGGGGAGTTGATGGGTACTTGGCGCCGAGCAACTTTTGCGACCAGAAGTTGAGGTCACAAAGTGTAGGTCTACCTGGCCGTTGTTTGACACCATCGTTAGCACAGAGTACAGAGGCTACTTGTGCTCGAAAATTCGGTAAAGCAGGTGACTCGTTGTGATTGCGTTTGTAAAGGAGGTAAGCATTTACCATTGCCATATCCACTAAAACAGGCGTAATGTCTATTTGCGAGTCTTCAGGCGAATGGGATACCTTCCAATTAATCCATCCATTAGATCCACGCCTCCCATATGATAATTGTATTCCTTTATAATGTTAGGATTTCCTTGTAAGTTTTTGTAACTCTGTCAAATCTTGTAGCGGCATTCAGCGGCTGCTCATCATGCAAACTGCTTTTGAACGGTAGAACTCCAACATATGTAGATGTCAAGCGCACTTTTTTGTTATCCTTCCACAAAACACTTGTCAAATCTACACCATTTGCATTTCCACTATATTCAACGGAAAACCCCTTTTGTGCTTTGACTAGCTCTTTATCTTTGTCACTGGGCTTACAATTCGCAATCCGACCGCTCCTTATTGTGCCCAATTTATAAATTCCTCTACTTCTGAGATACACAAGCAATGGCAGTGTCGTATAAAAATGATCAAAGTAGACAATATGATTTACGAAATCTGGAATTGTTTGAGACAAACGAACAACAACATTAGCTGCAGCTCCTACAGGACGGCAAATTTAAGTTGGGCAGACGCGCAGAGAGCAAACGAAAGCTCTCTCTCTACAGCCGGCACATATTTTTCGCGTGCGCTATTCATTTACAACTCTATCGGGCGCTCTCCACATAATTAATGCACTGTCACTTTTGAAACTGAATGTACCAGGCGCGCGAACTCTTCACAAAATCTATCGAGAGCGCCCTTCGAAGGTTCCGCAATTTTGCCACTGCGCAACGGCAAGTTACGTTTGCCGCCCTGTACATCAGGCATATTCTGTATTCGAAGCTATAGGAGTATCCTCTACTATCGCAGAGAACAAAACGCTTGAACCCCCATTTATGGGGTTTGGCAGGACCGTAAGAATTTGTCTCCAAACTCTCCGGCAGCCCATCCCAAAGAACCCCAGGGTGCTAATCACCACTTACCCATATCGAATTTCAAGCATAACCAAAACGGGAAATTTATGAATGAAGGATGGGGTGAGGTCTGACGCGACTACCTGCCACACCATTACATATTATGGCAACGGAAGTATAAAAAAGTGAGAAATAATTTATTTATTTATTTACAAATGAATAAAAATATAAGTAAAAAATATGAATATATCCATTTTCTTAAAAGGGCCGCCATATATTTACATCTGAAAATTAAAATAAAATATTAATTAGACTACATTCAATTGTGAAACATTAATTAATGCTAATGTTATATTTATAATACTAACTTATCGGACGTTCGGCGGGATTATCTTGTTGATTACCCTCGGCAACTGCAATTTTTTTTTTATTAATAAAAATATTACTACTAATGTTTTAACTTACTCATACAACCTCACCGGGATTGTCCTCATCATCTGAAAATAATAAAATTAAATGAAATATATTTACTTAGATATATTTCAAGAAATATTACCACTGTTGTTGTAATCAAATCCAAAGGAATGTTTTCGTCTACAACAAGGAATTGTATTTAATTTATGTTCAAATTTGAAAGTAATTAATATGAATGAATTTATTTACCTTCTGGGACAAATTCATCTACGACACCTCTAATAAAATGTCCCGCCCTTGCCAAAAATGTGGCAACATCTCTGTTTATCAGAAATTGTTCCTGTTGTTCGGCTGATGAATAAATTTATACAATCAAAAATTATTACGTAACACTCTCTAGATGCTTCCTTACCTATACGTGCATTTAACTGAATGTATTTTTGTTTGGGCTGGTATGGGGCCTCAATCTGATTTAAGATTCTTCTTAATCTTATTGCGGAGGAATTTTGCTTTTTCAAATGATTTGCAAAGTGCCAAAAATTTGGATGCTTTGAAAGGGCCGTGTTTAATCTCTTGTGGAAGCTCTTCACCGCATTATTAGTACGGTGGGGAGCTCCAACAAGCGATATCTCTGCATTATTCAATTGCCGTCTCCAATATTGGCAAAATCGCGGTGCTCTGTCAGGTGCCGCTGCCAGGTGCCGCTGCTGCAATATTTGCGCTTAATAATGCAACGGCCTCCTCCAAAGCATCCAATGGCAACAATGGCAAAACCATGAATTGCCTGACAATCCCCCGCAACATTTCGTTTGTAAATAAATTAAGTTCCCTGCCTAGAAAAGAGTGAAATAGATTTAATAACTAAAGCTATACATCAAAATACATACTTTTAAACAATACTGCCCTCGCGTAATGAAACCAACAACTCAACAATCTTGCTTCAGGGAAGGTTTGTCTTGCCGCAATTCGGATGCTCGCCTCAAAATCCGCCATTATCGTTCCCACTCTGATATCTATAATAATAACAAGATTCAATTTCTATACCCTGTGCGAGATATAGGAAGAGCTATGGAATGCGCGTGGAATGTGCCGATGGTCGTTACCAGTGGCGCAGCATAAATTCAGTAATATTATCGTTTTAATTATTAATAAAATCTCTTTAAGTATTTTTTTGAATATCACAATATATAATTAAACTTAAAACATATTTAAATATGTTTATCGTTTAAATTATTTGTAAATAATGGGCATAAACGACAAACTTTATAATTCCCGTTTCGAAAGACGTCTACGTTCATGGAAAAGCGGAGCGATAACTTTTGGTTGAGTGGTACAGCGGTCGGACCATGTGTTCAGCGAGATATGAACGAACTATCACAAAAAATATATTGGTCCACAGCTTATACCCTCGAACACACGGTAAACAGAGCGGCCCATTGAAAATAACATGCCAAAAAAAAAATTATTTTCTATTTCATCGCTGCGCTCACCATTTTAAACTCGCATACTATTTACATTCTTTAAATTCCATAGCTCTCTGTATATAACCAACAGACTTTAATAAGTTGAATATTCTGTGATCTTACTTGGTATATTTTGTCTTAAGTAATTAAAAATCGATACATAAGTTTCCGTTCTTTTTCCTTTCATAATTGCATATAATATTGGATACGCCTGTAGAAGAACATATTAATTACTAAATGCACTATATAATTATTAATTAATATATAACATACACTTTTTTCGTGGATAATGTGGATCGAAAAAAAATGCGTCGCTCCCTCTATCCGTGGGACTATTTTAAAAGTAGCTTCCACTGCGACATCACTATTATTAAAATTAAAATTGGTAAGAATGGTTATTATTTGCGATGAGAGCCATACCATTACATTCCTGTTGAGATATGTTCTCATGAAATTAGCGCCTCTTGCGTCTCGTGCAATGTGTGAATATCTGAAATGTAAATATTAATAACATCTTTAGTGTAAAAGACTAATAATATACAGGGTCTCCCATTAGTGCGTTCTCGGAAAATATCGCAGCCATTTTTAAAGATCTGGTCATTCCATGCTATTTCAACAAAAGGTTGTGCTGGACCATTTTAATTTTTTTTTATATTTTGGACAGATATTCATACATGTTTCTAGAGTTCAAAACTAATTTTAGAAAAAAAAATTCTTGCCTTGTGGCAGAAATGTCCCTAGATGGAGCATAAAACATGTACATTTTTATGATTACAAGTATTTCCGCAAAGTGGTATAAGTTTTTTTCTAATTGAGCAAATTTATAAATTTAAAAATCTCTTAACTCAGATTAAAGTGCTGATTATTTTAATTCAGTTTTCTTTTATTATTTGATATGTTTTTTTTTCAAATTTAACGGCCGTCAAAGTTTACCATTGAGATTTGCATTTTTTCATTTTTGACCCTGTTCGACTGGGAAGGAAGCAATACACTCAAACCAAATTTAATTTGAAAATACAACATTAACAATAGATAAATTAGAAACAACCTTACTTGTTGCAGAAAGCATTAAATAAATTCAATATAACGAATCTTAAACCAATGTTAGTACTAGTAATAACGCAAATTTCTTTCGGATATTGAATGATACAAAAGAAATTTATTTCTTCACATCTGTACTTTCACTAATCACCTAAATTCAGGTATAAAATCAGTCCAACCCTTCTATAATCTCCTCATTTGTTTACGACTCCTTCACAGTCACGGTCACCTTCACGTAAGTGTATTTTATTCTTTAACATTCAATTTAAATGCGAAGCTGCACTGATGAGAGATAAATCTCGAAACGCGTCTGCAGATGGCTATTTACTCAATTTTTACATATTTTAGGGTTCAGTTTTATAATTTAAAGTTTTCAAATTCAATTTAGTTTTATTTTTCAAGTTAGTCCTGTGGGTAGAAATAGGGGATCTTAAACCAATGTTATTTCACTAGTACTAGTAATAACGCAAATTTCTTTTGTATCATTCAATATCCGGCGTGGCACTAGCCAGGGAAGTAGTTGTTTCAATAAGTTATTTGTTTATAGTCTTAGTAAGAGTTAATTTTGCTTGCAGAGTTACGAACAGGTTGAATATTTATATATTCAGGCTATATTTCGTTTTCTGAATTTACTAGTTTTTTTGTTTATTTTGGAAAATAATGATTTTTGTTTCTCTCTTTAAATATTAAAAATATTAAAAAAAATATATATAAAAAAAGTCGAATTACTTGAGTTCCATTTGTTGCATATGCTATACTTTATAGGTAGACGGAGGTACTTATTATTGACAAATATGAAACCACAATTTTTAATGCATCCCGTATATATGGGATGCATTAAAATTAATATTAACATTAAAAATTGGGCGCTTTTGTTCAACTATAACCCTTTTCCCACCCCCGTTAGGGGTTGGTATAGTGGTGAAGGATTGCGTGTAGGATTGATGCGAATATTTTCTGAATAATAATAAAAAAAATTAAGCAAAATTGGACTCGTGGAATGAATTTTTAAACGATAATTCTTCTACCCTCTGGTAAGGGGCGGGGGTTGGGGTTTTGAGTTTTTTATAAACAGTTTTCGGTCGAGAATCCAAAACTGCAAAAAAATGGGGGGTCGCATTTAAGTTTACGAAGTTACCCCACCCCCATCACCCTCTGGGGGTGGGGGTGGTTTCTAAGTACCACGGTTAAATACCTCCCAATAAATAAAAAACACGTGCTTTGTAACTTTGCAATCTGTCGCTTAGTTTTCGAGATATTCAACCGTTCCGGAACTTTTGGGACAACCGGTATATTTATTGTTCGCTCGGGCGCACACAGGTCGAAATGCTGAATCTTGCTGAACATTTCGCTATAAAGCGTCTTAGTCTAATTAAAATTGTTCGTAGTCAAAGAAAATAGTTTATTATAAATATATGTTATTCAATATTAACCCTTAGCGGCCACACCTCCCCCAGGCCACGTCGCGGCCACACGGGGTGACGAGTCACCCCAGTGCAAAAAATTGAAATATAAACTTCAGAGGCAAGTTTGAAGGTTCTAATAGATAATTTTACGTTCTTTCATGAGTTTTTGAACGTTTCTAATTGGTTTTTCTTTTAATTAATGAACAGTCTCTTTAAAAACAGTCAAATTCCTAGAAAAATGATGAAAATGCCTCTTTTGATAAAAAAATTGATAACCCGTAAAGTTTTGAATATTAAGGTCTAAAAATTGAGAATTATATGATTCATACATGCTACTAAAATACCCAATAGATGCATTATCCCAATATTCAAAAAAACATATTTATTTTGCAAAATTACTGAAGGAAAAATTAAAAAAAATCAAACATATTTTTTCTTTTTTTTTCGTTTTATTAGATATAAATGTAATATTTGTGGAAGAAAATGTTGAAAATATATTATTACAATGATATTAAAATGATGGAAAAAAATATTTTTTCATATTCTTGTGTATTATGTATATTTGCGTGTTTATTGGTCAGTGCATGTTCCGCACAATGGCAAACGATGTTCTTCGCAAACGGGTCTTTTACAAGAGGAGCAGCCAATTTTAGATTTTCTGTCCTTCTTTCGGTCACAGTTTACACATCTTCGAGCAGAATCGAATGTGACCCTTTCCAAACTCGCATCTCTCTCGCTATCCATCTTGAGTATGCTCCTGATAACCATCCGTAACTCACTCCGAAGAAACGGTCCGGTCAAACGGTGGTGTAGCATCGGAGTAGTTAGATGGAAAATTAATTTTTTTAGAGTGGTTATAGCAGATGTTGATTGCACTTCTCCATCATTTGTTATTCTACACATTACTCTAGAATTGACTGCTGCTTGGTCCAGCATGCCGTAGAAAATTCTCATTGGCCATCTGTTAGTTCTTCGAGCCACTGAATAAGAATGACACAGTTGGTCGAATGTATCGGTGCCTCCTTTTGTATCGTTATAATGCAGAATGATGTTTGGTTTTCCATTAGTGATTTCCTTGGTATGGAGATAGGTTGAGGTCACCAGCACAACTTTGTTCTTCTTCGGTGTATGAGAGAGTAGCGTAATTTCTTTCGTGTGACAAAATTTGGTATCTGGAGAATTTTTTGACGCTATTTTCATCTCCAGTGGGATCTCCCGTTTATTTTTTTTATGGTCCCAGTCATTGTCATGTTGAAAGGTGGACTCAACATTCTGGTGAGTAAAGGGATTGTGGTGAACCAATTATCGCACGTGACTGTGCGATTCGTGCCATGAATGGGAGCCGTCACAGCTTGAAAAAAATATTCTCCACTAGGCAGTCGCTCAGGATTATCTATGGTGCTATCTTTACCCAAATATGGAATGGCGAAAATCAGGTACGCAGTCGAAGCGTCATTCAAGGTCAAGAGCTTTAACCCATACTTATCCAGCTTTGACTTTATATACATTCGAAATAAACATCGCCCTCTAAAACCAAGTAACTGTTCGTCGACGGTACATTTATCACTCGCATTATAATATTTTGTACAATTGTTGATGAAGATAGTCCAAACCTTGCGGACTGGTGAAAATCTGTCTTCTAAATCTCGCTCTCCTCTTACATCAAAACGCAGACAAGATTGTAAGAACTCGAACCTCATTCTGGGAAAAACAGCTCTGTAAAAATTCATCCCGTTTGCTTTGTCCCAGAGCTCATTATTGTCAACTTTAGATGACTTCCACAAGCCAGCATAATACAATAGACCGATTAAAGCTCTGATTTCAAGAGGATCAGTGTGATGATGGTATGTCTGGATCCGATCTTCAACGACAAGGGTTCCACAAACCTCCTCGATTTGAGTGTTTGTGCTGGCAACAATTGTATCAATTATTTCCTCATTGAACAAGAGATTCCAGAAGCTCTCCAGTGTAGTTTTATTCGCAGCATCATTTGCTAAACTTGCTTCATATGAATTTTGATCGCTGTTTACACGATCAGATCTCTGTTGGGCAGATCTTGTTTCCCAAGCAAAAAAAAAATTTCCATACATTTTTTATGTAGGACGACCCCGTGGCCGAGATGTTGAAGCGGCTGGATCATTGACGGCCTTACGCTTGCGTGATGTTAACGGTCTCTCATTTTGTACTGCGTTTTGCAGATCTTCTTCATCCAAATCATCGTCCTGGTAATCAGAGTCCGACGAGACATTTTGTTCTGACTCCGAGCCTGACCGTTCTTCGCAATCAGATTGATTTTCAACAACTTCGTCGATCAGTTCTTCATCCAACAATTTTCCGCGTCTGCTCTTCGTTCGAAAATTATACATCTGTAAAAAAATTCATAGAATAGAAAAAAATCTATTATTATTATTTGAAAGACTCTTAGTTATGACATATTCATCTTTTTTTAAGTATACTATATTTTTTTCTGTCCAAACCAAATGAATTCACGAAAAAAAACAAATTTTCATGGCGATTATTTTTTATAATTTTTTTTTCAATATAAAATGAAAAACTTACCTTTTTTTAATTAATTGATAACACAAACGATGCACTTTAAGAAAAAAAATATCCGTTCTCAACAACGGTTGCGTACACACTGGGGTGACTCGTCACCCCACGCGAACTCAACAAACGCTCATAACGCCACCTTACGTTTTTTAGATGACTTATATGTGAGAATCACTTCCATTAAGATCCTACTATGAAAGTTTAATGATATTTTTATTCATTTCAAATGTTTACGATCTGAAATTCCGGTTTTCCGGAGCCTGGGGTGACTAGTCACCCCGTGTGGCCGCTAAGGGTTAAATAATTCTTCCCTTCTACCCTCCAGCATCCCCCATTTAATTTTTACTCTAGCCGAAAAATGGTTTAAACAAATCTAGAAGATAATTTCACTATTAGCATTTTTGTTATACAATTTATATCTAAAAATAGTAAATATAAACATTTGGAAAAAATTGGAAACTTCAAATTTTAGAAAACAAAAATTATATTACATCATGTTTTTATTTAATTATGTAGCGGTACTTGGTAAAGATTTTTATTTAACCAAAAAATATGTACACTAAAATATATATAACGATGATGATGTCAGGTGCGTGGGGTAATAACGAAGGTAGTCCTTAGCAGAGGCTGTCCGCGACGGGAGCAGCTTCTTCGAATGCGAGCGTCGGGCGGCTGTCCTCAGCGGGGAGCGGCTTCCTGGAACTCGGCTGAACTTCGTAACGAGGTATCTCGAGAAAACGTCCGCACAAGGGATCGGATTATCGGTTTTTCGGAGGTTTGAGTTTCGCGAAACTGTCCGCACACGGGATCGGTCTTCTTGGAAACACTTTATTACAATGACGTTTAGCAAAAAACAGCTTCTGACCACACAAGGGTTCGGAACGACTGTTTGAGCTTAAGAGCTTGTGAAACTCTCTTTGTATGCCGAGGTGCAGCTGTTTATATAGGCGGCACAGCGGGTGGTCCTCCCTTCTTTGGTGGTTGTTTGTACCAGCGTGGGGATGCGGTGGGGCGAGCGACGGTGGCGCAAGCGGAGAGGGTAGTACGGAGCGCTTTGGTACTAGCGTGGGCGCTTCGTACGTACCCGTTACAATCTCCCCCTCAGGACCCTTATGACGTCTCGGCCGAGGGTCCTGGAGTCTTCCTTGGTCGTCCTCTTTTCCTGATTGGGTATGTGGGTAGTCCTCCTTCGCCTTCTGCACATTTCTTTAGTGCTGAAACGTGGTAGGTGGCCAGTGGAACTGCCGGATTCTGTCTTGAAGCTATCTCATACGAGCAGGGTCCTTTGGCAGCCAAAATCAGGTATGGTCCATCTCTTTTTGGTGCAAACTTTGCTGTGGTTTTCTTCGTTGCCTTGCTAAGGATATGTGATGTTACCCAAACTAGGTCTCCTGGTGCGTAGATTTCTGCTTCTGTCCGTTTCTTGTCGGCCTGAATTTTTCTTTCGTCTTGGGTTTTTTCATGTTTTTCTTTCGCTGCTTCGAAGGTTGTGACTAGGTCCTTTAGCCTGGATGTAATATCTGGCAGGTAGATGTCCGTCTTCATTATCTCCCTCAGATCATGTTGTACATCAGTTGGGGTCCGTAGTTCTCTTCCAAAGGTGAGGTAGGCTGGAGACATTCCTATTGAGGCACAGTAGGCTGTGTTCATCGCGAACCGGATTGCAGGTAGTTTGTTTGCCCACTCCGTGTGCTTGGTTCCGACTTGGATAGCGAGTTGTGCCTTTAGGTCTCGGTTTCTCCTCTCTACTGGATTGGCGGCTGGGTGGTACACCGGGGTGAAGTTGTGGTCGATTTCCAGCCAATGGGTTATCTGTTGCATTATCGCGCTGACGAACTGGGTTCCATTGTCGCTGATGATTCTTCTTGGAATACCATATCGCATGAATACTTCTTCCACGAGGGTGGTTCCACAGGCGATGGCTGTTGCTGCTTCTAGGGGAAATAGTTCTACCCATCTTGAGGCGGTGTCTTCAATGATGAAGATCCATTTCTCCTTCTTGGGCCCCTCTGGAAGTGGTCCGAACAGGTCGATTGCTATCACTTCGAATCTTTTGTTCATTGCTGGAGTTTGGAGAAGTCCTTGCGGCTTTTGGTTTGATGCCTTGTATTTCTGGCACTCCTGGCATTGCTTGACGTATTCCGCAACGTCGTACCGGATTCCAGGCCAGTAGTTGCTTCTTAGTATCTTCCGCAGGGTTCTGTCGACTCCATAGTGACCTGCGACTGGGTCGTCATGAAACCTTTTCATGAGTTCCTTTCTTTGGGTCTTTGGTATAATGAGCTGCGGTTCTTCCGTTTCATCATACGGTGAGTATCTGTAGAGGATGCATTGGTTCATTATGTATCCTCGAGCGGTCCATTGGCCTATTTGTTCAGGGCTGTCAGCTTCGAAGATATCTGTGATTTTCCGGATATCTTCGTCGTCTTGTTGTTCCTCTCTGAGCTCGGTCCTCGTCTTGGCTGGCAGGTCAATACTGATGAGGGCGAGTGGTAATTCGTCCTCGGGCGGTCGTGACAGGAAGTCGGCTATCAGATTTGCTTTCCCAGGTGTGTACTCGACCTTTAGGTGGAAAGGTTGTAGCTGGAGAGCCCATCTTGCGAGTCGTCCGCTGGGTGACTTTAGCGACATCAGCCATTTTAAGGAACGGTGATCGGTCAGTACTGTTGTGGGGCTATCCTCGATGTATCCCCGGAAACGTTGAACTGCCCAAACTATGGCAAGTGCTTCCCTCTCGGTGGTACTGTAGTTGATCTCGGCTTGGGTGAGGAGGCGGCTTGCGTATTCCACTGGTCTCTCTTCTTTTCCCTCCCCCTGCATCAAAGCTGCTCCTATCGCATATGAGCTGGCATCCGTTCTCAATATGTAGGGCTGGTCTGGCTTTGCTTGTTGCAGGATTGGTGATGAGATAAGTGCTTGTTTCAATGTGGAATAGGCCTCTTCTTGTAGCTTTCCCCATTCCCAAGGGGTGGTGTTTTTCGTCAGATTGCTTAGCAGCTTGGCAATGCTGGCGAAGTCCTTGATAAATTTTCTGAACCAGCTGCAGGCTTGCAGGACGCTCTGCAGTTGTTTGATGTTCTTAGGGGCCGGTCGATTTGCGATGGCGGCCACCTTCTCCGGATTGGGTCTTATTCCCTCCTTGCTGATCACGTGTCCTAGGTGCAGGACCTTCTCGCAGCAGAAACGGCTCTTCTTTCGGTTAATCCTTAGGTTTAGCTGCTCAAACCTCTGGAACAGCCGTCTCAGATCTTCCCAATGCTCTTCCATCGATTCGGACAGTATGATGACGTCATCTAGGTATACCAGCATTCTGATCGGTTCCAGGCCTGTCTTCACCAGGTCCATCAGTCTTTGGAATGTGGCAGGTGCGGTCCGTAGTCCGAATGGCATCCTGGTGAACCGGAATAAGCCGAACGGTGTAATGAAGGTTGTTTTGTCCCTGTCCTCCCTCCGTACCTTCACCTGGTGGTATCCTGCCTTGAGGTCCAGGGTGGAGTATATCTTGGTTCTGCTTGTGGAGTGGAGGAGATCGTCTATCCTCGGGAGTGGATAGCTGTCAGGTTTCGTGATCGTGTTTAATTTTCTGTAATCTATACAGAGGCGGACTTGACCATCCGGTTTGGGAATTAATACTACGGGAGCGGCCCAAGCGCTCTCGCATTCTTCTATAATACCCTCCTGAAGCAGCTTCTTCATTTCCACCTTTAGTTGTTCCGTCTTCTGTGGAGATGATCGGTACGGCGGCTGAGCGATGGGGAGGTGGTCTTGGGTATTGATTATATGTTCTGCAGCTTCGGTGGGCGGTCCGCTCGCCTTGAATACGTCCCGGAACTCCTCCAGGAGATCATTAAATTTTTTTTTTCTCTTCTTGGGTCAAATCTGCAGCTTCGACCTCTGGATCTAGATGGATGTCTTCTATGTCTAGTGAAGCCATTTGGAGATCCCATTCAGCCTCAACCTGGACCATCGCGTCATGGAACATGAAGTCGAAGGGATCGATATCCGATCGGTGCATCGGGTATGACTCCGTCCTTCTGGGGGTCCTCGGTAGTGGAGAAACGGCTGGTTCGTTAAGGGTCATCTCCGTCACATAGTTGTGGATCAACTTGATGTCCATGTTTTCGCTTCGTTTTCGTTTGGCGGGATTCTCTTCCTTTTGCGTAAACAGGTATCTTTCTGGTTCACCTTCAAACGACCAGTATCGTTTGGAAAAATTTATGGAGATCCCGGCGTCCTCCAGGAAGTCAATACTGTAACGTTTTAAATACTCTTCTTGTTATAATTATATAACTGTTGCCAGTTATGCCACAGGCAAGTCCTGGGTTCGTTGAGTTTATTTTTATTGTTTGTTTTTAAATTTGAATTTTCACTTTTATTACTTTATTATTTCGGTTTAACACTATTTAGACTGATAAACTACCTTTAACTCAATAAATAAAGACAATAATTAATTAATAAATATATTCTCAATAAAATATGTACAATAAATAAAATAATAATAAATTCTAGGTACAGAAAACCTCTCTAGTCAGCCGGTATGCAGATTCCTGTTTTCCCCAACAGGATGGCAGTTTTCTGTAGGTTGGCACAGCGTCTTCCACAGTGTTGCAGGTTTCTACCCGGCCTTCAGTATCTGCTCGACAGGTGGCTCTCTAAGTCACAGAAGATTTAATTAATACACAAATTATTTACAAGTTTAATTAATGTACACGTCTATTTTACGTAATTCGGTTTATGAAATATTTCCAAGTCCCTCTTTACAGAATCGGACTTAATAATATTCCCTGCGGTATCAGGAAACGGTCGGTAATGAAATATTTCCAAGTCCCTCTTTACAGGATCGGACTTAATAATATTTCCTGCGGTATCAGGAAACGGCGGTTAGTGAAATATTTCCAAGTCCCTCTTTACAGGATCGGACTTAATAATATTCCCTGCGGTATCAGGAAACGGTGGTTAGTGAAATATTTCCAAGTCCCTCTTTACAGAATCGGACTTAATAATATTTCCTGCGGTATCAGGAAACGGTCGGTAATGAAATATTTCCAAGTCCCTCTTTACAGGATCGGACTTAATAATATTTCCTGTATCTACTTCTTAACAACGTTCTTTAAAGAATTCATTGCTAAGAACGGTTTCCTCTTGACAATCTACCTTATAGAAGCTTGGTTGCCAAGAGGAGTCTGAGAGCGAGAACGCTCCGTTCTGGATTTTTATAGGCATCACGTCGCCCCGCCATCTGCGGAATCGCGCGCGTTGATTCCCGCATTGCGGTACTTGCGCGCGATTTGCCCCTCCATACTCGGCTGGTAACGTTCGATATCCTCTCTCTGGCGCGTATTCTATTCAATCCCGGTGATATTAAATCTTTAAATAAGCGCGCCTTTTCTTAATACACAAGATGCAGAATTACCAACACGATCTAATTCATACTGATCGCAAAAATGGTAATTCGTGGCATCTAAATCGTTACATACCTTCTCTCCCCAGGGTTAAGCTGTTTTACTGAATTAAACCTTCAGCGAGGGCCCGGTCATAGCGGATATTGATCCATTTCCCTCCTACAAATAGATGGATCCTTTTCCGTACATTCTTCGGGACGGCAAATTTACGGGTTGGCAGCGCTGTTTTCTCGACAGTTGGTAATGTCGTTACCCCTAGGTCGCCATTGTTGATGTCGGACGTCTTTTGCAACAACTCCGTCTGTGTTCCCATCAAACGTTCCCATGACTGCTGGTTATCCGGCAGGGATAAAACCGGCGGCGACTTTAAGTCTCGTCCAGATGTCATGGGCAGTGCATCAGGCGTTTTCGGAAGTGCGGACTGTGTACTGGGTTTACGGGGTGGCGTTGGTGTGGATGGCCCGAATAATTCCTCCATCTTGTATCTTCTCCTCAATTCCTTTGGTGTTACTGCCAAAGGGGAAATTAATTCTGGTATGGGGCTGTAATTAATTTGTAGCACATCTTCCCCGTATTCTGGCTGGACTCGAGGCGGCGTCTTCATCACCATCGGAGGAGGCTGCCATGGACGGATCTTCTTCATCTTCCTGCTTCTCTTGCTGATATTCATAATTGATGAGATCATTTCGGCTGTGTCGGATTTAATAGGAAGATTCTGTTTTCAGGTGAGAATTTATACCATGAAATTTGTTCCCCCTCCATAATAATGCAGTATAAATGCAGCAAACTTTTTACTTCATCATATGACCGAGTTTTATCTCAGACACATGTGATCTTCCACACAGCTGATCGCGGATGTCAACTAATTCGACAACAACAGGCGAAATCACCTTGTGAATTCTGTATGGACCGGTGAATTTTGGAGCCAACTTAGCGGAGAATTTTTTTGTTGCATCAGACAGGACATGCTGCCGTTTGTACACGACATCTCCAATACGAGGTTGGTAAGCTCTTCTCCTTAAATTATAATGCGTCTGCTGCTTGACGAACGCTCTTCTTAAATTCACTCGTACTATTTCATTAATTTCCTGAAGTTTTTTCAGTTGATCACTGTGCTCCTCTGGTGTTTTTACCGGTATCACTGGAGGGTCAGCATCTTCTCTCATGGAATTTCCAGCAGATAATTCCCTACCGTAATTTAATAATGCTGGCGAAAATCCTGTGGATTCGTGTAATGAACTATTAATGGCGTAAGCGATCTCGGGTATCCACTGATCCCAACTTCGCTGATTTCCCCGACACATTTGAGCCAAAGTCGTACCAATTACTTTGTTCATTCTTTCTACAGGGTTGTTCTGTGGACTGTACGGTGGGCTAAATTGATGAATGATTTTATAATCTGTACAAAAATCCATCAGCAATTTATTTTTGTATTGCGTTCCATTATCGGACACCAATACTCTCGGTTTACCAAATCTGTAAACTAATTCTTTTAATTTTTGTAGAATTGTACTGGCTGTTGCACTACGGATCGGAATGATTTCAGTCCATTTGGTGAATCGGTCTTGGAACACCAATAGGTAAACATAGCCTTTTGTGGAGCGAGGAAACGGACCGATTAAGTCCGAACTTACCACTTCCCATGGTCCACTCACTCTTGACCACCACATCTCACCTAAGGGAGGCTGTTGAGAGGTTTTGTATTGTTGACATACTGGACAGGATTTGACGTAGTTCTTTACATCACGGAAAACTCCAGGCCAACAATAGTCTCTGCACACCCTGGCGATTGTTTTTCGGATTCCAAAATGCCCCACAGAATGACATTCTTCCAGGACTTTTGTGCGCCGCGGTTTCGGCACACACAGCTTCCATTCTGTGTGAAATCCTTCGGTAAGTGTACTAGCCGGAAATTTTTGATAAATGTTTTCACCAATTAACTTAAACTGTGAACATTTTTCGGGGTTTTGCAGTTTCTGTTTTAATGACTCGTGCCACCCACATGCTGATTTTTCAAGTGCGTCACTCTCAATTGCATCAACCTGCATGCTACGTGACAACGCATCTGCGACTTTATTTTCGCTGCCTTTTCGGTAAATAACCTCAAAATCATACTCTTGAAGTTCTATTATCCAGCGAGCCAATCGTCCTCTTGGGTTCTGCATCGATTGCAGCCACTTGAGACTACGCTGATCAGTCATCACCTTAAAATGATAACCTTCAATATAACCTTTCCATTTCCTGACTGCCCAAATTACTGCCAAACATTCTTGTTCAATAACAGAGTAATTTTTCTCGGCTGCTGATAAGCTACGGCTAATATACGCAATTACTTTTTCTTCTCCATCATGAACTTGCGTCAAAACTGCTCCTAATCCGCTTTGACTTGCATCTGTCTGTACGGTGAATGTTTTATTGAAGTCCGGACATACGAGAACTGGTGCGCACATCAATGCCTCTTTTATTTTCTTGAAAGCAACTTCCTGTGCCATGTTCCACGTATATGATTGCTTCTTCCTGAGGAGACTCGTTAATGGCTGCACCATTTTGGAAAATCCAGGGATAAATTTCCGATACCATGAAGCCATTCCTAGAAATCTCCTCAATGCCTTTACCTTTTCAGGAACTTTCATCTCAGCTATGGCTTGCACTTTTTCAGGGTCCGTATGTATACCTTTAGAGTTTATGATATGACCCAAATATTTTAACTCCTGTTGTGCAAATGTACACTTCTCATGATTTATTTTCAGTCCTCTTTCAGTGAGCTTCTCGATGATTAGTTTCAAATGATTCATATGCTCACTGAATGATTTACTGAAAATAATTATATCGTCTAAGTAACAGAGAGCGTATTTATCACACTCTGGACCAATAATGGAGTCTAAATAACGCTGGAATGTAGCTCCAGCAGAGTGCAATCCAAACGGCATAACTCGGAATTGATACAATCCTCGTCCTGGTGCCGTAAATGCGGTGATGTGACGACTCTCGGGTGATAATGGAACTTGCCAGTATCCCTCTTTTAGATCGATCGTGCTAAGATACTTTGCTCCTCGCAATTTATCTAGCATTCCCTGAATATGCGGTAGGGGATACGCATCTGATTTGCTAGCGGAATTAACTTTACGGAAATCGATGCAGAAACGATGTTTTCCATTTTTCTTCTTCACTAATAATACTGGAGAACTCCAACTGCTACTGGATGGTTCAATTATCTTCTCTTCTAGCATCCTGTCAATTTCCTCGTTAATGATCTTCTGCATCGCCGGATTCCTGGTGTAGTATCTCTGTTTCGTTGGTTCGACATTGGGTTTTAAGTTTATTTTATGTTCTACAAAACTTGGATTATTTTTCCTTTTTCCTGTAGGATGCAATGCTTGTTGAAGAAGTATACTCATCTCCACCTGCTGGGTTTGTGTGAGCCCTTGAATGCTCGAAATTGAGGATGTCATTGTATCAATATTTCTTCCAGGTGTTTCTCGATTGATTATTATTTCTCGGCGTCCCGCGTCGATCCTATCTTGGTATTTTGTCATGAAGTCCATGCCAACTACGATGTCGACTGTCAAACTCGGAAATACACTCCATGTTTCCATATACTCACTGGTTTGTATGGTTAACGTGAATGTTATATCACCTACAGTTTGTGCTTCCTGTCCATCAGCAAGTTTTACCCTCTTTCGTCTTGTCATGTTAATTTCATGGTCGTTATCCTGCAGGTATTTACTAACATCCCCGCTGATATAACTTTCTGATGCCCCGGTATCTATTAATGCTGTGAACAACCTATTTACTATCGTAATGTCAATATAAAATCTTGCCTCATTTCTTTTTACCGGGACGCAAATTTCAGCGGGTTGTTGCGGGGATATGTGTGCCGGTTGTTTTGCGAATTTGCCCCTTATTCGTTCCGGCCACCTTCGTTTCCCTGGTCGTGGCACGAACAATTTCGGGTCAATATTCCTATTTTACCACAATATGAGCAGAACATCCTTCGCTCACTTCGACAATTAGTACGAAAATGCCCTGTCCTTCCACACCTCCAGCATACATTTTTCCTCTGGGGTACATTTCCACCTTGTTTCTGGTTTGTCATTGTATCATTCCCCGTTACAAAATTAACTGCATGATTATTATCCATTGTATTCACTGGGTTAATTGAATACTGTGTACGTGATGTACCAGGATTACTTTGTTTCTGCACTGACCTCTGCATTTTTCCTGCAAATGCTGTCTCTGATACAAATGATTGTGCTGGTGTTGGTGGTGCTACGAAGGAACTATTTACTAGTTGTGTAACTTCAAACTCTTCTGCTAGTTCCAGTAATTCTAGCAGACTGTCAAAATCCCTCCTTTTTATGTACAATTTATATTCAGGCCGGAGATTCTCATAAATCCTTTCCAACTGGTCGTTGGCCCTGATGCCTCCATGCCTTCTCATCAGTGTTTGAATGGCAGTCACAAATTCGGATGCCTTCTCCTGGAAACCTTGAGTCCTCTTCCGGATCTCCTCTTCGATGCGAAATTTGTATCGGGGTGGCAGATATATTCCTTGAAAGTCTTTAACGAAATCCCTCCAGGAATTCCATGAGTGCTTGTTATTACGGTACCACAACAGAACCTTACCCTTTAACAGCTCTGGTAAAACAGATAACAAGCTGTCCAGTGCAAATCCATAACAGGTTGCTAATTCATCCACACGCTCCAGGAATGAAATCGGATCAGCTGTCCCATCGAACTTCAGGTTCCATTTACGAACGCTGTCGCAGATCTGTGCCGCGGGTGGCAATTGTGGCAATGGCTGTGTTCTCTCCTCCATTTTCTTTTCACGGTTGTCTTCTACGTCTTCCTCAGATTCACTGTCCTGTAGTAACTGTCCTTCTCCTGTCCTTAGAAATTTTACAACTCTTCCTCTTAACTCTTGTACAGTTCCCTCCGAATCTATGTGTAATGTATTAGCAAGTTCCACTAATTCACTTTTCTTTTTCAGATATACCCACGATACTGAGCCTTCAATTGAATGTTCGGAAACTGCTCCAGTATCTTTACTGGACATTACTTTGTCCTCCAATTACTGTTTTAATTATTGAGTCAATTACAAGGTTTTATCAGTCTTTTATAGTCCCTGCTCGGGCGCCATGTAACGTTTTAAATACTCTTCTTGTTATAATTATATAACTGTTGCCAGTTATGCCACAGGCAAGTCCTGGGTTCGTTGAGTTTATTTTTATTGTTTGTTTTTAAATTTGAATTTTCACTTTTATTACTTTATTATTTCGGTTTAACACTATTTAGACTGATAAACTACCTTTAACTCAATAAATAAAGACAATAATTAATTAATAAATATATTCTCAATAAAATATGTACAATAAATAAAATAATAATAAATTCTAGGTACAGAAAACCTCTCTAGTCAGCCGGTATGCAGATTCCTGTTTTCCCCAACAGGATGGCAGTTTTCTGTAGGTTGGCACAGCGTCTTCCACAGTGTTGCAGGTTTCTACCCGGCCTTCAGTATCTGCTCGACAGGTGGCTCTCTAAGTCACAGAAGATTTAATTAATACACAAATTATTTACAAGTTTAATTAATGTACACGTCTATTTTACGTAATTCGGTTTATGAAATATTTCCAAGTCCCTCTTTACAGAATCGGACTTAATAATATTCCCTGCGGTATCAGGAAACGGTCGGTAATGAAATATTTCCAAGTCCCTCTTTACAGGATCGGACTTAATAATATTTCCTGCGGTATCAGGAAACGGCGGTTAGTGAAATATTTCCAAGTCCCTCTTTACAGGATCGGACTTAATAATATTCCCTGCGGTATCAGGAAACGGTGGTTAGTGAAATATTTCCAAGTCCCTCTTTACAGAATCGGACTTAATAATATTTCCTGCGGTATCAGGAAACGGTCGGTAATGAAATATTTCCAAGTCCCTCTTTACAGGATCGGACTTAATAATATTTCCTGTATCTACTTCTTAACAACGTTCTTTAAAGAATTCATTGCTAAGAACGGTTTCCTCTTGACAATCTACCTTATAGAAGCTTGGTTGCCAAGAGGAGTCTGAGAGCGAGAACGCTCCGTTCTGGATTTTTATAGGCATCACGTCGCCCCGCCATCTGCGGAATCGCGCGCGTTGATTCCCGCATTGCGGTACTTGCGCGCGATTTGCCCCTCCATACTCGGCTGGTAACGTTCGATATCCTCTCTCTGGCGCGTATTCTATTCAATCCCGGTGATATTAAATCTTTAAATAAGCGCGCCTTTTCTTAATACACAAGATGCAGAATTACCAACACGATCTAATTCATACTGATCGCAAAAATGGTAATTCGTGGCATCTAAATCGTTACAATACCCAACAGTGTCTTGGCCTTTGGGGTGTTGATGATGTAGGCCAGGGTGGTTGGAATTCCTTTTCCTTTGAGGATGACCTCTACTCTAGCGTAGACTGCTGCCCTTATGCTACTGGATCCGTCTGCCAGGGTGAGGTTTACGGGTTTTTTTTGGAATTTCACTCCTTGCCTTCTGAGCTCTTGGTATAGTTGTTCGCTCGCCAAGCTAGTGCGAGCGCCGGTATCTACGTATGCTGTTCCAGGGGTTCCTCCAATCTCGATATTTAGGGCTGGACGATCCCTGACCTGTAGCCCTAGGTCTGCGGCACAAAATCCTAGTGTTTGCGCCTGGGAGGTGGTTTGCGTAGAGCATTTAGGACAATTACGTTTAATGTACCCTGGGGTCTGGCAACCATAACAACGTAGTTCCTTTTTCTCCTGGCCTGGCGTTGTTTTTCCCTTTTTCTTGCGACATTCCTCCAGCGAGTGTCCGAAGATTTTGCAGAACGTACATTTTACCCTCTCTTTAGCTTCTGGGTGATCGGATTTTCTCTCCTTTAGATGAGCCTCGATTAGGCTGGCTTGGCTCAACAATTCTCTAAAATTGTTGACGGATGTCCTGGATATCCGGTCCCTGATCTTAAATTTTAGAAGTCCGTACAGCATATCCAACTGGGTGTCCTCCGAAAATTTTTGTGTCAGCTGGGCCAACAGTGACCTCTTCTTCGTTAGGAAGTCGCTCGTATCCTCGTCGAGCTGTTGTGCCGTGGAGAAGATTTCCATGTAGATCTTATATGCTGGTGGGGTTGGAGCATATTCATCCTGGATCGCTTGTATCGCCTGGTCCCAAGTGTAGATATTATCCTTTATCCCACTCCACCAAGTATTGGCAGGTCCTTCTAGCAATAGCCTTAATCCCTGGATGGCATTGTCATTGGTGATGTTCTCACTCTGTTTGAAGAAGTCAATGCTGTCTATGAAGTCCTTCACGACCTCCGGATTTCGGGTTCCACTGTAGCGAGCCGTACAGTGTGTAAAATGTTTGCGCTGTGGCTGGATGGCGCTTATCAGCTGTTCTAACTGTTCTTGTGTAAGGGCCATCCCTCTCGTCGACTGACTCCTGGTTATTGGAATTTTTGTTGCTTTTATTCTATCTTTACTCTTCGGCCCGCTCGTTGGGCGTCAGTTTGTAGCGGTACTTGGTAAAGATTTTTATTTAACCAAAAAATATGTACACTAAAATACCGGGTGGACCATTTAATATGTTTTCAGGAAATATCTTCGAAACAAGAAATTAAAAAAAAAAATGACCCAAACAAAAAATGATTGTTTTGAAGGGGGCCATAATAACATA
Source organism: Ocypus olens (assembly GCA_910593695.2). NCBI lineage: Eukaryota > Metazoa > Arthropoda > Insecta > Coleoptera > Staphylinidae > Ocypus > Ocypus olens. The sequence goes on from OU343058.1 coordinate 36,183,678, forward strand.
ATTTTGTTTTTTTTATAGATGGCGCTGTTGTCGCTAAATCGAGGTCAACTTAGTTTTTTTAAATGGAAACCCGTACTTTTTATAACAGAATCAGAGTCCTTGTTAAAAAATGAGAAGAATTCACTCAGCTAACTTTTTAGTCAGAGTGATAGATGGCGCTGTAATCGCGAAAAGAAGTTGTTGCATTTGGACGCTTGCGTATTCGAACTTCGCGCGCGTGTGTGTGTGTGTGCGCACCCGCGAACATGCCCGTCTAAAATCACCAATAATGTTCGTTACATTATTTTGTTATTATTTTTGTAAAGGATATGAATGTGACGTAAACTTAACTAGTATTTTATTCAAGAGTGTAATTGTATGATCGACCGACTTGGAAATGCAAAATAAATAATTTTGATCCATTTCCAAGTTGATATTTCAAAATTTATAATAATTTCAAATTAAACAAATAACTTAAATTTTGCTTTTTATATTCTGGGCTCAGCGTGAGCGCTGCTGACAGCTTTGACAGCCCCATGTCGCTCTGCAGGTTGATGTTGTCGATGTCCGGCTGGAGCGTAATTTGTAGGAAGCTGAAAAGAAATGGCAGGTTAGAAGAAGTCGATTGGGTCGAAGTGTGTGTAGACGCGCACTTGTGTTTAACTTACTTGAAATCATCTCTAGAGCAGGTGCTCAAAATGATGGCCGTTCATCTCGAGACATTTTGCGATCCTTGTTTGAAACGATCTCTGAACTTCTCGTAGGGTGTCTCTGTTGATGTTCGCACAAGCATTGTGAATACGCTCCTTCATGTTATCAGGCGTCGACGGTATGTCGGCATAGCATTTGTCCTTCAGCAATCCCCACAGGAAAAAGTCCGGCGCTGTCAAGTCCGGCAAACGTGCCGGCCAAGGCACCGGACCTCCACGACCAATCCACTTGTTCGGAAATTGGCGGTTCAAAATATCTCGGACGATACGGGCAAAATGTGCAGGGCAACCATCGTGCTGATACCACAGTCTCAATCGGGTCAGCAGAGGGACGTCTTCGAGTAAAGCAGGAAGATGAGCCGTCAGAATTTCACCGTATTTTTCAGCATTCAGATTTCCGTCGATGAAGTACGGGCCAATGACGTGATCTCCCAGAACTCGGCACCAAACGTTGACGCTCCATGGTCGTTGATGGTCCACTTGTCGGATCCAATATGGATTCTCCTCCGCCCAATAATGCATGTTATGCCGGTTGATTTGGCCACGATTCGTGAAACTTGCTTCATCCGAGAATAGAACCATGGAAACGAAGTTCCGGTTGTTGCGTATTTGCTGCTGAGCCCAATTGCAGAACTGCACTCGATGTTGGAAGTCGTCGCTATGAAGTTCTTGATGCAACGATACGTGGTAAGGATGAAATTTATGCCGATGAAGAACTCGCAGAACACTCGTTTTGGAGATGCCTGAACTCCGCGCCAGTTGACGAGAACTTATGTTGGGTTTGACTGCAACTGCAGCTAAAATATCAACTTCGGCATTCTCCTGGGGTACGGTGCGTCTTCGATGTCTGGTTCGTTTTAGGCTGCCAGTGTCCACAAATGAGTTGACGATCCGAAGAAAAGTCATGTGACTCGGATGATCTCGATCAGGATACAAGCCACACGCATCAAGTGCATTGCGTCTAGCTTCACCATACACGAAAATCATGTCGACCTTTTCCGCGATAGTATACCGCACCATTGTAACGTTTTCGCCATCAATGCAGAAGACCGACTGATTACCAAACTAAATTTTCTTTTGTTCAGTCAAAGAAAGCATCAAAATCCAGCTATTTCCAGCTATTTTTCAATTTAAAATTGTAATTCATGGAAATACGGCCGACGTCATGTTTTGACACACACACACACCACACACACACACACACACACACACATGCGCGCGAAGTTCGAATACGCAAGCGTCCAAATGCAACAATTTCTTTTCGTGATTACAGCGCCATCTATCACTCTGACGAAAAAGTTAGCTGAGTGAATTCTTCTCATTTTTTAACAAGGACTCTGATTCTTTAATAAAAAGTAGGGGTTTCCATTTAAAAAAACTAAGTTGACCTCGATTTAGCAACAACAGCGCCATCTATGAAAAAAACAAAATTATGGTATTATGGCCCCCTTCAATACAATCATTTTTTGTTTGGGTCATTTTTTTCTAAAGTTTCTTGTTTCGAAGATATTTCCTGAAAACACATTAAATGGTCCACCCGGTATATATAACGATGATGATGTCAGGTGCGTGGGGTAATAACGAAGGTAGTCCTTAGCAGAGGCTGTCCGCGACGGGAGCAGCTTCTTCGAATGCGAGCGTCGGGCGGCTGTCCTCAGCGGGGAGCGGCTTCCTGGAACTCGGCTGAACTTCGTAACGAGGTATCTCGAGAAAACGTCCGCACAAGGGATCGGATTATCGGTTTTTCGGAGGTTTGAGTTTCGCGAAACTGTCCGCACACGGGATCGGTCTTCTTGGAAACACTTTATTACAATGACGTTTAGCAAAAAACAGCTTCTGACCACACAAGGGTTCGGAACGACTGTTTGAGCTTAAGAGCTTGTGAAACTCTCTTTGTATGCCGAGGTGCAGCTGTTTATATATGCGGCACAGCGGGCGGTCCTCCCTTCTTTGGTGGTTGTTTGTACCAGCGTGGGGATGCGGTGGGGCGAGCGACGGTGGCGCAAGCGGAGAGGGTAGTACGGAGCGCTTTGGTACTAGCGTGGGCGCTTCGTACGTACCCGTTACAATTATAAAATTATTCACAATTCTTCCAGATTGTCGAAGACTGAACTGCGTGGCAAATGCTAGTTCCTCCTGGGAGTAATTTTCCACCAGTGGCTTAATTTGCCGTTTTTGAGACATCCGTCAATTTAGTAAAAGATTTATACGAACCTCTGGATTTACCACTAGAAGATCCAGGTTGGGGTTCATTTGGTAAACTCACAATTCCATTTCATTTAGCCACTTTCAATATTTATTTTCAAAATTTGAAAATGCTCTATTAGAAGTTTGCCATTTCATTGCCAATTTTGACGTAAAATGTGTTATTTTTTGTTTCAACGAATGTAAATTTTCAGTGTCCGATTCAATATCAATCTTCATATTGTCAATCACAAAGAAAAAAACTGCTTTATTTTTTTCTTCTAGCGTTTGGTGAGCGCGCCAAATGTCGAATAATGTTCTCCGGGAAACGGTTACGCTGCCTAAAAAAAAACACTGCTTGTAAACGGGCAAAAACAAGCATGAAATATTACTTGTACATTAAACTGATTAGTTAATATGTATACAAAAAAAAATCATTGAGGATATCGGCGGATATAATAAACTTTAACCTTATTAAAATATAATGTAAAATATTACAGTAGGATTCTCTACTAAATTTAAATCATTGTATCTATGTGTTGACTAAATTTAAACAAAGAATAATTAAAACTATGTTGTATACATACCAGTAGGATATATATCCATTGTTAATTTAAATTTTGAACTAAACACAAATGTAAAAAAAAATGTTAAACGTACACGTTTGGAGCGCGTGTAATTCACAACTAAACGACGTAAACGAAGCGTGCACTTTGGGTAAAAAAATGGATTTCTAAACAGTTGATTTTCGGCGAAATGCTCAGCTAGATTTCACGTTTCGTCCACTGTGGGGCATGGCGTAAAGAGCACTGAGTTATACCGCCACGAATGCCCTTGCGAACAAAATGATGCATGTCGATGTCTGTCAGTAATTCCACTTTAATATCTGTCAATTTTAACATGGCATCCCGCGACAAACCAGGAGCCGTGTAATAATGAGCCGGATCCAACTAATAAGCTTTCAAGCAAACATCGAGGAAATTTTCAAAAATATCAGCCAAAAGTAAAACCTCGGTTTTCAAATATAAGTCGGAGTATTCGAGCAAATTTTTGCACTTAAATTTAACCCAAACGTTTTGTGCATGTTCATACTCTTTAGCAATGATGTCTGTGTTCGTAAGTGAATTACAAAATAATTTTTGCGGTGGTAATTTTGTTTCCTCCAATTTCGACAGCGAATCCATGTGCTGATAAGGAAATATTTTCGTTACCAGATCAAATTGATTATCAATAGGAAAATGTTTTCCAACATTAACCAATTGATCTCGTTTTAATTTCGACGATGACATGAATCGAATTGAATCCAAAAATCTTAGTTTTAAATAAATACCGCGATCAGTTCCTTTCTTATCAGTATATTGATCCAATTTAATCGATTTTGAGAAAGAGATGTAATTCACCTTATTTTGAGGAATTACATCAAACTTCTCATTATCGACACCGAATTCTTTTATAAATAAATGAGCGTAGTAGCCAGATAAATTGTGAAAAAATATTGGTAAAAATTTTGAAATTTTGTAGTTTAAATTACATTTGGAGTGAGCGGCTCCCACAAATTGGCCAGAAAGGTGACAATGGTCGGTTACCTTGTCCACCGGATCTAATTTTTTTCACAAATATGACACTCTGTCGTGGTATCAAATAAATATTGCTCACCTGGACTTAATTTTGACATTGGAATGATCGGTTTTAAATAAGTTTCATAAATAAATTTTGCGTCCGCGGTTAATTTTTCAATAACAATTTTAGGGCAGTCCAAACCCGTGTAAGTGACAAATTTATCTAAATTTGGATCAAACGAGCATTTAACCCTTAACTAGGCGCGCCTGTATACTTACGTTAGTGGGCGCATGGGGTCTTTGCTGACCCGAAGCTGTACTTGAAAATTGCAGACAAAAAATTAGAAAAACATTTGCAGTGAATATTGTTGTTTATTAATAAATAATCAATCCATATTTGTAATATTCGAACAGTTTTTACATACGATCTTATGATCCGCGCACAAAGTTTTTTCGCACAAACACCATTTTTGATATTTTTTGTCCTTGTTTCGGGGGCAGAAATCGCATCGCTTACGTTTTGCATTCCTTCGATTTTCCGGTATTGCCTGACGTGTCATTTCAAATTTCAGCTCGATCCGGCCTCTGACGTCCCTTGGAGTGGCGACAGAAATCAGCCTACTTGTCTGGAACGGTTTCACCAACTGTAGCAAAGTTGTTTCAAGAACTCGCGTCTGTAATTTTTTAAGTGTGCCCACTAGTGTGATGTTGTGGTTTTTCAGAAGGCCATGTGCTAGAGGTATGCTTGTATACCAATTATCGGTGGTAACGTTCCGGCCGCTTCCATGTATGGGGGAGATGAGACGGTACACTATTTTCTTTGCTGAGTTCTTCATGAGATACGGGCCTTCAGGTTGTGTTCCCACGTATATTTCCATGTTCTGAAGGTAGTAAGTTGTTGAATCTACCATCGCGAAGACCTTGATGCCATATCGGTTCGGTTTCAACGGAAGGTACTGGCGGAAACCACAACGTCGACGGAATCCCAGCAATTGTTCATCTATGGTCACATTTTGAGTTGGCACATAATTGTAGATACAATCACTGAGAACAAATCACGTATAGCACTGAGTTTATCACTTTGTGTCTGTTCTTGTGTTGACGTCATCAAAACGAAGATTTCTCAGGAGAAACATGAATCGTTTTGCAAGCATGGTATCTCGAAAGATGGTGACACCGGTATCACCATAGACCCAAGTAGTTCAGATGAGAAGATCGAAGAACGCCTGCCATGTACAGGAGTCCTAAGAATGCTTGAATTTCTTCGACTGTTGTAGATCTCGCATCACGTTGGCTTCTAAATTTTGGTTGAATCTTCTGGATAAATATGTTGGTGCAATCCACAAGAATTTAGAGTGCACGATCGTTCAAGAAACACCTCCAAATCTCCTCAGCAGTAGTTGCGTTGATGCACTTTTGACTTGGACCGCTTTTCTCCTTCACGATATTTACAGAACGTGTTCTGGTTTGCTTGTGGACTGGTCCATCATACCACTTGGATTGATCTTTACCAAGGTAGTATTCTGCACCCCTCTGAACTTTGTTGTTTTCATCGTCACTGTCGGCTTCAATTTCACTGCAGGAATCATGATGTTCATCTGGTGGATTCTCGGGATCGATGAGTTGGCTGTGATTGTCGCCATCGGCATCCAGAGTTGTAGTTGTCATCCGCCGCGGCAGTAATACCCGGAGCATCCGCAGCAGCATCCAAATTTTCTGTAACGTAGTCGTCGTCGTCCCAGATTCTTCTAGCTTCCTCCTCCAACTCCGCCTGAGTCAAATAATTCACATATTTTGCCATTCGCGTCACGCAGTATATCGGTCGCTCGGAAAAAAAAAACGCACTAAATCATTTTCGATATTTCTGCCTTTATATAGGAAATATCGTAGAAAACCATTGGGGTAATTAGAGCAGACAGGTACTAGTGGTTTTACCAAGAGATAATCGCAGGCACAGGATAAGCGGATTATCGCCGAGCGCTGTTTTCAGATCATTAAAGTGAGCCGGTTAATTAGGGAATTCTATGAACAGATCAAGCCCAGGTACCTGTCATTAAGAGATTGATGGTAATCGCATTTTGCTAATACTTTTAAATGTATTCTTGACAATCGAAATCGGTTCTGTAGGCAATTTAGAATATTCCATAGATAAGATAAGATAAGATAAGATAAGATAAGATAATGTTTATTAGTGCTACTAACTGTAAAGTTTTACACACGTCATTCTCTTAAAGATACATAAAGTTATAGATACATAATAGGTACTACATGGCAGAAACATTTCCTTATAGCTAATAAATAACAGAATCAAATACTAGTATACAAATGCATAAATTAACTCGTAATATGAGTGATATACAAAACAATGTAGGTATAAAAGGTTACAATTTAAAATATAAACTATAAATAATTTAATTGTGTACATGAGTAAATGCGCAAGACGATACTGTTATGAATTTAGAAAATCTGAAGTGAGTATAAAATACATAGATGTAAAATTAAGACAGCGAATACAAGTAATATTTAATGTGAGTGAAACTGTATAAATAGATTGAATCAATGGAGGTAAATACTAAAGTAGATATAGATGAATTGTCGTAAGTGGTTATAAGACAATAGTTAAAAGCTAGAACGATCCTATCGGCTATCATACATTTATGTCCGGGTCAGCTAAATATTCTTCCCAGCTAAAATATGCTTTATTGAGCAGTAGTTTTTTCATTGTTAACTTAAATTTGTCAATAGATAGGCCTCTAATAACTGCAGGTAGTTTGTTGTAGAATTTAATACCCCAGAACTTGGGGCCATTTCTAGTTTTTATTAGCCTTGTTTTCCCAATATATAGATCTTCCTTATGTCTGGTTTCATGATTATGTATAGTGGAGATGGTACTGTACTGGCTTAAATGATTCACAATGTGAATTAGACAGACATATATGTATTGACATGGTAGGGTCATTATGCCTACAGTTTGAAAAATAGGCTTGCAATCCTCCCGGTAACTAGCTCCTGCTATGATACGAATTGCACGCCTTTGTAGGGCGAATATTCGGTGCCTACCCGAGGAATGACCCCAAATAAGCAGACCATAGCTCAGTAAACAATGACAGGTACCATGATATGCGGCTTTTAGAACGTGTCTTGAAATTTGGTTAGCCAGGTTTCTAAGTAAAAATATGTTGCTACACAATCTTTTAGCTAGCACATCCGTATTTTGTTGCCAGATTAACGATGGGTCCATTACCAATCCCAGAAATCTAGACTCGTTCGAAAACATATCAGCATCACTATTACTCTTGCGCAGGGTACAAAGCATGTTGATTGTTTTTGTTTGATTAAGTTGCAGTTGATTAGCAGTAAACCACTTCTTAGAACTTAACAGAGCACTGGAGCTAAGCTGTAGACTTGTTTCAAAGTGATCACTGGTGCTAAACAAGGTAGTGTCATCAGCATACATGATGGTTTGTACGTTATTCACAGAGTAGGTGAAGTCATTGGTGTAAATCAGAAATAATAGTGGTCCTAGCGTTGATCCCTGTGGTACACCATGTTCCACCAACAGGGTATCAGAAGAGATACCATTAGCCTTTACGACTTGGGATCTATCACTCAAATATGATCTTACCAACGCACAGCTTGCCTCACAGAAACCGTAATGTGCGAGCTTTTTTATTAGTAGATAGTGGTTAACGCAGTCGAATGCTCTAGTTAAGTCTAAAAAGGTAACCATAGATATCTTTCTGTTGTCGAACGAGTCTAAAATGCTATCTGTGAGCTGTAAGATTGCATCGGTGGTAGATAATCCCTGTCTAAAACCAAATTGGCACGTATTTAATAACAAATTTTCCTCCAAATAAGACACTATTTGTAAATACATTATTTTCTCAAGGATCTTTGAAAAAACAGGAATGATCGATATTGGTCTATAATTGGAAGGATCGCCTTTGTTGCCTTTCTTAAAGACTGGTATCACTACTGAAATTTTCATTAAATCAGGAATGATACTGTACTGCAAACAATCATTGATCACAATGGTGAGAGGAATTATTATTGCTTCCTTACAGTTTTTAATTAAATCAACAGACCAACCATAAAAGTCTTTTGTTTTGCTCGTTTTCAATCCACATATGACATCCCTGACATGGGCTTCTGATACCTGCTTGAAACTAAATTTGGAATTTGATCTTTTGGGTGGCATGAACTTCAATGCATTAGCAGCATTAGTTTCAGTAGAATCAACGATATTCCGTATTAGTTGCTGAAAAGATTCATTGAACTCATTTGGAGAGATTGGACACGGTTCGTCATGAATTAATGTTTTTTTTTGCATTTGAATTGATAACTTGCCACATGGCTTTATTTTTATTGTTCGAGTTGTGTATAAAACTATCATTAGACTCAACTTTAGTAGCTTTAATTGCCAATCTGTATTCACGTCTTTGTTTGAGGTATACATCTTTATAATTTTGGTTAATTTGAGCAGCTTCACGTAAAAATAGTAGGTGCTCTCTCATAATAGCTAGATTGTTGTTATACCAGTGGGTTTTATTAATATCAGAATTATTACTTTTCATGAACTTTTCTGGAAATGATTTATTAAAAAGTGTTAAAAACAATTTGTGGAATAGTGTATATTTTATGTTTGGGTCACTTGTACTTAAATGTTCAACCCAATTGATTGCAACTAATGCATGAAAAAATTTGAACATGCCAGACTTAGTGATTGGTCTTATGATCTTAGAGCTAGGGCCATTCTTATGGAGTTTTAATTTGATGTCATAGCCAATACCAACATGGTCAGAGGAAACAGTTGGTATACCATACCATAGGTACGCCATATGCCAGAAATATGTTGACGATAATTTTATTATTAATAATAATTTATCATCATTGTTATTATTATTCTATTTCCATTGTTTACTGATTATTTGTCGCTTCATTCAGAATGGTGATGGGGTATAAAATATCAAACAATTTTGCATGTGAGTATATCTAATTATACAATGGACGAAGAATCAGCGTGAATGAATTCAAGATAATGTAAAACCGATCACATTATTATAAATAATTTCAATCAATAGAAATCTCTTGGTAAAATCGGCCACACGTTAATAGGCGCATGGGGTCATCTAACGAATTTTAAACGAACGCCAGTGGGCGCACGGGGTCGTCGGGGAAAATCGACTGACGTTAGTAGGCGCATGGGGTCATTTCTGCATTTTTGCATTTAAAAACTCTTGTAAATAGAAACATTGTTTACATATTAGAGTGATGAATTGATATTCATGTAAAACTAGACCTTTTTAAGGATTACATGTGATATGAGATTTCAGTTTATAAATTTCACGAAGTTATACCGGGTGGACCATTTAATGTGTTTTCAGGAACTATCTTCGAAACAAGAAACTTTAAAAAAAATGACCCCATCAAAAAATGATTGTATTGAAGGGGGCCATAATAACATAATTTTGTTTTTTTCATAGATGGCGCTGTTGTCACTAAATCGAGGTCAACTTAGTTTTTTTAAATGGAAACCCCTACTTTTTATGACAGAATCCGAGTCCTTGTTAAAAAATGAGAAGAAATCACTCAGCTAACTTTTTCGTCAGAGTGATAGATGGCGCTGTAATCGCGAAAAGAAGTTGTTGCATTTGGACGCTTGCGTATTCGAACTTCGCGCGCATGTGTGTGTGTGCACGTGTGTGTGTGTGCCTGAACTCCGCGCCAGTTGACGAGAACTTATGTTGGGTTTGACTGCAACTGCAGCTAAAATATCAACTTCGGCATTCTCCAGGGTTACGGTGCGTCTTCGATGTCTGGTTCGTTTTAGGCTGCCAGTGTCTACAAATGAGTTGACGATCCGAAGAAAAGTCATGTGACTCGGATGATCTCGATCAGGATACAAGCCACACGCATCAAGTGCATTGCGTCTAGCTTCACCATACACGAAAATCATATCGACCTTTTCCGCAATAGTATACCGCACCATTGTAACGTTTTCCCCGTCAATGCAGAAGACCGACTGATTACCAAACTAAATTTTCTTTTGTTCAGTCAAAGAAAGCATCAAAATCCAGCTATTTCCAGCTATTTTTCAATTTAAAATTGTAATTCATGGAAATACGGCCGACGTCATGTTTTGACACACACACACACCACACACACACACACATGCGCGCGAAGTTCGAATACGCAAGCGTCCAAATGCAACAACTTCTTTTCGTGATTACAGCGCCATCTATCACTCTGACGAAAAAGTTAGGTGAGTGAATTCTTCTCATTTTTTAACAAGGACTCTGATTCTGTAATAAAAAGTAGGGGTTTCCATTTAAAAAAACTAAGTTGACCTCGATTTAGCGACAACAGCGCCATCTATGAAAAAAACAAAATTATGTTATTATGGCCCCCTTCAATACAATCATTTTTTGTTTGGGTCATTTTTTTTTTAAGTTTCTTGTTTCGAAGATATTTCCTGAAAACACATTAAATGGTCCACCCGGTATATGGTTCTATACACCTTGGGGTCGTTTTTGACCCCGTGCGCCTAGTTAAGGGTTAAGACGGGAAACAACTTTTGTTTAACAACAGACTGTTGGGTTTCAATTACTACAGAAAGTTATCTTGCACTCACTGCTCATTTTATAAATGAGAAGTTTGAGCTTGCTTCAATATTACTGGATGGTTCAATATTGGGTAGCAGTCATACTAGTAAAAATCTAGCAACTAGAATTAAAACCATTGTAAAGGAATGGGGGATTGAAAATAAGATACTGCTTACGATATCTGACAATGCAAGTAACATTGTTAAGGGTATTAAGTATGACCTAAAGTGGGCCCATTTTGGATGTTTCGCCAATACGTTGAATTTGACTGTTAGGGATGCTTTAAAAACAGATTTTGTTATAAGACTAATTGATAAAGTAAAATCTATAGTTTCTCATTTCAAAAGAAGCTATTTATCATCAGAAAAATTAATGACATCAAAAAAATGAAAAAAATGAAGGCAAGAGACCTTTAAAACTTATTAATGATGTGGCAACTCGATGGAATTCCACATACTTTATGTTAGAGAGGTTTACACAGCTGGAGACTGCTATTCGAAGTACATTAGCTGTTTTGGACAAAGAACTCCCTGCGTTGACGATTGAAGAATGGAAGGTTTGCGGCCAGCTTTGTGTAGTGTTGAAACCATTTGAAAAGGTTACCTGCGCGATCAGTGGTGTAAAATATTGTTCAGGATCATTAATAATTCCGCTGAGAAATGGTCTAAAAGATGTTTGTAAACGTTTGGCGAACAAACGTTTTGAACAACCGGTCATAGAGGTGGTAAAACTGCTTTGTGAGGAACTTAATAAACCTACAAGATTGGGAAATTATGAATGCAGTGAAACTTTTTCTGACGAAACTGTTGTGGAGCATGTGAAAAAATAATAACAACTTCACTGATTACTAATATAGCAGAGGAAGTTAAGGCTAGATAATGCAATACCATGCCAGATCAAATTGAACCTATAGCAGGACCTTCTAATCTTTAAGATAAGGCGGAGGATGAAGAATTCTCAGTATGGCATTCTTTTAATAAGGTGTTAGCTTGCACAAAACCGAAGGGTACCCTGAAATCGCGAGCTCTTATATAGATGCAGAAATATATTGATGAGGATATTTTACCACTGACCCAGTATCCTTTAAAATGGTGGGGAGAAAATTCTCAAATATTTCCCCATTTATCACGTTTGGCAAGAGATAAACTGTGTATTTTAGGTTCCTCAGTTCCATGCGAGCGACTCTTTTCCAAAGCGGGCCAATTATTGTCAGAGCGAAGATCTCGTTAATGATACGCTAAAAAAGCTTCTAATTTAAATACGAATTACAAAAAATTATAATATAACATGGTCAAATTTGTTACTTAGATAATAACAATATTTCTTAGTTACAATTTTTTTATTTTATTTAACCTTCAAATATTTACAAAAAATATACATCAAGTTCTCTGAGGTTACTTTAAATAACTAGTTATTTTTTAGTAACCGTAACTGTTATAACCGTTACTGGAAAATAACCGTTTATCTCATCACTACTGGACAGCTTACAATTCGCAATCCGACCGGACCTTATTGTGCCCAATGAATAAATTCCTCTATTTCTGAAACACACACGCAATGGCAGTGTTGTATAAAAATGATCAAAGTAGACAATATGATTTACAAAATCTGGAATGGTTTGAGACAAACGAACAACAACATTAGCTGCAGCTCCTACATCAGACATATTCTGTAAAATAATATTGCTACCTGCACCTACATACACTTCGAAGCTATAGGAGTATCCTCTACTGTCGCAGAGAACAAAAAGCTTGAAACCCCATTTATGGGGTTTGGCTGGCATGTATTGCCGCAAAGAAGCGTTCATTTTTGTTGAACACATTTGCTCATCTACGCACAAACGAGGTAGTTTTGGAACTGTACCAAATCGTGCATTAAAATGTTCCACTAACGGTCGAACTTTATATAATGGATCATACCCAGGTTCATCTCGTTTTATTTGTTTTGAGTTGTTATTGAAATGAATATACTTACGTATCAAATAAAATCGTTTAGACGTCATTGCTTAGTGAATTGGTTCAAAGGAATACCGACCCTAAAATTCTGCTGCATTTGGGTATCGAAATATTGACATAAAGATCAATATGCCGATGTATTTTTTGATTTCGGTAGCAGTGACGTGAAATTTCGCGTTGATATCCTGCTGACAAGCATATAAATTTGTCTGATGTGCAATATCTTTAAGAAGTTTTCAAATCGGCAAAACTTTGTGGAAGCTTTGAATTTCCACGAAATACCACTTCATTTTTATGCAGTTGCAAATGTATTTTCTTCCAAAGTATATGTTTACAATCTTTTGCTGTAAGTTGAAGTTTATCTCCAGTTAATCCACCAGCATTAGGCTGCGGAATATCAGTCACTTCTTCAAATTCCGGTAGTGGTGAACGAGGCCGTTTCTTGCGGCGATAAAAGATATCAGGTGGCTAGAGATGGGCGAAGCTGTTACTTTTGAATCACGTTGCTACTTGTGATTGCTACTTTTTAATAACAGTGATTTTAAACTGTGATCACGGTTTGTAAACATAATAACAAATAATCAACAGTAATATAACGAGTGCCTATGATTTTGCCGGCAATTATTAGCGGCAGGATCACGATTGCTTGTTGCGACGAAAATCGGCACGACTGCGAAGCAGGAGTGCCGATTTTCTAGAAGCAACAAGCAAGAGTGATCCAGACGCTAATAATTGCCTAGGAAAAATCAGTCACGAGTTAGATTCGGGAAGACAATTGGCCGAACAGAAAGTTCACACTTCTTAATTTGAAAAATTAAATTTAGTGACACCAAGTGTCAGACGTGTATTTATCTGCGCCACAATAATTGTAGTAAAAATGAGCTTACCAAGATTTTGAGAAATGCCTATGAATACTATTACTGATGAAAGCACTAACACTTCACCCGAAAATACAAACAGATCGAATTCAGGAGCAAACTGGTTAAAAGTCCGGCAATAACTGACGTTTTATACGCTATAGAAAATGAACCAACGCGTTGCTAGGCAATACCAACATGGGAGATTATCTGATTAGATACGACCCAGGGTAAATTGCCATGCATAACATAGAGGGTGGTCTGTTACGCATCGTAATTAGAATTTTATTGGATCATCTCATCAAAGTTATTCGATTTCATTGGTTAGTAAGTAAATGAGGGCAATTGTCACAGTTACACGCTTTGCTAGTTTAAATTTAGTATTACATTGATTTAATACCAGTTTCCACATTTATAAAATATTTTCTCATAGAACGAAGACAAAATCATTCTAAAGATACTTTTAAATATAGTAATTCATAACACGTGTTTCTTTAAATGAAAAACATAAGTATTTTCCAGGCGAGTTATTCAACAAAAAAATAACATCTAAATCTATAAGGAACAAAGCAATAAAAATATTCAACTATTTAATTATAATTTGAATTTAAAAATATTAGCATTTGTGTCATCTATTTCTATTTCTCCGTTCCGTAATGATTAAGCCTGCCTTTGAAAGTAAACGTTCACATGGAACAGACGTCGCTAATGCGCATAGTTTTTGCACATTTTACACTGTGCAAGGTTTTTATCTATCAAGTTCACTGGGTTTTCTTCGTTTTGAATCAGACATTTTAAAAACGGATTGAATACAGTTATCAAAACCCTGGCAACTATATACCGTGTGTTCGTTATTGTTTGATAGCCATTTGAATTTCCCGCTCCTAAAATTTTTTTAATGTTGGTACCAGTGGCAGGACTATTAGGGAATTTATTTTTTCGTCAACCGCCGTGAAAGTGACGGCTTTCCGACTTGACACCATTAATCGAAAATTGATAATTCCAGTACACCGAGAGGTTGCTAGGCTACGATGAACTAACAGTCCGGGAAAATTTTTGTCGGACAGTAGATGTAGCGATTGACGAAAAAATAGCATGTGCGTCACGTAGGAAAAATGCATTCCCGGACTACTGTGATTGTTGGACTCGGCTGGCGCCTCGCCCAATAAACTTCACAGTCGTCCGGGAATGCTTCATTTTTCCCACTAGACACTCAATCTACTATTGAACTAAACTATAACAGATGTTCAAAGGGAATTTATTTTGAATTTATTTTTTCGTGTATAAACGTATTATTATTATTATTATTATTAAACTATAACAGATGTTCAAAGTGTTGCCCATTTTGATCCAAACACAAATTTACCCGGCGTTTCATGTTGTTGAAGACATTTTGTAAAATTTCAGGTGTAACATTGTCCACCGCTTCTGTTATTGTATTGCGCAGTTCTTGTAAAGTGTGGAGTCGATCAGTATATACTTTATTTTTTATAAACATAAAATAGTCCAGCGGTGTCAAATCTGGTGAGCGAGGTGGCCATAGATCTTTGCTAATTAACCTATCTCCGAAGAACTGCCGCAGGTGATTTAACGTTGTATTTGCAGTATGCGCAGTAGCTCCGTCCTGCTGAAAGTATCCTTACTGCAATTCATCATCATGAAGTTGTTCGATAAAAGGATTCAAGAGTAATTCCCGATAGCGAGCTGCGTTAATATTGTCACTAAAAAAAATAGGGCCATAGATTCTCCTTCGGGACATTGCCAGCCATACACCAACCTTCTGAGGATGTAACGGAACCTCAACAAATATATGGGGGTTTTCTGCAGCCCACACTCTATGGTTTTTGCAAGTTCACATAGCCGCTAAGGTGAAACCAAGCTTCGTCACTGTAGAACGTTAAATCTAACAAATCGTCATCATTCAGGAACTCGTTAAACCAATTGCAATACTGCACTCGGCAAGGATAATCAGGTGGCAGCAACTGTTGAGTTGCAGTTACCTTGTACGGATGTAAATGTAAAACTTTTTTGCAAGCCTGCTAACATGTACCGAGCGATAAATTTGTCTGAGCAGACAAACATCGGAGCGATTTCTTCGGACTCACATCTAGTCTTTGTTGAATATCTTCAACGATTGCTTCCGTAAGGACAGTAGGTCGGCCTGTAGATTTTCCTTTGGAAACGCTGCCGGTTTCATGGAATCTGGTAATAATACGGCGAACATGTTGCACAAAGTAATTGTGACCAAACTCAACATCAGGAAACTGCTCATGAAATTGTTCCTCGCAATTTTGATAAGAATAATTCCAACTCTCTTCTGCGTTGCGTATCCCTGTTCGAAAATATGCTTCAAGGATAAACCTGTTGTGGTGATCTTCGAACGGCATTCTTAACCTAAAATCACATTTCATAATTAAGATTTGCATGTGTTAATGTGGTTATTTTTTATCTTACCAATAAAATATCTGCAGTAAGATGAGATAGTATAAAACGTGAACGTAAAACTAAATATCTATAAAGCACACACGATCGCACTGACAGTTAATTCTGCGGGCGCTAATGATCGATTTAACACTCTCGCACGAAGGTACCAACATTGCAATATGAAAAACAACGCGCCAAATTCAAATGCCTATCAAACAATGTTGAACGCAGGGTAGAAAAACGTGTCACCGATTAACCTTCGATGAATATCGCACTGATTCACATACTGATTACAGCGCCGCATCGGATTTTAGAGAAATCATTAAATGACATGAGATGCAAACTTCTTAAGGGTTTATTGCGTTAGCCGAGTGGTAAAGTCGTTGGATACAACCGTTCGATCACAGCGAGGCTGTTGTTCGATTCCTCGCCGGGGCAAAATTTTTCTCTCTTTAAAATCCCAATTGATTAATTATTAATCATTTATTAGTAGAGATAAGTTGTCGTAATTGATTTATTTTTATGTGCATAATTATGGTATTTTGATACTAAATATTTGTCATTTTTATTAAATAATTATTTGAAATTAAAATATAACACCCTGTATAAATGGGAGAATAAAGTAATGCATATAAAATCTCCTCATATTGTCTTCTTACAATTATGTTTTAAATAACAGTCACAGCTCAAGTAGGACATTGTGATTTTAAGGAACAGTCATTTTAAGTAGCAGTGACTTTAAGTAGCAGCGGTTTTAAGTAGCAATGACTTTAAGGAGCAGTGATTTTAAGTAGCAGTGATTTTAAGTAGCAGTGAAATTCGCCTATTAGTAACAGTAGCAACCTGTGATTTTTCAATACCAGTGAATAATCACAGGTACGTGAAATATCGCCCATCCCTACAGGTGGCATAGATGCAATCAATGTTTGCGGATTAGATGACGTTGTTGCGACTAAAGATGGTTCAAATTCCGAATTTGTGCCAGGTAATCTTGATGGTTCTTTGTCAATGATGAGGATTTCAAATAGAGATAGATCTATCATTTCATTTAGTTGATCTTTTGGCAAACTGAAATCCGAATCAGCAACACTATCATCATAATCATCAAAATCACCTTCTAGTCCATCATCATCGACATCAGTGTTATCTAATATAGACTCTACAAGGTCAAATGCGTCATCCGACGTAAATTTAGCCAAGTCATACAGTTCTTTAGTGTTGCTTGAAGAATGACCTTTCGTTTCTTTTTTTTTTCATTTGACGCTATCTAAAATAAAATCTTGAACTTAGTAAAAGTCGAGTGACAACCGAAATTTGAAAACAATGTATTTTTTTGACATTACCCGGCAGGTCCGCCCTTTGGTACGTTGAGGTTATTAGTAAATATTAGCAAAAATATACGTACCACAAAAATTTATTTATGCGACAATTTGAAGCAAATACAAAAATGTACTTACCTCAAAATATTCAGCTCACTTACATGTCTACTAACACTTATTTTTGATAACAGAGAATGACCAGTATTGCGCAATAATTATTAGTGTTGTACTGGCGGACTTCCCACAACAAACTGGGGCTCTATTCTCGAAACTTTACGTATACGTTTCTCCGCGAGAAACGTATGCTTTTCTAATAACTGTATTCTCGAACGTGTGTAAAGAAACGTATGCGTATATTTTCGCTCGCAACGCAAAGAGTGGTTTTTAGCGCTCGTAACTTCGTTGCGCATACGTTTGTTGGTGGTATGATAGTTTTTCGAAATGAACAAATGAATAATTTGAATATTATGGTCAATTTGGCTGCAATTGCGGCTTTAGAGGAAGCGGAAATAGCGGATAGGAGAAACCACAGACATTTTCATATGGGGCATGATGCTTTCGAGCTACCCGATTATGCGTTTTTAAGGTTATTTCGTTTGCCCAAAATCTTGGTTAAAGATCTTATTGATTCGTTAAATCCTTATATCGTGCCTCAGTCACGATCCTCCGCGTTAGATGTTCCAACAAAGGTATGTTTCATTGTATCGTAAGTGTTAATTGTCTTTTCAATTTGTTACTGAAGTAATGATTACATTATTATAGGTGTTAACGGCGTTGCGATTTTTTGCAACAGGTAGTTACCAAATGGATATTGGGCATAACATTCACTTTGCAGTAAGCCAATCGTCGATCTCCCGATGTATCCACGAGGTAATAAATGCTGTGACACGTCCTGAAATTATGAATAGATGGGTAAAATTTCCGAATACATTAGATGAAATGAAATTAAATCGACAAGGGTAATTTTATTTTTACAGCACAACTAATTTTAGTTCACGTGATATTGGGATGATAATGTAAGTTTCTTGTAGGTTCTTTGCCAACTACGGATTTCCGGGGGTTGTGGGGTGTATAGATTGTACCCACGTAGCTATTGTTCCTCCAAAAAACTGAAGATGAGTTACATCCGGAACATCTGTACGTGAATCGCAAAGGATACCATTCGATTAACGTTCAATTGGTAATATATCTTTTATTGAAGTTGGTTCAAAAAGTAACATAGCACATTCTCAGATTTGTGACTGGCAATTTAAAATGGCTTGCCAAGAACAGAAGTGATCCTAATAACATTTAGGTCTTATTGAGATAATGAGCAAAACGCGTTTTCATGATTATTAAAATGGAGGCTAATTTATTTGTTACAATATGTTTATAATATATTTACTAACTTAAATTAGTCTTTACTAGAAGAACTTTATTAATAATAAATTGACAATGCGTAATTATTCACATTCATCACCCTCTACATTTGGGAGCACATCCTCCTCTTCATTTTCAGTTGCATTGTTTCTCCTATTAAGGTGTGCTAAGTTTAAATAAAAGTGATAATGACAGGGTGGCACGTAGTCTAGCATTTTCTTTAAGTCCTGCATTTTTAGGTGTGTAAGTGGCTTAGTATATGTTTTTTCTGTTGGCGTAAAAGACTTTAGGGTATTTAAAAATAGATCTCTATTCCCTCGTTTGTCTAAGTCTAAAACGTCGTAATCTTCTGAGTAGTTGTGATTGAAATAGATTCTACTATCTCCTTTACAAAATTTTATTTTTCTCATTTTAGAAATTAGGATACGATTCCCGTTAGCACGTTGTCCTTTTTTGTTCATTATGTTTTCTAACCCAGTAAAATCAAGGAACTTCACAACCATATCCGTTACAATGAATGGTTTTCTCTTCCTACAATTACGAATCAAGTCCATCCATTCTTGTGGAGTGTATACGTACGGCTGTTTCTTTCGAACTTTAGAAATATCTGAGTCGTTGGGCAGAGAAGAATGACCACTAACAAGATAACACACAGTAATCTCTGATATGTGTTCAACAATATTAACCATGTAAATCATAAAGAAAAACAGGTTCCAATTACGGTTTTGCCCCGTACAAGAGTCACTGAATGTATATACCGATGTTACATTGTCGGGAATTTTATGCAGAATGTTGTAGTAAAGACATGATATAATTTCTTGGGACCCCCTGCGCGCGGTTGTTTCATACCACATGTTCATGTTAATCTTTTCACCATCAGGTAAATAGAGATGAGTCCCAAAGTTCAAAGTGTGTAACTGTCTGAGATAATAAACCTCACCTGTTTGTATGAAGGGTGTTGGAAGAGTACGTTGTAAGTCAAATGTGATCAAGCATGACGAGTCATTACTCAACACTTTGTCTTTGTATGAATTCATCAGTGATCTGGCCCTTTCAGCTAAAGCATGATGTTCCTTTTGCTTTGATTTGATCTGCAGACATTTTTCAAAATCTTGTTCATTTTTAATGTCTATTCGAAATATATCACATGTTTTGCATGTGTCCTTCTTTGAAATGTAAAAATGCAAGTTCTAGGTGTTGAAAATGGTTCTGTAATAACTTTTTTTAACGGGATCTTTGCCAGCTGTTACATTTTTCAACATAAGATGAATAAAGTTTTTGCAGATTTAAACTTGGTTCTAGATATTGGCGGTTAGACGATCTTTCACCATAGTGGCTCACATAACGAGGAATACTCTCAATGTGTTGCTTTACAAATTCCTTAACGTCGTCTGGGATTTTATTCAGAGACACTTGTTTACCTCTCTGATCTGGTGAGGGTATGTTTGTTTCTGGCTCTCTCTTTTTTGTAAGGGCATAATCTAACCTTTTATTAGATATTTGGTGAACTTTAAGAAAAAAGGACTTACAAACCTTATTCTCACCGACAAAGAAACTTCGGGTGTGTTGCTTATGACTGGGTTCTCCAAGGACGCGTTTTTTTCGTCTCAGAGGCAAACTTATTTTCACAGTAGCACATAACCATGCAGTTTGTCCATTCCAGTCCATGGCATAGAATTTAGAGTGAACATTCTCTTGCACTCTTGTAGAAACATAATCACTACACTTCCTTTTGCACGTACATAAAATAGAAGTAAAATGTTTTGCTGGTATTGTTTTTCCAGAATAATTGACAAACTGTTCACCTTTGTTTCGTTTTTGTTTAATAACATTTCTCTTCCACATATTCTCATTTCTGCGTTTTCGAGTTCTCACAACTTCTTCTGATTGCCCCATATTTTGTGAATTTGATGAAGTTCCTGCTCGACTTGTGGTGGGTCTGTTTTTAATATTATTAATATCTTCATTTTCAACTTCAAATTTCGATTCTTCTGATGGACGATATGATTCACTACTGTCACTGTAAGGATCTGGTTGTGATTCTGAAAATTGGTGTTCAAATATTACATTTTCAGAATCAGGAACAACGTCCTTGGGACCCACTAAAAAATATTACACAATATTATCAGATTCTAGTTCATTATTGAGACAGAATTACAATGACAACAATAAAAACTTATATACCTGCTATTTCAGTAACATTATTGATATCTTCAGCAGCGTTAGACACCACATCCCTTGAAATTTCTAAAATAATAAAAATAAACAGCCCTAAAACATAACCTCTTGAAAATAAACTCACCGATTGTTGGGACGTCATTATTCAAAGTAGGCCGATCTGAGTTTTCAACTAAAGCAGCTTGTAATGCTAAAGCAACTAATTTTTTAGAATGAGATAACATTTTCACAATTTTAACAACACGATTTGGACGAGTTTAATGTGAAAATGCCATGTGCTTGTGAGAGCGACCGAAGACGGTGCGGAAAAAGGACGCTAATATGCGCGCGCTTGTTCAGTCTCTGATAAAATCAACAGTGAAGTGATCCAAGTAGCATTCAAGTAACTTAGATCACATCTGCACTAATAATTTTATATTTCTAGGACAGTGCAAAAATGTCACAATTAGAAATTTGTTGACCACAGTGCTCACCAGAACTTGGATTACGTTTGCACTAACTAAGTTGATGACAAAGAAGTCTAAACAGCAATATAGCTCAGTTTTTGTAAAAATGTTACTTGGATCACTTCTGTTCTTAACTAGCCAAATATTGAATGCCAACGCACTGTATCCTGGAAGTACCCATGATGTTTTTATATGGAATAACAGTCGCGTCAGTAATGACATGGAGCATGTATACCGAAATTTCAGACCAAATATTTTTTTTTATTAGGTAAGTAATGCACAATGTGTCCATGTTGCATTACTAAAATATAAAAACTGGTAAATTTGTTTAGGTGTTTCCGGTTATCCAGTTCGGCCATGGCTTCAAACGCCACTAGCGAATATACAACCCAATACCCCGGAGGCAGCTTATAATGAGCGCCAAATGAGTAGCCTTATCGAACGCTGCAACGTGTTAAAAATGAGGTTCCGGTGTTTGTTAACGCACAGAGTACTTCATTATTCACCCGAAGTAGCTTTAAAAATTATAAATACCTGTGTAGTGTTGCATAACATATGCATATCAAACAATGTGCCCGAACCCCAATTTGGTGTTAATGTTAAGTACGACTTCGGACTGATTGATAACGATATTAACTTCAATCCTAATGCATATGCAAACGAAAGGAGAGTAAACATTGACTTGGCAGAGGGCAGAATAGTCCAAGGAAATATTATAAGAAATTACTTCACATAATAAATTTGTAATATATTGATTGAAAAAATACATTTATTTCATTAAAGTTGTTTCCAATATTTTTTTGACTTCTTCTAAGGGAGTGGCTATCTTTTCCTTAGCCTCAACGTCCCTCTTCATTAATTTTAACTTCGTGTCATAATATTATTTTTGTAGCAGAAACGTCCTCTCGTTGCAGTCTGCAAGATTGCTCGTCAAATCGATGGTTGATTGCAGCCTCTGTGCCGAGCGTCGTCTCTTTGTTGCTAAAAAATAGGATTATGCAAATAATGTTAAACAATACTTTGAATTAAATATACCATTAATACGTGCTACACTTGGTGTGCCTAATGTTGCTGAGGAACATGTTTCCCCTGTTTCTACAGGTTCAGCTTCTTCATCGAAATTTTTGTTTTTCTCTATGAACTCAATTATCTAAAATGTAAGGAACGTTATAAATAATAAACAAAAAAATTATGTAAAACTTACGTCGTCACATGCCACCATTTCTACAAGAGACTCTTCTGATTGGTGGTGTCCTTCCAAGGATGTCTTGCCCACAATCTCGATGATGGCTTCTTTAGTTTCGGTGAAGTGGTCTGCACCACTAGGCCCTCCACCGGTTCTGTTGCTTGCAACAATTGCTGCACTTTTTTTTGTTTTAGTCCGGTACTTTAGATCTTGCCATGTCTGGAAAATGAACATTTATATTAAATTTCATTAAGGGTAGGGTACCCATTAAATTAGCCGCTCAAGAAATCGAATATATCGTTGTAAATATAAACTTTTTCGAAAAGTTTATTTTGATAACATATTATATAAAGATCGATTATTATTTCTGTGTTTAAGTTTTGGTTTAATCGTTATTATTAACAAAGTTAGCAACATTTTACTTTAAACAGACAAACTGCAGAACCAAGTAAGTAACAACAGTGAAATTTGACTTGTAGCCAACCAATACATACATCTAGGCAATGAAGTAATTTGAAGGCAAAATCATAGTTAATAAAAAAATTATGAACGAATTAGAAGACAAGTGAATATTAAAATGATGTTTTTTGTGTCTATTTCCATTAGTATTGGTCAAAACTTGATAAAATTTTCTTACTGTCTAGACAGGAACATAATTGACATATGTGCAAAATTTCAAAATAATCCTGTGGCAACTTTTTAAGATAGTCAATCAGAAAGAAATAAAAAAGTTATGTAGATATTTCTTGCAGCGAGTCTATTGCTCTTCATCCTAGTACGGGCATTCGGCCACTTAAGCGCGATGGTAGTTTGCGCGGGGATTAGGGGATACGTTATGATAGGGGAGTTTATTTAGCGCGACGTTCAAATCGTTCTTCCGTGCTAGATTTCGTATGCCATATGCATATTCACCTGCATGCCCAATAACATCGCATGTTATTCACATTTCTGCGTCACTCGCGACGGCGGCACTTACTCATATTAGTGTATCGAGTTACAACTGCACTAAAAAAATAAACAAGGGACCGGAGGGCAGGGTACCTGCGACAATTCCGATTTATAACATGTACATACTAGTAATGCGTTCAATAGAATTTATAAATTAATTACGTCATGTATATTTTTGATAAATAGAAGTTGTTGATCCCCTCATCATTGCAGAGTACAAAACTAACTTGAAAAGTATACAAGCTAATAAGAATATACACATAATACATAATCTGGGAATTCCAGATATTTATTAGTAAATAATTTAAGACCGATACAGTGACGGCTCGCGGGGTGACTCATGGTACGGTCGAGGTAGCAATACAGATAGGTAGGGTCGGTTGCTAAGACGGCTGGCGGCGTGATCTATCTGTATTACCATCTCTGCTACCTCGGCCGTACCAGAGTCACCCCGCGAGCCGTCACTGGTCCGATAATTTATAGAGTATTAATTAGAAATTGTTTTTTTGTTTTGTTTGTTTTTGTTTAACGTTCGGCTGTTTATTATCTATTCCACAATTTTTTTTATAGAAAACATTTTTAGGTCTTCTTTTTAAAAAGTATTTACCCACTGGTATCCCACTATATTGCCAATTAAATACCGATACCCCCAGCACAGTGGTCCAGCTACCCTAAAAAGCTGGCTAAAATCCCAAATGAACTTACATTCGTGCAGAAATTGGTATATAGGGATTTTTGACGTCGCTGATTACAAGTCCTAATTCAAAATTACTATAAACACATCGGCGGATCCAATATGGCGGCAAAATATGTGGAAATGACATAAAAAAAATTGATGAAAATTAGTATGTGGGGGTTTTCGATGTCGCAAATTACAAATCTAAAGTTAAAATTATTCTAAACAAAATGGCGGATCGAATATGGCGGCAACATATGTGGAAATGATATAAAAAGTGATGAAAATTAGTATATGGGGGTTTTCGAGGTCGCAGATTACGAATCTAAAGTCAAAATGAATTTAAACAAAATTGCTGATCCATTTTTCATTCAGCCCGTCTTTCAATTTTTTTAAACTTCAAATAACTCCTATAGCAAACAATTTAGTGTTAAGTGTGATATTTCATTAATTTTGGGAGGTGAAAAGCTACTCAAAAATGAAATAAAAAATGGTGATTATTGTGGGTATCTTAATAACGAAACGTCGTATTTTAGAAATAAAATTATTTTTTGGAAGAGCTTAATGTTGTAAGAAAAATAATGCAATATAATTTTCCACATAGGCCTCCTGTATGCTTTGTACACAAATATAAAACATTTATATTCGCAAGCCGTATTATTATGCATTCAAAACACTCACTACATCTTACGACTTTAACGGCTAATCATGGATTATGGGGTACGACTTTATTTTAATTATTAATATTTTATAATGCTATCCACGTTTATCTTTCAAACTACCTTAGTTTTGAAGCTTCTTTTCGACTTTGCAATTTAGGATTTTGGCCAGATTTTGAGTGCAGCTAGACCACTGTGCAGTGTGTACAGTGGCGTAACTGTAATGAGGCAGAGGAGGGAACTGCCTCCGAACCCCGGGTCTAGAGGGACCCTGGCCTGATTCCGGGGTATAATATCCCAGCCGCACTGTAGTTCATATTGAATTTCAATGCAGATGAGGTTATGTTATGTCGGCGAGGTTTTACTTTGCACACATTTTGTATTTTTTATTTGATTATTAATTGGCCGTGGAAAACATCCAAAAGCATGTTACAAAGAGACATTCCCGTCGAGTAGTTTCAGGGTGCCTTCCAGGTATGCTAGACACGTCTCCTCGAGTGTTTTGATGCAGGGGGAGAGTATTTTGAAGAATTGGAAGCATTTGTACCGGTACGATCAATAAATATATTTTTGCCAGAAAATGCGCATTACTTATATAATGGGCCCATACAACAGATATGGTTTCAAACTACATTATAAAATCTATTGGTAGCTTTTGGAGATTTGTTGTATGACAATAATGAAAATTTCAAGTTATAATCCCCAAGAGATTATTTCTTGGGAATTACTTGCTTACGATTATGTCGCCCTTCAATTGTGTTTGGACGACGTTCGCTAGACCGTGAAATGGTTGGGTTGGGCGGGGTTTGGTGTAAACGGTACAGCAGAAGTGTTTTTTTATAACTTCTCAGCCGCCACCGATGCGAAAAAAAAATAACCACAAAACATATTCTAATACGGTTCTCACGCTCGCGCTGTAGCGGGGTGCAGACGTATAATATCCTCTCTCTTTTAGAATCGCAGGCGCAACCTTGAATGTATTAGATATACGGAAATAGCACCGAGTTAATTTACCCTCGCTGTAAGCTGGGTTGCCTACAGTCATACCAATTTGATTTAATCCCCCTCTCGCGGGCGTTTACCGTACTTTTGATGGGTACCGTACCGTTAAGGTCTCTCCGTTCTTACTAGTGCAGAAGCCAATAGCTTCAATTACGTTGTAAGTAGTGTAATAATTTGCTTTTTCACTTTTGTAATGCCATGCACCTTCCGTTTTTACTCTTGACATGAGATAATTTTTTCATCAAACTTAATAAACGTAGTACTTACTTTTCGCCACTCCTTCCACGACTTATTAGCCCCGTTACAGCTATTGAGGATTTCTGTGACCTCTAACCACAGTTGTTTGGCGTCACTGTTTTTAAACTCCTCACTGAAGGATTCCACCAACAACCGCTTTTGTTCTTCGGAGGTGTTGGCACTCCTTTTTTTTTCTTGATGGCTCCATATTTCGCTGTAAACAGTCGGCCTCTCGAACTCGGAATAACGCTTGATAAAGCTTAAAGATGCTAAAAGTCGTAAACCAAGGACCAGTGTCGTGTTACCAGGAACGTCATGTGCGGGAGGGCTTTGTATGCCATACTCGTTCCTTGGGAAAATGTAGTTTCGCTCACCAGCATAATACGAATATCGTGCTCTAGGACGAAATTCTCTAACTCTTCGAACTTTTCGTTAAGCCCATTCGCATTCCAGAAGGCAATGCGAATAAATTCAATCGGAGTTTTTGTTGTAAGTCCCACTGTAATGATTAATTATTTGGGATGTCGTGCAACTTTATGCTGAAACCAGCTGTTGCAGGGTTTTTGTGAACGCGATTGCGATGATTTGTTTGTCCGCCTCGGCGGACATAGCAGACATAATTTTTGCGATGGTGTCGCCCAGGAGGTCGAGCGCGTCGGAGGACAGAGGACCTGCCTGCCGGTTATTGTTGGGGGGGGCTGAGGGGCGGACCTTGGAGCCTGATGGGCTGAGGTGGCCGTTTGCGGCAAGGAGGTTTCTGTTGACGGAGGTGGCGTACGAAACTCCGTTTATTCTTTGTGAATATGACGTGGGTGTAGCGGTCGCGGAAGGCGCCGGTTTGGGGAGGTATTTCGCGAACGCGGCCCGTTGCAGTTCGCACAGAACTAGCCGGAAGAGAGCTATGATTGCCGGCGCATTTTACGCAGACGAAGGAAGCTTTGCAGTTAAGCTGCGAGTGTCCTAATCTCTGGCATCGGTGGCATTGATTGCCGCCAGGTGATTTATGCTTCGGCTCTACCCTAAGGGATAGGCCCGCGATGTGCTTGAGGTTGAAGATTGCTCTTCCTTCGTCGCTTTTTTCGACCTGGACGTATACCATTTCGAAAGGGCCGTGGCGGCCGCCCATGCGGTGGATCGCGACGACAGGGATGTTTTGTTCCCTTAGTTCTGTTTCGATTTCCTCGGTGGAAATCTCAACTGGAACAGGTCTGAGTACCGCTTTGAGGGTTTTATCCTCGTTTAATTGATAGGTGTGATAGGGAAGGTTATCCTTATTCAAAAGCGCAGTTAATTTCCTAAAGTCGGTGGGCGTCGCGGTGTGCATTTGGATGCCGTCGCGGATTGGAAGCGAGCGCAAGATGTTGATTCCCGCAGTGCTAAAACGTTTGGAGTACGTTGTCCAATTTGATTTCGTTCGGAGGATAATCGGTGGGGGTTTTTTGACCGCCGGCGTGTCGGTATTGACCTGGAGCGTGGGTGAGGCCCTGGACGCGATGACAGAGGTCGACGGAGTTGTAACCCGACGAGTTTGGAAATTTTGGTGGCCGGAAGCGGATGCGGCGGATTTTATGGGTTTCTTTGCCGGTTGATCGGCTTTGTCGTACGAGCTCGCGGCCCTCTTTTTAGACGAGGAACGCGGAGGCGCTGCCGGCGCCTTGTCTTTCGCGGCGGAGACGTTTTCCGCGTCGATTTGGGATTTGCGAAGCGCTTTATAGTGGCCCTTCGGGAGGATCTCGATCCAGGGCGCGTTTACCGGTTTCAGCGGCGGGAAATTAATGGTTATTCATTACTGTAGAATCCTTGAAAATTCTCAGTTATTACAAATTTATTATGTAATTCTCTGTGAGTACGACTTTCTTCGTGCAATTTGATTTTTTCAAGTCCTTTTTTAAAATTAAAAAAATCCTCTATTAGGATCAGACCAAACAGTACCCCCAGTTGTATAAAACTGCCAGCAAGAGAAACAGAACATTTTGTTACAACGAGGAGAATATATGAGCCATCCACGGATGCTAGTACCCTGCTTGTACCAATTTGTCTGAAATTTTCTATTATTTAAATCAGATGGAAAATTGGAAATGGCCCCAGGGTTAATAATTTTCTTATTTTCTCCGTTGATCAAATTTCGGTTTTATATAAGTAGGGGTCACTGGGATAGTAATCGGATACATACATCCCTTTCAAAATGTCGATTAATGTTTGTTAAACATTCTGAAAATACAAAAAAAAAACACGTTACTTCATTGACATAGCCCAGTTCTCATACTTCGATCTTGTCATGCAAGTTAATAATTTATTCATGTAAATAATGTAAAAGCACAAAACAAATCAAACAATCGATAACCATTAAAAAACCAACCATTTGTTGTTGATCGTGATTCATCTCCTGAACAATTAGGATTTTGGTCCATTCCTTCTATTTGTTCTCCCTCAATCTCATGCACATCGACCTTGACCTTATCATCGATGTGGTCGTCTCTTGTTGGGGTAATTGTCAATAAATTTACATTTGAACGGCTGGGGATATTTGAGTCAGGCAATACAAGTTTTGTTCTAATAAATAACAATACAATTTATACTTTTAAAATTTAAGAAAACTTAATAATATATCTTAAGTTTGATTCTCTTTGATCAATTGATGAAATATGTTTGTATTACTAATAAAAAAATCACTTGGTGTGTTTCACTATTTTTATTTATTTAATTCCGACTAGTTTCGGCTAACAGTCATTTCTTGATAATATCTGTTGGCTGAAACTAGTCGGAATTAAATAAAAAATAATAGTGATTTTTTTATTAATAATACAAATTTAAAACAGTTAAACCTTTTCGTAAAGTCGTTTCTTTTTAATTTATTTAAATTATCTGTAGTACCGTAAACTGGGATTACTTTGTTCCATTTTTAGTGGAGAAATTGAAAATCGTTTTAAAAAAAAGTAAAGAACGTAAATAAAAGTATAATTTTTGCACAAAACACAGAGAAGGGTTTTAGTAATGTAGCTGTAGTATTATTTAATACAAAAACAAACGGCAAATATATAATTTCTTTTGCTGAAGATCGGAGCAAAGTCTACCATAGGACGGGGTTACATTGCGCCGGGGTTTAAATCTCTATGTAATGCATGACTGTGAACGTCTTGAGTAAAGTAGTACTGCTCTCTAGTCAAAATTTCTCCAACGTTTCATATCTACTTATATAAAAGTAATAAAAATTAGTTTTTTTGCATTTTTAATATGAAAAAACAAGAGCTGCATCTAAAAATAGCAAATGAACAACACATTCTTAAATTATTAAGGTAGGTATTCACAAACAAATAGATGGTTTATTAAAACAATTGTTGTTCAGCTCAGGAACTGCAAAAAATCCTCTTTTGGAAACTTGTTTAGGTGTCTTTATGCCACCTAGAACGTCAGACAGGCGTTATGGGCCATTTCCACATTTTTAAAGCCTTAACCATTGCATTAATGGTGACTTCATTGTCGTTAAACCCCATAATTTCACCAGGATACAATTCTCCTTCATATGAAAAAACTACGAAACGTCCTATTTCTCGAACAACGTTTGCAAACTGAAAAGCTTTGTTCTTAGTTGGCTTGCCTTCCACGTAATCCATAAACTCTATTTCTTTTTGTTGCTCGTCAACTAGGTCATGCAAATCAAAATCATCATCTGAGTTGTCCTTGAAATAGGGTTCGTTTTCATGTCTAGAGGAAATTGCAGGTTCATCCTCTAACATATTTTCATTTGCTACGACTTCTTCTTTAACCACGTCTTCATCGCTCAATGTATTTTCAGCACAAACGCTTTTTCCTGCTGGAATGTTATTTTTTTTCTCCGGTTCCGGATTTTTGTAGAATCTGATCTTTTAGCTTCCAAGCTCTGCAGGAACACAGATTGAATGTCGTCTTCATTGCAGGACGATCTTGGCAAGCGGTTTAAAAGTTCTTCCACATTTCCGAAAGCCAGCTTTTAAGTTGTCTTGTACGTGAGGAGCAATAATATCCATCATTTTCGACAGCAGTGGTGGGAAGTTCTGCTTCTGTATGTTTGTATTACGGATGCCATCTTCTGTATCTTTCCAGTCACTTAAAATTTTTCGCCACGCTATTTTTAGTGGCCGGAAGAATGCCACATCAAGAGGCTGTGTCAGATGCGTGCTGTTGGCAGGCAAGCAGATTAAAGATATTTCATATTGGCGGCATAATTCCACCGCATGCATAGTTAAATGGGAAGAGAGATTGTCACATAGTAATACTTTTTTCCCTTCTAATTTTCTCAATCGTGGTAGCATTTGTTTTTCAAGCCAATCTGTGAAAATTGCTGCGTCGAACCATCCAGAACTGCTAGAATTATAACGGCATCCTTTGGGCCCGTTTTCAGTCCATGTGGTCCACATTTTGGTCGCTCGATAAACAACATACGGTGGGAGGAGTTCTCCAGCCGCGTTACCAGCAAACATGACAGATATAGATGTTTTTGAGGCATTTCTGATCATTTCCGGATATTTGGATCCTTTTTTGACGAGAACTTTCGTTTTCCCCGGATCGTCGGTAAGATTCGTCTCATCAAAGTTCCAGATGTTTGTAGCAGGAACATCAATTAGCTCTTTGGACAAATTTTGAATAAATGTTCTTAACATAGGTTCGTTAACTGCCGCTCGTGTTCGTTTAACATTTTTAGCAAAACGACGTGAGAGTTCAGGGTGTCTGGCAATAAAGGATTTTATCCAGTCGTTACCAGATGAGTTGTCAAATATTTTTACTGTCCTTCCACTTCCACTTATTATATGTCTCAGTTCTCGTTCGTTTATAGGAAACCCGTATTCACCCAAAGAAATTATGCAATTAGCAAACTGGTTTTCTTCATCACAGGTAAATATGGGTTGCTTTCCTGGTTTCCTACTGTGTCTGCCTTTTAATTTATTCAGAATAGTACGTCTTGGGATCTTGTATTTTTGTTCGGCTTTTCTATGCGATATTTTTCCACTTCTAATTTCATTTAAACACTCCTCTAATGCTTCTTTCGTGTAGTCGGCATATTTTCTTGAACCCAATTGCCTTTGGTAATTTCTTGGCATTTCTTTAACCAAGGAAAAAGTATTTTAGCCGGTGAGGTAAAAAAGAATAAGAAAAAGTGGGTATACTTTGCTCCGGAGCAAAGTAACCCCAAAAGTGTAACATTTTGCAGGTTAAGGACACCAAATATAGTTTTTTTCTTTCTAATGAAGCATTTCAACAAATTTTAAGTGCAAAACAGCTACGGAGTACTACAAAACCAATGTGCAAATACTTACTTGTAAATCAAGAACAATAACTTCTACAGACACTAAATTTTATCGACAAACAAACACGTGAATTTCAGCTGACAACTTTATCACCGCCTTATTACCACTCTAAAAGCGCGGGAACGTAAGCCGACTGCGTAAGACATTGTTATACAGGCAAACTTTAATACAGCGCTAAGTATTTTGTGTTGTCTAAGTATAGTTCCTGTGTAAAATCATATTTAATTTTTTTTGACAGTGGGGCAAAGTAACACTGGAATTAAAATGTTTCTAAAGTAGCAGATTAAGCAGTTAATAAACTACAAATATTAGTGAATTATATCTCTTACAGTTACTGTAAGAGGAATTTAGACGACTTATCTTCTTTTTGATATTTTTTTAAATTGTTTTTGAGAATAGTATATTCCGATACAAGTTGCTAAAAGCGAGGCGCCGAGTTGTCCAAGCGTTTTCAACTTCAAAAGTTTTTTTTTTAATTAGTTTTTATTTTTAACATTTTGACATTTACATCTTTCTATTTGATTTTTTGACATTTCTGACATTTCCGACATTTTAACATACTAACATTTTGACAATTTTGAGGTTCTGACATTTTGATATTTGGACAATTCTTTACTTGTAATTTTCAATTTTTCAATAATGGAGCACTGGTCTGCTATTATCATTTCATAATTACAGGCCAGAAATTATAAAAAAAATGATATTCATTTTTTCTCAAAAATAAAGGAGTTTATGGAAAATATTTATTAGCAAAATATGCAGGTTTGAAAGCTGTAAATTGTTTTTTTTCGAAAATCAAGGATTTTATGAAAAACATTTATAAACAAAAAATGTTCAATTTGTCGATACCTAAAAAATGTATTTAAATGTGTAAAAATATATACAGGGTCTTTCAGCGCCCTGGGAACGGTCAATCATGGGCTTATTTATTATTTTTCGTTATTTTAATAAAAAAGCCCGTGATTGACCGTTCCCAAAGCGATGAAAATAAAAAAATGTATATTTAAAAATATAAGGAGAAGTAACGGGAGGTTATGTCCATACAGGGAGAACACTAGTTGATGGGTGGTTCACTCAAGCCTTTATTTCCATGTAAAGCTAATATTTCGCTAAGACTGTTGTTAGCATCTTCAGAGCTACAATATGATGACAAAATAAAAACAATGGGATATGATTTATAAAAAGTGAGTTACATACCTCGGAAAAGGGGCTACCCTATTGTAAAGTTACGCAAAAATATAATTTGAAGTTGAAGTTCAAGACAAAAATCCAACGGTGTGAACATTATTGTTGTTAAAATTTTAAAAAACTTATTGTAAATAACAGTTGTCAAAGTATATTAAAAGAACGTCGACTGCCGGATACGTCGGTGCAATAAAAACAGATTAAACACAAACTGTGATCAAGAAACACAAAACATATTAAAAACGTGATGAGCGTGTAGGTAAACGTGGTATATGGTGACCGGATATATGGAACAGCTGATCGTATGTTGATGAAGGGACGGACGAAATGGAAAAAGGATGTGCATAAAGTTGCCTACCTCACCGCGAGCCCCCGAGAAGAGAGCAAGCAACAGGGCAAGAGTGTACAGAAAGACCGAACAGGAGGAATTGAAAACTCGAAAATAAAATAGGCGGGCGTAACGGATTGAACGGGGAAAAAAACTAAAAAATGGGGGATGTAAAAATTGAATGAAATGAAATAAATAGAACACGATCACTGCGCCCTCCAGGGGCCATACAAGGTAAAGAGATGGGATGAAAGTGAAAATGAAGAAGGTTACTGTCTGACCGGGCGGGTGAGGGATTGGTTTAGGAGGTAGGTGTAGATGGAGCTAAGGTTGTTGATATCCTGTTTTGAATTAATTGCGCGGGGTCTATTATTTATGTGGCACATTTCCAAGAAACATCTTTGGAAATAGTTGTTATCGCTTTCCAGAATGGTTGGTTCGTTAAATTTGAAACAATGCCCAGTGGTGTGTGCATGTCTGCTTAACGCACATGCTTGGGGCTTGCATTTAATATCGCTCCTATGAAGTCTAATTCTAGCTTCGAGCTTTTGCGACGTTTGACCAACGTATTCTGCATCGCAGTGATTGCAGTTAAATAAATAGACAATTCCGCTTTTTTGATTAACAGGGGTGGGATCTTTGGGATTGGGAAGGAGGTTTTTAATGAGTTTGATGTTATATGTTGAAAATTTTACATCATATGGCCTGAAAAGTGCAGTGATTTTAGGGGTGAGGTCTCTGATGTATTGGATCTTTTTGTACACGACCCTGCTGGTCACTACGTCATCCTCGGCAGCAACCACCCATCAACTAGTGTTCTCTCTGTATGGACATAACCTCCCGTTACTTCTCCTCATTACAAGTAAACGTCCGTTACTTCTTTTCAACATTTTTAAAAATATATCTCGAAAAAACTAACTTAAAAGGAATAAGTTGGCTAAACTCCCGCTTCAGGTGTACGAAATTTTGCAAAAATAGATTCTCAGTTCTTCGGATTGTCAAACAATGCTTATGTTCAAAGTCTCGGGGACCTCAGAATGAATATTTTCGTTGATATTTCGAATTCGAAACAAATTACGATCACAATACTTTCCCGAAATTCGTTCAAATTAGAAAGTGATAGTGAATTGGTATTAGAAAGTGAGAGTGAATTGATAAACTCAACTTTTATATAAAAACAATTATTTGGGCGAGTTTAGTTAAATTTCTCAATCCAGTGGCATAGAATATGTTAATCAAATCACTTACCAAATATAAAACATGTCACTGGATTATTTAATGAACAAATATTTTTAGATTGTCTATTTAATTGTGAAAACAAGAATAATAAACTGGCCATCGCTAGCGAGATCCTTGAGCCGTGTACGTTTTTGGATTTAATATGATTTCATTTTCTCCTTCTTTTCATTTGGTAGTTTTTTTTTTTTAATTCTGAACATGTTTTAATCTATAGTAGTCGGAACAAGAAAATGCAGCAACGAGATTTTACATGTTAAATTGTTACGTATAATCAACCAATTTAAATCCGGTATAATATTTAAGTAACATTCGTTTGAAACATTAATGAAAGGAAAATATTGGGTTCAATTTAATGATTTCTGGGTTTTAAGATGTACATGCCAGTCAAAGTCAAAGGTTAATATGTTTACAATTACAAGTTACAAGTTTTGAATTACTAATCAAGTTGTAATAGGGAATTTTACTATAATAAATAATCTTATAAATTTAAGTACCTACACCTTTATACTTAGCCGAAAACCACAATATAACCAACACGATAGTCTTTTTCTATTGTCCACTATTAAAAAGTGGCACCAAAAATCACAAAATACACTAATTATAATTAAAAATTCACATAAAATCGAATAACTATGGCTACTAAACACGCGAAGGTGGCAAAGTGAACTGCGTAAAGGCAAATTAAAAATATAGACGTGCCTCTTCACGAATCGTTAGATAAACATTACACTTATGATTTATACTGACGCTATACATTTCGTGCCCGGATACTTTTTATTAACGGAAATAGATCAGCATTATTTGTCTCTTTATTAATTTAAAAACAAACCCGCTATTCAGTATTCATTAACATCTGCAACGAAATGAAATCACTTATAATTTATTCCAGTAATAATAATAGTAGTAAATAGCATTTACGGATAAATAGAGAAACATTTCGATAAAACTTCTATAATCAATTTGATCGGCCGAAGGTGCGGCGAACTAGGGGGCGGGTGGGGCAATCGCCCCCCTGGCCCCCTATACGCTACGCCACTGCTGCAAGAGTCGCAAATCCAGTGGTCGCCGTCGTCCTTCTCAAACTCCGCAATATAATAACCGATATCATTTAGTGATAGTTTATCAAGACAATCTACATGATATCTTATTCGGCACTCCACACATTTCAACGTTTTAGAACGATGGCCAAGATTAACATCACAACTTCCATAAGTGATCGGCATTTTACTTAAGAAGTAGTAAAAATTCGAAAAGCCGGGAACGTTGCAGAATATTATGAATGGATCACCAACAACCTAACCACAATTTCTCAGTGTAAATTTCCTTAAAAGTAAAACTGAAGGACTAATCAAACGTCGATTGCAGCAACAGCCAGTGATGACACTCACTTATTTATACACTTAGCACGTATAGCTTTGTAGAAACTATTTTTATCTCTATTATTTACTGTGGATTGCTGTCTGTGGAAATCTTGTAATAGATTTGCCCAAATTTCCTTCCTCATTTCCTCAATAGAATCTGGATGTCTCCGAATAATCCATAATACTTTGTCATCTCACTAATCAATTTCTCAGTGAGTTTGCCTGCACCTTTTCCACCAATGCCTTTATTAGATTTTTTTGCGTTTCGGAGCCGAGTCCCTATCCTCTTTTCAACGTGTCCAACACACTCTTTTTTTTACAACCAACAAGATCTTTTCCATATGGTTCTGCCTTCAAAATACCGTTTAATGTCTTGCTGTCACCATCTCCTATGTACAGGGTGGGGCAGAAAAACCTATCCGATTTCAAAACGTTATAAAATTAAAACCACTCAACTTAACAAAAAAAATTTTTTATTAACATATCGCAAATTTTATGCCATTTTTAAATTTAAGGTTTGAAAAGCACATCACTCAAATGTCGTCCTTGGGAGCGGATACACTGATTTAGGCGCTCGCGGTAGCTTTCCATGACTTTCACCGTCATTTCCACAGGAATTTCTTCAATTGCCCGAGCAATTTCCATTCGTAAAGCAAGAAGGGTCCTTGGTCGATGCTGGAATACCTTCGATTTGAGGTAACCCCAAAGGAAGAAGTCACATGGAGTGAGATCCGGTGAGCGCGGTGGCCAGCCAATATCACCTCTCAGAGAAATGAGGCGTCCGGGAAACATTTCCCTGAGAATGTCCATTGATCGTCGGGATGTGTGGGCGGTGGCACCATCCTGTTGAAACCACACATTTTCCACGCCATTTTCTTCCATTTTGGGTTGAAGAAAATTTTCCAGCATGAAACAATAGCGCTCGCTGTTGACCGTTACGGTTTGCCCATTGTCTTCAAAAAAGTAAGGCCCCCAGACGCCTAGGCGGGAAAAAGCACACCACACAGTCACTTTTGGGCTATGGAGGGGTTTCTGATGGATTTCCCGAGGATTTTCGTCACTCCAATTTCGAAAATTCTGCCTGTTTACGGCGCCACAAAGGTGAAAATGGGCTTCGTCCGTGAAGAGCACAACATCGTCTATTGGGAGTTCTCGGAGATCGCGACACAGGTTCATACGGGTTTCAAAATCCCTTTCAATTAATTCCTGTGCAACAACAATTTTGTAGGGATGCATTTTGAGGTCCCGGTGCAAAATTCGCCGAATACTGCGGTTGGAAATCGCCAAAGCGAGCGAATGTTTTCGTGCCGAACGACGCGGGGAACTTTCAATCGCGGCTCTCACATTGGCCACGTTTTCAGGTCCTGTTGCTGTCTTGGGACGTCCAGGCGACTTTTTTTTCAATGCTGAACCCGTCTGTCGAAAATTTGACACCCACACTTTAATCGTAGCATGATGTGGAACAGGATCATGACGCCCGAGTCCGAAATGAATTCGAAAAGCACGTTGTGTAGCAATTATCGAACCGCCGTTTTCGATAAACCGCTCAATAACAAAAGCACGATGTTCACCAGACCAAGGCATATTGACTAATGACAAATGGCATAAAACCGGCTTTCTAACGGTTTTTACCCCACTACTCTACCTGTTCCCTCTTCTGAGAAAAAGGGATTTGAAATCGGATACCTTTTTCTGCCCCTCCCTGTATGTCGTATATCAAACTTGTTTATTTACTGAACGAGAAAACATTTTCACAACTGCATCTACTTCCACCTTCCCAGAACTTCCAGTATGATTTACAGTACAATTTGCTTCATCACCATCGAGCCATCCTGCATATCCAACTGGATCAGTATTTTTTTTATTTTTCCACAAATTGCATCCAACACAAAAACTACTCATTACACACGCATCAACCACTTTACCGGTGTACTTTGTAATTAAAGTTGAAACTCCGAATAAAGATGAAAATCCTCTTTTTTTTCCATGTGCCATCTCCAGATACGGTGAATTCATTTTCTGCTTTTCCTTGTTCTTGAAGGACTTCCGTTGCTTGATTAACCGCAATTGACAACACTGTATCAAAAACGGCCGAAGAAGCTGAGTGAATATTTTCTAATATGGGATAGTACGTGTTCAAAGCAAAACCTTGTCCCATATCCATCAGTCCGCAGATAATTCTATAGCCTTCATAACCGACTCTCAACAAACGCATCACGAAAACTAAGCGACGATGTATATTTCGTAGGCTTTACCTATTTTTGGACATGAATCTATTTCTTTTTCTTTCTCACACTTGCACGCCATAGAAATTTTAAAGCCGAATCCTCGTACATCACCTTGATGGAAAGCCACCGTACTTTTGCACTCTTTAGAAATAACAGCCAAAGAAATAGTTGAAAATACACTCGCGAAATTCAAAATACAATACATAACAGTCTGTTCAACGTTTACTTCTAAATTTTTATTTTGAACAAGTTTCTTCGCTGACGCCGATGTAAACGACTTGTTCAAAAGTGTGTCGGTGGCCTGCGAATTTTCGCTTTTTAGGTCGATCGTAACGAGCCGGGACGCTTCTACGTCCTTTCTTTAACATTTTAAAAATTATTTAAAAAAAAAAATCAGCTACGTGCGACTCGCAAGAGAAAATATACAATACGCTTCGCAACTGCCACAGCAAAACTAAACTAATCCAAAGCTTCACAGCGTCTAAGGCTGAAAACATAGTGGAGCAGCGAGCAAAGCAGCGATGAAAGCGGTGAGCGAAGCGGCGAGAGAGTAGCGCGGTTATAAAAGATGTGAGTGCACATAGTGGTGAGAGCAAAGCGGCGAGAGAGCATCGCATTCATAAAAGAAGTAACTATATACAGTACATTTTTTGTTATCGTGGCCCATAGGATTTTACATGCTAAAAATTATACCTTATGTTTATGTATATTTTATCATAAAACTTTAAAGGAAATTTTAATTAGTAATAAATCAATTATTTTTCTACATGATGCGCTGCATTAGAATAACTTAAACATGTTTTATTCCAGTAAAAAATGAAATTATTTAACAAATTAGAAACAACTTTACTTGTTGCAGAAAGCAATTATTTAATATAAATAACTGAGCAAAAATAATCAAAGTACCTTGAATTTCCGAAATGTCAGATTGATTAGTGAGGCAAGTAATCAAACGAATTTATACTAGAAAATGTCTCTTTATATTGTTAAAGAACGGGTGGAATTTGTAACGGCCATTATAATAATAATAATAATAATAATAGTCTTTATTTTCTACAAAAGTACAACGTTTATCACACAATAGAATAGAGAGAAAAAAAATAAAAACAATATTGTAGAAAACCCATGGGCGGAGTACAGAATTTGGCATGCACAAAGCATTTCTGATACAAACTCAACCCAATTATAATATAATAATTCATGTTATAAATAAATAAATAATAAGAGGTTTGTCCAGCAGGGAAATAGTTGTACTTTTCTACAAGAAGAATTTTTATTTTAGTGAAGTAGTTGACAACTTTTCAGCAGCGTATCCCGATCATGTGGTTCTGAGCAAAAGCACTTTTTAAAGTAATAAAACCTGTTTTAATTATTCTAATTAAGCGCATCATGTAGAAAATTACTTGATTTATATTACTAACAAAAATTTGCTTCAAAATTATATGATAAAATATACATTAACACAAGGTATAATTTTTAGCATGTAAAATCCTATGGCCCACGATAAAAAAACATACGGTATAGTGGTGCGTTGATAATAGAATTCGCAAGAAAAATGGATTTGTGGTTAACAGAAAATTCGTCTCTCAAAATTTGGTATTTGCTGAAAAATATAAAGAATAGTAGAAGATGTAGTATTCACTAAATAAATCAAAGTAGATATATACATGGCGAATATCATCATTTATATAAACAATTACGCGAACATCCAGAAAAGTTTCATTCATATTTTCGCATGAATATTTCAACATTCGATTACATTTTGGAAAAAATTCAAGATAAGCTAGAAAAAAAAATTGGACAAACTTCAACCGTAACCCCATTAGTCCCACAGAACGTCTTGTGGTGACTTTAAGGTAAATGAAACTCATTTTTCATTTTTATAAATAATTTATGTAGATCGAATAACAAAAGAAATTTGACTACTTTACAAGAATAATTAGTCTTAAATAAAGATGTATTGGTAATTTTAATAAATATCGTGATGACTTTCATCCGAAAAGCTGCTCAAGGGGGACAATACACCTAGAAGCGTAAAAAATGACTTTTTCATGATTTTTTTTTTGGCGGAACAATTTAACTTTTGGATGCGGGATTTTGTTGGTAAATAGTACATACTTAAAGGTATGTATTAAAATTTTTTTATTAAAAAATTTTGAAATATAGCCAAGTTATAGCATGTACAGTGGAATCGTGTTAAAAAATCAAACTTTGCGATGCCCACTGCCATTTCTTCAAAAATCATCTGAAACTAAAAACCAAATAGATTGTTAAACTAGATACTATAAACTAGTCCTTCTCATGGCCGATTTTGAAAATATTGTATTTTGACAAAATGGCGCATGTATGAACTTGAAGTAGCGATTTTTGTTAAAAAATTCGATTCTATTTTGACTGACTGTAAAAAGAACTCTCCAAGAACTGACTGAAAATCTACATGTTACTGTCCACGAAACCTCTGTGTCCCCTCCGTTTTCTTTAGGAATTTTCCTGCGAAGACAAAGGGAATCCAGAGTTCAATTCGACATCGCTTTTATCTGGTTCAACATTTGCTCCTTTCCCATTTTTATTTAATTTAGGCGTTTACTTCGCCCAAATAATTCTATTATTTATTTAATCAATTACCCTGTGACTTGAGATTGAAAACGAAATTAATTTATAGACATAATCACTTAATTGACTATTTACAGGTGTTTGCTATGAATTCACACCTTATTTACCACAGGTAGCTCAGAAAACTGCTTAAATACACCTTTTTCGATAGTGCACTAAATACATAATGCGCTGGTACAATGTAAACACAATGCCAATAACAACCCATTATCTCTTTTCTGAAAGACGGGCGCAACTATTAATGGAATTTTATGATAATGATCGAAATTTGATTAGTCGGACATCGCTAATACCTCTCACACCTTTGATTAATTACACGTATACTTTTTACACTCCTCACATAACTCCCCACCTTATTTAAGTAATCTAAGTATAAAATAACTTGGATTACTTGTCAGCATTTACTCACACTTTCACCCCATTCAAAAGCAACAAGACCCCACAAACCAAGCATGTTAGTAAAATGGATGATAAATGCGAAATGAAAACCATTCTATCAAAACTTAATTGTTACAAAAATAAAATCCGTTATTATGAACGCCAACTATGCATTCGAACATGGCTATTTAAAAGGGTTAATTGATCAAGAACACATCATAAACATATTAAAAAAAAACGTTAGTATTAAAATACAAAATAATACACAAAATAAGACATTACATTAAAAGAATTTAAGTTATCAAAAAAAAAAAAAAAATATTACAAAACAATTCGCAAAAACATATACACACGTAAAAATAGATTATAAAACAAAACAAGATAAATTACGGCGCTACTCCGCCTGCTCCTGCTCCTCCTCTGAATCCTCCGAATCCTCCGAATCGTCCGAGTCCTCCGATCCGTAGTCGGAGTCCTCGATCCTCCTCAGGTGGCGCCGGTAGTCTTCTTCCCGCTCGGCGTCTTCTTCCTCCTCCTGCTCCTCCTGCTGGTACCGGTCTGCACAGCCGTTGCAGGGGACAGACAGCACGGGATAAGGCATCACCGCCATGGGGAGTCCCTCCGGCTGTAGGTCCCAACGGTGGAAAGGCTCCTCATCCGCCTCCTCGTCCATCTCGGAACGTGTGTTCACAAGTCCCGACCTTACGTAGGAGTCCAGGACGGTCTCCAACCTGGCTGCTCCCGCCAAGTACCAGATGAAAACGTTCCTCACCTGATTCCTCTCCCTAGGCTCCAGATTCGCGAACCGGCTAAGTCTGGTCGGGTCCAGAGGGTGGCGCGCCAGCCACAGCACCAACTGCGCCTACAATCCCATGAATTCATTCCAAGAGAACATTTTGAATACTCTTCACGAAACTTGAATTCATGGTCCATCCCTGGGTTTATAAGGGCGGCTCTTAACGATTTTTTTGACGTCATCGATTGCAAATATTTCCGGCTCCATTTTAATTAGTGCATATCTACGCCGAATCCGACACTTATCGCATAGGATTTCCTGTTTTATCCCACGAAATCTCCTTGCGTCGCGCCTGTTCATTTGATATTTTGCTGATGCTTGCTGTTTCGGTCCGTCGGCGATGAAACTTGAGCACAAGTTACTGCAACCTTGAGCACTTTTTACACAAATTGTCAATTTTTCGAAACGTCTCACCAACTCGTTGTTTATAATTTTTCGCAATTCAAGG
Organism: Ocypus olens; assembly: GCA_910593695.2. Classification (NCBI taxonomy): domain Eukaryota; kingdom Metazoa; phylum Arthropoda; class Insecta; order Coleoptera; family Staphylinidae; genus Ocypus; species Ocypus olens. Next base: position 36,225,819 of record OU343058.1, read on the forward strand.
TCTCTCCGCAGTTTTTCTAATTTGAGAATTTTCATCGAAACAATACTTCCACTTTTACGCAATAACATGCGGTTATTAATCACACTTCTAAGATCATGCATTGCGTTACAATAAAGATGAATTCATAATAACTGCTCGTTATATTCGAGGATGATGAAATAACTAGCACTTTCAACCAATCAGATTTCAAAACGTGCAAAGTAGATATCTACACCAAATCCGACGAGTCGTTACGGATATAATTACATATTTTAAATTACCCACATATAAATCCAGCTATTAGGTTGGTAATAAACTTTGGTGAACAGTTGGCACTTTTGTAAAACTTTAAAGGATCTGGCACACAGAGAGCGGACTGTCCGCGCGGACTGATCAATGTCAGTCCGCACCGGACTGCCACTAGTCCGCCGAGGCAGAGGTGGTTCTACTATCCGCGCGGACAAGTGTGGCGATGTGGCTGTAATCAGTGTATTTAAAGCCCTTGTCTAGTGAACATGTCAAGCTCATCAGATGAAGAAGACTTGCTTCTGCTGGCATTAATAAAAAACCGTTCAAAGCGAAAAAGAAAATCATGGGTTCATGAGTGAAATAAAAAACGATTGGAATTCGGAGAATATCACAAACTTTGCAAGGAATTAAATTCTTACGAAGACCGCTTTTATGTTTATTTTCGTATGACTCGGCAACAGTTTGAAGATTTACATGTTCTCATAGAACCAAAGATATCAAAACAAACAACTAACTGGAGAAAGCCTATCGGTACAAAAGAGAGGCTAGCAATCTGTTTGAGGTAAGTAAGACATTTTATTATTATTTTTTAAATTATTTTTATTTATAAAAGTATAACAAATATAAAAAATAAAATATGAGTATAATAAAACCATTAAATAAAGGAAAACGTATTATAAGTACATGTAAACAATTTAGTAAATCTGCGAGTGTATTATGAAATTGTGGAGTGGTGGCTATCTGGATCACAGATGCATTAGATTCATTATTCACCAGATTCAAGTTTTGTGACCATGCTGTATAGGAATTCATGGACGATTCTGATGACGGTTGACTTTGTGACCATTCTGTATTCGAATATGGGGACAATACAGACGATACAGATAACGGTTGACTTTGCGCGTCTATTTTGTCTAGTTCAACCTGACCAAACATTTGTGCCATTTGAATTTTTAATTTAGCTTGTGTTCTATGAGAAAATGTTTTAAATATCTCTGCATAACTCAAGAACAGATGGTCAATGCGATCTAGGTGTACTTTGGTTTCGTTTTTCTCTTTTAGATAATCAATTACCTCATCAATATCCGTGCGGTTTTCTTTAGTTTTCGGTCTTTTCTTAGTGGGTAGGATAATTTGAGAGTTGTCAATGACAGATACGTCTTCGGTATTATTATCATCGTCGTCACCCAAATGTGAAGATATATTCGATGCAGTTGGACGCGGTGCAAGTGTATCTTTCAGAAACTCCAACTGTTCGGCCCAAGGCCAATTTTGGAATTTCCGGGCTGATCCTGTTTCTCCCTTCAGAAACTTTTGATACTTCACATACGAGTCCCTTAAATTTTTCCTTTTTAATTTGGTCGCTTCACCTAAAAGAAATATCATTTTAATTTTTGTTTTAGGTACTTGGCAACCGGAGATTCCCATCACACCATTGCGTTTTCTTATCGTGTCGGGCGTTCTACTGTTTCCAAAATAGTTAAAGACGTGTGCATTGAGTTGTGCAATGTTTTGGAACCTTTGTACTTGCCTACGCCAACGGAGGAGGTTTGGAGAAAATGTGAGATTGGCTTTAGAGAACGTTGGAACTTTCCGAACTGTATAGGAAGTTTAGATGGGAAGCATGTTAAAATAAAATGCCCAAATAAAAGTGGTTCTAGTTACTTTTGTTATAAAATTTTTTTCTCAATTGTCCTATTCGCAATAGTTCATCATGAGTACAATTTTATCGTTGTTGATATAGGCAGTTATGGGCGTCACAGTGATCGTGGTATTTTTGAGAATTCCAACTTCTATCGTCAGTTCGTAATGGACAAAATTATTCTGCCCGCCAAGCCATTACCTGGTACAGATACGTCCATCCCCCATGTATTTGTAGGCGATGAGGGATTTAAACTACAAACTTATTTAATGCGCCCTTTTCCAAAAAGTACAGTAGATGGAGCAAAAGTAAAATTCAACAAACGTCTTAGCAGGGCCCGGCGTGTTGTAGAAAATGCTTTTGGCATTTTAGCTCATAAGTGGCGTATATTTTTTAGGTCTATAGAGTTGAAGGTGGATACTGTAGATCATGTTGTCAAAGCTGCATGTTGTCTTCATAATTTTATCAAAAACAATGCTCAACATTTCATCGAAGATGAAGTACAAGATGATACAACAAATCGGCCCTCTAATGCTTTCTCAAACGTCATTTCAACGAGGGAAAGATCGAGTGAAGCTGCCTATGCAGTACGTAATCACTTTGTAAATTACTTCAATAATGAATAGTAGTAATATTTATCTAAATATATTATTGTAACTACAACACTATTAAAAAAATTAGCAAAACAAAATATATAATATATACTTACTTGTTTGTTTCAATTTATCACCTATTTCTTTCCAGGTTTCATTTTTTTTAATAACATTTTTGTAGTCTGGGTGCCTCGTATCGTACAGGAATGGGTAGTCCTGCACTAACGAAATAAAAACTTCACTTCTGTTCTCAGCCATGGTCCGCGGCGAACTCTGTAAAATTCACAACCTGTTTTCTGTCCGCCGCGAACTGGTCTAAGTCCGCCTAGCAGGCCGCCCACTGTTTGACTAGGATAATGCAATCGTGTGCAATACAAAGTCCGCGGCGGACAGAGCGGACAGTCCGCTCTCTGTGTGCCAGATCCTTAAGTTGACCCCACCTTTTTAATTTCCCGCTTTAGAACTTTGGCTGGCGCTGAACTTTGGTTTTGAATTTCCCGCCACGAACTTGAACTTAAAGCTCGACAGCGTTGCCATTCCAGGGTGAAACCGGATGGAATTCTCGGAAACCGGATGCCTTTTCGGCAACACTGTAGAACTTCCAAGCTCCGCTGTTGCCATTTTATTCCCCGCAATTAAATTTTTGAATTTCCCATTTTTAGAACTTGGGCTGTCGCTGAACTTTGGATTTGAATTTCCCGCCACGAACTTGAACTTAAAGCTCGACAGCGTTGCCATTCCAGGGTGAAACCGGATGGAATTCCCGGAAACCGGATGCCTTTTCGGCAACACTGTAGAACTTCCAAGCTCCGCTGTTGCCATTATATTCCCCCAGATTTCGAATATCCCGCCACTAAAATCCCCCAGATTTTGACAGTTGGTGAACATTTTGAGTTAAAAATCCCTCAGATTTGAATTTTTCCACCTCGAAATCCCCCAGATTTGAATTTTTTCACCCAGAAATCCCCCAGACTTGAATTTTTCACCCAGAAACCCCCCAGATTTGAATTTCCCGCCACTAAATTGGCGGCCAATTTGCGCGTACAGCGTTGACATTTTTACTTCCGGTTTTCCGGGATCACTTTCTGGCCCCGAATCGGCTGTTCTCTACTCTCATAGAAAAAAAATAAGCAATGGAAAAAAATCCCATGAGGACTAGATAATTATGTGTATAATAACCACGAAAAATTTCAGGGCGATCGGTTTAGTACTTTTCGAGATATTTTGGGCACCAATTTGAAAAAATGTAGTTTCGAGAAAACAGCGATTTAAAGTATTAGTAACGAAATATCACGATATATCATGAAATTATTCGACTTACACAGAATCATCGATTCCACACCCATAATATACGTCTTCTGTAGTGGAGGGAATGCCCAAATCTTCCAGATTTTTTTGTCTTCGTCGAATTCTTTCATCTTTCGTACTTTCCTGAGCGCGAACTTCCGCTAGGGAAATGCGACGCTCATCTTCCTTCGCAGCGTACGAGCGCGCATTGTAATCAGTAGATATTCCCAGAGTCTTCATAATGAGCAGTAATGATATTACTATGTTGTTAAATACAGCAAACACGTTTTAACCGGGCCCGGCGCCGCGCATACGGGTAGGGGGAAACGGCAGGTACATAGGCGTGCGAAAATTATTTAAATTTAAGAAATAATTACTTTTTTTAAATTAATTTATTATGATATTATATACAAACAATACAGACAATATAGAAGCTACTAGTCACTATCAAATCCCAAAAAATTACTCTCATCGTCACTGTCATCGTTGTTAATATTAATAATCAGAGTTTCTGTGTGCATATCTGTAACAACTTCATTCTCCAAATATTGATTCTCCAGTTTAACAACATGCTGGCACCTTTTCACCCATTCTTCCTTAACGATGGAATTGAATTCCTTTACCACTAGTGCTTTTACGTCCTCCAATTTAAAGCTGATATTTCTTTTAGCGACGTTATTTTTGACAGTAGCCCATATTAATTCAATTGGATTTAGATCCGGATGGTAAGGAGGTAACCTCAATACACTGTGACCTTTTTCGTGTAATAATGTATCGAATTTGAAAACTCTATGTCTCGATTTATTATTTTTTATTATCTCATATAATTGAGGTTTCAACATATAGGGGTCAAAAGAAATATTTTTCTCCACTAACCAATTAACCATGTCTGCTTTTTTGGTGTTTGAGTTTGGTGCAGGATTAGATTGTACATTGTGATAAGGGGCATTATCTGTTACAATGACCGCATTAGGGGGTAAATTGGGGATTAACATTTCTCGTAACCATTTGCCGTAATTTTCCGAATTCATTTCGTTATGGTAATCGCCACTTTTACTACCCGACTTAAATATTAACAAACAATTGGGAACAAAACCCATTTCGCCCCCCGCGTGTACTATAATTAGCCTTGGTCCCTTTGAAATGTTTTTAAATAAGCCTTTCGTGCTTTCGTCGCTCCAATTCTTGGAAGACGTGTGACCACTATGTAAATAAGTTTCGTCTAGATACACAATTGGCCTCTGCTGATCTCTGTAATATTTAATTTTCTGCAAATAAGATATTCTCAATGCCCTAATATCCATTCTTTCAATTAACAATTTCCTGTTAGTTTGAGTGTTTCGCCATTTAAAGCCCATCCTCTTTAAAATTACACCTAGAGATGTATTACAGCCATCCCAATCTATATCCATTTTCAATTTTTCGCGTAAATTATTTATCGTTAGCCGCATACCTTCAGTCCGATGAAACGAATAAATTGTGTTTCTGACGTCCACCATTTTATATTCCGGCAAACTTGTAACTGAACTCGTACGTACGCGTTTTTTTGGACTTCTAAACTTACGCTCTCCTTCTTGTACGTCTGCAGAACCTTCTTGAATAATTCTACTAATTGTTCTTATGGATACACCTGTAGCTTCTGATGTACGGGTTTTAATGTCCGTTGCAGAGTCACCCACACTTTTCAAATTTAATATGTAATTGTAAACATTGAACACAATTTCACGCGCTTGGCTATGCAGAGCTTTGCCACCACCGATTGTCGACATTTTGCATAAAAAAATCACTACGCTCGTTTCAATTTTACAGTGTTCGCGGTTCGCCACTGCAACTTGTTTTGAGGCGAAGGCGCGACCATTTTGCACGAGATTACGCTTACTGCGCACCCTCCCCCGGGCCAGGTTAAAACGTGTTTGCAGTATGCATGTTGCCAATATTGCAGCAATATTGACAATAACTGCTCCACTATGCATTAATTTTGGGGCTATCTTCCATATCAATTGGTTAAAGCTTTCGTTATTGTTTTGAGTATAGCCCCCAATGCAGCACTCCAATAACGAGTCCTTGCTATAAGATCTGTATATATGCGTTCGATTACTCGTAGAACTTCTGGTGGTAAAGGCGAATAATCGTGGTTAAAACTATGCCCGTTAAGCCTAGTGGCTTGTTGCCACTAACACCACGATTCCGGACCTTCGGGACACAGTTCATGAGCAGGATTTGTATGTCTTGGAGTCACCGTCGCCAATATAATTCAAATATTGTACACCGTGTTTTTCGACAGATCTGGAAAACAGTTCTACCATAGAGTCAACCTCCATCTTGCCTGCGGACCCCTCGTGATTGACTTGACAATTTTCTTCATGGGTAGCTTTCCATTCATTATACCTTTCGTTATTGCGATGATTATTTCAATACTTACACGCAGCGCAATAACTAGACTTCACAACAAAATCTACCACTTTTCCTGTAAAATGGCCAATCAAAGCTGCAACGCCGTACAACGATGTAAACCCACGTTTTCCCCAGGTACCATCGCACTGTGTGTTTATCGGAGCCGCGAAGGTTCAGAGGTGGTGGGGGTAGGCAAAAGTCAAATTGATATTGAAAGAAAATTAAGTACGGCATATTATTAAGAATACTTCAAAACTTATCAAACTGAATTCCTAGATTTTAAGTGCACCCGTATTGGTACAATGAACCCTCAAAGTCGAACATTTCTGAAAGTTGTTCAGCGCGCCATAATGTGCATCATATTTAATTATTTCCCAGCTGGCCCCCACTTACTTTATCGTAACCATTTTATGACACAATCATAAATATAATTCGCTCTATTCAATGAAATGTGTTTCAGCTCATTATCTTAATTTACATAGTAGTTATAATTAATGAAAGATGGGCAATTTTTATTATTAAATTTTAACTTTACAGAGGCCGAAATAAATATTAACAAAAATTAGAGGTATGGCGTTAACTTCAAAAAATCGCCCACAGTCTCCTCTAGAAGAGCGTGTAAAAAATATTTAAATATCGGTCCCCATTCGTTAGTTATGATTTTTTTTCTTCCGCAAGTCATGTCACAAATGCGATGGCAGGCGCGCGAATGCCGTTGCCGTTTAGAAATCGGAGCGCGGCCGCGCTCCTCCACGCGCGGTTTGCTGCGTAAAATATTATAAACACTTAATTAGTCAACATTTTGGAAAATTAGAGGAATAATTCTATCACTAATTCATTCTCTGTGGTGTCTCTTATCGCAGTGTCCCGAAATAAAATTCGTACCTGTCCCCGTTAAAGAGTTATAATTTAATTTCTTCCGAAAGGAATGTAATGCAGGCCATATGAAGCGCGCGGATATAATCTGTTTACGAAGGTGTTATTCCAACATTTTGGAAAAATAGAGGAACTATTCTATAAATTATTAATTCTCCATGGTATCTCTTATCACGGTATGCAAAAATAAAATTCATACCTGTCCCCATTAAAAAGTTATAATTTTATTTCTACCGAAAGGAATGTAATGCAGGCCACATGAAGCGCGCCAAATGATGAAATGCTCTGTTTACGGAGTTGTTAATCAACATTTTGGAAAATTAGAGGAATTGTTTTATAACTAATCAATTCTCCATGGTATGTTATCACGGTATGCTAAAATAAAATTCCTATTAGTTCTCGGTAACATAACAAGCGCGCGAATATATTCTGAGACAGTTGTAAATCCACGTTAACAAATTCATTGTGTTGAGGGTTATCATAAAAGTGTTTGGCTTTGATTTTTCATTTATTAAATAAAATTCTTTACGTGCAAGATTTTGAAAAGGTTCCACATGGTGAGAAATAATCACGTTTTTGAGTATCGTTTCCGCTGTGAGTGTGATGCGTCTGTTTTATGTCCTAGTCTTAAGGGTCCCTTGACAGTGCCACAGATATAATTTCAAGTGACACCCTCTTGGAGATTTCGTAAACTCTGATAATTTATAGCTTTTGCAATCTGGGGATATTTTTAGGTATTGGCATTTAGTTTAACGACGTTTGTCGAACCTATCGTATCAAATCCTTTTTAATTCCGAGTTTTTCAGTGTGTTTTAGTTTATTATTTACTATTGTTAGTTAGTTCTACAAAACGTAAGTGTAATTATTAGTGACTATATTTAATATACTTTTTAGTGCTTAATGTGTCTTTAGTTAATTGGATTATATTAGTGTTTAAGTGTGTAGTTAATAATAAGTTACATTTAACAATGGCAAATATAACAAATGGAGACCTATTTGTTAAGTGGTATGAGCAGGACAACAGACAAAGTGTTACTTCGACTGCTACAACTACGTTGTTATTAGATTATATTTGTAACAATAAAAAAATATCGACCTCAAAAATTCGAAATAAAATAAATGGTTATTGTGTACTTAATAGAAAGTGGAAGGCATCTTCATATTGTCACAGCACATTTATACACAAAAATAATACATGGTTATCGAAACAATTCGAAATCATAGAAGATATTCACGAGAGTGAAATTGTAAATATTGATTCAGCACAAGCAGCAGCAACTGAACCAGAGCCTAGTACATCATTTGAAGGGCTCAGTAAGAGTAGCAGAAAGAGAAAAATTAACTCTTTGGTGAAAGAAAAACACGCAGCAGAAATTTTAGGAGCAGCCAGTAAGTTATTAAGAGAGCAAGGAAATCCCTCGGCGGCACAATTGTTGAAAACGTCAATTAAATCCCCCATAACAGCCAAGACTTACTTAAAGTTGTATAAAAATGTTACGAGAGAAGAAAACTCTACGAGACTGTCAGAAGAAAAAGCGTTAGCATTAATGATAGATTCGAGGATAAATGTAAGAAGCTACATAAATTTAAGAAAAACCATTCAATCGCATGGAGCCAAAGATCTTTTTCCCCCGTATTCAAAAGTAAAAACAGCAAAATTGATGTGTTACCCTAAAAATATTGTAATAAATGAAAATGGGGCATCTGTACCTGTCCAGGATTTATTAGAGCACACGTTCAGTAGAATTCAACAAACACTTACTTTTCCGGAAACCATGACAATAAGCCATTTAAAATTAACATGCAAATATGGCTGCGATGGTAGTTCGGGACATAGTCAATATATGCAGAGAGTAACTGATGACACCTCTACTGACGAAGAAGAAGAAATCAGTCATAAAAGTGTGTTCATGTTTTCGTTAGTGCCATTACAATTAGAGCCTGACGAAGATATTTTATGGAAAAATGAAAAACCTTCCTCCACTAAATTATGCAGGCCGATCAAATTTATGTATGCGAAGGAATCAATCCAGTGTATTAAAACTGAAGTGGGAGTTATAGAAGGTGAAGTGAACAATTTAAAACCATTTAATATAATGATAGGTAACCAGAATGCTGAAGTACATTTCAATTTATTATTCACCATGATAGATGGAAAAGTTATAAATGCGCTAACTGGAACTCCCAGTTCTAATTGTTTTATTTGCAAATGTAAACCAACGGATATGTGCGACATTAACAAAGTAAAAAGTATGCCGATTTTAACAGAACACCTGAAATATGGAATTTCTTCACTTCATGCGTGGATCAAGTGTTTAGAATGTATACTCCATATTTCATATAAGCTGGATTTAAAGAAAACGACAACCCACGGAGCATCTGCTGAGCAACGGAGTCGGATTGCTGAGAAAAAAAAATATGTTCAAAAATTAAGTTAAGAAAGTTAAGAAAAGAACTTGGCATCAGTGTCGATATAGTAGTACCTGGGGGTGGAACATCAAACACTGGAAATGTTGCGAGAACTTTCTTCAAAAATTCTGAAAAAGTAGCAACAATAACAGGTATAAATGCAGAATTAATTGGTAGATTCCACACAATTTTAACTACTCTAAGTAGTGGACATCAAATAAATGCGGGAGTATTTGATAAATATGCACTAGACACAGCAAAACTCTACGTTTTACACTACGGGTGGTATCGAATGCCAGTTAGCGTACATAAAATATTAATTCATGGTAGTTTTGTTATTAACCAATTTTTATTGCCCATCGGTCAATTGTCAGAAGAGGCTCAGGAAGCCAGCAATAAAATATATAAGCGACTAAGAGAGCATCATACAAGAAAAAACTCACGAATAAACACAATTACGGATTTGTTCAACACGCTCTTGGTACATTCGGACCCGTTAATTTCGTCAATAAGAACAACCCCAAAAACAAAAAAACGAAATTTGTCTTTACAAACATTAACTCTTTTAAATCTCTGTGATAGTGAAACCAGTGAAACTGATGACGATGAATCTGACGAGGATATGGAATATTTCACTATTTAGGTAAGAATGTATATGTTATTTTTTCGCAGTGTGAAAGTTTTATTTTTGCACACCTGTAACAGATTCCAGAGAAAATCAATTAGTAATTAAACAATACCTCTATTTTTCCAAAATCTTGAATACCACCTTCGTAATGGCCTGCATTGCATTTTATTTTTGCATACCGTGATAAGAGATACCATGGAGAATTAATAATTTATAGAATAGTTCCTCTATTTTTCCAAAATGTTGGAATAACACCTTCGTAAACAGATTATATCCGCGCGCTTCATATGGCCTGCATTACATTCCTTTCGGAAGAAATTAAATTATAACTCTTTAACGGGGACAGGTACGAATTTTATTTCGGGACACTGCGATAAGAGACACCACAGAGAATGAATTAGTGATAGAATTATTCCTCTAATTTTCCAAAATGTTGACTAATTAAGTGTTTATAATATTTTACGCAGCAAACCGCGCGTGGAGGAGCGCGGCCGCGCTCCGATTTCTAAACGGCAACGGCAATCGCGCGCCTGCCATCGCATTTGTGACATGACTTGCGGAAGAAAAAAAATCATAACTAACGAATGGGGACCGATATTTAAATATTTTTTACACGCTCTTCTAGAGGAGACTGTGGGCGATTTTTTGAAGTTAACGCCATACCTCTAATTTTTGTTAATATTTATTTCGGCCTCTGTAAAGTTAAAATTTAATAATAAAAATTGCCCATCTTTCATTAATTATAACTACTATGTAAATTAAGATAATGAGCTGAAACACATTTCATTGAATAGAGCGAATTATATTTATGATTGTGTCATAAAATGGTTACGATAAAGTAAGTGGGGGCCAGCTGGGAAATAATTAAATATGATGCACATTATGGCGCGCTGAACAACTTTCAGAAATGTTCGACTTTGAGGGTTCATTGTACCAATACGGGTGCACTTAAAAATCTAGGAATTCAGTTTGATAAGTTTTGAAGTATTCTTAATAATATGCCGTACTTAATTTTCTTTCAATATCAATTTGACTTTTGCCTACACCCACCACCTCTGAACCTTCGCGGCTCCGATAAACACACAGTGCGTCGTAGGCAACTATATGCACCTATTTGAATTCAAAATGCTACATGCTTCAGCTTGCATTTAAAAAGTATTCCAAAAATGCTAAAAGCAGTCGAACATAAAGCTTTGTATGTAACTCGTCCACAATAGCACTTCATGGACTCGCCTCCGTTATAAGCCTCTCTCGCTTCGCTCGCTCCTAGAAATTATGGCGCCCCTCCCCCAAAACGGCCCAAAATTCAGGCTCAGCACCCACACATTCCTCAAAATCGCACCGGAAGGGGAACGGATATATAGTCCGCAGCCCTTCGAGGACACACAGATTTTACCAAGTTCTGACTTCAGATTATCATTGCTATGTTATTTTGAGTCAGTGCTCATGGTAAGCGTTTTTGCGATTCGAATTTGTGTTACGAATCGTGTCCTAATTCCTCCCCCATACATCTATGTATTGTTAATTGTTTTTCTTATATTAATTGTGATTGTGATTTTTCGTTACCACTATTATCAAAACCACATTTTTAAATTAAAATTAACAATACACACCTTGTCTTCCCTGCCCTTAAAAAAAAATAAATGTGCAGTACGAGATCGGCATACAGAAAAATTGGTAAGTAAATTTTACTTTTATATTTGTTTTGTGTTACACATTTTTTTGCACACGTTTTGGTGCTATTTTTTTGCTAATTGTAATATTTTTTAAATTATTTGGATAACCCGTTCGAGTTCTCGTTATACTAGTCTAAGTCTATTTTTTCTTGTTTATTAGATATAAGTGTTTAGTTTTCGCGTTTTTCCTTTTTTATTCGTACGTTACGATTTAATATTTTAGTTCTACTATTTATAGATTTAATTTGTTTTTCCTAGTGTTGGAATTTTTCGCATTAGTTAATTATTATAATTTTATTCCGTAGTTCCACTATTTCATAGAATTTAATTTGTTTTTACTTGGTGTTAAAATTTTTCGAATTAATTTGTGTTTTTTAAGTTCTTTATTTGTGTTTAATTTTATTTAGTTTTATAACCGTAACCTTTTCAAGGTGGTTCGTTTGTCATTTCTCACATTTTAATAGGTTTTGATTAACCTTTTTTAGAATAACCAGATAGACAAAAAATTATTATAAAACACTGTTTTTTTTTTTGTTTTTGCAGATTTGAATATTAAATAAGTAATTGTGGAGGCTTTCACTTCGTGATACGTCAGTCGGGACGCAATTTCAACACCCGTCTAAAAGAACACATCAGCGCATATAAAAATATTAATAACAAATCAACGTTCGCGAATCACATTAGGGAAAATGAACATTCCTTTGAAAAAGATGTACTCGAGGTGATCCATTTTACCGAGAAGGGATTAAAAATGGATTTACTCGAGTCCATCGAAGTTTTCAAGGTTAAGCGTAATCCGGACATCCCACTCATCAACGACCAGACTGACCTAATATTCTCCCCCCTGTTCAATGCTCTGTAAAAATAAAAATATATAAATGTACAATCGTAATGTAAATATTCATAGTTTGAAAATGACAAGCTGAAATTGTCGAAACTATAGTAACTACTCCAAGTTAATAAAGTGATACAAAGTTATTCGTTTTATTTGAAAGATTTGAATATCTTTCAAAATGATTGCAATTGAACATTTGGCATTATTTTTTGTTGGCAAAATATCAAAGCGTTGTTTAAGGCGGCTTAAATTTAACCATCCAATAATCCGGAAAACTAGTATTCATTTTTATAATGATGATTCAAATAAAAATCTTAAAAGGATATATTTTCGAATAACAAGAAATATTTCAAAATTATGCAGTTTAATAACAAAACATAATAAAAATAGTATCGACGAAGTATCAGATAATTGTTCAGATGATCCCTTAGTTCAGTCCTGAAATTAAAATGGCCGCTGATGTAGATAACAAGGACCAATTAAATCTGTCTGATCATTTGACTTTCAGTAATGCCGTTGATAATGAAAATAATAGTTTAGCAAGCGCCTTGATGCAATCAGCAGATATTAATTTTGAAGTTGAGTTATCATCCATTGCAGATTTTATTGAAAAATTGCCAGAATGTACTATCGGCGAAGTAGCAGTTAATGTACTTGAAAGTCCTCCAATTAATATAAATGTTTCTGTGGGAGATAATAGCACTAAATTAAATGCGTCTGATCATTTGATTATGTCGAGAGGCCATATTGATAATGAAAAAGATAGTACGTTAGATGTTTCGAAAGAATCAACTGATTTCAAATTGGAAATTGCATTACCATCCTCGAATGCAGATTTTGTTGAAAAATTGCCAAAAAGTACCGAAAACAAATTTCCCGAAAAAAATTCTGGCGCGAAATATGAATATATGAAGGTAGTTTTAAAATGAATAATTCACAATTAGCTGCAATTTACAATGAAGAAAAAAATAAATTTAATTCTTTTTGTTATCCATTTGTACTAAAGAAACTGCTTAACCCTTAGCGGCCACACCTCCCCCAGGCCACGTCGCGGCCACACGGGGTGACGAGTCACCCCAGTGCAAAAAATTGAAATATAAACTTCAGAGGCAAGTTTGAAGAGTTCTAATAGATAATTTTACGTTCTTTCATGAGTTTTTGAACGTTTCTAATTGGTTTTTCTTTTAATTAATGAACAGTCTCTTTAAAAACAGTCAAATTCCTAGAAAAATGATGAAAATGCCTCTTGATAAAAAAATTGATAACCCGTAAAGTTTTGAATATTAAGGCCTAAAAATTGAGAATTATATGATTCATACATGCTACTAAAATACCCAATAGATGCATTATCCCAATATTCAAAAAAACATATTTATTTTGCAAAATTACTGAAGGAAAAATTTAAAAAAATCAAACACATATTTTTTCTTTTTTTTTCGTTTTATTAGATATAAATGTAATATTTGTGGAAGAAAATGTTGAAAATATATTATTACAATGATATTAAAATGATGGAAAAAAATATTTTTTCATATTCTTATGTATTATGTATATTTGCGTGTTTATTGGTCAGTGCATGTTCCGCACAATGGCAAACGATGTTCTTCGCAAACGGGTCTTTTACAAGAGGAGCAGCCAATTTTAGATTTTCTGTCCTTCTTTCGGTCACAGTTTACACATCTTCGAGCAGAATCGAATGTGACCCTTTCCAAACTCGCATCTCTCTCGCTATCCATCTTGAGTATGCTCCTGATAACCATCCGTAACTCACTCCGAAGAAACGGTCCGGTCAAACGGTGGTGTAGCATCGGAGTAGTTAGATGGAAAATTAATTTTTTTAGAGTGGTTATAGCAGATGTTGATTGCACTTCTCCATCATTTGTTATTCTACACATTATTCTAGAATTGACTGCTGCTTGGTCCAGCATGCCGTAGAAAATTCTCATTGGCCATCTGTTAGTTCTTCGAGCCACTGAATAAGAATGACACAGTTGGTCGAATGTATCGGTGCCTCCTTTTGTATCGTTATAATGCAGAATGATGTTTGGTTTTCCATTAGTGATTTCCTTGGTATGGAGATAGGTTGAAGTCACCAGCACAATTTTGTTCTTCTTCGGTGTATGGGAGAGTAGCGTATTTTCTTTCGTGTGACAAAATTTGGTATCTGGAGGATTTTTTGACGCTATTTTCATCTCCAGTGGGATCTCCCGTTTATTTTTTTTATGGTCCCAGTCATTGTCATGTTGAAAGGTGGACTCAACATTCTGGTGAGTAAAGGGATTGTGGTGAACCAATTATCGCACGTGACTGTGCGATTCGTGCCATGAATGGGAGCCGTCACAGCTTGAAAAAAATATTCTCCACTAGGCAGTCGCTCAGGATTATCTATGGTGCTATCTTTACCCAAATATGGAATGGCGAAAATCAGGTACGCAGTCGAAGCGTCATTCAAGGTCAAGAGCTTTAACCCATACTTATCCGGCTTTGACTTTATATACATTCGAAATAAACATCGCCCTCTAAAACCAAGTAACTGTTCGTCGACGGTACATTTATCACTCGCATTATAATATTTTGTACAATTGTTGATGAAGATAGTCCAAACCTTGCGGACTGGTGAAAATCTGTCTTCTAAATCTCGCTTTCCTCTTACATCAAAACGCAGACAAGATTGTAAGAACTCGAACCTCATTCTGGGAAAAACAGCTCTGTAAAAATTCATCCCGTTTGCTTTGTCCCAGAGCACATTATTGTCAACTTTAGATGACTTCCACAAGCCAGCATAATACAATAGACCGATTAAAGCTCTGATTTCAAGAGGATCAGTGTGATGATGGTATGTCTGGATCCGATCTTCAACGACAAGGGTTCCACAAACCTCCTCGATTTGAGTGTTTGTGCTGGCAACAATTGTATCAATTATTTCCTCATTGAATAAGAGATTCCAGAAGCTCTCCAGTGTAGTTTTATTCGCAGCATCATTTGCTAAACTTGCTTCATATGAATTTTGATCGCTGTTTACACGATCAGATGTCCGTTGGGCAGATCTTGTTTCCCAAGCAAAAAAATTTTTTCCATACATTTTTGATGTAGGACGACCCCGTGGCCGAGATGTTGAAGCGGCTGGATCATTGACGGCCTTACGCTTGCGTGATGTTAACGGTCTCTCATTTTGTACTGCGTTTTGCAGATCTTCTTCATCCAAATCATCGTCCTGGTAATCAGAGTCCGACGAGACATTTTGTTCTGACTCGGAGCCTGACCGTTCTTCGCAATCAGATTGATTTTCAACAACTTCGTCGATCAGTTCTTCATCCAACAATTTTCCGCGTCTGCTCTTCGTTCGAAAATTATACATCTGTAAAAAAATTCATAGAATAGAAAAAAATCTATTATTATTATTTGAAAGACTCTTAGTTATGACATATTCATCTTTTTTTAAGTATACTATATTTTTTTCTGTCAAAACCAAATGAATTCACGAAAAAAAAACAAATTTTCATGGCGATTATTTTTTATAATTTTTTTTTCAATATAAAATGAAAAACTTACCTTTTTTTTAATTAATTGATAACACAAACGATGCACTTTAAGAAAAAAAATATCCGTTCTCAACAACGGTTGCGTGCACACTGGGGTGACTCGTCACCCCACGCGAACTCAACAAACGCTCATAACGCCACCTTACGTTTTTTAGATGACTTATATGTGAGAATCACTTCCATTAAGATCCTACTATGAAAGTTTAATGATATTTTTATTCATTTCAAATGTTTACGATCTGAAATTCCGGTTTTCCGGAGCCTGGGGTGACTAGTCACCCCGTGTGGCCGCTAAGGGTTAAAGCTGTTAATAATACCTGCATTATTAATATTAAATCAAGTAATTAGTCGAGAAAGAAAATAACCGTATATGCAAATTGTGCTTTAGTGGAATGCAAAAAGTTTAATAAAGTTGTGAGTTTGATCCATGTTACTGGGCGGAAATGTTGAAAGAGGGTGTTAAATATATGTACGTCCAGTATTTTATATATTTTATTTTCTGAACTAGTTTCGGGCTATTGGCCCATCTTCAGCAGAAAACTAAAAGATAACAACAAGATAGTATAAAAATTTAAAAAAAGTTGCAAAATATCATGAAACAAGGGAGGTGGTTTGTTATTAAAAATAAAAAGTTTTTTGTTATCGTAACGTTATAAAAAATGAGGTTACAAGAAAATTTGAGCGGTAAAATTGTTGAACGAAATAAAAGTTCTAATGAAAATTCATTATAAAGAGAAATATGTGGTTTACTTACACGTTACTACAATAGTGAATGTGTGCAGAGCATGTGGTGATGTGTGTTGTATGAAAAAGGGGAAAATAACCTGCAACTGACAAAAAGGCGTGAGTTATATGTTAAGTAAGGTTATAAAATCTAGTGAATAAAATAATACCTGGTAGTTTGTGAGGGCGTGTTTGACAATATAGTAATGTGGTGTGTGTATATTTGAACTGTAAAGTTGGAGTAATGGTGTTGGAGAAAGTAGCACTCGGAAACGTCGCACGTGTAAAAGAATAATGGCGGAGCCGGTGTGTTCGTGTATGTGTGGGGGAATGTTGTAGTAAGGTTGGTAAGTCAAGTATGTTATAGTGTGTAAGAATGGAGAATTTTGTGTGGAATATGTACATGTGAAGAGGTTAGGTTTTGAAGGGGTTATTTAAGCAGTTATAGAGAGGGTGTATAGTGTGAGTATTTGATCATTGAGACATTGTAAATCTTGGTTTTTGTGGATGAATTTATCTATTTCGTAATTTTCGAGAAGGTTTAATTTATGACTTTTGTTAAATTGATGGAGTATTTTAATATTGTCGGGGTTTTTACAAGAGTGGTTGTGAATAAAAAGGTGTCTGCCGAAATTGGATGATAATTAGATAAATACAAGAAAACGAAATGTAGCCTGAATATATGAATATTCAACCTGTTCGTTAATCTGCAAGCAAAAAATTAAGTCTTACTAAGACTATAAACAAATAACTTATTGAAACAACTACTTCCCTGGCTAGTGCCACGCCGGATATTGAATGATACAAAAGAAATTTGCATGTTATTACTAGTACTACTAGATTATAACATTGGTTTAAGATTGTTTATTTCTACATACAAGACTAACTTAGAAAATTATTCTAAAATGAAATGTGAAACTTTAAACTGTAAATGTTATTATTGTAGTTGTTTCAATAAGTTATTTGTTTATAGTCTTAGTAAGACTTAATTTTTTGCTTGCAGATTAACGAACAGGTTGAATATTCGTATATTCAGGCTACATTTCGTTTTCTTGTATTTATCTAATGCGTTCTGCAACAAGTAAAGTTGTTTCTAATTTGGATGATAATTTTTGTGATACGTGTTCTTTGAACCTAATTCGTAGGGCTCTGCCTGTTCGCCAATGTATGTAGCTCCACAGTCGTCGCAAGTGAGAGAGTAAACTCCATTTTTGTCAAGAGTCTTGGTTCTGTCTTTTGGGTTGCATAAGAGATTTTTGATAGTGTGGTTGTTTTTGAAAACTGGTGTTATGTTGTATCTTTTAAAAATTTTATGTATATTAGTGGAGAGGTGTTGGTGTTCTGTGAATTTTTGGTATGTAATATTGTCTTTATTGTTGGAGTTGTTAATAGGTAGTAAGTTAGGTAAAAAGGAATTGTGTCTTTTTTTGGATATTAATTTATTGATTAGATTGTGCTTAAATTGATTATTGTAAGCAATTTGTTAATATCTGTTTCTTTTTTTAAATCTGAGGGGTTCATGGGTGTATTAAGTAGTCTATGAATGTAGGAATGAAAGGTGGACATTTTATGTGCGTGGGTGTGTGTGGAGTGGAAAGGGATGATGCTGCCGGTTTGGGTCGGTTTCCGGAAAATGGAGAATTCTAATTTAGAAAGGGTATAATTGGAATAGTTATAATATTTAGTATTATAGTTATAATACCTAATATTTAGTACTTAAAAAAAGAAACATAGGGGCATTTTTTATGTTTTTTCATGTTTTAATTTTTTTATAAACATTCATTTAAAATATTAAAATATGCAATAATATCAAAGAAAAAAAAATTATTAAACGTTTTTAAAAGCCTATTTTTTGTAAAGGTGGACATTTTATGTGCGTGGGTGTGTGTGGAGTGGAAAGGGATGATGCTGCCGGTTTGGGTCGGTTTCCGGAAAATGGAGAATTCTAATTTAGAAAGGGTGTTTTTGGTGATGGTTAGGTCGAGGAAATTAATGGAATTATTTTGTTCAAATTCGGTGGTAAATTGAATTTTCGGGTGGATATTGTTGATGAAGTGGGTGAAAGGTTGTAAATCGTTAGGGACTATATTATCTTTCCAGATACATAGTATGTCGTCCATAGTATAATGTTATTGGATATAGGATTGTTAAAGATAATATTTTCCATGTTATCTATGAAAATGTCTGCTAAAAGGGAGCTTATGCTGGAGCCCATTGGTAGGCCATCAGTAATTTTGTAGAAGTAATCATTATAGAGGCAGAAATTCTGATCGGTGATGAGTTTTATAAGGGAGATAATATTATTTTGGTCAGTAGGGTCAGGTATGTTAGTTTTGATTAGGTTTTTGATGGTGTTAAGGGTGTCAGCTATAGGGATGTTAGTGTACATATTAGTAATGTCGAAAGATAGTAAGGTAAAGTTTTGAGGTAGTGTTAAGTTTTCTAATTGGTAAAGTAAGTCTTGTCTATTATTAATGGTGTATGAAGGTTTGAATTTTATGTGGTTTTTGAAAACAAAGTTAACAGCGTTAGCAATGAGTTGTACGGGGGTATCGTATGTGGTGGTAATTGGTCTGATTTTATGGACGTTTTTATATAATTTAGGTTGTCTATAAAGTCGGGGTGGTTGCGGGTTCATAGGGATGAAAGTGTTTTTTGGGTGTGGGTTATCAGTGTATTTAGGTAATGTTTGTTTCGTGTGTTTAATGGTGTTTTTAGTTCTGTTGATGAATTTAGGTAGTGGATTATTTTGTTGTAAAATATATAGGTTGTCAGTGAAGAAATTTTGGATTCTTTGATTATAGTCTGATTTGTTCATAATAACTAATCCGGCGTTTTTGTCAGCTGTTACGTATGTTTTTAATGATTCTACGATTATTATTATGTATTTGTACCTGTTATGAGTTAATAATGTTAGTTTTCCGGTCTTCTGTTTTGAGTAGTTGTATGCAGTCTCCTTTGATGTTATTTTCTTGGGGGTGTCCTCGGATGGCAGTTTCGAGTTCAATTGCTAATTTTGGTGGATTAACCGATTGTATGGCTGGTGAAAATTTATGTCCATGTTGGAGGAGCGTGTTTTCTTCCTAGTTGAAAGTGATATTACTGAGGTTTGTGATTTTTGGGTGGAATTTATGTTCGGAGAAGTTGTTTTGGAGTTGTTGTTTTCTGTTTTCTAGGGATTTCATTAAGTTTTTTATTTTGTTGTCCTTGATAAGTTTATCTTGTCTGTTGAGATCGTTGGGGTGGTTTAGTATTTGTTCTATGTTTTGGTGAAGTTCTAAGAAATGTAGTTTGTTGGATAGTTCGTTTGAGTAGAATATTGATGTGGTTTAGAGTACTGTAATGTCGGTGTATTTCTTTTTTAATAATATTAATTTTGATTTTTTGTTGTTCAGCTTCGTTGATTGTGGGTGGTAGTTTTATGTTGGCGTAGTTAGGGGTTATTCCTCTTTTTATGCAGGTGTGATTGAAGTAAAGGTGCATGGTGATTCTTTGTTGTTTAATTTTTAGTTTTTTGTATATTTGGATCAAGTGAGCTCTACTTGCTTGTTGAATAGAGTTGTGAGCCAATAGCCCGAAACTAGTTCAGAAAATAAAATATATAAAATACTGGACGTACATATATCCAACACCCTCTTTCAAAAAGTTTAAATTGGAAGGTATCAAGATGAAAGATAATTCAATTATCTTTAAAGTAACGAGCACTTCGCTCCATTTTTCTCATGGGCAAAAGTGTACAGGACACGTGAGAGGCATAGGGAGGGCACTGTTGGGGAGAAGATTAAAGTGTTATACCGCGTAAACAGTATCAATAAATACAACACTAAATTGATGAAATCCACCAAAAATTTAGGAACAATTAATTCAGAATCTGTCTATCACAAAGTCAAATGTCAAATCAGAGTTTTATGCACGTAATGATAGGTCAAAAAATGACTTATGGGATACCATTGTAATGCGCGAGGAGAATGAACATCATATGCAAAAGATAATTCTCCCCTTCCAAATATATATATATATATAGCAAAGAGCAACTTTCTCTTCTAAAGAGCGGCAGAATGGTATTTTAAAACTTTATATAGATGCAACAGGTTCTGTTATCCGCAAGCCAGTAAAGTGCAAAAGGGTCCTATATTATAGTGGTGTAATTAAAACGAATATGAACAAAGTCGTTCCGATATTTGAAATGCTATCTTCACTCCACGACAAAGACTCCATCTCTTCTTGGTTGCACTCGTTCAAAGCTTATTATTTAAGAAAGAACCTTGCTTGGCCACCCTTTGATAGTATCACAACAGATTTTAGTTTGGCAACATCAATGCAGTTTGTGAAGTCTTCAATGGAATGACATTGTTAACATATTGTAATTATAAAGGACCCCGCACAAATCTTATGGAAATTGAATTTCGGTCAAAAGACTTAAAATTTTCAGAAGAGTTTCTTCAAGTCATGCCGAGAAAAAGTCCTAATGGGCACAAAGTTCCTGGATGCTTTGGAGCCGAGATGTAAGTGATGGAATGTCGAAAAACTCGTTTTTTTATGTCTCATGGCTGTTTTCACCAACCATTCCTAAAATATAAGCATTTCCTAAATAAAAATAGGAACTCCTTACCGTCAATTCGGTTTTCACCAGTCCTAAACACTTTCCTAAATGGTTTAAGCATTACTTATCGCTAGGTACGCGATAAACGGCAACCCAGGGATTAAGTATCTGTTTCTTTCGTTAACGAAAACAGGGGCCGGGATTGGTATATACTGTAAAAACCTATCCCTGAAAAAGACTGCTGTACTTGGTATATCAATGAGTACCCCCACTAAGGCGAAACTCGTGGGTATATTACATGCAGCCAGAGAAATTGCTGATAGAAATAGCAAAGGGAAAATTGTGCATATCATCAGCGACTCTAGAGCAGCAATATTATTTATTTACTTATTTTCCTTTGTTACAATGCAATTACAAGCTACAAAATCACATCAGCATTAACGTTGGAATGTTGCGCGGGCCTAGAGAGAGTGGCAAACGATAACTAGGTAACCTTGAGCTGGGTAAAAATGGACTGCCAAGAAGAGCTTCCAGACGCCCTACTTTCGGGCCGGAATCCAACTAGCCCCTCTCTGTCAGACATAATATTCTTATTAAAAGACACATCGACTGAACTTCACGAAGGTCGATGAAATGACAAGCCTGGCTGCAGGGTAGTAAAATATTTAATCTTGATGAACCCCAAGATTGTCAGATACTGCTTGCAACTGTCCAGGGGGAACCTACGAAAATTATTAACTAACGAATTTTAACGAAATAACAATATTTTTAAAGCGAAAGAGTGCGAGAAGTTGGCTGTTGCTAATACAAAAATGCATCACCTGTCTAAATATTTTTTTGCAATTTTTGAAAATCGTAGTCGGGTTACGTCTGCATTAATTTCAAAAATTCATTTTTTTTTGTTAATTAGTGTATTTGAACTGAATGTAAGAATTTAACTAGTATTATCAATAAAATGTATTACCAGTCTACATATTTTTGTTTTATTTTTGAACTTCAAGCTTACTTTAACGGACAATTAATACATCCCTGTGAAATTTAAAAATTCATAACTTCTTCAATAATTAACGCATTTGAACTAAATAATAAAATTATTAAAGCCAAACAATGTAAGAAGTGTATTGTTACTAATAAAAACATGTATCGCCAGTTGAAATATTTTTTTTTCGAATTTTTCAAATTCATGATCGCTTTAATGTGCAATTATATCTTCAAAAATTCATAACTTTTTTAATAACCAACGGATTTGAACTAAATAAAAAAATGATTAAAGCTAAAGAATGTACGAAGTGTATTGTTACTAATAAAGACATGTATCGCCAGTTAAATTTGTTTTTTTTTAATTTTTGAAATTCATGATCGCTTTAACGAGCAATTATTGCTTCAAAAATTCATAACTATTTTAATAATGAACGGATTTCAACTAAATAACAAAATTATGAAAGCTAAAGAATGTAAAAAGTGTATTGTTATTAATAAAAGCATGTATCACCAGTTACATTTTTTTTTCTAATTTTTGAAATTCATGATCGCATTAACGAGCAATTATTGCTTCAAAATTTCATAACTTTTTTTTAATAATCAACGGATTTCAACTAAATAATCCAAATCAGATTACGTTGGTCTGTTACGCGGGGCCATACCAATTCTAATGGATTTTTTTTCGTATTATTGTACATTTGAATGTATTTGATTCAGATTCAGATGAAAAAGATGACCGACGTACCCAAATTTGGGGTCAGAATAATTAATTCATATTTAAATGCAAAATAAAGTTGTCTTACTTCTCAGTTTCTGAAAAACTCCTTCTCTAATACATGGGCGCGCACTTTCTGTCGCCATTAATTCAATTCTTTTTCTTTTCAATGTCTACCTTTAATTTGATTATGTCCTAGCTATAATTCTACTTCGCTCTTCTTCGCAATTGATGGTGACGCTAGTTTAAAATAATAATTCCATAAATAAATCAATCATTGAAAATATTAACACGAGTAATTAAACGAGCGACGTTATGTTACTTCAATGAAGTAGTAAAAAATCACTTGTGCGAACTTCACTCTATTTAGCGAAGCACACACCCGCAGTTTCACCAATATGACAACTAAAATTTCCCTGAAAAAACAGTACCTTAGTAGGAATTGCTTATCAAGGAACCGATTGCCATGGTGAAATCGAATTTATCTAAAGTACTAGTTTAGGCATTTCTTAGCTTAGGTACTATCTAACAAAGTATTTGTTTAGGAATAGTTGGTGAAAACGGGCATCAGACACTTATAATTGGAATAGTTATAATATTTAGTATTATAGTTATAATACCTAATATTTAGTACTTAAAAAAAGAAACATAGGGGCATTTTTTATGTTTTTTCATGTTTTAATTTTTTTATAAACATTCATTTAAAATATTAAAATATGCAATAATATCAAAGAAAAAAAAATTATTAAACGTTTTTAAAAGCCTATTTTTTGTAAGATTTTAATGTTATTAGGTATGAAATGATTTAAAAAACAGTGTTTTATTGAAAATACGTTAGCATTTATTGAGTTATACTTCTTTTTTTAGTAAAAAATTTAAAATTCCGCAAAACCAATTATAGGTGTCTGACAAGGAGAGGATCAGATGTGTGACTCACCGATTTGATAAATCTTTGGCACACATGTAGGTAATGACTAGGAGTGTAACAGGTGCAAGTAATAGGGCGCACTATTTAGCCGTTTTCGAGAAAAAAATTGATTGATTAAAATTAATGTATTTAAATGCACATGGGTTTATAAAAACTATAAAAAGAAAATTAATATACCCAACTTCAACAATGGGGGTTCGATCCTTCGACCTTCCGACTACGAATCGGAGGTTTTATATATGCGCCAAAAGGTCAGTATATGTTTGTTAACGCAAAAGGTATATAAACATACGACTGAATAAGAAATTAAAAAAACATTTTTTTCTCGAAAACGGCTGAATAGTGCGCCCTATTACTTGGACCTTTTACACTCCTAGTTATGACCTACACGTGTGCCAAAGATGGATGAAATCGGTGAGTCACACATCTGATCCTCCCCTTATGAGACATAAACAAACGCGTTTTTCAACTTTCCATCGCTTACATCTCGGCTCCAAAGCATCTAGGAACTTTGTGCCCATTAGGACTTTTTCTCAGCATGACTCAAAGAAACTCCTCTGAAAATTTTAAGTCATTTGACCGAAATTCAATTTCCATAAGATTTGTGCGGGGTCCTTTGATAAATTACAAATGAAGAATGAGAAAACACCGAACTTAATAACGATTAAATTATGCTGTGCCCATCTAATGAAAAATATGTGCAATGACATAAATAAACAAATTAAAGGTACTTCCAACAACATAAGGCAATTCTACAAAGGGGTACTTGCTTCAATTTACAATATTAACTGCTTTAATACCGTTGTAAATATTATAAAATGCATATTTTTACTGTCATCATCCAAATTTGTTAACGACTTAGTGATAAAAAGCAGAATGGATTTATTAGAATACACCATTGATAACAACAAAGTTACTGAATATGATGAGGACATATCTGTTGATTTGGAAACGATAACATTAAATGATTCATTTTATAAAAACAATAAATTTTTCCAAAAGTTTAATTCTATTTTAAATGAAATCGAGTACGATATAACATTAGAGGATGACAATAATGTAAATAATGAATATTATTGTGGTACATTCAGTCAAACTCTTAAAAAAAATATATCCCCTATCTACCACTGTGGTGTGGTGTTTGGGGAGATCGGTCGAGTAATGCAGTTGTCGAAAATTGGTTCGGCTTACTTAAAAATAATATTCTAAATAAATCTTTACATCTAAAACGCACTCGATTTATAAGGGAAATTAGAAAATGTATTATATCTACATATAGGCAGCGTACTTATGATATTCCTAGGGAACGATGTGCAACGAAAAGAAAAATTATTATTTCGGAGGAAACATGGGCCAAGCGAAAAAAGAATATACACTCTTACTGTAAACAGACCACAATAAAAAAAAAAACTCGATGATAACAAAATTATAAATGCATCAAATAATAAAATCGATCAAAATGATTGTACAAAACGATCGGATGCCACAATTCCCAATAACACAAACAATTACGACGATGATAAAATAGTATTAAATATATCAAATAATAAAATTGATGAAAATTATTATAAGAACAGATCAGATGCCACAATTCCTAATAATAAAATAGATTATGTTGTTAGTATGTACAACAGAGAAATGTTATACTATATGAGCTACAACACATTAAATATTTATGAAAAAAAAAACAGACATGTGGTTAGATAATTTTGTAATTGATTATGTTTTAAAGATCTTCTCACGTTATCAACCTACAATTAAAGTCTTTTTACAATATGAAACCCAAAATATTTTTCAAGAAAATCAGCAAAAATCAGGAAAAACAATTCATTATGCCGACTTTTTTTTGTGCAAGTCCTTTTTTTTCTTCCCTTTCTCGCCTCGGGATGTAGTGGAGTTGATTCCATCTCGGGCTAACGGTGTTAAGGGATGTATATATTCTTCTCTATAATATATTGCTTTCTACTGTAGTTTGTTGTTAAGGATTAGGTTTTTTAGTTTTAATTTGAAAGGTGTATAATTGAGTGTCGTTATATATTCCGGTAGGTTGTTGTATTGTTTAATGGTTTCCGTTGTTAATGATTGTTTGTATTTCGTTGTGGTAAATTTTTCTGTTCTTAGGTCTGATCTTCTTCTTGTTTTATAATTGTGTATTTGTTTATTTAGTTTTAGAGTAATATTTGTTTTAATTAAGTTGTTTTTTATTTTGTAGATCAGCAATAAATTGCTAAGTGTTATCATGTTTTCTATGTTGAGTTCTCTGTCGTTTTTGTTGATTTGTCTAGGTTATATAGAATTTTTAGTATTTTGTTTTGTTGTATTTGTAGTTTTGAGATATTTTTTTTGTTAGTGTCTCCCCAGATATTGCTTAGGTATCTATGTGATGTGAAAAGTGCATTGTAAACTTGCTTCCTTGATTTTTCTGGGATGTAGATCTTGATTTTTGCTAATTCTACTATTGTCATTGAGTTCTTTTTTGCTAGTCGATCTATATGTTCATCCCATTTAATGTTTTCTTGTATTTTTAGTCCTAAGTAGTTTACTTCTTTTATTTGCTTTATGATTGTTCCTCTAATGTTGATTGTTAATTGTGTTGACTGTTTCTTGTTGGCGAATACCATGAATTCTGTTTTCGTTTCGTTTATCGTCAATAATTTGTTAAAATACCAGGTTTCGAGTTGTTGTATATCTGTATTTATGTTTGTTTGTATGTCTTTGTAGTTATTTCCTGTATATACTATGCAAGTATCATCTGCGTATATGTAAGGTTTTCCTTTTAAGTTTAGTTCTAGAAGGTCGTTAGTGTATATTATATATAGTATGGGCGGTAGATTTCCTCCTTGGGGTATTCCGTATTCGGCTTCTAGTGGTTGACTTTCAGTGTTGTTTATTTTTGTTGTTTGTGGCCTTTTCAGTAGGTATGTTTTTATAAGGTTTTGTTCTTTCCCTCGAATGCCTATGCTTGCGAGTTTTTCTAATAATTTTGATTTTGATATAGTATCAAAAGCTTTTTTCATGTCTATATATAAAGTTGTTACTGTTTTTTTCTCATCTAATTTTGATTTAATGTGTTGTGTAAGGTTATTTGCTGCAGATGTTGTTCCTGAGTTTTGTTGGAATGCATATTACTCGTGGTTTATTATTTTATATTTGATTAGGTGGTTTATGATCTGAATTTGTAGTGTTTTTTCTAATATTTTATTTAGTGTCGATAGGAGTGCTATAGGTCTGTAGTTCTCTGTGTTTGTTTTGTCACCTTTTTTAAATACCGGTATTATGATGGATTTTTCATGTAATACGTGTATACTCCTTCATCTATTACCATATTTATTATTTTTACGAGGATTGGTGTTAATGTAGTTTTGTTTCGTTTAAGAATGTAGTTTGTTTTTTTGTCAAATCCCGGTGCTTTATGTACTTTTAGATCTGATATAATACGGTTTATTTGTTTGTGTGTTGTATGTTGAAATCTCAAATCTTCTATTTGTCTTTTTGTTATTGTTGTTTTGGTCTGGGTTTTTGCGGTACGAATTTGTTTCTCAGCCAGTTTTTTCCCAATGTTTGCGAAATATGAGTTTACTTCATTTGCTATCTCTAGGATGTCGTTGGTAAGGGTCCCATTTTCTTTGCGAATTGTTTCTATGCGGTTTTCTTTCCTATCTTGTTCATTTATTTCTTTGTTTATGTTTTTCCATAGTTTATATGGGTCATTTACACTTTTTTGGAATTTATTTTTATAGTATTTTGTTTTGGTTTGTTTTATTAATACTGTTGTTTTCTTCTTTTGTAATCTGTATTCTTCCTTTATTATAGCATTTGTAGGATTTTTATTATGTTTCTTTTGCCATTTATTTCGTTGCTTGATTTGCATCAGTATTTTTTCGTTAACCCAAGGGTTTTGCTTGGTTCTTTTAATTTTTTTTGGTTTTATGGTTAGATTCTATTATACTTTGTAGGTTTGTTGAGAGTTCAAAATTATTTATTGTGTTTATGTCGATATTTTGTATTTCATTTGAAATTTGTTCTTAGTCTATTTTGGTTACTTCAAAGAATTGGTAGTTTGGTTTTTTATTGTAGTTATTACGGCATTGTGGTCTGATATACTTGACTGTTCTATTTTTGTATTTTCTATAAGTTGCGTGTTGTTTATTATAACGTGGTCTAGTATGGAGTTATTACCATTTTTGTTTAGTCTTGTGTATGATTGTTTTGCTATTTTGTCTACAATTTTATAGTGATTTTCTGTTAGTGTGTTTTTGTATTCTTTCGTTGTATTGTTTTTTTCTAGCATGTTGATATTAATGTCTCCTAGAATAATTTGTGTTTTCCTTCTGTTTGGAACATTATTTTTTAGTACGGGTTTCAGTTTGTTGAGGTTAATGTGTGGTGGTTTATATATTAGTGTAATTATGAGTTATAGTTGTTTATTTATATAGGTGTTGGTTTATTGGCGTTAGCCATGTCTCCGTTATTGATTGTTTTTGTGTTCTTCCTTGAACTTTCGAAAATAACCACTGGATGCTAATTTATGTAAATTCAGATGAAATACACTTTTTCGACCCCGCATCTACTAGAAGTCACAGGAAAAAATTTTATTTGCATAAATTAAAAAATACATACCCTAAAAATGTAAAATTAATCAATAACGATTATCCGGTACAATTTGACAGCTGTAATTGCGGAGTATATATTGTATATTATGTCGAATGCATTCTTCGAGACATAAATACAGGGTGAGGCAGTGAAACGGCACTATTTAAACAAAACACCAACAATTTTCTAAATGAAAAATTTTAATTGTTTGAACTTTAAACTGGAGTACATGACTGGAAGTCTTTTTGAATATGGTGTCAGTAAGATGGCTTCCTTGGTTTTGAACACATTGTCGGAGTCTGAGATGGAACCTCCCATGACTTTTCGCAGCATCTCCAACGGTATGTTGTCAATTTCTTCTTCTCAATCCTCTTTTGTCCTTGGTGGATTTTCCTGGAATACTTTGCACTTCAGATAGCCCCAACGAAAATAGTCCGGAGCGGTCAAATCCGGCGATCGGGCGGGCCAAGGAATATCACCATTCCTGCTGATCCTGGAAATGCGAGTCTAAGCAAACCCATTGATACAGCGGCAGTGTGACTGGTCGCACCATCTTGCTGGAATAGTGTTTCTTCATCTGGAGCATACTCATCGATTCCAGGCAAACCAAAAGTTACCAACATGTCAGCATAACGTTCAGAGTTAACCGTTACCGTGTTGCCATGTTCATTTAAAAAAAAATAGGGTCCAACGATTGCACGAGATGACATTGCACACCAAACTGTCACTTTCTCAGAATGGAGAGGTTTTTCATGAAGAGAATGTGGGTTATTTCCTGCCCAATAACGGAAATTCTGTTTATTAACGTAGCCACTAAGGTGAAAGTGGGCCTCATCACTCATCCACAAATTATGCACTCTCTCTCCATTTCTTCCAATAATGTCAAGCATTGTTTGGCAAAAGCGAATGCGATTATTGTAATCATTAGGTTTTAGGGCTTGCACTATCTGTATCTTGTATGGATGATACTGTAGGTCATTTTTCAAAATCCTTCTAACTGATCTATTGCTGAGACCAAGTTCTGTACTGTGCCGTCTCGCTGATTTTCGTGGACTTCGTCCTAATGCTTCGCGCACACGATCAATGTTTTCAGTGGTCCGGATTGTTTTTTCACTACCACCCCTTTTCTTTGTAGTGCTAGAAGTGGCTTCAAAGTTGTTCACCCAAAGGCTGATAGCTTTCCGTGATGGCACAGGAGCCCGTGGCGGTAGATTAAACTCGCGACGAAAAGCGCGTTGAGCACCAACCATACTATCCGCATTTTTGTAATATGCTTTTACAGCAAACGCACGTTGCGCACTGGACCAACGCTCCATGGCTACTGAAATGTCCACCTGTCTAGACGCTCAAGGTCGCGTCCCCCACTCTCATCACCCCCCACCACGCCCGTCAGCCGGTCTTAAAATAGTGCCGTTTCACTGCCTCACCCTGTATGACTAACAGTTTTGACCCCAATGAATACCGATAGTATTTAAAGAGCATCATACTTGACACTTTGACAATAATGTCAAAAGATAATTGCCGAAAGTGCGGCAGTTACTCAAATGAAGTGCAATGTAGTTCTTGCTCCTACTTCTTCCACCGAGCTTGCATATTTTCAAAAACACCAATGACTCACTACAAATGCGATATCTGCAGATTTGCTATTTAACCACTTTTTTCTACTTTCTCCGGAAAAATGTGTTTGTGTGTGTGTCTCTTAGTGCGTGATGTTTCACAAAAACTAACACAGGAATTGACTTTAAAAATTCTTCACTTTATTGACAATCCGAAGAAATAAAAAGTTTTTGGTAAAATTCCGTACACCGGACGTGGGTATATACATTAACCGTTTTGTTTTTCTGATAATTTCTTAAATATAAATAATAAAAATAATATTTCATAAAATCACAACATAGTCAAAAGCTTAAAAATGTGGTTTAATATTTTCATGGTTTATTTTCCATTTAAATGGTATTTTAAATGTATATCGAGCGTTTTAAAGGATCCGAGAACTGATGTTTAAATCGTCAAAATTATAAAAATGACAAATACTTTAAATTTCAATAACTTTTCCGAGAACTGATGTTTAAATCGTCAAAATTATAAAAATGACAAATACTTGAAATTTCAATAACTTTTACCATCTTACTTAAAAACAAATGAGATTTCGAACAATATTTTTGACTAAAAGATGTACATTTCTATGTTAATCTTAAAAAATCGTTTAAATGTTTATGTAATAATTTGCATATTTAAAAAATTATCGGAAAAACTGTTACGTTAAACATCTACTTCCATCCAGTGTACTAAATTTTACCAAAAGCTTTTAAGTTGTTCGAATTGTCAAATAAGGCTCATATTCAAAGTTTCATGTTAATTCCCGTATTAGTTTTTGAGATACAGTGCGGTCAACAATCAACATTCCAAAAGGAAAACAAAATTCGGACATAAAAAGTTCGGGTACAATTTAATAGAAAATTAAAAGAATGTTCAATCAATTTTATTAATACTTATGGCAAGCGTATGACATTAATTTGATCACAGGCTGCTGTAATATTGAAGTTTTGTTTGTTGTGGGCCAATAACATTGGGTTTTGCTAACATCTAATTTTAATTTTTCGTGCCCTCATATCGTCCATGAAGTCAATTGCAGCTCGTTTGATTTATCGGATGCAGTTAGGATTCCGGTGTGTAAATGCAGTTATGCCCAGGCGAGGCTTTTACTCAATTTGGGTGAAAATAATGGCTTAGAGCCAGCGCCGACAGAATATGAAAAATAATTCTTTAAAAAAATCAGTTAAAGAAAAATGTACCTCCTAATTTTTCTACGTTTGTTATGCAAAACAGTCAATTTACATTATGGAAAAATATACAGTTTTTAAAGAAATCCCCTATTGCACTTCCTCTTAAGCGACCCGTGTGATGATTACTACCAATAAACATTTCAGTAATTGCAATGCTAAAAGAATATGCACACTTTTTTCTATGATATACATTGATTATTTCGCATAACACATAGAAATTCAGCATTTGCATACAGGATCTGAAAGGTCTCGCATCAAATTTTACATGTGAATATTTTTTCAAATGCCCGATTTTGCTGAAAGATTTTTTTTTTACAAATTCTGTCGGCGCTAGTTCTAAGCCATTATTTTAACCCAATTTAAGTAAAAAAATATACATTCGGGGGCTGGGTTAATTTTATAGGGTGGTCAGGGTGAAGCTAGCTTCTAAATTGAAAGGTGGCGCTGGCTCTGGGGAATACGACTGATGTGAAAAAAATTTAAAAATCAACTCTGATGTCACTGATTTCTGGTGGACCCCAAATATAATTTGCATTTTTACATGTATATCTTTATTAAATTTATTATGGTGTTTCTAGAGAATAAAGTGTGTCAACGTGTCAAATTTTAATAAAAATTCCGTTTTCAGTTTAACCAGAAATTACCTTAACTTTTCTATACCTAACACCTTGTATATTTTTATATAATTTAATTCGTTTCTAAATTCTGAGTTTATAGATCAATCATAAGTGACAATTTTGTGGTTAGTTTTTTGTTTAAATTTAATTTAAATTTACCATAACGTTTATATTTCAAATGGAACACCCTGTATGTTTTTACATGATTTAATTCGTCTCAATTCTGAGTTATTAGATGTATCATAAGTGACCTTATTTAATTGTAAATTAAATTTAAACAAAAAACTGTTTACCACAGGGTCACTTATGACTCATCTATAAAATCATTAAATCATGTAAAAATATACAGGGTGTTCCATTTGAAATAGAAAAGTTAAGGTAATTTCCGATTAAACCGCAAATGGAATTTTTCAGCAAAATTCCACATGTTGATATACTTTATTCTCTACCTTGCCACATTTAATAAAGATATATGTAATAATACAAATGATATTTGGGGTCTATCGGAATTTACCATCCAGTAAATGGCTTGTTTTAAAGCCGTTTAACACTACACAATTTATTGAACAATATATGTACAAAAAAATTTGTCAATTTTGCAATTTGGCTCAATTTTTGAGACAATTTATTGTATGAACCTAGACAATTTAAATTACCCAAGAAATTAACTCATTTCTTGTTCAATAAAGTGTATAGTGTAAAACGGCTTTTACAAATGAGTATAATTATATTTTTTGTCGTTTCGCACAGCGCACTCAATAGAAGCGTCTGCTATTTAGTGTTTACATTTCGATCTGCTTCGGGTTTGGTTAAAATTGACATAAATTTTTCTACACCCATTTGATTATATCGCAATTATTAGCAGTTTTATTTCTTTGAAAAATCGTACCTATAATTCACTGTAGTGAATAATGAATTCAAAATTCATTGTGGTTAATTATCGCAAATCGACTCGCGTGACAAGCAAGTGTATCTCTATATCGGTAGTTTACGTTTTCAACCTTTGTACTTCATACAAGTAGGTACCGATTACGTAAATATGGTGTCAAATCAATTCCTAACACCGTAATAAGATTGGTTGCTCTCGTTACATTTCGTGATTGTGAATAAAATAGTATACATCCCTCGCGGGAAGACAATGCCAGCTTCGCGCAATTGCAAACCTTGGCGCTTCGCGCCTTGATTTACAATCTATGCCCTCGGCTGTAATGCAGTACTTCCCGACTCGGTATGTAATCTACCAGAGGTGGGGAACCTTTTTACGGAGGTCGCATAAGTTGATATACCCATAAAAGCAACTCTTTTTGTATAGTTTTATCAATTTATTGCATTATTTAGAAATAATACAAAACACAGTAATTTATTAATAATTTAGCATAAAACGTTATAATATAAAATATTTTTGAATTTACATAAGGGTAATAACTTGCTGCGACACAATAGACGATACGTGGACACCTTCCATGTTATGGTACCTTGGCCGACAACAACCAAAACTTCAAAATCAGAGCGGCTTGTCTTCAAATGAACATTACAACCTTGACATAGTTTTTAATAAAATAAATTGCACATTCGTTCAATTTTCTTATTAGATTGTACTATTTTTTCAAATTTAGTTTTAAATAATTTTCAAGCTAGTCCTCATACATAAAAATGGGGGATCATAAGCCAATATTCAATCAATACTTCTACTTAGTGCCTATTTGTGCAGAATCTGCTTAAATTGAAGAAAAAGCTGGAATTACCCAATTGTGGGCGAGTTTCGAAGTTATTTAGAATGTATAAACTTCAAGTTTGCCAAATATAATGTTGAAATTCACAGTAGAAAACCCATTAACGAATACACATTTTAACTTGTAAATCCCTATAATGCTAAATATATAAATCCCTAAAGACGCACTACGGAATGAAAATTAATTAAAATTTTGCTTTGTTTGAAATTATAGAATTATAATTTCTTAGAAAGCGCGTGTATACGATTTCCATTGTTAGGATACATCGTACTGATGAGATCAAATTAGATCGAAACATACAATTCCAATAGTAATAATCCAGCATTATTCATAAACTACAACTTACCAATCAAAAATAATTTTGTTCACGAAAATGTTATAATGTGCGCATTATTTAATTGTATGGGCAGCATTAATGTAGTACATTTAACACTCAATTTCATTAAACACGCATTTGCGTTTGAGTGATTAATAGCCATCATTAGTACAGTTCGACTGTACGAAAATAGTTACTTTGCTTGTTTATTTTTAAGTCAAAAATGTCGTACATTTTCGTACTAGTGCATAATGAAAAAGTAAAACGGACTCTTACGTCAGCGTCAGAAAAAACAGATTATAATTTTAATCAGAAAATCCAATAAATACAAAACAAATTACTAATGAATAAGAGAGATTAACCATAGTTATTTATTCCTCAAGAAGGTTTGGTGATAATTTAAATTGATCATCCATTTTGTATTTAACTTATGATGAATGACATTAGTGTGGAATATAAGGTGTCTACGCTAAACCGTTTGTTAAAATTTAAGGGGTTGCTATTGTATTAAAAATTTGAAAAAAATTCTTGTCGATTGAATCAGTTCTCCTCATATGAAATATTTTTAACTTTCTATCACATCCGGTTCCACCGGAAGTAAGGCCAACTTTGTTATTTTAAATGGAACACCCTTATTATATTTTTTTAAATTAAATATGGATTTTTGGTTTTTAAATGAATCTATTTCTGGTAAGGGCCCTACAATATCTAATGCTATTTGTTCACTGAATAATTTCAAGATTGTGGTTATCTGCATTGGACTTTTTTTATGAAAATCAGTTTTTGATCTTTGACATGTTTTATATACTCGGAAATTTCATTGTTTCATGTTTGTCCAGTAGTATTGAGATTTGATTACGATCCCCCTACGACGGAGTCATGATTTTCTTTTAGTATCGTTTTAATTAATTCAATTTTATTTTCAAAATAAATATCCAATACATTGTCTTGTTTTTATTGAATTTTTTTAAGTGTCATTCGTTGCGCTTTTGTTTATAGCAAAAAATAAAATTGATGTATCTATGGTGGTTGATTACCAAGTGTTAAATAACTTCTATTTAAAACTTTTTTCTCTAAAGTGGATATTTACTGACCTATACGGGATATTGCATATTTTTCGGACACCCTGTATATTTTTTCAATAAACCACTTACTATGTTTTTACCACAATTTATTTAATGTATGTACAAATATTACATATATAGGGTGGGCCATCTAGTGGTTTCTTTTAAAAAAGGCAATAAAATTAACAAAATTATTATTTTTTACTTGTATTATGGCTTTATTAGTAAGAGCAAACATTCCCATTAATTATCATTCAAGTGGCTGCCTCGGCTGGCTTCGCAGTAGCGCATTCTGTCATTCCAATTTTCCAAGATCTTGTTGATGGTTTCCAGTTTTAGCTCACGGATTGCTTGGATGATATTGGCCTGAAGTGCTTGAATCGTTTCTGGATTGTTGGGATAACATCGGTCCTTCACGGTTCCCCACAAAAAGAAATCCAAAGGGATTAAATCGCAGCTCCGAGGCGGCCAATTGACATCGCCAAGACGGCCGATAACACGATTTGGGAATTTGGTGCGCAAAAGATCGATTGTGGTATGGGCTGTGTGGATGGCGCGCCATCCTGCATGAACCAGAGGTTGTCCAAATCAATTTCATTAAAACAAAAGTCGGATAACATGGCTGACCGAAACGTTGTTCCTAGCCTCATTTTCGAAGAAAAATGGTCCAATGATGCCACCACTCCACAATCCGCACCAAACTGTCACTCTCCGGGGATGCATTGGCTCCTCGACAATAACGTGCGGGTTTTCCGAGCCCCAGATGCGGCAATTTTGTTTGTTAACGTAGCCGCCAAGATGAAAATGCGCCTCGTCAGAAAAGATGATTTTTCGCCCAAAATCGTTGTCCAATTCAAGCTGGTCTAAGGCCCAAACTGCGAAGCGATAACGAAGCGGATGGTTATGCGCCTTCAATTGCTGAGTCAATTGGACCTTGTAAGCGAATAATCCGAGATATTTGTGCAGAATTCTCCGCAGGCTAGTGCGTGCAATGTTGAGCTGTTGAGATCGACGGCGAGTTGATGTTCGTGGATTGAGTCTCACACTCTCGGTTACAGCAGCCACATTCTCGCCTGTGCGCACCGTACGAGCCAATCTCACGAACTTTTTGCACTTGCGTACAGCAGGCGCGGTGAGTGATTCATTTCGGCCAAAACTTCTTTTCAACAAACGCACTGTTTGGGCTACACAGCACTCACTTTGGAAATAAGTTTGCAATATTTCCCAACGTTGTTCAAGCGTAAAGCGACTCATTTCGTACCGCGGAGGAATGATACCGACTTTCTGTCAAGATTTCGAGCGGGAAAAAGATGTCAGTATCAAAATAACAAAATTGACGTATTTTTTCTTAAAACCGTAACTACTTCAGATCCAAAGTTATTCAGGGTGGCTCCTTTTGAAATGAAGACCCTGTATGTAAAATAAAATATAGGAACAAACAAGAGCGCAAGCCGATTGTCCACTTTGGTATGAAATGCGATATGGGCGGATTACTGCCTCAAAAGCCCACGAAGTGGCTCATTGCACAACTTTTGATGGCTTTTTAGTCGAAACCATGTGTGGAGCATATAGCATTAAGAACAACGCAGCAATGGAAAGAGGCAGATTGCTAGAAAGTCTTGTATTTTCTGTGATTAAAAAAAATATTGGAATAAACTTTTAAAAAAGTGGTCTTTGTTTAAAACCGAAACTTCCTATATTTGGTGCATCACCTGATGGTTTAAGTAATGAGTACTGCTTAGAAATCAAATGTCCATTAAAATGGAATACATTTGAAAAATATTTTACACAGGACAACAAACCTGCGACTCGTTATATGACACAAATTCAACTTCAAATGCATATTGCAAATAAAGCAAATGGGATTTTTTTGTATCGCTCATCCAGATTTTGAAACCACAAAAAATGTGAAAATTATTTTTGTTGAATACGATGCCAATTATTGTAAAAACATATTTAAAACATGTACAAACTTTTGGAAAGAAATAATTTACCCTAAAATAAAAATATAAGTAAAATATATTGTTTTATTTCAGCACAATACATACAATTTCATTTTGAAATATGTAAAATACAGTAAAACTAAAATACTTATTATTTAATTAGATTATTTTGCATGTTTATTAATCCACAAGCAACTACAACTACATCATCCAATATTGGTAGATGTCTAAGATCTACACGTGCATGAGGTAATAGTATATTACATTACTAGAGTTGTAAGTAGCAAATTACGCGCAAGTGAAAGATATTGCGTACGAGCCGCGTAGCAAAAAAATAAATAAAATAAAGCTTTTCAGAACACTACTACCAAAAATAAAAATGTTTAAATATTGCATTGACAGTTTGTCTTATCTTCCTCTATTTTATACATTTTTTTTATGTTCATACTCAATCTTGAACAGTTCTGTTTTGTGTTTTATCTCTAATAAATAAACATCCCTCTGGGCATTTAGGACTTCAATTTTAGCCCTTTCGAGATTTGTTATGTCATTCAATTGTGGTCTACGCCTAGCACTAGCACTTTCCGGCTTTGGTTTCTTTTGAAGGTAATTTTTTGTTATTTCTAGGCATTTCTATTAGTTGTTCTGCGGGCTTAGCAGTGCAATTATCCTCATTACTATTTTTGCTGTCTTCAATTAAATCCAAAATTTGATTGGTTTCGATACGAGTGTCCTCAGAAGAAACCAGATCTAAAAATTGATTAAAATCGAATTATAATTTATAAGTGCGGTGAAAAATTAAAATTAAAAACAAATATGACAAAATTTATCTTGGTGAATTTTAATAGTAACTACAATTTGGATTTTGAGAAAAAGTACCAACGTACCAACCACTATTCTGTCCGCATCAAACGAATTTTCAAGTCCAAACGTGGACTCATCCTGCATTATGCTTAATACCACTGCATCATCATTAGGCGTGGAAGACAATGGGGCCCTCCACCCGTCGCATACAAGTGTTGTCTCTGCTGAGCAATATTTTTGCGCATTTTTTGTTTATAATTACTCCACTGTTTTCGTAGGCTAGCAGCTTTTCTTGATTGCCCCAGTCCTTTTGAATTGAACTCATTGGCAATTTTCTTCCAAACCTCCGCTTTTTCAATATTGCTAACCTAATAATAAAACATAGAAAGTAGATTAATTTATTACGAGCTATTTATTGGGAATTAAATTGAACTTACTGTATTGCTTTCTTTATTCTCCACTATGTTCTTGTATTTATCTACCAGCTCAATTAATGATTCTTTTTCCGCGGCTGAATAATTTGCTCGTGACATATTTACACTTCCTTTTTACTTTCTCCGTTACGAAGTACGAGAAAGTATTGTGATCGTGATTTTTTTTTCAAAAATTTTTTTTACGGAAATATCCGTTTTGGGGTCCCTAGATGCCATTTCAACAATTTCTGGAAAAAAAATTTTTGTGTCTGTGTGTGTGTGTGTCTGCGTGTGTGTCTGTGTGTGTGTGTGTGTGTGTCTGTCTGTGTGCGCTATATCTCAAAAACTAATAGAGCAATTGATATGAAACTTTTAACATACGTCTTATTTGATAATCCGAAGAACTGAAAAGCTTTTGGTAAAATTTCGTACACCGGAAGTGGGTGTTTACCTTAACTGTTTTTTGTTTTTTGCCAATATTTTCTTAAATATAAAAAATATCACAAAAATATTTAAACAAACATCGAAGACAACAAAGAAATGAGTAGCTTTTGCTTGAAAATATTTTTCATAAAATCATTGCTATTCGAGAAAAAAAATTATTAATTTTTTTTTAATTTTTGGTTTATAATTATGAAACGATAATAGTTACAGCAATTTTATGTGAATAGTAATTGTAGAGAATGCCAAAATGAACAACTTCTAAAGAATAAGTTTTTTCTGAAATCTCGTTAGTTTTCGAGTAAACCTAGTTTTTGAATTTGAAGTATAATTTTTCCATCTTTCATGATTTTGACGTTTTAAACGTCAGTTTCATCCGAGTTTACCCAACGCTTGATGTTCATTTAAAATATGATTTCAATTGAAAATAAACCCATGAAAACGTAAACATAAAGTCGGAGAAAGTAACATGATGGCCACATCACCATTTTTTACTTAACGAGCGGGGCGCACTGAATACGTACATAAACACAACTAAGTGAGGTTATGGAAGCACGAATTCAACAAAAAACACGCATGCGGACGAACTTGGCTAAGGCGAGAGATATGTTGTGATGGTGCAACAGATTTATATCTTAAGTTCAGCTTGAATATTAGGCCAGCTTGGATAAGACGCGTCTTAAGATTCAATGGTGCAACCGGGGGTAAAATAATTTAAATACAATGCTTACAAGTTTTCAAATCATCAGCAACTATCATATGAGGACAAAGGCAAACGAACAGAATTCTGTTAAACCGTATTCAATTTAATTAATAATGGTCAAGAAATTTTACACAGAATAATATTTACTGATAAGGCATCATTTTCCTTAAACGGTGAAGTTAATCCACAAAATTATAGGTTAGTATTCTTCATTCATTTATCGATACCCATTCCTTCACCTTTTAGATTTTGGGCGTGCAATAATCCTCGCTTACAAAATTTGACGCACACCCAATACAATGCGAGAGTCTTATTATTGGTCCTTTTTTTATTAATGGAAATCTAAACAGTAATGTTTACTTAGATCTTCTGCGAATTTGTATAATGCCAGAAATTCATACACTAAACATTAGAGTGGTTTTAGCATATACGATGGAATTTCAAAGTATGTAAAAATCAATGGGGCAACCCGGAAACTTGTTCGTATAGATAAAAAACTAATAACTGTAAATTTTGGGCAATATCGAACATTGCGTAACCGGGCCCTAGCCCTCGAAAATTTGAAAAAGTCGTTTTTTATTTTTATTTTGTTTTGACCCCCCCCCAAATTAAACAGTCCACCCTAATGGTGAAATTATTTATTGTGTCGATAGAGGAGGTTAATACGAATCCAAAATGAGCTTATTTGTTGAAATCGGACAAAAACTGATCGATGAGTTGCATCATATATTTCGATATTTCGTGTTTTTTTAGATATTACCAATCAATGCATTTTTATTAAATTCTCTTGTGATACTCTTCAAAGTTTAATAATAAAAACTACTTTTGTTCCTTGTCATTGGTTAATATTACATTCTTCGATTAATTTGACTTTTCATTCTAAAATATCATTCACAACAAGAATTTTGCTAAGAATCTCACTACCGGCAATATAATCCTGACATTGGGGGCAAATGGTGGGTTCAAATTGTATAGCCCGCACTGATAAAAAATATGTAATAATAATTAAATCGTTTACATTGTGACCTAATCCTTCAGCGACGGTAATCAGAAAATGAACGGCATTTATGTTACTTATTTTACACTTGTCTAAAGCAGATGAGATCATTTTATTGATAAATGCAATTTTTCCTCGTTGTGGTTGCGGTTCTATGTCCTGATCCAGATCTGAGGTAGGATTAATATTCAAATCAGCTGGACTGTTATTACCATTTTCGCTTGAATCGCTGGCTTCTTGTTTCCATTGAGACAGAAGTGGACGAGACTGACATTTCTTGATCAGATTTTCTCTTCCTTCTCTACTCCTAACCACTTCAAACGTCACTTTCCACTTGCACTAAGAAACTTTTTTGATTGATCCTGATCTTCCATTCTTTCTCTGCATTAATAACCATGGTTTGTCTTCTTTAATTGTCAGTGTTTGCAATGCATTTTCAGAAGCAAAATCGAACAAATTATTGAAACTTTTAACTTTTTGTTATTTTTCTTTATTTATATGTGCTGCAGTGTCTCGAGAAGAGTGCTTACTAAGATTTTGCCATTCTTTATGCCACAACTACATTTTATCGATGCGACGTTGTTTGCGTTGAATCGGAATATGAGCCTTTGATCAACAGATAATTCTTCCATAACTAGGGTTTGACTGAAGCGTAAATTCATTTTAAGTACTTGCTGATTGGAGAAAAACAAAGATAACACTTGCTTCCTAGATGGTAGTTTTGAGCAAAGTATTTGGCTATACGGTAGTCCGATCAAATAAATTGCATTTGCAAAAATGGTCCTTCCACTCACTTTGAAAGCAACTTTATAATATCGTTACAAAATGCCGCCCAAAACATCAAACCAGATTAACCATGTGTTAATCTGCGCCACATGCCGCAAGAAAATTACCCACTCCATTACGCACGCAAGGGCACGCACGGATTCTCTCGTGCGAGCTGTGGCGCAGATTAAAACCTCTGCATCAAACTAATATTACCAAATGTCAAAAGATAAAAATAGGATGGGGCTACCAATTGAAGTGAAGCGTCTGGTTCACTTAGTCATGGCTTTCTTATAATGCAATTTCAATTTCAATTTCAATGAATACAGGGGCATTAAAAATTTCATAACTTCGTCAATTTTAGTCCAATTTCAGCAAATAAACACCTTTTGGATACATATTAATGTCCTCTATCCATAAAATATATATTTTTGGCCATTAGGGTGGACCGTTTAATATTAGGATGAACCAAAATAAAAACAATTATAAAAAACCTACTTTTTCAAATTTTAGAGGGCTAGGGCCCAGTTATGTTCGATATGGCCAAAAATTTACAGTTATTACTTTTTTATCTATACCCACAAGTTTCCGGGTTGTCCCGTTGATTTTCACATACTTCGAAAATAAGAACCACTCTACTAAACATTGCTGCTCCTTATTATCAGATGGATGGAGCGCCTCCACATTCTACAGCTGCCATTAATAATTATTTAAGTGAATTACTTCCTGATCGCTGGATAGGTAGATTTGGTCCAATACCTTGGCCACCCCGGTCGCCTGATTTGTCTCCAAACGACTTTTTTGTGGGGGTATCTAAAAAGCAATGTTTATAATAGCATTATTATAAACAATACTTCAGAGTTAAAAGATCGTATAATTACTGTTTGCGATGAATTAAGAAGAAATCTGCAACAGAGAAATGCTATTCAAGGATTTTATAATCGACTTGGCTACTGTTTAGAACGTGAAGGTGGTCATTTTGAATATTTATTATAATTACTTACGATTTATCATTGTTTGTTTCATTAACCCATTTAAACCTCAAACTTTTTTTTATTATTCACTTGAAATTGCGTATATCACTCCCATGTGCAACAGCCATCATGGGAAAAATGAAAATTAATTTTATTCTTACCTGTGTTTCTCAGAAATAGGTGTCCTTTTAAAAGGACAGTAGGACTATACACGGTCTTTTAATTGCAAACTATATTTTATTAAATATTAAGAAAATAGAGAGTAGACATTTTCAAAAACCAGTTATATGGTATGAAAATTGAGAAAACAATTTTTTGGATGCAATCCACCATTGCATTTTTTGCATCGAAAGTTGCACTTTTTGGCCTGGCCTGCTTCTCCTGGTAAATGATAATATGGTCAATTCCATCGAAACGAGAATGCTCTTTATATGAATGCGATTTCTTAGACGGACCACGTTTCTTGGATGTTTTATGTGTTTCCAGTAGCTCGGATGCGATAGAGCGTTTGAAGGTAAGTTGATCTAGTTTTCCACCATTAATTTTATGGAGATACCAAGCATTTTGTACCACCATATCAACGCAATGGTTAACTAGTGGTGAATACCATTTCTTGCCACGAATAAAAATTCTATATTAGCCAATATTCTGATCACTGCGATCCACACCGACCATATTTTCATTATATGACTTTATAAGCAATGGCTGGTCCACATAAATATGCTTCTTGTCGCGTTGAGAAAAACGTTTAGCTGTGTTGATTGGATTCACTGGAATAGCATTTGAAGTAAGGGTAGCCACGTTGTTATCGTTCCAACGACAAACAATTATTTTATCATCAACCGTGGCATGTTCAAATGCTCCACGAGGTTTTTTTCTTGAAAATTTTTGTTGGAGATTTTGAAATTCGGTTCTCCCCGTATGGTTGTAACACTTTTTGTTCACAATTTGGTGGGATCAGCTGCTCAGATTGTTTCGGCGGGCGTGGTTCGTTGATAGTCGGTTATGGCGCCAGCCGTAAGAGAACGGCAGAAAAACGTACACAAAGAAACAAAGAACAGTGGCTGCTTAATGGTATTTGCTTTTGAGGCGAGGGAAAAGAAGTACAGTAAATTGGTAATTAACACAATCAATTTAATGAAAAGAAAAAAGCGAATACTTAGCACACTTATAAATGGCAAGCTATAGTCTTTGCGCCCTTGTCTGGCCCTGGCTGGCTACTGGCGGACCGGGTACGGGGTTGGTGGTAAGGCCGTCCAGCTGCACGTCTTGCTCCGCTTCCTACGCCTCCAGTCGTGTGTTGGTATTGACGGGGCTGCTGCGGTGGGACGTGCCCTCTGTAGCTTGGCTTCCCCTCGGTCCTATTCCCTCGGTGGCCAGTTCTTCTTAGCCTCTTTCCGGGTCCAGCAAGAGTTACATGCAAACAGTAATATTTCAGCCCTCTGTGATAATAGTGTGACCAAGAGTGGTAACGATTTCAAAATTCAAGATTCAAGTAAAATTTAACAAAAAAAAATGCGTCTGGTTGCACTACGCCAAATTGCCTCAACGCAGGCCGAATTCGCCACCCGACACCGCCTAAATACTGAGTGGATGCTCTTGCATCCGCTCCCTATAATGACCGCCCGTTATCAACACTCAAAAAAATAACCACGCGGGATACAATACCCAAATGGCCGACTGCAATCTACGCCTCAAATTACCTTCTCGGCGAAATTGTAACCATGTACACTCAAAAACGGCTAATACGCGACCGATCACCTAATTAGATAATTACAATTACTCTACATACCATACCAAAACCAACAGGAAAAAACGACACCGGGCCAACACCAACGTGCTGCGTGCTCTGCACCCTAGAACCAGCACCGAAGAAGAGAGCGCGGGTCACGCCCGTCGTCCTAATTATTCCCTCATCTTCATCTTCACGCGCCCCCACTCCAACTTTAAAAGTAAAGGTCGGATAGTTCATTCGGTTGCCTAGGGTGATAGTTTAAAATTGCTATTAATAAGTTTGATTATAGAAGTAACGAAATCATTTCGTTACATGGTACCAGTGGCCTTTATTTGTGGTAAGGTTAATTCCTTCATTAGAGACATCGATGTGAAGAAATTATCGAAAAACAGATGATAATTAGTAAATCCACGCGAAGATAAAACATCAGCGTAATTCAATATCACTGTAGCTCCTAGTCCCAGCTCTTTATATTTATTTGGTAGTGTCTTCGTAGAGCCTTGATAGGGGTCAAAATGAAGTAAAGGGTCCGCCAATAAGCGCGCTCGATCTTCAAAATAAAATAAAGCAAGTTGTGTGAGAGGTATAAATGAAATTTATTTTTTGTTTGAAAGAGTATTCGAAGGCATTATGTATGGAAAATAATATCGTTCAAATGGCCACCTCGGCTTTGCTTGGTGGCGCGCATACGAGAAGTCCAATTTCCAATGACTCTGGCGCACAAATCGGGCTGTATTTCATCGATGGCGTGGCGTATGTTGACTTTGAGGTCATCAGTGTTTTGTGGTTGGT
Organism: Ocypus olens; assembly: GCA_910593695.2. NCBI lineage: Eukaryota > Metazoa > Arthropoda > Insecta > Coleoptera > Staphylinidae > Ocypus > Ocypus olens. The sequence continues at coordinate 36,270,495 of OU343058.1, forward strand.
TTGCGTAGACCTGTGATTTAAGAAAACCCCACAAGAAATAGTCTAGTGGGGTTAAATCGCACGATCTCGGTGGCCAGTTGATGTCGCCTCCGCGCGAGATAACCATTCCTCCGAAGCGCTCGTGCAGAAGATCCATTGTGGCGCGCGCTGTGTGGCTCGTAGCGCCGTCCTGCTGAAACCACATATCCTCGACATCCATATTGTCGATTTCATGCCAGAAAAAGTTCGTTATCATGGATCTGTATCGTTCGCCGTTTACCGTGATGGCCACACCATCGTCGTTCTCGAAGAAATACGGCCCGATGATGCCTCCGGCCCAAAATCCACACCAAACAGTTACCTTTGCTGGGTGCATTGCGACCTGATGGACCTCCTGTGGATTGTTCCCGGCCCAATAACGACAATTCTGCTTGTTGACATTCCCATGTATCCAAAAATGTGCCTCATCGCTGAAGATGATTTTGCGACCAAACTCGGGGTCGACTTCCAACTGCTCTAAAGCCCAATCAGCGAAGATACGGCGCTGTCTATGGTCGTTTATTTTGAGCTCTTGTGTCAGCTGGATCTTGTACGGATGCATACCCAAATCCAGATGCAAGATTCGGCGAAGTGATGTTTCCGAAAGGCTGAGTTCCTGTGCGCGACGTGAAATTGACTGTCGCGGATTTTCACGCACACTATCGCGCACAGCGGCGACATTCGCGGCAGATCGGACGTTTTGGACGCGTCGGTATTGGCTTATTGTTCACCGAACCGGTTGCCTCGAATTTGTTTATCAAACGACGGATAGTCGACTCAGCAGGACGACCAATTGCATCGTAAAATTGGCGGAGCGCGCGGAACGTTGCCCGAACCGATGAATGATTTTCGTAATACATTTTAATGATTTGCACATGTTGCTCGCGGCTGAATTGGTTCATGGTAATTTGTGAAGATACACTGAATAATAACAACTAGGTTTGACAACTCTACCACAAACAACATGGCCGCCATCAGCTGTTAAAGATCGAGCGCGCTAATTGGCGGACCCTTTATATACCTAAGTCGGGTTGCACCAACCCATAACTTGTATCCCCACCTAATAGGTTTCCCTCTTATAAATTGTTTGCAATTGTGCCTTCCAAAATATGGCACCATTGCCTCATCGACAGAGTGGCATTCCTCTGTAGGTGCGAATTCATAAAAAATCTGATTTTGGAATAGCGATCATCTTTTTGTAATTGATTATTGTCACAACATTGAAAGTTTGTATTGAAATCTGTCCCTTGATATTGACGATGAAATAAGTCGATTATTCGTATGCTCTGAGTTTTGCCAGTATAGTTTCTTCCTTGGTACTGTAGAGTATCCACTGACTAGCAGAACTCCTAAGAAGCAATATATTTCATCAATAGTTATATCGCCAGTGCGGTTTTTTTGTGTTGCGTAGAGATTACTGAACATTCCTAACTTAGTGACAAGTGTTTTGTCGAAAAATAACTTGAAATATTCGCAAGGTGAGAGATTTCTACAAGTTATATATTCTGGTGTCCACTTAGGTAAGTTGGGAGCGATATCTTCTCCAAATTGCAAATTGAATACTTTCGATTTTTTGAGAAGTTGTAATGTTGAAAGAGGCATTTCATCATCACTATCCCAATCTTCATCCTGGTATTTGGAATGGTCCTTGTTGGATATATCTACTTGTACGCATAACTGTGAACCAGGCAAGTTGTTTATTTTAACATTATCTTCTTCGCCAGAATCCTCATCTGTATAATAGTCATTACTATTACTTGGAGGCAAAATTAAGATGTTATCGGGAGCATCATGTATATATTCCATGTTTTCTATCTCTTGTAAAAGTTCGTGTGCAGTAAGAAAACTCACCTCCACTTACGCACGTCGCCCATGGGCGATGTTCTAAGAAAGCAAAAAATAAACACAAAGTGCAAATTCAGTAGTCACATGCGTAGAAATAGGCTATGTTTACCATGTTTGAGAGCGCCATCTAGAATACAATAGCCTAAACGAAATTAAAGGAGTCTGTATCAATCGTCCTTTTAAAAGGACGGTGGTTTCAAAAGGGTTAACCTCAGTTTATTCGTAATAATTTTAAGCTTTCACTGTACTGTGACAGGTCGACGGGACCTTTGTGTACTTGGTCGCCTACATTGTCAATATATTCCAATGCGTTGATGTGATTATTATAACATAGAACATAGACATTAACAATCATATGTTCTGAGTTAAAAAAAGACCCTGTATGAAGTCACGTAGCGAGCGCATTTATTTTATGGAGGAAAAAACGTCAAATGTCCGTGTTCAGCGTCTCGTTATATTATGTTATGTGACTCTGAATAGGCTTTAATAACAAAAAAAGAACACTCAAGTATAAATTTTTGCATTAAATGTTCAAAATTATTTAATTTTGATTGTCAAGTCAATATAAAGCTAACTTTGTTAGAATTGAATTAAATAAAAAAAATGCATCGTTAAAAAAACATAAAAAAACCAATGTGGTCATTGGTAAACATACATAATATTTTTAAAAAATAATTAATAAAACAAGAAACCTACAATTAGAAATAACTATTTTGTAATGGACACATTTTTTTATAAACAATACAATTTTATTAGAAAAATATATAATTATTTAAAAAAAACAAAGTTGGCATTCAAATGACCTTGAAAACAATATAGTAATTTATTTTCCCCCTCGAATTAAAAAATTATTTTAAACATTTTCGCCTTAAATGATAACTTTTTTAATTAACGGTTACCTTGTCAAATTCCGTACCCTATATCGTATCGTAGGCTCGAAACTACGGCAAAATTAAAAACAACAATGGTCTCTATGGTATTACATTACATATATAATACACACACCGGCAAAATTAAAGGAGATAAATTCGATATTTTTTTTCTCCGTGTAACTTTTTTTGTGGCAATTTCAGCGGCATGTCGTACAACCAAGGTAAACTAACTAATTGCAGTTCCTTTTGCAAAGCTATGTGCAATTGTGAAACCTCTTAAAAAAATAAACCAAAAAGTAGCGTTTTTGCTCTAGGAGAATTATACACTTTGACTTTGTTTAAACATGTAATAAATAAGAAAAATTAAACATATTATTTTTTTAATATCGTGTATTGCCTCCACGAGCCCTTATGACTGCAGTCATCCGCCTTCCCATATTTCTGATGACGCCGTCGATCATTTCTTGAGGCAAATTATCCCATTCTCCAATTAAAGCAGGTTTCACTTCTTCTGTGTTTTGGACAGAAGGAATTCTTGACCTAAGTTGTCTACCTAGAATGTCCCTGACATGTTCAATCGGATTCAGGTCCGGAGAACATGCTGGTCAATTTATTTTTGTTATACCCATTTGGTTTAAATAGGCAATTACACAGCGAACGACGTGCGGACGAGCATTGTCTTGCATTAAGACGAAATTTTTCCCAATATGTGGAGCGAAAGGTATCACATGGTCTTGCAGGATATCCCTAATGTACCTATCCGCATTTAAAGCGCCGTCCTGAATCACCACCAACTCTGTGCGTGCCCCTAAACATACGCCGCCCCATACCATAACTGAGCCTCCACCAAAAGAGACAGTAGGAGTAAAATTAAATGGTGCATTTTGTTCTCCTTGACGTCGATACAATCTTTCCTTACCGTCAATCGAGTTTACGCAGAAACGGCTCTCATCCGTAAACAAAACATGACCCCATTGGTCATAATTCCAATGCTGGTATTCTCGAGCGAAGTCTAGTCGCGCTACTCGATGTCGTCTCTGAAGTTTTGGGGCTTTTATTGGCACATACGACTTCAAACCAACTTCTTTAAGTCTTCTTACTGAACGTTTACTTATATTGGTTCCACGAACTTCTTCCAGTACGTTTCTTGTTTGAACTGCAGTTTGACGTCTGTCTCGCAGTGTTTGCAACGCTATAAATCGATCATCTATGGCAGTGGTTGAGCGTTTTCTACCCTGATCTCGTCTTCTGACATACAATCCAGTCTGTCTCCAACCGGTAACACTACGATGGATCGTTGATTTTGATTTTCCAAACATTTGGGCAACCTCTCGGAAGGTCCGACCATTTTCGATCATTTCTATTGCCTAGCGATATCAGCCGGTGCTAAATCACCCATTATTATGGTTGATAACCAAATTGACGATAGTTAATTTAAAAAAAAACAAATTCGAACGATAACTTATTAAAAAATACGAACTTTTGTCCAAAGAAAACACGCGTTTCAAATGTAAGGCAACACTTAACACAATACAATACAACTTAAAGAGATGTCAACATGTAATTACAAGTCGCAAGTTTTAACTAATGTCTTAAAATATGACATATGACTATGGTAGTAGGAAATGCGACGCCGTCTAGATCTAGCCAGTAAAAAAATAAATTTAATGAATAAAATTAAATGTTGTATCCGTTCCTTTAATTTTGCCGGTGTGTATATAATTATATTACTTTTTCGTTTCGACGTTCGCATGCCGTATCTTTCACAATATGTTTGTCTGAGAAATTTTATTTATTTAAATAAAGTGTTTTATTGATATTGACTTACCTCAAAAAGATCTTCATATAAATGTCGAACACTTCTAGCCGATAGCACAACATTTTTTTAGGGTCGCGTTTCACAGCATTGCACCAGTTTTTGCGCAATTTTGCATCCTTAGGGACATTTACGATTTTTTTGTTTGGGATAGAAATAGTGGTATTTAGAATGGTATTTAGAATTGTCGTATTTGCTCGGAATATAAGCAACCTGAAATGCTTCACTAATAAATAACATGAAGTTGTACATTTAACCATGGTAACCGGAAAAAAATGACAAACGGAGTTGGGCCACTTTCAAAATAAACCGCTCATCTGTCCGATTTCTTACCGTTATCGACATATAGTTATTTAAGCAACAAGGAATGTAAGGACGTATTAACATTTGAGGTAGGTGAATACGAGCCTAGGCGGAGCCGAGGCTCGTCGTCTGGCGAAAATGTTAATTGTCATTACGTTCCGTGTTGCTTATTAATTTTTTTTCGCTACCGGAAATAGAATACTAAAAAAGATCAGAATATATTCTAAAATACGATTGTAACATTTGGGATCAAAATTTTTATAGTCACCTATGCATCCTATAGTAACCCAGCAGCCGAGAAAACAATGTCGAATTTTGTTTGTTTGTTTGTGTCAATCCAGTGACAGTTTTTGCGGGCATGGATGCTGCGTATATTGCGTGTTAGAACCTGTTACCGACAAAATGGAAAAAGGTATGTGTCCTGTTACGACTCTTTTAAGCAGTGTTTATGTAAAAAGGATGCCGATGCTATAGACGAAAATGTGTTGCTCGGAGAGCCGTTCCTACCAGCCGTGCAGTGTGGGCCCGCGCGCAGGCGGCCGATTTTAGGGGGCGACCGACTGCGGTCGAAAATAGAATAGAGCAACCAATTGCGAATGTAATATACCGAGTGTTTGGGATAAGGGGCGAACATAGGGATTTAACATGTAAAATTAAATATGTGTAATTATTTGCTCCCCTATTCATTTTAGAGAAAAATCGTAAACGATTTTTTTTTAGAGAATTAAAAACTGTAAATGTATCATCCATTTAATTTACGTTTGTACCAGCATACACCTCAGAAATAATAAAAATAAGTTTAACAATTTACCATTTAATAAAAACCCTTGCCATGACTTTGACAAATGTCATGTTTCATGTTATAGTGAAAATAATAATATTGCAAGTCAGATATCAATTCTAGTTATTACGATGAACAATAATCTGAGTTATTCCAATGAAGAGAGGGTATTCATTATTAAAACATTTTACAGTGGCGTCAGTTTACGCAGAGTTCGTGACTTATTTTCGGTTACATTTAACAATCGACCAATTCCGTCTGTATCAACAATTTCCAAATTTGTGAAAAAGTTCGAAAATACAGCAAGTGTAGCGGCAGATGATTCAAAAGGTATTTTAATAGTCCAATTTTAACAAATATTATTTCAAAATCATTAACATTGCAGGCAAACGGAAGAGATGAAGCAACGATGAATTGGAAGAAAGAGTTTTGGGGTTGATAAATGCTGATCCAACAACTAGCATACGATGCATTGCTCGTGAGTGCAGCGTGTCTACATTCTCAGTGTATAAGATTCTGAATAAGCATGGGTATTATCCCTACAAACATCAATGCCATCAGGAGATATTGCTAGTGGATGAAGAAAGCAGGCGTGTATTCTGCGAGATAATGCAGGATCGATCAAACATAGACAGAAACTTTTTGCAGTCTATCTGTTTTACGGATGAATGCACGTTCACACTTAACAACGAGCCCAACACTCAGAACACGCGATACTGGACCCAAGAAAATCCGCGGATATGCCTTAGAACTAGAACCCAGTTCCCGCAAAAAATCAATATTTGGGCTGGTATTTTTAAAAATAATATTATTGGGGCGTTTGAAATATGTGGAAATTTAAATTCGAATTCTTATTTAGACCTTTTAATCAACCAGGTTGGCCCTGCGTTAGAAGAAGTTGCACGTGACAATCAGGAGATATGGTATCAGCATGATGGATGTCCAGCCCATTATGGTTTAAATGTAAGGGAATATTTAAATGCTAATTTTCCCAATTGCTGGATTGGTCGCGGTGGCACTATCAACTGGCCACCAAGATCTCCTGATTTAGCACCATGTGATTTCTTTTTTGGGGTCACTTGAAAAACAAAATTTACAAAAAACACCATCCAAATATTGAATCTTTGCGGGAAGCAATTTTTGCGGAATGCACATTGATTACAAATAGGCAGTTGGCTAATGTTAGACATGCATTTTATAACCGATTGGGTTATTGTTTACACCAGAACGGAGAACTTTTTGAGTACTTGCTCTAAAATTTCCCGTTGACCGCTGGTTACGGTAAAACCAAAAATATATCACGAACTGTGTGTAATCTGACACCACTTTAATTCAATTCATCGTTGCTTCTTCTGTTCCGTTTGCCTTTAATTTTAATATGTTTGAAATAATATTTGTTGAAATTGGACTATTGAAATACCTTTTGAATCATCTGCCGCTACACTTGCTGTATTTTCGAACTTTTTCACAAATTTGGAAATTGTTGATACAGACGGAATTGGTCGATTGTTAAATGTAACCGAAAATAAGTCACGAACTCTGTGTAAACTGACGCCACTGTAAATATTTTGATAATAAATAATACCCTCTCTCCATTGGAATAACTCATATTATTGTTCATAGTAATAACAATGCGTGAATTGATATTTGGACGTGGATGGAACTGCGGGTTAAGGAGATTGAATGATTCGGGAAATTGGCGTCGGCTACGAGGCCATCTGCCATAATCATTGTATTGTAATATATCAGAAATTAAATGAATAACTGAATAATGAAAGACAAATGCAAAGTCCATGGTCCCGAGCGAATATTCCGCGACCCCGAAATCGTTCGCCCGGGCTGGGATTCGAACCCTCGCGGCACGCGGTGCAACCGGCATAAGCGCTCGCTTGTACCCACTACACCAACGGGCCGCCCGAATTAATGTTTGACTAGTAAAATTATTCTCACCATAACATGACATTTGTCAAAGTCATGGCAAGGGTTTTTATTAAATGGTAAATTGTTAAACTTATTTTTATTATTTCTGAGGTGTATGCTGGTACAAACGTAAATTAAATGGATGATACATTTACAGTTTTTAATTCTCTAAAAAATATTCCTTTACGATTTTTCTCTAAAATGAATAGGGGAGCAAATAATTACACATATTTAATTTTACATGTTAAATCCCTATGTTCGCCCCTTATCCCAAACACTCGGTAGATAGACAACCTCTATGCACAAACCATTAACAGTGTTTTACGGCGCAGCGACAAAGGCACTGTATTATTCGGCAAACGATGTAGATGTGTTGCACCTCAACAGCAATTTGCGATCTGCCGCATTTTTAGTATGTAACTCATTAAAATGTTAAATTATCATTCACGGCAATTTTACATTTTCATGTCGACACCTATCATATTCCAAGTACTCACAAGTACTACCAATAGCGACAACTAAAATGTTACCACAAACAGTTTAATAATGAGCAAAACAGTAAAATAAAAAATCTCATTATTAAACTATTTTTGATATAACAAAAGGTCGATTATTAAACCAAAGTAGAAAAAATATAAAATAAAACGCTTTTCGAGATTTATCTCTCACCAGTGCAGCTTCGCATTTACTTTTACTAATCACCTACAATTCAGGTATAAAACTTGTTCAAACTTTCCATAATCTCCTCAGTTGTTTATAACTCTTTCACATTCATGTTCAGGTCCACGTAAGTGTATTTTATTCTTTAACATTCAATTTAAATCTCTCCAATTGAATTTAAGATGGTCACTGCACAACACGCCGCGAGTGCTTAATATAACTCTAATCAGTTCCGCCGATAAACAAACGTTAAACATTCGTTTCCAATCAAGAAAACTTTGTAGTTTCTTCATTTAAAAGATGTATTATTTCTTATAAAAAATGATTTTATCGAATTTATTTAAAAATGCGGACAGAAAAAAAAATTGTATGAAACTCGAAAGTAAACTTTTTTTTCACTTGACTGATTACCAGAGTCACCACCACATCGAGTTCAGCATCTCTGGTATCGCTCAATCTCTTCGAAGGTACTGCAACCCCTGATTATTGGAATCACCCACCGGAGAAGAACACCGAGTTCGAGTTTTACATCGCCCAGACTCTCCACAGGACTATAGCCGTAAGAAAAAAAAACATATCGTGAGGCTTTGCACATAACATTTTAGTGTCGAAGTGCTAAATTATTATAAGACCTCGAAGAAAAGAAGATCGTAGTCACTTTCCCAAAATCATAGGTAACCTTAATTCCTATGTAAGAACAAAGCAAAATAAAAATGAAATCATCTTTAAAGAAAGCTACGAGATTAACTTATTCAAAACATACGAAAACAATAGAAAACATTTAAAAAATGAAATTCACTATAACAATTAAATTCAACATCAATGAAAACCTCGCTGATCATCTTAACGTTTTCAGTGTAAGTAAATGACAGAAGAATTAGAAGATTTAACAACCAAATTTAACGACCCACTCCTCGTAGACATCAAAATGTAGTAAATCCTCAAACAGTCATAAAATGAGTATCTTATTAATTTGAAGCTAGCAACTCCGTATAATTAAATTCACATACACACCTAAAATATTAAGTAACATGTCTATATTGATTTCATAACACTTTGTATTTTTCTTCAGCACACTCAATCGCCCACCCAAGATCACTTACGAATCAGGACCGAAGCGACGAAAGTAGCGTCAAGAAATGCTTTGTTTGATTTTGTCAGGGCAAGATGCAACACTACCGATTGGGATGATGCGTTTGAAAAAGCCGTAAGATCTGCACTGCTTACGTTCTGTACCGTATTGCAAAGGAAGTGGGACGCTTGTCACAGAACGTACGACGTTTTTGTTCAACGAAATACAGATTGGCTAGAAACTGATTACGAACTGCCCGCGAAAACACAAACTTCTGTCGGAAGACCAAGCAAAGATTTTGAAAATAGTGAAAGATCGAAAAGAGACAAAGTACAGAAATTGACGGTCACTGTTTCGACTGCTGAACTAAATTATGCAGTCGGATACAATTTGCGCAAGAGTGGAAAAAGAACAGCTTCTGCAATGGTTGGTGAAATCATTAACAATCCTGAAAAAGCTGTCGGATATTAAAAAGTCCTTACAAGAACAGAAAGAGAAAAGACCAGTTGTACTTACACCTGCCGAAGCACTTGCTTATTTGTTAGACAATAATTTTTCTAGAGATCAGTATGTTAGTACTCGGTTGTTATCTAAAAGTCATTGCGCTGATATTTTTCCGAAGTATGACGATGTCTTAAAGGCGAAGAAACAATGTTACCCTCCAAACATTGCAATAGCAGAATCGAGTTGCAAAATACCGTTACAAGACCTGTTGGATCATACCGTTTCTCGAATCTGCAATATGTTTGATGTGAAAGATGCACTAATGGTTTGAAATGGTTTGAACGGTGTGAGGCAGCTTAACATGTTATATAAATGGGGCTGCGATGGGAGTAGTGGTCAGAAAATGTACGAACAAAAATATGAATCCTCCGAAGACGTGAGCGACGAGCATCTTTTCCTGATTTCTTTAGTTCCTCTGCAACTGCAGTATAGCAGTGATACCAATGACACAATAATATGGCAAAATCCTAGAGCTTCTTCAATGCGATTCTGCAGACCCATTAAGTTTATATTCAAAAGAGACTAAAGAAAATACAGTTGAAGAACTTGAATGCGTAAAGAACGAAGCACAAAATTTGACACCAACTACGATATTAGTTGATAATGGGGATTTCGAGATAAAACATACACTGATTTTCTCCATGATTGACGGCAAGGTGTGTATAACGTGACATGTTTTTTTAATTTTAGTGTTTTATGACTAAATATTTCCGATATTAAATCCTTAAAATTATTATTTACAGGTCTGCAATTCAGTCACAGACACATCTTCGCAAACCTGTTATATATGCGGTAGTAAACCTAAGGAGATGAACAACATTGAGACTGCACAAGCTCGATCGGTAGATGTAGAACGAATGCAATTTCGACTGTCAACATTGTATGCACGCATTTGCTTTTTTGAATGTCTCCTCCACATCAGTTACATATTCGAATTTAAAACTTGGCAGGTTAAAACCAATTATTGAAACTACTAACTAATTTTGAGTTATTGCATTATATATTATACTACATTTTCATTCCAGGTAAGATTACAGGAGCACAAAATACTATTTGTATTATATATAAGATTATATATATATATATATATATATATATATATATATATATATATATATATATACCGGGTGACCCTGGGTTCTGTAAAAGCCCCATAACTTATTTGCTATTTGAGATATCGACTTCTAGTTTTCCTGAACTGGTACCGACACTTATTCTACATATTTTAAAAATATGTATGTTTTTGTACAGGGTGTCCCAATGTACATAACAGACCAAAGTTATGTTTTTTTAAATGGAACACCCTATATTTTATACTTTATTTTCAACCCTCTTGAGAAGCTGATAAAACTAATATAAGATAGTATGGGTCTATTATGGACGATTGGTTAGTTATGGGCAAATTTGTGGCAAAAACAAGGACACATTGAAAAAATTGCAGAAGCGCTCCTAGCAAAGCTAGCGTCATTTTTTATACACTAAACAATTTTCCACATCATGAAGAATAATACAAATCTGCTTTGGTTCTTTTTTGTTCATACTGCTATACAGGGTGTCAACATACGCAAAATATTGGATAACTATTTTTTTTCAAATGGAACACCCTATATATCTTGCCACCAGTGCATGGAATTTTTAATAAGCTTTCCAATGATGTACAATTTGTATAATGAAATATTAAGGATTCTTGAGATTTATCCATAAAAACATTTTTCTTTTGTCACCTCCTGCTCATTTTTGGATTTTCAGCCAAAACTATGCATTTTCTGAAAAAATAATAAGAGATCAAAGTTGTAGAGCGGAAAATTTTCGATCGACATAGGTCTTTCGACTTTTCCAATAATGCGTGCATTGCTCGCCAGAGTGCGCAAAATCTTGACCGTATTTGCATTTTAGCGTTTTTCTCAAATTTTTTGTTAATTAATTGCACTATACTTTATTTTCCACGTCCTCTAGCAGAAAACCGGGTAATTATAAAATTATTCAAATGACCTACATCGATTGAAAAAATTCCGCCCTACAACTCTTAAAAGATGCAATTTTTGCCCAAAATGCATAGTTTGCGCTAAAAATACAAAAAACCATTGAAAAACGCAAAAATTGATACATACATTTTCAATTTGCATTTTTAGAAAAAACTATGCATTTTTGGCAAAAATTTCTTCTATTAAGAGTTGTAGAGCGGAACATTTTCAATCGATATGGGCCATTTTAATTTCCCTATAATTTCCCGTTTTTCCGCTAGAGGGTGCGGAAAAAAAGTATAATGCAATTTATTAATAAAAAACGCTAAAATGCATATACGGTCACGATTTTGCGCGCTCTGGCGTGTAATGCACTCATTATCTTAAAAGTTGAAAGACCCACATCGATCGGAAATTTTTTGCTCTACAACTTTGGTCTCTTATAATTTTTCATGAAAATGTATAATTTTGGCTGAAAATCCAAAAATCTGCAGAAGGTGGCAAAAGAAATATGGTTTTATTGATAAATCTCAAGAATCCTTAATATTTTGTTATACAAACTGTATATCATTGGAAAGCTTATTAAAAATGTCATAGATTGGTGGCAACTTATATAGGGTGTTCCATTTGAAAAAAAATAGTTATCCATTGTTTTGCGTATATTGACACCCTGTATAGCACTATGAATAAAAGAGAACCATAGCCGATGTGTATTATTCTTTATGATGTGGAAAATTTTCTAGAGTATAAATAATGATGCTATCTTTGCTAGGAACGCTTCTGCAATGTTTTCAATGTGTACATGTTTTTGCCACAAATTTGCCCATAAATAACCAACCGTCCATAATAGACCCATACTATCTCATACTATTTTTGTCAGCTTCTCAAGAGGGTTGAAAATAAAGTATAAAATATAGGGTGTTCCATTTAAAAAAACATAACTTTGTTCAGTTATGTATATTGGGACACCCCGTACAAAAACATACATATTTTTAAAATATGTAGAATAAGTGTGGGTACCAGTTCAAGAAAACTAGAAGTCGATATCTCAAATCGCAAATAAGTTATGGGGCTTTTACAGATCCCTGGGTCACCCGGTATATATATATATATATATATATATATATATATATATATATATATATACCGGGTATATACCGCTATCTTGTTGGAACCAAATGTTGTGGATGTTTAGCTGATTAATTTTTGGAAACAGACAATCAGTCAGCATGGCTCGATAGCGCTCGCTATTCACCGTAACGGCAGCTCCAAACAGTCAATTTTAATGGATGTAAGAGTGTTTCGTTAATGGCTTGAGGATTGTCTTCGCTCCATATACGGTAATTTTGCTTATTGACGAAGCCATTTAACCAGAAATGAGCTTCATCTCTAAACACAATTCTTCGATTAAAATGCTCATCTTCGGCCAGTTTCAAATTAGCCCAATCAGCAAAAATGTGACGTAAACGATGGTCATTTGGTTTTAATTGTTGCACGAGCTGTATTTTATAGGCACGTAATTCAAGATCCTTACGTAACATTTTCCACGTAGTCGAAGGACAAAGGCCAACAAGTTGAGAACGGCGACAAATCGACATTTCGGCGTCTTTTTCAAGACAATATTCTCTTCCGTACGCACATTTCTTTGTCTTGTTCATGGTTTTGAATCGAGAAGAGTAAGATTAGTGCGAAAACGATCAATAACTGCACGAATTGCTTGCTCACTAGGCCGATTATGTTGACCGTAAAATGGATGAAGTGCTCTATGAACTTCGTAAACAGATTTACTTTTTGAAAGTAAATTTCCACGATTTGGAAGCGTTGTTATGCCGTTAAACTATTCATGATGAATTGCCTAACCTTACTGAACAGAAATGTCAACACAGTTTGATATTCTCATTGAGTATAGATAGACAACTACCATCGAAACTTCTCATGCAGCTAAAAAACACCCTTTATAAGCACATACATAAAGTAAAACAAACAAAAAATAAAACTGCGATTCAACAATATAAATTTACAGCGTTTTTTAAATCTATAGAAAACGCGGGAAAATTCGTACAAAATATGTCATTACAAACTGTGATAAATATTTAACATATGATATAACGGAGATTTGGAAAAATGTAAAGTGTTAGGTTTATTGTAATAAAAAGTTAATGAGTGGCGTGTAAAAAATTTTGGAACATTAAAAAGTAGAAGATTAAGAAAGAATGAATTGTCGACGTAATAATGGATATGTTTATATAGCGTTAAGGTGAAAATATATCTGTGCCGTTGTAACATAGAAGGCATTGAAAATTCACTAAGTAGCATATCAAAATTAATAGAGTATGGTGGATATACCCCATACTTAAAATAATATAAATATTTAAGAAATTTTTTCTGAACTCTCTCAAGAGTATTAATATGTACTGCATAACTTGGACTCCAGACAGGTGCACAATAGTTAAGTTTACTGAGAATAAAAGAATTAAACAAAGTAATTATAGTTTGAACATTCTTAAATTTCTTGCTACTACGTATAATAAAACCCAGCATTTTCAATGACGATTGAACAGTATTATTTAAATGAGGTACAAAAGTTAGTCGTTGATCAAAAATAACACCCAGATCAGTTATTTCTGAGACCCTACTAACTGTTATACTATTGATTGTGTAATCAAACACTACAGGATTTAACTTGCGATTAAAGGATAGTACATTACATTTTTTAGTATTGATCTTAAGACCGTGTTGTTGACATCATAAATATAATCTATTAATATTATTTTGTAGATGGATACAATCAGCTAATGAAGAAATTGTTTTATACAGTTTAATGTCGTCCGCATACATTAAGAACTCACAATCAAGAATTTCTTTAATGGTATTAATAAAGATGGTGAAAAGTAAGGGCCCAAGGTTAGACCCTTGGGGTACGAACTTGACGCAAGATAGGGCAAAGATTGACAGCCATCCACTTCAACAATTTGTTGTCGATTAAATAAATAAGACTTTATGACAGAAATTATATTGCCATTGATGTTATATTTATTTAGGTAATCTATAATAATATTATGAGGCATGCAATCAAATGCTTTTGATATGTCAGTGTTTGATATATCTGGTTTTGTTGATCTAATTCCGAAGCTATTTTGTGAGTTATATTAATTAAATTGGTCGTAGTGCTCCTCTTTTTAATGAAACCATGCTGATTAGTAGAGAAATCATGCGATACCCGACCATAAATTTCATCAGAGAGGATACTCTCAAATACTTTAGAAAAGTTACTAAGAAGTGAAATTGGCCTGTAATTTCAAATATCACATCTATTTCCCGATTTAAAAACAGGAACAATACGAACAAGTTTCCAACAATCAGGAAATACGCCGCCTTTAAGTATAATGTTAAAAATTCGCACAATCGGTCCGCACAACACACTCGCACAGTCCTTTATTAAAAATCCGGGAATTTGGTCCATCCCCATTGTAAGATTACCCTTAATCCGCTGCATACTTTTCAGTACCAATTCCTCGGAAATGTAAAAGTCGCCCATATGTGCATAATCTTGAGATATGTTGTTGGAATTTGGGACACAACCATAACTATTCGAAAAGTGCTTTGCAAACGTTGAAACTATATCCTTCGTATCCGATAAAGACGTGCCGTTGTACACCATAACACCAGGGATTTTAGAACATTTTCGTTTTTTATTAATGAATGTCCAAAAGTTCGATGGTTCACTGGAAATCTCACTCTCAGACCTTGTGATGAACGTACTGTATGCATTTCTAGACATGTGTTTGAACTTTTTTTGCAGTTCTCTTAATCGCAATTTATTAGAAATTGTGGGAAATCTTTTATATAAAGACCTTTGATGCTCTTTCACTTTTAACACTCTGGCTGCCAGAGTGTTTTTCATGCTGTTCTTCAGCAGGCTTTGTCAGTCGTATTGGTCTGACACCTATACTCACATTTGAGGCTTTGTCAGACAAATCCGACTGACAGTCATTTATATGTTTAAAGGCATGTCAGTCACATATGGCTAAAGTTGTATTTGAATTAAGTGCATGGAATAGTGTTCTGGCCTGGTAGAAATAAGGTAAATAAAACGGCTTGGGCTGGCGGAACAGTTTTGCCATTTTATTTCAATAATGATAAAAATAAAAATACTTTTATAAAAAAGTAAATAATTTGCAACTTAACAAATATTCATATAAACTATTATAAAAATAAACATTTTTATTTGGATCCTTCGCCGTGCACTCGTAGATAGCATTCATAACAAATAGTCGGCTTATTCTCACAACCGTCACAATATGTTTTAACTTTTCTTACTTTCCTTCGAGCTTCGACTCTTGTCATATTTTTCAGCAAATTGTCATAGCATTCTACACAATTTCTACGGTCTTTTGTACCGCCGCCGTCTCTTTTTTTTAGCAAGTGATTAATTTTTATTTTTTTGATGCGTTCTCTAACTTCTAGATCTAATAAATTTCTGCAAACTTCTTCTCTGAATGTGGTGATTGTCGACTTAGAATTAGTAATCGATTTGTAGATGATATGTGCATTGACAATTGCAACTCCTGTCAGTAATTCAAAGGCTACTTTTCGATACCATTTAATGCCTTTCCGAACGCTTGTGTTGTATGAAGACATTTGATCGGATTTGTCTATTCCTATTTTCCCATTATTATAATCTATAATTACATTCGGTTTTTGGGGCAGGGGCTGGTCAGCTACTTTTTTTTTAGAGTTTCTTGATGCCACACAACTCTGCTCCAAATTGTGTATGGTTGAGAGCATAATAACTTCTTTATTCTTTTTTGGTTTCCATTTAGAAACGACTATTCCTTCATCTGATTCCAATCCATATATTTCATTTAAATTTAACTTGCGGTTAATCACATCTTTAGGTAAATACTTTCTGTTTCGTCGTAATGTACCGACCAGATGTGTATGTCTTGTTAACAGGTTCTTTGCCAATGGGATGCTTGTATAAAAATTGTCAGTGTAGAGTATTCTACCTTCATCTAAAAGTCCCTCACATAAGTTCATAACTACTTTCTCTGGCAAACCTACTCCAGAACATTCAGGTTTACCACAGTAAATTTGTATTTTCCATGTGAATCCCTCAAGTGAACAAATTTTAAATAATTTGACACCGTATTTATGACGTTTGCCTGGAATATACTGACGAAATGAAAGACGTCCCCGCCATGGAACCATACTTTCATCGATTACCATTTTTTTGCCAATGGTATATACTTCTTGAAAGTTTTTTTGTAAAATATCTAATAACGGTTGTATTTTTTTTAATCGATTCCCATCTGCCGGTATATCGTTGTCTGAGAAATGAATCATTCTTAACAAAATTTCAAATCGATTTCTGGACATGACTTTGCTTATAGAATTTGAATACAAGGAATCACTGCTCCAGTAGTCTCGGAGCTTTGGACGACAACTCAATCCCATCCAGAGCATTATGCCTAAGAATTTTTCTATTTCTTTTGGAGTTGTTGCCTGCCAATTATGCAGTCTCGATGACTTGCTTAGTATTCCACTGTTGACCATATCTGTAGCATATTTATTTGTCTCATTTACAATAAGATCTAAAACAGCATCATTGATGAAAAGTTTGAAAACATCCCCCGGTGCTATATATTCCGATAAATCCATTTGAATTCCAGCCTGTCCAATAAACGGAAAATCAGCTTGATTTCCCGTGTACACATTCCAACTTAAATTAGAATTATCTGATTTATCGATCTCTGATACATCAGCCTGCCTTTCTTCTTCTTCATCTTCATCCACGGAAATATCATGATCTAACTCAGAGGACGCATACTCAGAGTCACTAGGCATGTAATTTGAACCGGAGTCGGTAGAAAAAGGATCATGATCACTTTCATAATTTTCCCAATATGCTTCCAACTGGGAATCTGTCAATGCTTTGTTAGGGTCCCTAAGTACATATAAATACAACAATAAACAAACTACCAAAGAATAACCAATTGTACTTACATTTTTGTTGCACATGCACAACACTATACTATAACCTCAAAATGACTGACATGGCGCCCAAAGAAAAAAATGTTTAACAGAGCCGCGTCAGTCAAAAAAGACTGACGCACTATACACCGCATATGCGCATGCGCTTTATTTTGGTGAATCAATCCCTACCAATAAATTTGCGGTATGACCACTAGTTGTCTTTCTACATACGTGGCCTGATACGAGTTATATACATTTTTATGCCTGTCCTCAATTGTAAATCCGCTGTCAGTCGAATATGACTGACATGGCAGCCAGAGTGTTAAGAGCCTTATTAGCGCAGCATTAAACCAAGGTGGATAATATTTTTCGGGAGATTTATGGTTACATTCAGGGCTGGGTGGTGTAGGTCTTCCGGTACTGCTGCATCAGATGCATGCTCAACATTAGTGGCAATTGATGGTGATGTTTATACTAGATCTAATAATCTATTGTTTTTGTTTAAAACTTGGTTACGTTGTAGGAGGCCAGTGTAACTAGTAAAATTATTTAATGGAAGGATGTTATTCGGCAATTCGCCATTTGTAATAAATTTAACATATTCAGGACAGTTGAAATCTCCAAAAAGCAATAAGTTGTCGGTACATAATTTGGTTTCAATAAATTCGAAAAACTCACTATATTCATCAACTGGTATTAGGTGGAATATATATATATACACAAAATATCTATATTCTTTCCATAAAGCCTCAATCTAGCTGCAACACAATCAATGCTAGATACAGGCGAATCTAATTTAATTTCATTAAACATTATATTGTCTCTAAATGCAAGTAGTACACCACCACCTTTTTTAATAGATCTGTCACATCGTAGAACACCATAACAATCTGGAAACAATTCTGTATTTAAAAATCCATCTTTCAGCCACGTTTCTGTGATAGCTACTATGTCATAATTACAACCTTCCACATATACATAAAAATCATGAGATTTACTGTTCAAACCACGTGTGTTTTGATAGTAAATATCAACACATTTCGTTTGAGTTTCGGAAGTATTCAGTTGGGATGTTATTAGTTTTCCGAAGAAAAACTGGAGTTCTTAACGATTTTCGGAATACCATTAAAATATTTGATTTTTAAATTAGATTCACCTTTTGCTTGCCTGGCTTTTAGTTCCAAAACAATTTTATTTAAATAATCACGTTGCATTGGTGTAAGATTAGATTTAGTCTTCAAATTAGGGTTTATTTTTGACTTGTTTCGCAAAACCATAAGAGCCGTTGAGTTACTATCAAAAATAACTTTTATTGGCCGAGGTTTATCATTGCGTTTTCCGAGACGGAACATTTTCTTTACGAAAATATCTTTATCAATTTTACGTAGTTCAAGTGAAATTCGGGCCAGGTCGTCATTATGTTTTTCTTGATTGTTTTCGGCAGTCGACTCAACTAAATTATAAACAATTATATTGTTCTCTCTAATTTTACGATCAGCTAGTTCTTCTACTACAATTTTATATGACGAGTCACTGTTTACATTGGAAATGACAGACGAGGAGCATTTTTCAATATCTGATAATCTGATTGTTTAATGATTAATTATTATATATAAGATTTAAAATCAATTTAGAGAGGAGCTGGGGTTGCTTGTTGACGTTGTATTGCAAGGTTAAACAATATTAATAAAAAAACTATTTACTATATTTAAATATTTCATGTTTACTGATTTATTTAAATTTATTCACAGGTTCTGGTACAACAAATGACGGAAATACAACTCGACGTTTTTTTGATAACTCTGAAGTTAGTGCGAAAATTACTGACATCAGTCACGAGTTGATTGAGAAATGTCGAGTGATTCTGGCAGTAATTACAAGCGGTTATGAAGTGAACATCCCTGCATTCAAAAATTATACAACTGAAACAGCGCACGTTTTTGTATCACTATACCCGTGGTTTTACATGCCAGTTACTGTGCACAAAATTTTGATCCACGGGGCTGATGTTATTCAACATGCTCTGCTTCCAATCGGTAAATAATCTAAACTTATTTTATACGATGCAATAATCGTTTTCCTCGTATAATATTTTTAACATTTGTTGCAGGTTTATTGTCCGAAGAAGCACAGGAAGCACGCAATAAGGATTACAGGAACTACAGAGAACATCATACTCGAAAATCTTCACGAACTAATACCAACACTGATCTCATCCACCGGCTTTTGGAAACTTCAGACCCTTATATTTCTGCGTTAAGAAAAGTTTCTCGAAAAAAGATTGCAGAGCTCTGTGAAGTAGCAAAGAGTTTGATTTTATTGAAAGATAAAACAGATACTGTAGATACTCCAGATGCCGATTAAAGTTGTTTAATGAATACGAAGAATTTGTAAGTGTTTCATTTATATAGCGTAAAATTGGTATTACAATGCCTCATTTCACTAATCACATGCAACAAAACATTAATCTTTTTTTTATGTACTTAAATATCTATTTTTCCAGTTCAGTAACATTATTAGTAAGTTTTTCATAAATTCAATGTATCATAATAGAACCAAAACAAAATATTGTCCAAGCATTTTCATGGCGATTCCCCAATATTTATAATTTCTGCCGCCTAAAGTGTCATATCAGACCACAGTGCGCCGCTTCCGTCACCGCCGCCACTTCCGCCGCCGCCGCTTCCGCCGCCGCCACCATCGCTGCCATCGCTGCCGCTGCCGTCGTCGCCATCGCCGCCGCTGACGCTGCCGTTTCTAACGATTTAACATTGAGTTAAGTATTGGTGACTATTAACTTTTTTCTGACAATATTTCTTGACTATTTTATTGACACTTTCCGTGTACATATTTTTTTTTTTTTTAACTTTGAACTTCTGTAACTCCGTGTGTAAATAATAGCGATTTTTATCGCGCCCATATGACTTTCTCTGCCTCCACCCCATCCTTCGTGTTTCTTGTGTCTCATAGCTACACCGACTCCAAGAGCTGGCTGGAGGTCAACGAAGGCAGTTTTCAGACCCCGCGCTGCGACCTCCCCGTGGCAATATGTGCAAGGTTCTTTACATATTTTTGTGGATTAAATCCCAATTCTTTCCGCAGTGAGTCATCGTTGATAAAATCTGTGTCGAAGTTCGATTTTAGTTCACATTTTGTATTGCGGATTTTAAGTTTAAGGGAAATTTTGTTATTAGCTAATTTTTCAAGAACTCTTCAAGGTCTTCAGTAACCGTTCGGGATAGATATTTTCTCAACATCATCACCATAATAAAAGTGTTTATCAATTATATTCCATATCGAGGCCTTTACGGCAGTACCTCGTAACTGCAAAAATGAGACTTTTCAGAAAGCGCCAAAAACGTACAATCTATGAAAAATGGGAAAAAATGTCAAAGTTTTTCTTTTGTAACACAAAGTGAATTTTGGGATTAATATTTAAATTGTAATAAATATAAAATCCCTTTATTACTAGAAAAAACGACAGTTACGAGGTACTGCTTGAATTTGTGGGTTAGTTACGAGGTACTGCAGCTTTTGAATTAGTCAGTCAATGAACAAGGTAGTAGGTAGGTGAAGAATTTTTTGTTAATTGAAACATGAACAATAGGTAGTATGTGAACAATGTTTTTTTTATTGTAAAGTAAAATAAATTGAACTCTGAGAAAATAAAAATAAAGGTATATTATGATCCTATATAATATAACAAAAATTTCTAATATTTATTATTTTGAACAATCTTAAAGATAGACAGAAAAAACCTAATGTAACAGGTTGTTATAAAAATCCCAATAATCTTTAGGAATTACTTGTTTAATGTCTTGCAAATGTTGATATTTGGTTTGCGGAATTGGGAGCTGCGATTTAAACAATTTGGGAAAGGAAGTATCATTCCAGTCCACCTTATTGGGGCGTCTGGATACTGTCTTGAAATCGTCGTCAAAATTAAGTTTATATTGGATCTTCCCGTCTTCGTACTTGAGCACACGAATATCCGTAACAACTGGGTCGTGGGCAACTCTTCCTGGTCGAATGGAATCATATTTCATCAAAGGTTTATGTCCAAAATTCAAGAAAAACGTGTATTGTGGCTTCTTTGCAACATAAGGAAACTTCTTTCGCGCAGCTTGAGTATAGAACACATAATCATCCGGCACGTAAATTCTTTATTCTTTAGTGCGGTTTCAATTGTGCTATGGACTGAATCACACTCCATTTGTGTGTGTCCCTTGATTAGAAATTTTTGCGTTATGGAAATGTTATGTTTCTCGCTTAGAAAAAGTAATGCATTTGAAAGCACACTATTTCGATTTTGCGCCGTGCAGCCATCGGAAAATATTATGATTGGGCTTTTAG
The DNA here is from genome assembly GCA_910593695.2 of Ocypus olens. Classification (NCBI taxonomy): domain Eukaryota; kingdom Metazoa; phylum Arthropoda; class Insecta; order Coleoptera; family Staphylinidae; genus Ocypus; species Ocypus olens. The sequence goes on from OU343058.1 coordinate 36,292,579, forward strand.
AGCTTGTAATGCAATGCCCCTCCAAGTAGTTCAGCAAAAAGGAGGCGAATACTGATGCTTGGCCATCGGCAGTGGTTTCATCGTACCAATAGCAATTACAATGATGCGTGGCTATATTATAAACGGTAAAATTATGATTACATAATTTTGTCTTATAATATAGCGCATTTGCTGGGACATAAGGACAAAGTTTCACAGCCTGTACATCCATTGTGAGAGTTATGCAATTTCCTAATTTTGCGTTTTCTTTGTCTTCATTTTTTTCATGTCTGGCTCTGTTCCTCAAATGTATGTGTCTGTCATATTCATCTTGGTCCATATTTTTGTTCTTGTACTTGAAGCAATCGTTGCATTGGTCTTTTCTTGGACGGAAAAGTGAAATATTCATATCTTTGACCATATTTCTGAGAATAGAAAAACACAATGGTTCTTTCGACAGTCTCTCACAAAACTTGACGTACTCTTGATGCAACAATGCATAGGACTGGAATGTCTGTTCTAAATACATTTTATTTGTATCTTTTCGACAATAATGCGATGGTAACTTGTTTAATTTATCAAGAAATTGTCTCATAACAGCTTTGTCTTCTTGAAATAAATCAGATCTACGTGGTCGCTTACTGATTCTGGACTCTGTAGAATCATTCATACCGTGAGTACTATCTTCCACCCAGTGTTTCACAGACCACTCGCCCATGCACAATGTGCTTAAATATAATGATTTGCAGACCGGGATTTTTCCATTTTTGTTAATCAGATTATATTGAAAAGTTCCAGTTCGACGAGGTACTTTATTGTTTTCACAATATTTTGGTCTTTTTGTTACAGTTTTTTGCACGGTATTGCAGACATAAACTTTCCGTTGGTCCCAGCTCATCGTTTTCCAAAATTTTTCAAACATCTGTAACCTTTCCTCTTCTACAATCTCAGAACAACGTCTTGTTTTTATTTTTTAACGCAATTACACCGTTCTCCCAGGGACTGTTCAATTCTCTCTATTGTAAAAAGTATTCCTCTAACCGGATGGCTTAGTGAATCCTAGGTACTTTTCCCCAACCATACGTTTTCTTTTATTCATTCTTAATTTCCGATTGTCACGTTCTCCTTCGATAACTTCATTCGAAGCTTCATCTCTTTCCTTCTTTCATCCTCTTCATTATCCACTGTAGCTTCTGGTTCAGGATCATCTTCGTTTTCTTCTGATTCGCTGTTTCCATCTTCTGGATCAACTTCGTATTCTTCTGATTCTATGCTTCCGTCTTCTGGATCATCTTCGTATTCTTCTAATTCGCTGGTACATACCATTTGTAAGGAGCTGGTGTTACGGTGCATAATTGACTGAATGTTTAATGACGTGTCCGACTCCGGTGTGACCATCACATCAACTTTCAGTTCATTTTCACTATTTGGGTGGATGTCGGGTAAACTAGAAGAATTGCAATGGCTGGTAGGTATCACTTGTAAAGGGCTGGACCAGCACCAGGTGTGAATAATTGACTGAATGTTTATTGACGTGTCCATCGGTGTGACCATCAAATCATCTTCCAGTAGGATAATTTCAGCTTCATTTACAATATTGCTGAAATCATCTGGACTAAGAACATTATTAACAATTGAAACGGAATCGTCGTTATTAGAGCTGTTGTTTTCTTTTTCGTTTCCAGCTGGTATTACAACAGGATCATCGATACGGCTTTTATAGTTTCTTCTGTAATTTTCAGACGGTAATGACTGTTTATTTTGAGCAGCTGCTAGCTGCGTTATCTTCGCAGTACGTGAATTCATGATATCTGAAATGAACAGTACCTCGTAAGTGAAATGTTGCAGCGCAACATTGAAAAAGGCAGTACCTAGGAACTGCACCCATAAATTAAATCAGTGAAACACAAGATACATCAAATCAAAATTCAAAAAGTAATTAGCAATTAACAATCTAAGATAAGTTTAGCTGCAATTCATAACATGTATTATAAATTTTGATCAGTATTTACCTGATTTATACGCACTTTAGAGGTTACTAGTAGCGTGACGCCGCTCAAAGTAGTGACACTGGCGTCACTTACGAGGTACTGCGTCAGAAAGATTTAAATTCTGACTTGACGGTTGGGAGTTATTAGTTTTCGAGCTGCTCAACAGATGGAGATGCACATTCTACATAGATTTATATTAAAAACCCAAATTTCATGAAATGTTAGTTACGAGGTCCTGCCGTAAAGGCCTCGATATGGTGTTTTAAATGTGTTAAAACTAATGAGCCCCAAAGCATATTTTCTTTTCGGATCTAGATGAATGGGTGGGTGGTATGTTGCAAGAAGCATCGGATTGGTGCCTCTCAAACTAAAAGTCAGCGATTTTCTGTGTATTAAGGTTTATTACAATTCTATTTATACATAGTTAAAAAATATAAACATAAATGACCACAATTATATGTGCCAAAATTTTGGTATCTTTGGTGGTTATACAATAATTTATTGGTTTCAAAATATTTTATCACTTCCAACGGGGGAGGCAAATTTCCAAAACTGTCAAACCAAGTTACAATATTGCCTCGCTTTACATAAGCGCACCATTGTGTTCCAGGACCATCTTTATTATCCAAATTCACTATCCCAGTTTCGTTTTTCCAAGGGCGTCCTGTTGGTAGTTCATTCCTCATGAAAATACCTCTAAAATACGGTATTTTATTTGCAATGACAAACTTTTCCAAATCTATATTGGTAAGTGCTCTGCGGGGCAAGTTTATTAGTTTTTTGAAATGTACAATCCAGGCCAGATTTTCTAAATGGACCAATGTGTAATCCTTTCCCCAATGGGATTGCCTCCAAAATCTTGTTATGTCGTATTGTTTCCTCTTTTTGTACGTTTTTAGTTTTATAAATGGCACTAGCTACGGAAGAAGCTCCTCCTAGATAAATAAATTGTAAATAAGTTATTTTTGTATTAAACATATAATTATAACTGATCAATTAATGCCCCTAATGCAGAGAGCCCGGCAAATAAGGGAATTAGAAAACCACCTGTTTTTGGAATAGGTATTCTAACATGTTTCTTCCCACCTGTACGTTTTATTGCCCCCCTAGCAGCTTTCAATGCAATTCTAATCTCTTCACCAGAATTACTCGTTGGATTATTACTGAGTTCATTTTGTATTGTTTTCACCATATTTTTCCTAAACGCTGTACGCTTTCGTATTTTTCCTCTAACTTTTCTATTTCTGCGTCTTCCTTTAGAACCCCTTTCACGTTTTGTTTTTAATTTCATCGTGTGTTTAACAACTAATGAAGCAATTTTTTCCTCCCATGGCGTGTTTTTTGATTTAAATCTCCGCCAAGCTAATTTAGCTAATTTTTTGTCTGCTAAACGTCTTCGATTTATATTATCGGTTTGGGAGTAAACTATATCATGTTGTTTGCAAAGTTCGTCAAGTTTATTTATTCCTCGGTCACCTCTTCGAAGACGTTTAGTCAGTTTAGTGCCTGGACCGCAATACTTATAACCTGGTAGATGCACCTCGAAAGGTAATTTGTTGATTAAGGTGTTTACACCACGCTTGCCGGCAGTCATCTGAAGTAAAAAGATAAAATTATATAGTTTCCTCTTTCAGATAATTTACGTGATGTTCGTGTTGTTCCGCAAAAGGAAAATTTTACCATTCAAAATTATGACAATTTCTAGTCAAACGAAAAACCTGAACATAGACATGGAAACCTACTACCTGGAAGTATACGCTGCTTAATAGTTGGAGCTAGCAACTCTGGAAAAACTAATCTATTACTTGCCATGATTGTGGGCCCAAATGGTTTATTTTTTGAGCATGTTTATGTTTATTCAAAATCGTTGCACCAACTAAAATATCAATATTTAAAAAAGTTGCTTCATAAAATTGCGGGTTATTTTGAATTCAAAGATTCTGCGGAAATATTTTTATATACAGAAATAAAACCAAACTCAATTTTTATTTTCGACGATGTTTCCTGTTCGCCGCAAAGTGGTATCCGCGAATATTTTTCATTTGGGAGACATAAATCAGTTGATTGTTTTTATCTATGTCAAACCTACTTCAAAATACCTGAACAATTAGTTCGAGATGATGCAAATTTAATTGTTTTATTTAGACAAGATGGGTTGAATTTGAAACACGCGTATCAGGACCATGTAAATACTGATATGCCATTTCATAATTTTGTTGATTTGTGTTCAAAGTGTTGGACAGATAAGTATGGATTTGTGGTTATAGATAAATAAATTCAAAAAAACGAAATATAGCCTGAATATATAAATATTCAACCTGTTCGTAACTCTGCAAGCAAAATTAAGTCTTACTAAGACTAAACAAATAACTTATTCAAACAACTACTTCCCTGGCTGATGCCACGCCGGATATTGAATGATACAAAAGAAATTTGCATGTTATTACTAGTACTACTAGTGAAATAACATTGGTTTAAGATCCCTTATTTCTACCCACAGGACTAACTTGAAAAATGAAACTAAATTGAATTTGAAAACTTTAAATTTGAATTTATTTAATACTCTCTGCAATAAGTAAGGTTGTTTCTATTTTATTTATTATTTAAATCGAGTATTCGGTTTTCCAACTGAAAACAAGATCATTTATTTCTTCACATCTGTACTTTCACTAATCACCTAAATTCAGGTATAAAATCAGTCCAACCCTTCTATAATCTCCTCATTTGTTTACGACTCCTTCACGGTCACGGTCACCTTCACGTAAGTGTATTTTATTCTTTAACATTCAATTTAAATGCGAAGCTGCACTGATGAGAGATAAATCTCGAAACGCGTCTGCAGATGGCTATTTACTTAATTTTTACATACTTTTGGGTTCAGTTTTATAATTTAAAGTTTTCAAATTCAATTTAGTTTCATTTTTCAAGTTAGTCCTGTGGGTAGAAATAAGGGATCTTAAGCCAATGTTATTTCACTAGTAGTACTAGTAATAACATGCAAATTTCTTTTGTATCATTCAATATCCGGCGTGGCATCAGCCAGGGAAGTAGTTGTTTCAATAAGTTATTTGTTTATAGTCTTAGTAAGACTTAATTTTGCTTGCAGAGTTACGAACAGGTTGAATATTTATACCGGGTGACCCAGCGATCTGTAAAAGCCCCATAACTTAATTGCTATTTGAGATATTGACTTCTATTTTTCTTGAACTGGTACCCACACTTATTCTACGTATTTTAAAAATATGTATGTTTTTGTACAGGGTGTCCCAATATACATAACAGAACAAAGTTATGTTTTTTTAAATGGAACACCCTATATTTTATACTTTATTTTCAACCCTCTTGAGAAGCTGATATAAAATAGTATAAGATACTATGGGTCTATTATGGACGGTTGGTTAGTTATGGGCAAATTTGTGGCAAAAACATGTACACATTGCAAATATTGCAGAAGCGTTCCTAGCAAAGATAGCATCATTATTTATACACCAGAAAATTTCCCACATCATAAAGAATAATACACATCAGCTTTTGTTCCCTTTTATTCATAGCGCTATACAGGGTGTCAACATACGCAAAACAATGGATAACTATTTTTTTTCAAATGGAACACCCTATATAAGTTGCCACCAATCTATGGCATTTTTAATAAGCTTTCCAATGATATAGAGTTTGTATGACAAAATATTAAGGATTCTTGAGATTTATCAATAAAAACATATTTGTTTTGTCACCTTCTGCTGATTTTTGGATTTTCAGCCAAAACTATGTATTTTCAGGAAAAATTATAAGAGACCAAAGTTGTAGAGCGAAAAATTTTCGATTGACATAGGTCTTTTAACTTTTAAGATAATGCGTGTATTGCCCGCCAGAGCGCGCAAAATCGTGACCGTATATGCGTTTTAGCGTTTTCAAATTGTTTATTAATAAATTGCACTATACTTTATTTTCCGCACCCTCTAACGGAAAAACGGGAAATTATAGGGAAATTAAAATGGCCCATATCGATTAAAAATGTTCCGCTCTACAACTCTTAATAAGCAATTTTTGCCAAAAATGCATAGTTTTCCCTAAAAATGCAAATTGAAAATGTATATATCAATTTTTGCGTTTCTCAATGGTTTTTTTGCATTTTTAGCGAAAACTATGCATTTTGGGCAAAAATTGCTACTTTAAAGAGTTGTAGAGCGGAAAATTTTCAATCGACATATGTCATTTGAATAATTCTATAATTACCCGTTTTTCTGCTAGAGGACGTGGAATATAAAGTATAGTGCAATTAATTAACAAAAAAATTGAGAAGCTAAAATGCATATACGGTCACGATTTTGCGCACTCTGGCGGGCAATGCATGCATTATTGTAAAAGTCGAAAGACCCGTACCGATCGAAAATTTTCCGCTCTACAACTTTGGTCTCTTATTATTTTTTCAGAAAATGCATAGTTTTGGCTGAAAATCCAAAAATGACCAGGAGGTGACAAAAGAAAAATGTTTTTATGGATAAATCTCAAGAATCCTTAATATTTCATTATACAAATTGTACATCATTGGAAAGCTTATTAAAAATTCCATGCATTGGTGGCAAGATATATAGGGTATTCCATTTGAAAAAAAATAGTTATCCATTATTTTGCGTATGTTGACACCCTGTATGCAGTATGAACAAAAAAAAAACCAAAGCCGATTTGTATTATTCTTCATGATGTGGAAAATTCTTTAGTGTATAAAAAACGACGCTAACATTGCTAGGAACGCTTCTGCAACTTTTTCAATGTGTCCTTGTTTTTGTCACAAATTTGCCCATAACTAACCACTCGTCCATAATAGACCCATACTATCTTATACTATTTTTATCAGCTTCTCAAGAGGGTTGAAAATAAAGTATAAAATATAGGGTGTTCCATTTAAAAAAACATAACTTTGGTCTGTTATGTATATTGGCACACCCTGTACAAAAACATACATATTTTTAAAATATTCAGAATAAGTGTCGGTACCAGTTCAAGAAAACTAGAAGTCAATATCTCAAATAGCAAATAAGTTATGGGGCTTTTACAGATCCCTGGGTCACCCGGTATATTCAGGCTATATTTCGTTTTTTTTTAATTTATTTAATACTCTCTGCAATAAGTAAGGTTGTTTCTATTTTATTTTTTAGTTATAGATAAAGACGGAGACTTAAACGACGGCAGATATAGGAAAGGCTTTGATCATTTTATATATACAGGATCTTTTTTTAACTCAGAACATATGATTGTTAATGTCTATGTTCTATGTTATAATAATCACATCAACGCATTGCAATGTATTGACAATGTAGGCAACCATACTTACCCTCAGTTTTATTTAATTGTCAAAATTGTGTTATTAATAAAAATGTATTACACCAGATAATTAATTGGTACAAGAGTGGGAACAGCATTCGACGTGTTAGAGATTTGTTTTCGGTTGAGTATCCGAGCAGACCATCCATCCATCTCAACAATTTGTAATATTGTCCATCATTTTGACAATACTGGCTGCGTGAGTAATTTTCACATTAAAAAGGCTAAAGGAAATCACATTTTAACGGAAGAAATGAAACTCAACATTTTATGTTACGTAGAGCAGAACCCCATATCATCGTTAAGAGTTATCGCAGCACAGTTTCAAATAAGTTCAGCTTCCGTTTACAAGACATTAAAACAATTTAAATACAATGCTTACAAGTTTTCAAATCATCAGCAACTATCAAATGAGGACAAAGGCAAACGAACAGAATTCTGTGAAACCGAATTCAATTTAATTAATAATGATCAAGAAATTTTACACAGAATAATATTTACTGATGAGGCATCATTTTCCTTAAATGGTGAAGTTAATCTACAAAATTATAGGTTAGTATTCTTCATTCCTTATTGATACCCATTCCTTCACCTTTTAGATTTTGGGCGTGCAATAATCCTCGCTTACAAAATTTGACGCACACACAATACAGTGCGAGTGTTAATGTGTGGGCTGGACTATTTAATGATACTCTTATTGGTCCTTTTTTATTAATGGAAATCTAAACAGTAATGTTTACTTAGATCTTCTGCGAACTCGTATAATGCCAGAAATTCATACACTAAACATTGCTGCTCCTTATTATCAGATGGATGGAACGCTTCCACATTCTACAGCTGCCATTAATAATTATTTAACACGTTCGCTGCCGACCACGAGATAACTCGTGATGGGAGTTTGGCCGTTGGCGCCCACCACGAGTTTTCTCGTTCTTAGAGATTCTATTTTTCAGTGACCAGTACGACTTAGCTCGTTGTAAATACGTGTTTATTCTATTTTATTGGCGTGTTTGAAAGGTTGAAAAATAAGAAAAATACTATCGAACAAAATTTTTAATTTTTTTTTTCCAATATCATCAAAATAAGATAGAGTGATACAAACAAAGTCAAAATAAGAAAGAGCGATACAAACAAGGTAATAAGAACAAATTTCACTCATGATATCCTTTGAAACACTTATCTACGCATAATGGAGGTTTTTCTGGACATACTGGGCAATAATATCGTGTTTCCCGACGTTGTTTCTGGCTGGTGCAAACACGGCAGGCTCTTGTTGGTCGCAATTTTTTTTCTGTGGGAGGTATGATCTCCAAGTAATGAAAATCAGTTTTTGTCGGCCTTTTGCATCTCTCTGGCATTTTATCTCCAATTCGTGTTATGATCACTTGTTCTCTAAATTTTAGAGCTTTAATGTTAGATTGGAATAAAACACTTTAACTTTTTTATACCACTATATTTATGTGACTAGTTTCGACCATTCACTGGTCATTTTCAAACATAAGTAAATTAAATTACGGCTTTACATTTCTTATATATTACAGGGCTTCAAACAAGATGTACCACGAAGTAAACGCCGCCAACATTAAACCTTTAATGTTAGATTTGTTTGCTTTACGAAACAGTAAACATGCATTGTGTATGTATATTTCAAAGATATGCAAAGCAATTTTTTTTGGCCACCATATGGTTTTTCTCAAACCGCTGTAGTAGCTTAGCATTTGATCTGATAGGTCAATACCTGATATTCCAGCATTGCAATCTTTTATTATATTTGTTTTTTTTTGCAATCTTTCCATTTCTTTTACTGACATCGACCATTTCCACCTTATGCATGTTTGATATTGAGAGGACATCGCGCTTGTCTTTCCACTTACATACGACTGCAGATTTATTTCTTTGCCATATATACTCTACCCTTTTTAGTTTTTTTGTCACTACTTTTTGTGGATTTCCTTTGCGGTTACTCCGCAAAGTGCCACAAATATAGGTTTTTTTAGTTGTCATAATATTCGTAAGTGTAAGTGAATTGTAAAAATTGTCTGTGTATAACTTATACCCCTCATCTAAATAATCCTCCATCAAGTGCAAGACTACTTCGACAGCATGTCCATCTTTGTGAACAACAGTTTCTGTTTTTCCGCAATATATTTTAATTTTCAAAACCATTCCATTAGATTCGCATAATTCGTACAGTTTTATTCCATATTTGCGTTTTTTGTTTTTGATATACTGCCTAAAGAATAGCCTTCCACGCCACAATACCATGGATTCATCAATGCATAGGTTTCGATCGGGTACATAGTTGTAACGCATTAGGTTGTTGAAGTGATCGAGAATTGGTCTGATCTTATATAACCGATCTTCTGTTTGTATGGTATCGGAAAAATGCAAAAAGCGCATTAGTAATTGGAATCTATTTCGGCTTATCACAGATGATTAGAAGGGCATTTTATACAAAGAATTTTTACTCCAATAATGCTCAATGGATGGTAATGCACATGGTCCCATGCTTAAAATTAACCCAAGGAAAACACGCATCTCATCTATATTAGTATCTACCCATTTATTCAATCTAGACGATCTTGTAACAGCATTATTTGAAATTTCTTGCTGGTCATAAAGATTTGTCTGATCAACTAAAAGCTTCAAAAATTCTTCAGAAAAGAACAAATTTGTTAGGTACTCTATTGATAAGGAATCTTCACCTTCATAATTTAGTCCAATATTTCTAACCTCAAATCCAAACTATGATGGTTCCTCTTCTATGTCGCACTAACCATCAGCATCCGTTGTTGAATTTAGCTCCGTGGGGCTTTCATCTTCACTTTCATCACCTTCGGGAGACTCAGATTCACTTGATAATTCGTACTCTGCACTGTCGTCACTATTATTTCCAAGAAATTCATTCCAATCCGACTCATCCATTTAGGCGTATTGCGCAAGTTCAGCATCAGTCAACTTTCTTTTTCGGTCCATTTTTTTTTACAAAAATGAGCGTCTAAGTATCACTGAACGGTGGTAAAAACAATTCACTAACGCATATGCGCTCACATGTGCTCCAGTGAACGCTTGCAGTCATGTGTTGGACAGCGAATAATGTGCCGGGAACAGGAATAAACACGATCACACCACCACGAGAATAGTCGTGGCTCGACGCAAAATGTATCATCATGTTAAGACATGCCCGACCACGAGATAACTCGGGATTTTTTTTTTCAATTTTTTGACAAAAAACAATTGAAATAATTGTCCTAATGTAAAAAAAATATTTATTTGTATATTTCTATAGAATAAAGTGAAGAAATTCTTTTGGCGTGTGGGAACAGTTCATCGAAATCGGCTTGGCAGCGAACGTGTTAAGTGAATTACTTCCTGATCGCTGGATAGGTCGATTTGGTCCAATACCTTGGCCACCCGGTCGCCTGATTTGTCTCCAAACGACTTTTTTTGTGGCGGTATCTAAAAGGCAATGTTTATAATAACATTATTATACACAATACTTCAGAGTTAAAAGATCGTATAATTACTGTATGCGATGAATTAAGAAGAAATCCGCAACACATTAGAAATGCTATTCAAGGACTTTATAATCGACTTGGCTACTGCTTAGAACGTGAAGGTGGTCATTTTGAATATTTATTATAATTACTTACGATTTATCATTGTTTGTTTCATTAACCTCACTTTATTCGTAATAATTTTAAGCTTTCACTGTACTGTGACAGGTCGAAGGGGCCTAGAGAAGAAGAAGAAGAAGCATTCACGGGCACCTTTGTGTACTTGGTTGCCTACATTGCAATGCGCTGATGTAATTATTATAACATGGAACATAGACATTAATAATCATATGTTCTGAGTTAAAAAAAAAGACCTATGTTATAATAATTACATCAGCGCATTGCAATGTAGGCAACCAAGTACACAAAGGTGCCAGTGAATGCTTCTTCTTCTTCTTCTCTAGGCCCCTTCGACCTGTCAAATTTTTAATAAACTTTATAGTTTATTAAAAATTTGACAGTTTCTTTAAAGATGCCCCACAACACGCAGAGCTCAGATATTGCGTTAAAGAAAGAACTTATTAACCAGTTAACTGTGTCGATCATTTTGCAAAGTACGCCTCAGTGTGTGTTGCGATAATCAAGCGATGACGGATATAGTCGTCAAACACAGAGTAAGTGGCGCTGTTGAAAAATTGGGTTAAAAATACGACTTTATTTTAGAAAATGAATGAATTTATTAGTAATATCTACACAATGGATCAACGTAAAGCTATATTTACACATAATTAACAAAAAACTTAAAAAAAACAAATATTTATAGAAATTAAAAATTTATAATGTTGCTTTCTTGTGATTTGTTCTGAAACAGGGAACGATGCACAGTGTCACTTTGCATGTCGGACACCAATACCGAGAGTCTTTTCTAATTTTGTTTTTATAACAAATAGAACATCTTCTGGATGGATTTTTTGTTGTGGAAGTGTCTGGTATGTAATCCGGGAAATGTTTGTCGATCAAACGTGAAACATTGGATTTCATTGGGCGAGGTTCTGAAGATTTTTGTGATTCGATGGGATACGATACAACTGTATCCACAATATATTCTAATAAAAAGTTTACTCTGTTTAATTTTCCGCCATTTGTTTTATAAATTAAATATGAATTTAAACATATAACATCTAAAAGGTGGAGAAATATTTTTTTATATTTCTTTAACCTTTTTCTTGCTGTTGAGTATGCAATACTTATGCCATCACTTACATCTACTCCACCCATTCTATTATTGTAATCGACAACTACTTCGGGTACTTTTTTATCACGTTTCTTTTTTCTATCTCTACGATATTATCGTTGTGGAGGATACTTACAAGATCAACTTCCCTATTATCTTGCCATTTCAATAACATAATCGTGTTTTTATATTTTGCAATATATTCGCCTTTTTTGATACGCGTTTCTATAACTTCTTTACAAATGCCAATTCTGTTTTTTCGAATTGTGCCAACAACGTCCGTTTGATGTGCACATAGTTTCTCTATGAGTGGAATACTAGTGTACCAATTATCTAAATAAAGTCTAAATCCACGTTCTAAAAGTTGATCACATAAATGGAGGACAATACGAGCTGAAATGTTAAATTCTGAATACCGTGGGCCATAATCGGTGTCTTTTCCTGTTATATAAAAAATTTCCAGATATAACTCGATTCACTCTCGCATAGCACGAAAAATTTTATGCCAAACCGACTTCTTTTTGAAGGTATACATTGCTTCCATGATAACCGCCCTTTCCACATTAGCAACGATTCATCAATGCAGATATCCATTTTTGGAGTATACAAAGATTTAAATTTATCTACTATATATTCCAAAACGGTTTTAATTTTCCAAAGCTTTTTCAATTGCATATTATTGTGGTGTTCGTTATTTTCAAAATGTAGAAATTTGCATAATAGCAAAAATCGGTCCACAGAGAAAATGTTGGCAAAGAATGGGGCACTAATGGTTTCCCTTTTCGAAAAGTACATCTGGAGTGATGGCTTCTTTACAATACCTTGCAAAACCAACAACGCGATAAAGCATTTAATTTCATTATTAGTTGTTGGATACCGTTTTCTCATTCTTAATCGCGGCTTTAGGTTTGGGTGGCTTTGCAAAAATTGATCCGCATATAAATTTGTTTCTTTCACTATAAGGTTGATAAGATTATCGTCTAAATATTGTTCTATATAAAATGAACACTATAATCGCAATTTTCTTGGTACAATTTCATTTGACCATGGTTAGCAAGAAATTCAAATGGTTCTCTGTTGCCGCCTGTACTTTTCCACACATTTGGATCTTCATTTTCTTTGTCGCTTTCATTGTCTTCCGAATAGGTGTCATCGGATTCATTGCGGTCAGTTTCACTATCAGACTCGGTGCTTTCATCGCTAGCATCCTCACAAGACGAAAATATATGCAATCGTTGTCGCTTTAGTACAGGTCTAATAATGTCATCGTCACTGGAGGAATCACCCATTTTGGGGATAAAATATGCTAAGAATAAAAAAATAGTGGTTTACGAAACTTTTCTGGATAACTTTATGATAATTAGGCACTTGAAATACTTACATTGCACTTTACGATATCAAAAATCAAATGGCAAAATACAAGACGACAAATGAGCAAGTAGTCAACGCCGCAAACAACAAAACAATACAAAAGAGAAGAATGCAAATGGGAACAGGTTTACACTCCTGTTATCTATATTAGCGGCGGGGAGGATGTAGCACGCGCAGGAGTCAATAATAATAATAATAATAATAATAAGTCTTTATTTCTCTCTTAAATTATAATAAGATATACAATAAGAAAGAAAGTGCGTCATAATAAGAAAAACATAAGCATACATCACTAATCAAAGTATTCTTCTAAACTATACAATTCTTTTTCACATAAGAACTTAAACAAATTAGTTTTAAACTTCTTGATAGTTTTGATACACTTAAGAGAATCAGGTAATTTATTAAATAACAAAATGCCGTTATAACTTAAACAATTTTCTGAAGCAGTTAATCGGTGTTTCGGTATATTATAATTATTTTTATGCCTTGTAGCATATTCGTGAACAATTTTGTGATCTTCAAATAATTGTTTATGTTTGTAAAGAAATGTTAGGCATTCATAAATATACAGTGAATGCACGGTTAATAAGTTGTATTTCTTGAATACCCCTCTACAGGATGTGTTAAATTCAAGATTAAAAATGATTCTAACAATCCGTTTTTGGATAACAAATATATGCGAACAATATTTACTATGTCCCCAAAAACGTATCCCATATCGCATATTTGATATAAAGACATTGTTGTACACAATTTTTACAGCATGTTGACTCAGGAGAGATTTAAGTTGTCTAACATTAAAACATATTCCACTTAGTTTCCTGCCTAGTTTATCTATATGGTTATGCCATCTTGGAAACTCATCAAACTCGATCCCTAACAGTTGGACAGATGTACTAACAGTAAGCTGTTCATCATTTAAAGTTAAATATTGCGGAGTGGGGACGCTCTTATTTGTCTTAAATATTACACATTTTGTTTTATCCGAATTTATTGATAATTTATTATCCGAAAACCAATTTTGCAGCTTGCTAAAATAAGTCCCACATTCAAGCTTTAATTCAATATAATTTTCCGCACTGATTATGATGGATGTATCATCTGCATATGTTATAATATTATGCTTACTGTCGAGAACATTATGAGTTATGTCATTTATATATATAATAAATAAAAATGGCCCTAAAACGCTGCCCTGTGGTATTCCCCTGGATATGCTTTTAGGACTTGAGCGAGTAGTTGATCCATTAATATTCAAATTAATAATTTGTTTCCTATTATTTAAGTATGATCGAAACCATGAAAGAGCAGTTCCTCTGACCCCATAACGTTCAAGTTTGGCGATTAGTATTGTATGATCTACGCAATCAAAAGCCTTGGATAAGTCTATGAACATACCGCAAGCCAGCTCCTTATTTTCTAAAATTTCCAAAATTTTATTTACACACTCATATAGCGCTGTATCCACACTTTTACCAGGAAGAAAGCCGTGTTGATGACAATTGAGTAGATTACAATTGAGGAAGAAATTTAATATTCGTTTAAAAACCAATGATTCAATGATCTTCGCCAATGATGTCAGTAAACTAATGGGTCGATAATTGCCCATCTCATTTTGATCTCCTTTTTTATATATAGGAATTACTAACGCCGTCTTTAGCATATCCGGAAAAATACCCAAGCAAAAGGAATCATTTATAATTTTTAACATAGGTGCGGCTATGTATTCATAGCAGCTGTAAATAATGTAGATAGGTATGCCATCCACACCAGAACAAAATTTATTTTTATTTTTCATATCAGTTATGACATTCAATAATTCATTATATGTAACGGGATACATGAAAAATGATATATTATTTGAAGGAAAAGAAAATTGATTATTATGTCTATCATCCAATATTTGCGGCAACTTATTTGTAATATTAATAAAAAAATCATTAAAATCATTGACTAAATCTATCCTATTATTATGCGAGGGCAGTTTTTGAGTTTTTAATTTGTTCCTTTCACTATTTATTACTTTCCACATTTCCTTTGACGTATTTTTTGCTGTTTCAATTCTGGTATTATAATGGTCTCGTTTCGCAGATAATAGAGCTGTTTTATATGTTTTGTGAGATGCTATATAGAGTGGTTTATACGTTTCATCAAATGAAGATACCATTTGCAACATTGATACTTCCTGTTTTAGTTGTTTTAATTCTGGTGTTAACCACTCATTATGATTTGAATTATTAATTTTCTTTTTAATAAGAGGAAAATGCGCATTGAAATAAATATTAAAAATGTTTAAGAAAATATTACACGAATTGTTTACATCCGCGCTGATTTCTATGTCTTGCCAAGCTTCGCTAGATATAGATTCAATAAATTTAACAATGTTTTTATCATTATAACATCTATGCATGATGCAATTGCTCACAGGTCTATCTATGTTAATATTTAATTTCAGCATTAGGGAACAATGATCTGAAAAACCTTGAAATGTTATACTACTTCGGTATTCATATGTATTGTGAATTTTGTCGCTAATGATAAAGTTATCAATGCATGTACTACTTGCGGGTGTTATCCTAGTTGGCTCTTTGATAAGTAAATGCGAACCATAAGATTTTATTAAATTACAGAAACATGTAGTAATATTGTTTTGTCTAAGCGTATTAATATTATAGTCGCCGCATATTATATAAGGATAATTTCGTTCGTTTAATGTATTTAACAATGCATCTAATTTATTTATAAAGTTAAGTGGATCACTTGTAGGTGTGCGATAAATGCAAATAACTACACATTTTAAATTGCCAATTTTTACCCAAGCCGTACAATACTCAAATAATGTACATTCGGCTGTTATATTTAAATTCAGTGCACCGGAATTACTTAATGAATTATGGAAGAAAATAGCTGAACCGCCGTGCTGTGCAGTTGATCTACAATATGCACTTATTAATGTGTAATTATCAAAATGAGTATTATTTATTTCTTCTTCAGTAAGCCAATGTTCGGTAATACATATTATTTTGCTCCTTGTATCCTGCACTGTTGTTATAAGTTCTTGAATGCTAGTACTTAAACATTGAACGTTATGATAATATATAGCAAACATATTTTCTTCATTCGAATAAGTTGTCTTACTTAGTTTTTTGAAGTTTCTTTGGATCGGTTAAAAAATTTTGAGATACAAGCACCTTCTGGCCATATTTCCGGATTTTTCGCTTTATTCAGTTCAGAAATTGGCACTGATAATTTGAATGATGAATAGATATCAGGATGTTTCGCCTGTAGTTTAGTACAAATTAAGTCACGTATATCATGGTTCCTTAAGTGTTCCGACACAATTTCCTCGGTGATTTCTGGATCTAAACGCCAGATGTGGAGATGAGAGTAGAAAGGTACAGCTCGCATGCTGCTTGAACTACTTCCTGTTCCAAAAATCCGCGAAGAACGCCGCTTGCGAGTTACTATTTTAAATTCTTCATCTACAGCTGATCGTGGCCTCGTGTCGACATCCTCGGTATTTACATTTTTTGTAAATTCAATGTTTACATTTCTTTTGGAAGAGACATCCTCAATGTTTACATTTCTTTTGGAAGAGACATCCTCATCCCGGCTCTTGGCATTGGCACTATCTGCGTACGTCTTTGCGATGGCTCCATGGGGATTTTCGTTTTCCACTACAATTGCAATGGAATTTACCGCCTTGTTGAGCGCTTTGTTGTCCAATTTTTCACGCCCGATTTTCATTTCGAGAAACTCAATTTTATCGTTTTGTAATGCACGATTCTCCATAAGTATTTCGTTCTTACTTTGCAATTCACTAACGAGAATTTTTAATAATTCAATTTCTCTGACATGGCTGCAGCATTCATTAACCTCAACTTGTTCTGTCGAGGCAATATTATTATCTATTACCTCTCCATTACACTTATGCTTTTCTAAACATCCTGGATGAACCACTTTGTTACACAAATTGCACACCGTGCCATCCTTAACAAACTGGCCACACTTTCCACCACATTTAATTTGCTTTAAAGCACTTTTAGTCTGCACTGCAGTCGCCATTTTTTTTCATGAACGGATATCGCGGCTGTTCGTAAACCTAAGTGGGGGCTTGTAATCGCGACCTGCACTTCAGGTGTGCTGCCCTGCAACGCGAACATCAATTCTCCGAAAACTAACCGGTAAAAAAAAGAAGTTAGACAGCGCGAACATCATCGCAGATGGAAAATCTAATATACTTTGTTTTTATGGTTATGACACGTCAAGATGAAAATCGGGATAATCAAAGATTCAGTGTTACTGCAGTGCTTACGAGTTAGCTCTCAGGAAGTTAGAAATCCAACTAAAATTATCTATAATTTTCATTTGTTTATTTCATTTCGTCCTGACCCCGCAACATTCTAAACATATTAAAATTTACGAATATAATTTAGTTTTCCCCAGAATTACAATTTAAATATCAAATTGTAACAAAATTTTACGCATGACGAATATAGCCGTCATAACACAAAATTCTGCCATTCTTCCATGACGGATATAGTCGTCAAACACACTGGTTAAGGCAAGCAATATTATTCGTAAGAAGGTTAAAGCAATTCGCCGAAATCGACTACAATCTGAAGAATTGCTACAAAGCGGTTTTAAGTTCATTGTACGAGCCCTAACAACTATATATTGGGACAAAATAAAATAAATATATAATTCAGGTATTTATCAGTTTATTTTTTTTAAATATATTTATAATTTAATACTATATAATTAATTAATTAGCAACAATTATGGATAATCAACAACTTAAAATACCAAATTATTATTCTATTTACTTCTATTATCTCCAATTAACAAGAAAAAAGGTCATTTTGTTCGACAACTAAATATTGGGACAAATATCGCCCTTATATTTAATGACAGCTCGAATTCGCCTGGGCATTGACTCAACTAAGGATCTGCACAAGAGCAAATCCATCCCAAATATGCTCTATTTTGGCTCTAAGTTCAGGTAATTTTCGTTGAGGGTTATTCCTCAATTTTTGATTCATCTTATGCCATACTGTTTCAATGACATTAAGGTGAGGACTGCCAGAGGGCCAAGAAAGAATATTTACGTTGTGGTCACCAAACCACGTTTTTGTGGTTTTGGCCGTATGACAAGACGCCACATTCTGCTGAAAGATGTAGTTTTCGTCAACATTTAAATTCGCGATACTTGGTAGGAGACTGTTTTGCAGTATTTGTTTATATTTCACAGCATTCACAGTAATATCAATAAATTCAAAGCATCCTAATCCTGAAGTTGTCATGCAGCCCCAAATCATCACTCCTTTCGGGAATTTTACCGTACGAATTTTGATTCGTCACTAAAAATTACTTTGAACCAAATTAATATCCAAGATTCTTAGGTAAATTCTACAATAAAAATTTAATAATTTAAAATCTATTGTTTCACGTGTTACATTTATTTACTGATTATTTTCATTTGAGGAACATATGCACGATGATAATAGAAAAGTAATATAAAGATCCTTGTAGCAAGATGAACAATAAATTTGTCCTATAAAACACACTTCATTATATTTAGAAATGATATGTCTTGTTACAAGGTCCTACTTAATTTATTTGAATTATCTCCCATACCACAATCTCGACAAAACTGATTGAAATACTTTTGGGGGTTAAAATAGATATTTATGCTTTAACCCAGATATTGCCACCGTTCTTTTAAAAGGCAAGATGCTATTGCCTTAAAACTAAGATTATTTTTTCAGATGGTTAAAATTAACAGTGTACGGACTATAAAATAACATTTTCTGACAGTAGGTTTATTTCAAACCGTAATTGTTTTTAATCTCAATGTCTTACCAAAGTGTAGAAAATAGCATTCGACATAAAAATGTATATTCAAAAATTTAAATATGTGTGTAAAAATGTTTCGGCTCTAAGTGGGTTAAGGGAGATATGAGATGTTTTTCTGCCGAGGTTGACAGGGTTACAAACCGAGGGACTTTGGCCCGAGGTTTATAAGTCAACCGAGGGTAAAGAACATGAATATCTCCCGTGGTGCATACAATATTTTATTTTTTAGTTAAATATTAGTAATTCGGAAAAATATTCAGTATATCGATCTGCAATATGTATTACATGGTTGCTATGAGTTTGTTTTAAATCAAACCGCCCGCATGTCATGAACTGACGTTTATTTAATTTAATTTGATTTGACGTTAATACTTTAACTCTGCGTTAGTCGCCCATACTTTTGTGACAAAAGGCTCAAGTATAGCTGAATTTGATTTTAATTTTAAATAGTATGTTCATTGATATTTACTATTGTATATAAATCATATTTTTTATTGAAATTATTTGTAATTATTTGTAAATTTTGTGTTGAAAGGATAAATTTAAAAAAAAAACATTCTTAGTTGCTTATTTGACAAACAAATGTTTATTAATAAATAAAAATAATATTTATGTAAAACAAAACAATAAAAATAATGTAACCCTTAACCCATTAGTGCATAAGGTGACTTTTTGTTAAATTTTGCATAGTTACTCTATAAAAGTTTGTTATTTTTGTACTAATGGATAAGAATTGACCATATTTTTATTTTTTTTTTTGTAACCGGAAGCTCAATATTGGCCGTCCATTATAATGGACACTGTGCAAAATGAACATGAAGATAAAATAATCAATTTACATAAAGTTTTATTTATTCCAGTTTCAATTGTCATATACATAGAGTAATACTAAGAATATTTATTTATTAAAGGTTTAAATTAACAACATTCATATAAATAATATTTAATAAAGTTTTATAAAATAGTTATTATTTTGAATGGTAGTCTTTGAAACAAAAAAGGGTGTAGACCGACATTGCATTTCTCACAGATAAAATTACACTTTTTTGTACATTGTTTACACCTTCGATGAGTGTCTGAATATACTATAATATGGCCCACATTATCAAGACGAACGTCATTAGAGGGTAAAGACACTCTTCCTTTTGTAGGTGGCTTCCCATGAATTTTTAATAAGTTTTGGGCTAAATATCTCCTGAATTTTAGTAGACTGGCACAATTGGGGTCCTTTGGATGAATTTTCTTCATTAGCAACCAGCTATTCGTTACAGTCATATCGATAAGATATGGCAAGACCAATACCACTTTCTTTGGCGTATTCTTGCACGATATGCGGCTATCAAACCGTCCATTTTATCAACACCGCCCATTCCTTTATTATAGTCCGCTATCATCTTTGGCTGATCTATAATTTTTTTTGTTTTGCTAATTTTACACCAGCGTGAAGTTTTTACAATTTGATTATCACTATAGTTCGTAGCAACGGAAACTACTTTATTGTCTTTCCATTGAACGAATAATATTTCTTGATTTGCAATATATTGTACGCTACCTCTTTCCTTCTTATTCCATTCCTTTTTTTTGTGGGAAATGGGCAACTTTCCATCCTATTCTCACGAATAGTTCCGGTTGCGCAGATTTTTAAATCTGCTAAATGAATTGGCAATGGAATACCTGTGAAATAATTATCAAAAAAAATTTGTATCCCAAATCAGATCCTATTTCAGCACTTTTTAGTAATGTCATAACAACATCACCGCCTAATCCAAATTGTTTTTCATTAGTTGACCTGCCAGTATACCGGGTGACCCAGGGATCTGTAAAAGCACCATAACTTATTTGCTATTTGAGATATCGACTTCTAGTTTTCTTGAACTGGTACCCACACTTATTCTACATATTTTGAAAATATGTATGTTTTTGTACAGGGTGTCCCAATATATATAACAGAACAAAGTTATGTTTTTTTTAAATGGAACACCCTATATTTTATACCTTATTTTCAATCCTCTTGAGAAGCTGATAAAAATAGTATAAGATAGTATGGGTCTATTATGGACGATTGGTTAGTTATGGGCAAATTTGTGGCAAAAACAAGGACACATTGAAAACATTGCAGAAGCGCTCCCAGCAAAGCTAGCGTCATTTTTTATACACTAAGAAATTTTCCACATCATGAAGAATAATACAAATCGGCTTTGGTTCTCTTTTGTTCATACTGCTATACAGGGTGTCAACATACGTAAAATAATGGATAACTTTTTTTTTCAAATGGAACACACTATATATCTTGCCACCTATGTATGTAATTTGTAATAAGCTTTCCAATGATGTACAATCTGTATAATGAAATATTAAGGATTCTTGAGATTTATTCATAAAAAACATTTTTCTTTTGTCACTTCCTGCTCATTTTTGGATTTTCAGCCAAAACTATGCATTTTCTGAAAAAATAATATGAGACCAAAATTGTAGAGCGGAAAATTTTCGATCGATATAAGTCTTTCGACTTTTCCAATAATGCGTGCATTGCCAGCCAGAGTGCGCAAAATCTTGACCGTATATGCATTTTAGCGTTTTTCTCAAATTTTTTGTTAATTAGTTGCACTATACTTTATTTTTCACGTCGTCTAGCAGAAAAACGGGTAATTATAGAATTATTCAAATGTCCTACGTCGATTGAAAATATTCTGCTCTACAACTCTTAAAAGAAGGAATTTTTGCCGAAAATGCATAGTTTTCGCTAAAAATGCAAAAAACCATTGAAAAACACATAAATTGATACATACATTTTCAATTTGAATTTTAAGGGAAAACTATGCATTTTTGGCAAAAATTGCTTCTATTAAGAGTTGTAGAGCGGAACATTTTCAATCGATATGGACCATTTTTATTTCCCTATAATTTCCCCTTTTTCCGCTAGAGGGTGCGGAAAATAAAGTATAGTGCAATTAATTAACAAACAAATTGAGAAAAACACTAAAATGCATATACGGTCACGATTTTGCGAGCTCTGGCGGGCAATGCACGCATTTTATTAAAAGTTGAAAGACCGATATCGATCGGAAATTTTTCGCTCTACAACTTTGGTCTCTTATAATTTTTCCTGAAAATGCATAGTTTTGGCTGAAAATCCAAAAATCAGCAGAAGGTGGCAAAGGAAATATGTTTTTATTGACAAATTTCAAGAATCTTTAATATTTTGCCATACAAACTGTATATCATTGGAAAGCTTATTAAAAATGCCATAGATTGGTGGCAACTTATATAGGGTGTTCCATTTGAAAAAAAATAGTTATCCATTGTTTTGCGTATGTTGACACCCTGTATAGCACTATGAATAAAAGAGAACCAAAGCCGATGTGTATTATTCTTTATGATGTGGGAAATTTTCTAGTGTATAAATAATGATGCTATCTTTGCTAGAAAATCTTCTGCAATGGTTTCGATGTGTACATGTTTTTGCCACAAATTTGCCCATAACTAACTAACCGTCCATAATAGACCCATACTATCTTATACTATTTTTATCAGCTTCTCAAGACGGTTGAAAATAAAGTATAAAATATAGGGTGTTCCATTTAAAAAAACATAACTTTGTTCTGTTATGTATATTGGGACACCCTGAACACAAAAACATACATATTTTTAAAATATGTAGAATAAGTGTGGGTACCAGTTCAAGAAAACTAGAAGTCGATATCTCAAGTAGCAAATAAGTTATGGGGCTTTTACAGATCCGTGGGTCACCCGGTATATTTCAAAGGCTACACAATATCCGGTGTTTGTGCAGATTGCCCAATTTTTAAAACCGAATCTAATTGGTTTTCCCATTATGTATTGTTTCGCATGATGTCTTCCATAGTAGGGAATCATGCTCTCATCAATAGATATATTTTCCTCTAAACCGCCATGTTTTTTAAATTTCGAATTTAAATGACTTATTATATATAAGAAATCTTTATTATCAGTAATTGCATTTAGTACATTTTTTTTTAATCCTACAGTTACAATTTTTCATATGTTAATTCCTGATAAGGGCTATCGACCTTAGGTCTTTCCGCCATGACTTATTACTGGTCGCAACTTATATAATTTATCGGTCTTGTCAATTTCTAAATTGTCATTGAAGTGCAAATTATGTAATATTGTTTCAAATCTATTCAATCTTATACTATTGCATAGCATTTTCGGTACATCCTCTTCACTTGACCAGTACAACCTTTTATTTGGATATTTGGCATAGCCTGATAATAATATAGCCCCAAACATGACATAAACTTCTTCCTTTGAAATATTTAAAATATGGTTTTTGCGTTGTGCATAAACATTTGACTGGTTCACGATTTTTTTTATTACTTCTTCGTCCCAAAATAAATTAAAAAAATCTAATGGTGTTTTAGAAGAGACTGCTGCATTCGATGGTTTCCTTGGAGTACATGTTTTATTTATAGTATACAGAGGCACATTTTGTGTCCAGTCTGACTCGTGGGTCTTTTGTCTTTTTCGAGGGGGAACTTCCAGATTATCTTGAGAAGTGGCAGGTAAACTCTGGTTTCTGATTATTGAAAGCGGAATATTATCATCTTCCTCGACGAATTCATCGTCTCTATAACGCACTTCGCAACTTTGATTGAGCATACCTCTACAAAAGTGGTTTGGATTACCAGATTCTTCATCAGAATTATCAGAGTCTTCTTCAGTATCTCTATAATTATCATCTGGAGGTAATAAATAAATATCAGATGGTTGATCGTTGCCATCATCTTGTTCTAGACAATCTAATAGTTGATGCAAAGACAATCTGCAAAAACACAAAAAGTGGTTGTTATGCATAGCGTCCATTATAATGGACACAATCGTAAAGTCCATTTTTCTTCGGCAAAACATATTAAAAATCAAATTCATATTTACAAGGGTGCGCCCCCATGTATTGTATAAATAATAATATGTTTAACAATAATTTTTAATAACAAACACTAGTAAAAAAAATAACTTACCCGCCGTTACGCGTGGAGTAGAAATTAGGGTCCATCACTTCACAATAACAAGTACACACTAAAATATTTTTCAAAAATAACATCTGGAATAGGCAGGTACATGTCTCAGTAACCCCTAGAAACCATAAACCACCCAAAAGAGATATTTATGTTACCAGTAATAAATTGTAAATAACCGTCCCTTATAAGACACATTATGCACTAATGGGTTAATAGTCACACCTCTGAAAAATGACGTAATAGTCATTCGGGGTGTGGTACACCCCACGCCTTTGAACTTCGGTCAATTAATGTTAAATTGACAAATAACAAAAAAAAAACAATTTGGGATAAGTTTTGAACCTCTAGTTATAAGAATTTGTGAATAGTTTTCGAAACCTGCAACATAACATCTGAAAAAAAATGTTGCAAAAAAAATTCCGCAAAATTTGAGTTTTTTTGCAAAAAAAACGGTAGTCATTTCAATTTTCAGCTAAAAAAAATTGTTTGAACCTGAAATAGTATCATTCCAAGTGGTATTAATATATTTTGCGACCTTTCCAAACCTATTCAAAAAGTATATTTATTTTCACGATCGAAGGTGGGATTTTTTACGAAAAAATTATATTAGTATTTTTCTGATATAAAGTCAATTTAATGTTAAATATGAATATGAAAATATTTTTAAAACTATTATTATGAAGAAAACAGGCTATTATAATGTAAAAGACAATTATTCGATCCCAAAAGAGCATTCGGTACACATAAATATGTGCGATGTATGTCGCACATCGACCTCTCGCAACTGCGACATTGCATGTGCAACTTTTTGTCGCTTCTTCTGGAACAAATATCGCAGCGCTTGTGTGTCGGCAATCTCGGAATAATCCACAGAGAAAAAAATGTCGACTCAAACAGGTACCACATCACTGACGCGTGAGCTCAAATAATACCTATTGGGGTCCACAATAAGGTTTAAACTATCTGTAGATGGAGTAACATGTCTCGTTTACTTTCAATTTCAGGGCCTTATTCAACGTCGAAAAAAGGCTGGGGTGTATCACAACCCTAGTGACTAGTAAAGGTTAATATGCTATTTATAACTTACAAGTAAATAGATAAGAAAAAAAATCTAAATTACAAAATAAGTAAAATAACGGACATCAAAAATAAACTTGTTTTTTTAATATAAACATGCAGTGCACACATCTCTGATATGTTCCTTGCATGCAAATTTGCCGCATTGCAGACATGCTCTTCGTGTTGACTTATTTCTGTTTCTAGCACATATATTACAGCGTCCGACATAATTTTCTGGCATATTAGGGGGTGGGGGAGGAGGATCTAGAAATCCCGAGGAGAGCGCGCGCTCTGGATTTTAGTTATGCCGATAAAGATGCAAAGGTTGCGCTAAACTCTATTTGTGGTTTTATTAACTTCCATGCAAATTTTATAATAAAATCACTTCTTGAAATCTTCTCGTCCGGATGATTAGCCTTATAAACACAAAGTGAATTGATGCCAGATATATTGAGTAAGTCGTAAAATATGACCATTGGCCATCGCCATGTATTTCTTGAGGTATTATATTTTGCACAAAGCTGGTCTACCAAATCAACTCCAATTTTAGTTTTATTATAGGTATGTTATCATTTCTGGATTCCTATCGTTTCCTGTTTCCGGATCAATTGCATCACTGTGGTGCATGGATGAAATCAAAATTACTGACTTATTTTTTTAGGACAGTAAGATACTAAAGTTAAATCTTCTTGAAAACCAAAAATAGACGTTTTGACATTTCTTTTTGTATTTCGTAAGAACTCAAAGGGCATTTCTCTTTTATTTTTTCGCATTGTACCAAGATATGTCAACTTCTGTGTTAATAGCTTTCTTGCTAAGGGAATACTAGAAAATCAATTATCACCAGTTATGTTGCGGTTGGTTCCTTCAACTGGATGTACTAATCGAAGAACATCTACAGAATTGATCAGCTTATATGGACCTTCCGGCTGAGTTCCAACATATGCTTCCAGGTTGAAAGTGTATGATGTTTTAGCGTCAACTAAAGCAAACATTTTCAGTCCATGTTTAGCCGGTTTGCTAGATATATACTGGTTGAATGAGCAGCGTCCTCTAAAAGCCAGCAATTGCTCATCTAAAGTCAAGAACTCGTTGGCTATAAAGTTAGATTGAAAATGAGTTAAAACACTTTTTCGAATAACTCCCTAATTGGAGTCAGTTTATCTATTTCTCTTCGTTCAATTCGACTTCTAACAACATCAAACCTTAAGCTTTTTATAAGAAATCTAAATCGCTGTTCACTCATTGCTAGATAGCACGCTTCAATGCTATTACCTCTAGAATTGTCCCAAATTTTATGAATATTTTTTCTTGAACTTCTTAAGGCCCCAATCATGAACAAAATTCCAATAAAAGCCTTTATTTATCTTTCATTTGTCGGCCTGGCATCGCGATATCTCTCAAATTTGTTTTGAATTTTGTGATTGCCATATGGAATACACTAAATACAGTAAAACCAGTTTTTGTGCGGTGGATAGGGACCGTATAAAAGAAATCGTACAAAAAAAAATTCGAAAATTTTATAAACAATTTTTTTATGCGGTGGACCGGGACCGCATAAAAAAAGTCGCACTTAGAAAATACATGAATTATTTACAAAATAGATGAGAAAATGTTTTCAAACAAATTAAATAATTAAACTAGACATAGAGAAGTTTTCAAAATGCACATTAAATAATTCTTTGCTACTCGTCGTAATTCAAAACGAGCATCGATGCAAACGATGAATTGGTTCAAAATCGCTTTCATCGCTTGAAGATACGATTTCAATTGATTTATTTTGTGGCACCATCAAGTCAGCGGTCACTTTTTGTGACGACGCGACGGTCGAGTGATCAGTTGCTTGTAAACGTCACGATAGCGAGACCGGCATGATCTTAGCTCTTTTTGGTATTTGTGTCTATTTTAAGAAAATGCGTGTCCAATTTTTTAGCAATTTGGATGTCTACATATGTACATTTTATCTGCTGTAATAGAATCCGGTTCTTCTTGTTCGTCTTCATAATCTATCAAATTATTGATAATGTTACTATTATTGAGAGTTTCGTCCTCAATCATTTCGCCCAGATCATTATCGGCAAAAATATGAAAGCCTAGAATATCGGATAATAACGTGGACGCGTTCTTGGTTATATTTCGATTAACGACGCATTCAAGAAGATCGCTTTCCAGCACGTATTTAATGTGTGTTGTTTTATTTGACCAATTGCTGCAGTAGTGCGGTTTATGCAGTCTAAAATTGAGAACTTTTTCCAAACTTCCGCCGAGATTGATATACCGGATAAAAAAAATCGCATAAAAAAGGACCGCACAAAATAGATGATATAGTAAAATCGCCCAGAGGTGACAGTGACTCATCGCTCCATTTTGCCTGAATTAAGTTTCTAGTAAACGTATTTCCGTAAAATAATTCGATTCAGTCTAGGCGGGAAATTTAAACATTCTCGAGCGTGCAAATATTTTCCCGACGAAACTTTGCGAGTGCATTTATCGACAATCGGTAAAGACAACTGGAAATTTGTCATTAAATTTAACCTTTTTATTAATGAAATGTATAGAATTAATTCTGCTCTTAACTAAATCGAAATCGGAGCCGGTAAAAACCAGATACAAACACGTGAATTTTGAGGTTAGAATAGATGGAATGAGAAAGGACATACGTTGCACTTAGTCCTTGAATTAACATATAGACATACGTTTCGTATTTCATTTCGTTTTTTTAAGCATGCGAACGGGTATAGATATTTATCCAGACGCGATTATTAGATCGAAAAAGCATGAGTCACTGTCACCTCTGCGCGATTGTACTATATTTATGCATCAAGGGAGATATGGAATGTTTTTTTCCCAAGGTTGACAGGGTTACAAACTGAGGGCCTCTGGCCCTAGGTTTGTAAGTCAACCTAGGGCGAAGAACATGAATATCTTCTGCGGTGCATAAAATATTTTATTTTTTAGTAATTCGTAAAAATATTTAGTATATCGATCTGCAGTATGTATTTGCATGGTTGCTATGAGTTTGTTTTAAATCAAATCGCCCGCATTTCATAACCTGACGTTTATTTATTTGATTTGACGTTAATGCTTTAATAACAACAAACGTACAGTTGTGAATAAAATAATGAACAAACCTACGAGAAAAGTTTAATTCCTGTCTCGCTATAAAGTTGGTCATGAGCAGTCGCAAGATTGTCTATCTTCAACCAACATCTTGAGCGGAGAATTTGGAAATTGTACATACTATTTGTCAGGTAAACAGGAGCAGACCTCATATCTCCCAAGGCAGATATAACTCATATCTTCAGTGGGAGTTATGAGTGCGCTTTCATGCCTTGTATCCACGACGATAATAGTAAATATCATACTACTAAAAAATAAAGAGGTTTTACTGTACTGATATAATTCAACGCAGAAGTATTATATTTAAAATGTGTTCGCTTTTATTATTATTTGCTCATATACTCTGGCCGTTTTATGAAGTTATCTGGGGTTTATAATTTAAAATCAAATCGGTAGTTGTAGGAAAGCCTACTTAGATGGTGTGCTCAGATTGCAGTAAGCAATTTGATTTATTGGGTAGTCAGAAAACACCGCGCCGGTGGTTGGCGCATTCGGTTACAGTGCCGGACCAGCAATTACCAGCAGTCAAGCAACGTTTCCTGATTTGCATTTGGATAGGCGATCAATCGCCTTTGCGATTTAATTAATGGTGCGTCAGAGTGACGGGGATGATCCTCTGAAGTAACAAGCCCAATTACACACAAAAATTTACACTTAAATTATTGTAATATGCTT